>CM060317.1:45011664-45064164 GCA_030674155.1 Stramonita haemastoma | reverse complement strand
ACAACTGTTCACGTGCTTATCCTATTCAAAAACTTTTTTTGTGATACATCAGTTCTGTAGCTTTAAAATACAGAAGGAAAAAAAAAAAATCGTTGACATGAAAACTTGAGGAATAGATCCCAGGTAGCTGACTACTTTGGTCAGTTAATTCTTTGGAGGGCCGGTCAGTTGATTTGTTGGTCGGTCAGTTGGTAATGCAATCAATCGATGGTTTGGCTCATTAGTTGTGGGGTTGGGTTGGTTGATTAGTTGCTTTTTAGGAAATAATCACATCGACATAGAGAAGTACTTTGTGTTCTTCTCTGCGTTTTTTTATTTAAAATTTTATTGATGTATTGTTTGCGTAGTGCTCGGTCTTCTCCTGTGCGTGTAACTCTGCAGAGGTCTGCCCACTGACCTCAGCTCATATATTCCGATTTCAGGGCAGCTTATCAGAAATTTTTTTTTTAAAATCCCAAACATTTGCTTGATGGGTCGGGTAGCCAGAAAATAAGCAAGAGAAGGGGGGGGGGGGGGGGGGGGTTGGAAATTGCAGAAACAAAATGAATGACAGAAAATGGGAAATTTCTAGCATAGAATTTGCCAGAAAGTGGGATGTTATTTATGCTGAAAGACACCCACCCTCCTCCACCCTGGCATCCCATTTGAGGAGAGGGTGGGGGTGCTCATTGACAGGATGGATGTAATTGATACCCACCTCTTTGCTGGCCAAAGGGAAGCAAAGTTCTTTAGAGGCCTACATGCAATGAAGTCAGAGGATGGCTGCCTGCCAAGGGGTGCTTAAAACCGTCATGACGCAAACGTCTTTTCCAGTGTGACCTCTCCAATCCCACAATGATTGCCAGGTATGAGGAGTCAGACTGCCTGGTCTTTCTCTGAAGTTGGAGTATGGCTGCCTTTATGGTGAGATACTTGAAAACAGTCATACAGGCAAACTTCTCATTCAGTGTGTTGAGGGAGGAGAGAGAGAGAGGAGGAGAGAGAGAGAGAGAGAGAGAGAGAGAGAGAGAGAGAGAGAGAGAGGGGACAGACAGACAGACAGACAGACAGACAGACAGACAGACAGACAGACAGACAGACAGACAGACAGACAGACAGACAGAGAGTCAGAGAGAGAGACAGCTCTTTTCTGGTTCTGTTGCAGTTGGCTGGGTGGTTTTCTTTAGTGTTGAACTTGTCAGCATTGGCTCAGAACAGGATCTACCATACTGTGTGTGAGACAGAATCAGGAGTGACGATAGATGTTAGTTTTATGTATGCATGCATGACTTTTTAAGTGATGACACTGATGCTGCTAGGACGGAGCTTTTTTCCGTAAAATCATTAAGTATACAAAAAGATCTAATGCTCAAAGTTGAACAAGTCACATTTTGTTGAAAAAATTATTCCTGACCTTTTCAAACAAGAGGCTTATTTTGCTATTTAGTTTGTCTGGTCTTAAAAGAAAAGAAAATTGGCTCAACATGTCTCCTAAAGGTTACCATCAGTGCATTACTTTTTGTTGCTGTTGTTGTTGTTGTTGTTGTTGTTGTTGTTGTTGTTGATGGAGCTGTTCTGTAACTGTTTGCCATGGTTTTCTTTGTTTCTGTCTGTGAGAGTGTGCTTTGGTTTTGCTTCTTTTTCTTTTTTTATTGTTTTGTTTTATTTGCTTTTTTCTTAAATTACTTATTCGTTTACCTTGCGTTTCTTCTTCTTCTTCTTCTTCTTCTTCTTCTTCTTCTTCTTCTTCTTCTTCTTCTTCTTCTTCTTCTTCATCATTCTTCGTGGTCGTCATTGTTGTCGTCGAGCGTTCAGTCAGCAGCTATTGTAGTTTTTCATAATATAGGTGAAAATGCATGGCGCTGCCATTAAGCACCTGAAAAGTCAGGCCCAGCGCATCCACCTCTGCGGGCAGGTAATTTTTTTTTAAGTGTTTCTGGGGAAAAAAGGGCAAGAGAATGGACCAAGACGGCAGAAAATAAACAAGGAGGTGACAAGACGAAAAAGAACAAGGGGGAAACAAAGAGAGGGATAGAAAAGAGGAAATTCCTAGTGCATGATTTCCAGAATGTGGGGATGCTATTTATTGTGAAAGATCCCCAGGCATCCCAAGAGGTGGGAGGGATTTTGAAGTGGCAGAAAATGCAGGGATGTGTGTTGGAATCTGATCATCATGGAACGTTCTTATTTGGCTGGTGTTGTCAGGGTAAGTAGAGTACCGTACATTTGCTGTAAAGCAAGCGATTGCGAAGACTCAGATAGTTATCCTTGCACTTGCAGTCTTTTGGATGAGATTTTCAGACTAGGAGGGGGGGGGGGGGGATAGCTTAGTGGTTTGAGCGTTGAGATCACGATTTGATGGTGTGGGTTCGAGCCACCACTGAGACCTCCTGCTTATCTCCACTACGCCAGAAGTCCTTTGAATGGGTCTACAACTAGATTTTGGTGTAGAGACGAATGCAGAACATTTTTTGCACACTTTAGAACTCGATTTGCCTTTCGAAAGAGTAGGCCACTGCGTACTCTGTAGGCACAGATGACGGTTTTGTCTATTAGCGCTTGCACAGTGGAGGTGCGTATAATATATATATATATATATATATATATATATATATATATATATATATATATATTATATATATATATATATATATATATATATATTATATATATATATATTATATATATATAACATCCACGAAGTAGGAACAAGCTACATTAATGATCAAATTGGATGCATATGTAAAATCTCACTATTGGTTAAACCTCAGACCTCTAGCAAAAGAACGAGAAAAATTCCAACCTGGGTCCTATGCATGAACATGAATACATAGACACACTTGAATGCACTTTTAATCCTATTTTGTATTTTAAACAAATCAAAAGGAGGATAGCAAAAGGTTCGGATAGGTGTGGATAAAAGCAAGGAAAAGAAGAATGCATGCACCCTGATATCACGTTTCATCCTCCTTCCAAGGTCTGACTTTGGTAACCCACATGTGAGAAAATGGTCCTACAGGCAAATGTCTCACAAACTTTTGAACCTCCGAGCTCTTGGTGAGGAACAAAAAGAAAAAAATGAATAAGAGAAATAATACAAAATGTTCATTTAAACAAGTGCCTGATTTCTTTCCATATGTTTAATGATTTTATGTCATATTTCTTTCTTAAATCGTTATGTTTAAAAAAAAGATTTCTTCTAGAAAAGTATTCCTAAAGTTAAGCAAAGTTGAGTTTGTTGAATATGCTCAACCTTTTCAGCAACTGAATTTGTTCCGCTTTGAAATGTGTCTCGTCTTGAAAGTATGCCTTGGCATTTCTCCTGACAGGTTATCAGTGCTGTGGTGCATCACTTTTTGTTGTCTGTGCTCTCTTTAGAGACAGACATTTCAGCAGTATGATTCCCTCAAAGGTTATTGTACACTTCTTTTTTGCATAGTCAATTGAATTTTTCAGATTTAGATGGATCACCTCGGCAGCTGACCTTTTCCGTGTGGCTTTTATGGTAGACAGGGTCTGGATGTAGAGTGTGCAGGACTTGTTCAGGGTTGGCAGATTATGTATTAGTCTCTGTCTGCTGACCTTGTTGTGCGTTTGTTGGAGTAAGTGTAGATTTCTTTGCTGTGGTTGACTGTTGTTTGTTTGATTTGGTTTCATTTGTGTCTTTGCTTTCCTCTGCCAAACTGAAAGTGGTGGTAAAGATCCAAAGACATCTCTCTGGCCATCCTGATCAATGCACTGCAAAGATCTTGATTTTCTTATTGCATTGATGGGATCAGGTTTAGAACACTATATTTGCTATGGAGCCAACATGTGTGCAAACTGTTGTAGTTCTTGGATTAGACTTTAAACCAAAGTCCTGTGTGCAAATATATGCACGCTCATGAAATCCTATTTCACCTTTCCAAAAAAGCAGACTGATGCATGCTAGTAAGAGTGGATTAAACAAATATACGCACTCTGGTATTGTGTTTATTCCTCATTCCAACAGCAGACCACATACTTCAGACAAGAAAAGCACCTGGAAAGCTTCTATATCCGTTGTCTTTGCTGAATGTTACGCATTACTTAGAAGGACAAGTTCATCGACACAACTGTTCTTGAATGCGCAGACTCCCTTGGCATGCGCCTTTTGCTGTGTCAGTGTCATTTCTACTGGAGCAGTTATGAGTATGGTATGAATGGTGGCTGAATTCACAGGGACAACCTGTGTTGTAAACTGGCTGCAGGCCACTGTCCTTCAGGACATCCAATACAGCGCTTACAGGGTGTGCACAAGTGTGACATGAAACCCGTGATATCAACTTGGACAGTTGGGAAGCGCAATCATAAAATTGCCCTAGGCTGAGGAGAGCCCTGCTGGAGAAATCTACAAGGGAGAAACAAAAAGACTCAAAAAGTGGGGGGAAACCCCCAGAAGAAGCCAGAAAAAAGGACAGCAAAACCAGGCAACAGCCTTTGCAGAGATTGCCATGCTGAAATTGGTCCGCGGGGCCACTCTAGAGGCTGCTCCAAACAAGATTAATGTGTCCAATGAAGGCACGGCCCTTGTTTTCCAAGACAGAGGAGCCTACTTTCCATCATTCCAAAATGCAATAACTCAAGTGGTGGTGCTCAAGATATTTTTATGCTGTACCATTTTTGTGATTTGGGGGGGGATTAACATATTTAAAACAGGCGGTGGAAAAGAGGTGCTTTTGCAAAATATCTTGCCAATATTGAACTAGCCTCATAGAGTCAGGAATGACACAACAAAGTAAACTTTATACAAATCCTGCATTTTTATGATGTAACAAATACTTTTATGAAATAACCTCTTGTCTAATTAACTTTCGTTTAAGTTATTGGTTTTCTTTAAAAGTCTTAAGCCCTATATAAATTATGGCAAGTTAAGTTTGTTGAGTATGCTCTAACCTTTTCCGATAACAAACTGTTCTGCTTTTCACTTTGCCTTGTCTTGAAAGCACGGCCTGGCATTTTCCGGAAAGGTTATCAGTACTGTTTTGCATCCTTTTCTTTTTTGCATCTGTGCTCTTCACACAGACCTACACCTCAGCTATATGATTTTCTCAAAGGTTGTTGTACAGCTCTTGTTTGCACAGTCAATTGAAGTCGTCAGTGTTAGATGCATCATCTCGCCAGCTGACCTTTTCCCTGTGGCTTCTATCGTCAACAGGGTCTGGATGCAGTCTGTGCAGAATGTGTTCAGGGCTGAGACAGTGTATTATTTTCTATCTCTTTGTTTCGTAGTATACGTTTTTGACTGCAGTCTGACTTTTAGATTTTTTTCTTCTGTTTTTGGTGTAGGTTGACTTATTTATTTTGTTGTTTAGTGTTGAGTTGAAGGTTTTTTCTCGGTTTTTGTTGTTGTTGTTGTTGTTGTTGTTATTTGGGGGGAGCTTTTAATTTGCTAAGTACCTCATTCAAATGAAATAGAATAAAGAGGAAGCAGAGAAATTGATGACTCTTGTTATCATCGTTTGTTTAGAGCAGAATATTTCAATTTCGTTTACCTTGGCGGGCAGTCAGGTGTACAAGAAAAACTCTGCATTGAATTCTGTTTCCTAGATGTGAGGTCAGGTGTAAAAACAACAACAAAAAACAAGAAAAATACTGCATTCAATTTTATCTAGGTGTGGATTCAGGTGTACGAAAAAACACTACATTCAA
Organism: Stramonita haemastoma; assembly: GCA_030674155.1. Classification (NCBI taxonomy): domain Eukaryota; kingdom Metazoa; phylum Mollusca; class Gastropoda; order Neogastropoda; family Muricidae; genus Stramonita; species Stramonita haemastoma. The sequence continues at coordinate 45,058,515 of CM060317.1, read as the reverse complement.
TTCTGTTATCTAGGTGTGCTTTCAAGTGTAAGAGAAAACGCTACATTCATTCAATTCTTTTATCTAGGTGTGGAGTCAGGTGTAGAAGAAAATCCTTCATTCTCTTCAAAGCAGCATTTGTACAGGCTTCAATCACTCTACTGTCCTTCAGATTAGACTTAAACCTAAGGTCCCATAGCCGCCGCTGTAGTCTAGTGGTTAGGGGTTGGACTCGTAATCTAAAGGTTGCGGGTTCGATCCCAGCTTTCGACTATGGCGTTGTGCCCTTGGAAAAGGCACTTTACGCTATTTTCTCACCCCACCCAGGTGTAAAAGGAGGTACCAACCTTGTGTTTGGGGTTAACCCTGCGATAGACTGGCGTCCTATCCAGGGGCGAGTCTATGACTCTCAGTCGCTTAACGCCACAGAAACCGGGATAAGCACCGGCCTGATGAGCCTTAGGCTCGGGACAGACTTTAACTTTTAACTAAGGCCCATGCATGAAAGCATACATAGACTCTAGCATGCATATTACAGCCCTGTTATTTTTTTCCAAGGAAAAAAGTCTCTGCATAACAGTAGAATTGGATGTCAAAACAAAATAATGAATTAAGGTGAGGATTTATTGATCTTTGGTTCAACTTAAAGTACAGATTTACCATGCCTTAATTCCTTTTGTGTATTATATGTACCTGCAGAAGATAAAAAATGCACGCCTAAGACCCTATGATTCATGTCAGACTACATTGGGTTATAAATACCTGAACATAATAATTATGCACCCTCTACCTGGACAGGGATGGACTCTGTCAGGTTGTAATGGTACAAAAAAACACTGCCTGGCAAACTCATCGCAGTGACCAGCAAGTCATCGGGAAGTTATTGCAGAAGAGATTGACGATAAAAGAAACACCTTGTGTTTGCTTGTTTTCACTGTCGTCCTTGAAATGAAACTATGGCAAACCTGGTAGTGGAAAAAACAGTTATTTGCCTGTACAAAAATAGCCTGCCACTCTTATAGCATGGGCTAAGTAACAAACACAGAAACCACGAGCCAGAAATAACCACAAGATGTGTATTTGACATACACCCATAATATCAGGGGGCGGGATAGCTAAGTGGTCAGAGCGCTCGCTTTCCCCCAAGCAGCGTCGAGCGTGGTTACCGGTTGGATGGGTGACTGTTTGCGTGCCTTGGCTTCAGCACAGTCCCCTTCATTCACCCAGCAGTAAATGGTACTTTCCCTCTTTAGGGTCCAAAAAGGTAAAGTAGCGAGGGAGAGGAGATGGGCGCCGCCCTCAATATGCTGGCCCCTTGAGAAGCTGAGGTCTCTGATGCCTCGCTCCCCTATGACCGTCTAGGTTATGGGACACCTTTACCTTTACACTTTACATAATATTGCCAGTGATGTCAGCAAGGCAGCCTTTTTGCTTTGGCTGGGGTAATGGTACAAGTAATGACAGCAGACTTGTATTAAAATCATAGAGGGAGAAAAGAGGAAGGGGTGTTTGTTTTTCTGTGTTTGTTTTTTACTGCTTCATGTTCTTTGATGTTCCTGTCCTGCTGTTTCCACACTGCTCATTTCAGTCTCTCTGCCCAAACTATTCCATACTTATTCAGTCACATCATCAGGTTCAGACGTCCATAGGGAGCCCATCAATCTCAGGCCACGGCAGGGTTACTCTCCAGAAGGACCCAACACTACTGCGACCTTCCAGCCCACAATCCAAGGTGCTAGCCACTGGTGCTATTGCAACTGGATTTAAGTTTAGTTTTAATCTATAAACCATTGCACAGTTGTAACCTGAGATTTACATTTTGATGAGGTAACAGCCCTAATTATTATGGCCTCTGAAATGAGTGGGGCTATAAACAATGTGATTGGTTGAGACTGACACTCTTTACTGAAAAGTCTTACCCTGAAAGATAAATTTGTCTTTAGATATGTCCCCCCTTTTAGTATATTAGTCTAATTTAGCTCAAATATTCGTTTTGATTAAAAGGTATGGCTTTGTATTGTCTTGCATAGGTTTATTCTGCTTCCACCTTTTCCCCACTTTATTTTGTAATTGTAATCTCTATGGTGGAACGATCTACGGAGGAAGCTGGTTGCAAAATCTTCAGTTGTGCCCCCACGGTCCACGGGACTACGGGACAGGTGAAGGTGAAGGTGCGGTGAATCTCTATGGAGAGGTGCATTTCAGCAATATGATTCGCTCAAAGGTTATTGTACAGCTCTGGTTTGCATAGTCAATTGAATTTGTCAGCGTTAGATGGATCACCTCGGCAGCTGACCTTTTCGGTGTGGCTTTTATTGTCCACAGGGTCTGGATGTAGAGTGCGATGGATTTGTTCTGGGCTGGCAAAACTGTGTTCGTCCCTATTTGTCTGAGGCTGGCTGACTCTCTGAAATACGAAATGGGGATTCATTTGTGTATCTATTAAAAATTTTGTTTATTCATTTATGATTCATTCATTTTTAATACTTATCTATTTTCTTTATTTCAAGGATAATGAAATAAGCACTAACGTGCCTTTTTTTTTTTTTTACATCCAGTCCTTGTGTGTATGCAGTTTTGTAAATTTTGTCGTCCATTCCCACCATCACACAATGGCCTACTTTTCCAAAACGCATGAAAAGGTTTTAACGCGTGCGTAAGTTGTTCGGCTTGCGTTTGCACACGGGACGTCTGTTTTAGTCTCATCGAACGGCATTTGGGGAGAGTTGAGTCAGTACCAATGTTAACTACAGAGGAAAACTCCCCTTGAACGAGATTTGAACCCGGGCAGCATACTCGAGCGATCACTCTAACCACCAGGCTATCCATCCGCTCACCCTTTATAAGAGAGAGAGAGAGAGAGAGAGAGAGAGGAGAGAGAGAGAGGAGAGAGGAGAGAGAGAAGAGAGAGAGAGAGAGAGAGAGAGAGAGACAGACAGACAGACAGACAGACAGACAGACAGACAGACAGACAGATAACAGAGAACAGACAGACAGAGACATAGAGAGACAGAGAGATGAGGGGGGGGGGGGGGGGCGCGGAGGGGGCTGGCAGACAAACAAAAAAGAGGATGGAAGAGACAGACAGAGCAAATGAACAAAGTAATCTGTTTCTGTTTGAATCTACACCCATGTGTGTGTGTGTGTGTGTGTGTGTGTGTGTGTGTGTGTGTGTGTGTGTGTGTGTGTGTGTGTGTGTGGTGTGTGTGTGTGTGTGTGTGTGTGTTGTGTGTGTGTGTATGTGCGTGTGTGGTGTGTGTGTGTGCGTGTGTGTTTGCGTGTGTGTGTGTGTTCCGTGTGTGTGAGGGGGGAAGGGGGTTGAGGAGGAAAGAAGGGTACATAGGTGCATGTGTGTTTAAGTGGGGAAGAGGTGGAGGTAGGTGTGTACAGTCATGCATGCTTATGAGTGTTATATGGATGTGTGTGTGTGTGTGTGTGTGTGTGTGTGTGTGTGTGTGTGTGTGTGTGTGTGTGTGTGTGTGTGTGTGTGTGTGAGAGACAGTGTGTGTGTGTGTTGTGCAAAATGTGCACGCGTAAGAAATGTTTGTATAAATGCAAAATCAATGTGCCATGTGCTTATGTGCATGCATTAGGCGTTGTATGTGCATGTGCTTGTGTGCACTTCTGTGTTTGTGTGTGTGCTTGTGTGTGCACGTGTGTGTGTGTTTGTGTGTGTGCTTGTGTGTGCACGTGTGTGTGTGTTTGTGTGCGCGCGCGCGTGTGTGTTTGTTTGTGTGTGTGCATGCGTGCGTACATGCTCTTGTATGTACGTGTACGCGCGCGCGTGTACGCGCGTATGTGTGTGTGTGGGGGGGGGGGGGGGGAAGACATTCTGCTGGTACTAATGACCTGTTAAAGACAATTGCTGTTAGTTTTATTTTCCTGTTAAATGTGTTTGTAGTCCACCATAGACCAAAAAGTTGTAAAGGAATTATTCATTTTTTCGTGAATTGTGTGTAATAAAAAAAATCGAGTTAATGTATTAATCAATTCATGTATTTATTTACAACCTATGTATGTATGTATGTATGTATGTATGTATGTATGTATGTATGTATGTATGTATGTATGTATGTATGTATGTACGTACGTACGTACGTACGTACGTACGTACGTACGTACGTACGTACGTACGTACGTATGTAGTATGTATGCATGTATGTATGTATGTATGCATGTATGTATGTATGTACGTATGTATGTATGTATGTATGTATGTATGTATGTATGTACGTATGTATGTACGTATGCACGTACGTATGTACGTATGTACGTACGTATGTACGTATGTATGTATGTACGTATGTACGTATGTATGTATGTACGTATGTACGTATGTATCTATGTATTTCATGCAGAGATCACATCACTAATGAAGAAGTGAAAACTAGAATAAAGAATGCCATCGGTCCATATGAAGAGCTCCTAACTACAGTGAAAACACGCAAGCCAAAGTGATACGGGCACGTCACACGATCATCTGGACTGGCCAGGGCAGTCTTACAGGGAACAGCAAGGGGAGGGAGACAAAGAGGCAGACAGAGGAAACGATGGGAAGACAACATCAGAGATTGGACAGGCCTTGGATGGAACGATCTACTACGGAGGGCGGAGGGCCGTGGTAGTAGAGGAAGCTGGTTGCAGAATCTTCAGTGGTGCCCCCACAATCCATGGGACTACGAGACAGGTGAAGGTGAAGACGTAGTACGTATGTATGTATGTATGTATGTATGTATGTATGTATGTATGTATGTATGTATGTATGTATGTATGTATGTATGTATGTGTGTGTGTGTGTGTGTGTGTGTGTGTGTGTGTGTGTGTGTGGTGGTGTGCTTGCGTGCTTGCGTGCGTGCGTGCGTGCGTATGTATGTATGTATGTATGTATGTATGTATGTATGTATGTATGTATGTATGTATGCATGCATGCATGCACGCATGTATGCACGTATATATGCACGTATGTATGCACGTATGTATGCACGTATATAATTATGCATGTGTGTGTATATATGACAGAGAGACAGATACAGAGACAAAGAGAATGACAGAGAGAGAAAGGGACAGACAGAAGAAGAGACACACCCTCAGGAATCCCATTATTTTGTTTTGCGTGTTATAATTGCATGTCTAAAAAAAAAAGTCCAAATCCCAGTTATCGTGTTACTGTGCAGACTTTCTTCAAATATTGCAGACTTTGTCGTCAAACCATGTTATTCTCCTTGTTTGCCAATGTTCGAATACCACTTACACCGTCACCTGTCCCGTAGTCTTGTAGGCCATTGGGACAGCACTGAAGATTTTGCTACAAGCTTCCTCTACTGCTGGTGGTGTTCATCTCTATGTACCTGACATCCATCTTTCAACAAGCACTCACTCCACGACATAAGAGACAGCAAACAGTAGTAATAGGTTCCAATGACTTTTAATGTGACATTCCATGAACACCGAACACCTTGTTAAGTATGTAAAAAAGAATAGAAAATGACTCTCTCTCTCTCTCTCTCTCTCCTCTCTCTCTCTCTCTCTCTCTCTCTCTCTCTCTTCCTTTTCTCTTAGGCATATGATCTTTATATAAACATATGTATGTGTACGTATATTCATTCGCACAAACACACATCCATCCATACCATCCATCCATCCATCCATCCATCCATACATATTCTCTCTCTCTCTCTCTCTCTCTCTCTCTCTCTCTCTCTCTCTCTCTCTCTCTCTCTCTCTCTCTCTCTCTCTCTCTCTCTCTCTCTCACGCTGATATCAGGCAAAATAAATCCATTTACATTATTTACATTTCACAACAAAACAAAAATCAAAGCAATCTGTGGCATCTTCAATGTGAGCTTCATAATCAAATAATACAGAAATGTACACGATCACATCCATCAACATTCTGTACATATTATACACCAACAATAATCATCTAATCACATCCTGTACAACAATAACAGAATAGCTCTTTTCAGTACCACAAGCGTGTTCATTTCTCAGTACAGTGCTTTTGGGTTTCGTCTCCCCTGTTTGTACAACTGCTTGGATTGTGTGAATATCACATAACAACAAGTGAATGGCAGGTCATTCCGCGTATGTACAGTATGTATATATACACAAGTTGTCATCTTTGGACATGCGAGGTGGTATCATTTAATTTTTTTTTTTATTTAAAGTTTTTCACATGTATATAAAAAGCTGACAAAATGTATGTAGCAAAAGCACAGATCTTCCTCATTCACACACACACGCTCGCTCGCGCTCACAGGCATACTCTGTCTTTCTCTGTCTCTGTCTTTCGCTGTCCTGTCCCTGTCTCTCTGTCTCTGTCTCTCTCACTTTCCCTCTTCATTCTTCCTCACGTTTCGCTCCTTGGGCAAAATAACAAATCATAAAAATACATTATCTAGCATAATACAAACTTCAACAGAAATTGTCTTCTTCGGAACACACTAGTACAACAGTGCTCTCTCTCTCTCTCTCTCTCTCTCTCTCTCTCTCTCTCTCTCTCTCTCTCTCTCTCACACACACACACACACACCACGCACGCACGCACGCACGCACGCACGCACGCACGCACGCACACACGCACGCACGCACGCACGCACGCACGCGCGCGCGCAAAGAATTCAAAAAAACAAAACAAACATCCTCAGTACCGTCACTTCATAGAGCAATAACAAAGATAACCCACCCACCCACCCCCCCTAGTTGAACTGACATGAATCAGCTGTGCCCATGAATTAGCCCACCTATGTTCGCTGAAAGAATTCAATACACCCCAACATCTGCTTGATAAATTTAAACATTAATGTCAACCTGACCGTCCTCATCAGCGTGCCTGTACATATATACCTTTAGTCAAACCCGCATCCCACTTCCCTACCAGCATCAATCATTGTAACAACACCAAAGGCATCAAATGTCTCTCTTATCAATCCTTCCCTGATCAGTCCTCTTGACCAAGAATGTACACGACACCCAACAATCAAACATGATCAACATGTTAAAAACAAACAAAACAATAATATCAAACTGTACAGAGACGGAACGTTTTTAGTACACGTTTCAAACGTGAGCTTGCTCACATACTGATCACCAATAATGTACTCATCATCACTATATTTACATGATCTGGGTAAGGTTCATTGCAAATTGGCATCACACAAGACTGTACAACAATCATTTAAAATAACCGAACAAGCGAAAGAACGAAACGGAAAATAAAAAAGGATCACAAGTATATCATTATTTCAAGCACACATTAATGCTAGAAATGTATTAACGTTGACAGAACAAACCAAAAACAAAGAAATTGCGCAATTTTTTTTCGTAGGGCTACAAAAACCAATACCTTGCTGAGTGGGGCTTTTTTTTTTGTGCTCTTTTTCTGTCTTTGCCTTTTTTCTTTTTGTTTTGAAAAAAAAGAGTGGAGGTGGGTGGGTTGCTTCCATTCTGTAAATTTGGTGAGGGACATACTGAAGAAGGAGAAGAGGGTGAAAGTGCAAACTCAAGAGATGTGAGATTTGGGGGTGGGGGTGCTTTTTGTGTGTTTTGTTTTGTTTGCTTTAGGAGACGAACACAAATGTGGACAGATAAAGCCTCGTCTCGCAGTACAATACTCAGTCACATTTGGTTTTTCATGTCGCTAACCAGATGGCACTTCAACTATTGCAGACAAAACAGTGCACTGATGACATTCACATAGGAAGGAAATTAAAGATGAACATTTATAATCAGGGTTTCTGTGTCGGCAAAAAAGTACACAGACACTTGCAGCACTATCTTTTGAATACAATAGGTATCTTGTTCTACACACACACACACACACACACACACACACACACACAACACACACACACACACACACACACACACACACACACACTGATTGATTAATTGATTGACTTATAGATTGATTGATTGATTGATGGATACATATTTCCAAGCTCACATATTTCGGCTGTGCAGTGAGCGAAAGGGGAATAACTCTTTCTCTAGCGTGTGCAACAAAGATTGAGACACGAACGAAGATTATCGCTATAAGCACGATACTACACTTTGTGTATTAGATTTTACTCAGCTTTTCTCCTTAAAAGGTCAAAATCGTTAAAAAAAGGAAAGAACCAAACAAATAAAACATATATATCAAAATATAAAAAGCCAGAAGCGATTCAGATCAATGTACACTGCGGCGGTGCTGGTTATATTCTCTTTCACGATTTGTCCCACGCATCTCTGTCCTTTCTTTGTAGGCCTACATCAAAACGATTAAAAAAAAAACAAGCGCATGACATGTCTATAAAATGATTAGGTAAAATGAGAGTTATAACTACAGCAAAACATACACCACACATAATTATCCTCCTTATGCCCTTCATTGCAGAAATTTCGCCCTGATGACACAGACAGTACGCTTATTCTGGATAAATCTCTTGGTATCAAGCCCGAGAAACGCCCAACGCCTGTTGAACAAATGTTTACAAATGAAGACAATTAAAACAGTGTCTATAAACATTCTGAAATATTGAAAAAAAATAACCTCATCTACATAAAAAGAAAGAATAAATGTTTTTTTGCTTTTAAGTTTGTTAGGGGCTTTTATCTCAAAACTTCAGTGTGGATAATACAGATTCGATGTCAAAGCGTTATTATCACAGGGGTAGGTAAAGGGGGTGAGGATGGCGGAAAGGGGTGGATTGCAGCTATACGTTTGCATCAAATCTCACAAGAAATACTGGCATAAGCAAGTAAAATACAGAAATGAATAAAACAGGTCGATAAATACAAGAAAGAAGATGTCAAAAAACGACAGAGTCAGTTTGTGTAAGGGAACCAACATAAGCTGTTTTGGAACTGCTACGCACTGTAATGTCTGATATTATGAGTCAGCATACAAGGTGATAATGACACATGCTATGGAAGGAGGGCATTACCATCACTATGCCGACATTTCTCGCTATCACCTCTCTTTTCCAAACAATGCCAGCATTCTAACTTTTTTTTTTTCAGAATATCAGCACACAGAGACACTGGAATATCACTACATGAAGTTTTAAAAATCAAAAACAAAACCTACGTCACGAGTTCACAAACGTACATTAAACTTCGCAGTACTTTTCCATAGAAAGTCTACGAACATTCTCTCTCTCTCTCTCTCTCTCTCTCTCTCTCTCTCTCTCTCTCTCTCTCTCTCTCTCTCTCTGTATTTTTGTTATTTTGATAGTCCATACTCAGGGAAAAGAACGGATGAAAAAAAATATGAATGCTTATCTGTCACCCTTGAAAAATAAAGATTAGTCATTTCCTCTCTCTCTCTCTTCTCTCTCTCTCTCTCTCTCTCTCTCTCTCTCTCTCTCTCTCTCTCTCTCTCTCTCTGCAATGCCTTTTAAGGCCAGATACAAAGCAAAGAATCGACGCACAACAAGACCAACAACAACAAAGAAGAAAACTGAACAAAAACAAAACACAAACGAAAACATGCAGTAAAACTTTGAATGCCAAAAGATTCCGCCATACAGCTCAGTAGGAATACCCAGTTGTTGTTTTTATGCGCCATAATTTTCTTGAGCGTCTTTGTGCAAAATATTAATGAAATACGGAGACATAATGAAAAAGCGTTGTCACTGACAACTGGGCGTGTATCCACACCCACCCCACGTGGATTTCTATTCAACAAAGCTGCAGGGTGGGGACAGCGCAAAACTGGAATTTTTTTTCTGCCTTGTAAAGGACTCCATAACATGATGTCCTCTGCTAGCCAAATGTACCTACCTATTCAGTCTTTGAGACTGATATATAAAGGGGGGAAAAAAACATGTTTTGTTTGAAACCGAACTCTTTTCCCTGTCTGGAACTATTCTTGTAACATTCCTTTGTTTTAATCATCTTTGTCTCGTCCTTTTAGTACAGCAGGCTTACGACTGAACAATAATCGACTTAAGGGTTTTTGGTCCCTGTTAACATTAACATTACTATTCGTTTTTTAATGCCATCACTATTTAAGTATTTCTGTTTTTAGTCACAAAGAAATCTACCTGTGTTTGTGTTGTCTTAAGTCTATTTTGCACGACATTGTTTTTTTTTCATATTGTACAAAGTCTCTCTCTCTCTCTCTCTCTCCTCTCTCTCTCTCTCTCTCTCTCTCTCTCTCCCCTCTCTCCCCTACCTGTTTTCTCCCAGGGACGCTAGAAACCAGAGCATGTATAGATCAGAAACTGTTGGCGGGAGACAGACAGCATCGATAGGCCTATAGACGAGCCGTGGAAAAAGAGCGACGTAGAAAAGCGGTCGGTGCTGTGCCTGCACTTTTTCTTGCCGGGACTTCCAGCCTACCCACCTACTTACCTGCCTATCTATCTATCTTTCTACCTTATAGGCCTAGGCCCAGCTCATCTATTGATCCGCGTGCCATGCTGCTTAGTCTTGTTTTCCACCTCTCAACTGGAGATAGAGAAGAGTAAGATGTCTGGCTGTGACGCAATTGTGTTAAGCGGAGATAGGGAGGAGAGAGAGAGAGAGAGAGAGAGAGAGAGAGGGGGGGGGGGGTGTTACAAGGTAGCTCTGTGAGAGAGAGAGAGAGAGAGAGAGAGAGTGTGTGTGTGTGTGTGTGTGTGTGTGTGTGTGTGTGGTGTGTGCGCGCGCGCGCACGCGCGGAATCTTACTGAATCTATTTGATTTTTCCTACTTTTTTTTTATATTCTTACCCTTATCAAATAAGCTACCAAAACAATTTAACCAAAAACAAAGTCTACAAAACCTCTAGTAGCAAACAAACGAACCCCCTAAAAAGTACACATTTTTCCCCTTCTCACAAAGCTAAAAAAAAAAAAAAAGCCAGTAGATCTACACGAGAAATACAGCTAGCAAATCGGAAGCTTTGAAACCGCATCCTGACCAAATAATATTTCCCCAATACAGACAAGCAGACGAGATCAGGTCGCTAGCTTGACATTGAGGCACGACCTACACCGCACTGGGGTGGTCCTCTTTGATGGGCGGACCTGCACGTTTGCTCTAGCTAGTCTGCGAACAAACATGGCGATTTTTATTTGGGGGGGACAGACGGTGAAAGGGGCAGTCAGTCTGTTCCCATTATAACAGCCGATTGTGTGACTCCACAGCTGGAGAGCGCCAGACAAGTCCTTTTTGTCCTGCCTACGGGGGATACAAAAGAAGAAAGAAAAGCATGAAGGGAACTCCCCGACAATAGGTCTGAGGTTTGTTAAATAATCGTTTGGTTCTAGCCTAGTTCTGGCCGTTGACTTAGTAGTGGCTGTGACCGCCACTGTTAGGTACTGCTGTGGTTGTTTTGTAGTAAGTAACCTGTTGAGAGTGTTCATGAGGGTAAGGGTTTTTTTTTGTTTTGTTTAGGTGTTTTTTTGGTGTTTACTCCCCCATGTTGGTTTACCCCACCAGTGGTTTACCCTCCCCCCACCCATGCTGACAGGCATGTCTTTTCCTTGTTATATCCTCCTTTTCCCTTTCTTTCCTTTCAACTAGTATACTCCAACCCTCTTTCAAGTGAACCAGTCATTAGATTTTTGTCACATTCCTGTAAGTCTACAAGTTGGTGGGTGTTTTTTTTATGTGGACAATTCTTATGTCTTGTATGACAATACTAATAAACCAATTTATTTATTAATAATAATAAATGGAATTTATATAGCGCTTAAAAATAATTCTATGATAACATAGGCTTATTCTTGTCTTCATGCTACATTCAGCGTTATAATAGAGATTGATATATTATATATAGATATATATGTGTGTGTGTATATATACACCATTTTTTCCACTTGATTTAGATCTATAGGTACTGCTAAGCCTAACAAAAACCACTTCACAGCGTTCATTGTTCCATATGCCACTGAAAGTAAGATCAGAAAATTTAAGTTTACTACCATCTTTTTTTCTTTTCTTTTTTTTTTTACACATGTAGCAAGACCTCAAACAGAAATAGCCTTCCTCAAACAAAAAAAGAAAAGAAAATCAAACAATTAGAATCGGGGAGAAAAATAAGGGTAAGGAGGAAAAGAGGGGGACATCCTAAGTAGAGAGAGAGATAGAGAGAGAGACAGAGACACATAGAGAGACAGAGACACAAACAGAGAGAGAGAGAGAGAGAGAGGGGGGGGGGGGAGAAAACAGGAAGTCTAAAGCACGGCGACGGAAAAGTAAATTTGACTAGAGTGGCCCCCATTCTGTAGTGACGTGACACTTCTAAACTCCAGCAATGTGTCAATACAGTTTGACAAACCCCCTGTCTGCTAGACAGCTCTGTGTGTGTAACGAAACACCGTGCCTGCTCTTCACCCATGCCTGCCTGTCTCAAAAAGCTTTGATCTCAGAAAGCTTAATGCCACTTAACGTCTAATGCCTCCTTTTTACCTTGTAGGGCTCTCTCTCTCTCTCTCTCTCTCTCTCTCTCTCTCTCTCTCTCTCTCTCTCTCTCTTCTCTCTCTTGCTTTATTTTTTCTCTCTCCCCAATCCAACCTCCTTTTTCTTTTTTGTGTTCTTTTCCCCCCTCTCCTTCTTCTTTGAAGTCCTAAACGCTCACTGCCCACACTTTCACTTGTGAAGTCACCCTATCGAGCAGAGCACACCGTGACATTCACAACAGTTATTGTTGTTGGGGGACAGTTGGAATGACCAGTCATCCATACGTTCAGCCATAAAGTCACTTTTTTTTCTCTCCTCGTGTCTGCCCCTGAACAAAACAACTGACAAAGGCCCCAGTCCCATGCCCCTCCATCTCACTCTGCCCCCCCCCCCCCCCTCACCCTCCCCAACCTATCTGCCATGAGACCTACCACAATGTTCGTGTCATCTGTGACAGCCAGGGGTAGGTATGCCTTAAGGGCCATTGCTTTCAGGCCCGGTGATTGTCAATAAGTTTTCTCAGAGTCAATAAGTTTCTCTCTCTCTCTCTCTCTCTCTCTCTCTCTCTCTCTCTCTCTCTCTCTCTCTCTCTCTCTCTCTCTCTCTTCTTTCCTTTTCTTTTCTTTTTTCAAGTTCCCTGTTCATGGCGGACGTGTGCATTGTGTGGGTTATGGATCTATATTTTCCATGCATGAGAAGGAGATGCATACAGCTAAAAAAAACAAAAACACAAAAACTTGGCAACGAATGTGGCATTTCTACAGTGGGGTGTGTTTTCTTTTTCATCTTTTGGGGTTAGGGGTCTTTTATTTATTAAAAAAAATTGTTTTGATGGAGCATAAGAAGCTTTGAGTCGAGTGGAGTTTTTTTCCGTTAAATATTACATTTTGCTTGGCTGTCACCGATTTTTAATGTAGATCATACTTTTTTGTTTTCTCATAGCACAGACATAGTGACCTTTCCCCCTCTACTGTCTCGCCAAAAATAGAAAACGCAACTCCAGTGGGCCTTTACCCGATCAACATCATGCTGACTTAATTTAGATTATGTAGGAACCCAAACGCTTCCTACTGATACAAAATGCGTAGTATAAACTTTAAAGAGTCGTTAAAAAAGCAAAACTGAACTGCTCAAAAGGAGTTTGTTTGCAACACACTTGTAAGGTAAACGTAACATTCAGGGTCTATTAGCCTATAGATTTTGTTTATAACATATTTATAAAGCAAACATGACATTCAGAGCATATCTAGCCGATAGATTTCATTTCCTACACACTTATGACATAAGCATAACATTCAGGGCATATTTAGCTGTAGATTTAGTTCATAACATACACATGAAATAAACATAACGTTCAGGGGCATATCTAGCCTATCCAGCCTACATATTTCGTCTATAACACACTTACAAAGTAAACACAACATTCAGAGCATATCTAGCCTATTTACCATCTTAGGAGTAAACACAGCTGACCTTAGGTCAGTCAGTCAACAAGTCAGCTAGCCAGAAAAAAAAAACCCAGAGCAAAGTACAGGGCCCATGCTGAACACACGGAACGGCCAGATCAGAATCACCAGGACACTAATGGAAGTGGACAGAGGAAGGCAGATGGAAAAGCGATAGCAGCTCTCTGGGCCCCAGCGGGTCCTCCCCTCCCTGTGCCTGTCCTCCCCGCACTGTCTGTGTGGTGACCACAATGACTGATTGTCCACAAGGAATGCCCTCCCTCAGCCTGACAAAGCGGACTAACTGCCTACAGCTAACCTCAGGTCTGAGGTGACCCTGACACTACTGTGTGGGTGACAGCTACCTTCCCGCCCTACCAATAATTATTCATCTTCCACTCGCAGAATGGATGGAATCTTAAGTGACGTGCAAGAGAAAAAAAGGTCTCAAAGCTCTTTTTTTTTTATTAGCCACGGGTTGAATAGGATAATGCTCTTTACTGCTAGAAGAAGCAAAGAGTTTGTTTTTTTTTAATTTTTTCCCCCTTGCCAACTCCAACTGAGTGAGTGAGCCCCTAACCGTTAAGTGTCGAAGCTCCCTAAAGTCAAAGACTCCCCTTTACGGATTAAGATCCTCAGCTAACCTCGGGGTCCAACCCTGTGTCACCTTTTTCTAAGCCTTTTAAGCCACCCCCTCCCCCTCCCCCAGCTCTATCTCCCCCATCTGTGGTCCCGCCTGTCCTGCCTATGGGTCAGGAAACAAACCCAGACCACTGGTGTTCAAATTGGCCTGTGGATACGCTTGGGTCCCCCCCTCTAACAGCTAAACCCCGTTAGCGGGACAGTGATAACATCAAAGGCCTTTACCAGCTCTCTCTCTCTCTCCACATAGTGGCTAAAGTTTAAATGCTGAAACGTTGAAAGCCTCTAGTAGCCAGGATTGGCTCGGCTCCCCCGAAATGGGAGTTGTCAGCGACAGTGTGAAAGGTTAACGGAGCACACAATTCACTGCCGTTAAATTCAGCGTAGGCTTACGTATACGTTGTTCAGAGGCGGGAGAGGGGGAGGTAAGCCACAGGATTGCTGCTCGCTTCCCCCACTTCCCTTAGGAAGGAAACCATTTCCGGCGCCACTGCGTCTGCTGAAGTTGGCAGCCAGGTTGAGGGAGGAAGACTATCTTCTAGTGTTGTACACCGTTACATCCTCCCTTTTGTTTTCTTCACAGTTATTTTTTAAGCGCAACCTGTCAAAAAATCTACGAGTGAATGTTTAAAGGAGCTAAAATATGGATGGCATCATGAAAAACAAACAAGCGCAAAACAAACCTCAAAATCCCTCAACGATTTAGTCACAGTACAAAGAAAACGGAGGTGGACAACTTTTTTTGCATTGACACAAACTCTGCAACGAAATGTTGCCGTGCAACCAGACATTTAGTGAACCTTACCATAACTGGGCACAGGAAGGCCTATTGATTTTTGCCAGAAAAAAACTTAGGTTATCTGTCGGTAACACTGGAAAGTTAAGGACTTTTTCTTCTGTGTTTTGCTTCTAATGTCCTTGAAAGAATTTCACTTATAACATGTATAACTGAATAACAACAACAAAATCTGAAGGAGAAACATGTCTGTATATAATGACAAGACTATTTTCAACTTTTACTTCTTGTCCTGTTAAGATGACGCTTGCACTTTTTGTAACTCTTTCTTTCTCTAATAAACTTTTTTTCGTTAAACCAGCAGGTAACAGACAGCTAAACAAAGACATATAGACGTTCCAAAGCAAGCTGTCGCTAGAATAAAGCCTAGCCTAGCCTCGCTGTCATTCCTCATTTGCATGAAAAGGGCAGCTTACAGACGACCTATCCGCACAGCATCACCACGGAGCCTTTGATCAATCGAGAGATGTCAAACGTCAGGCTTATTTATATTGCCTGTACATGGCAACGGCTGCCTTTGCAAGGCATACTTATGCTGATGAAGTAGAGAGAGAGAGAGAGAGAGAGAGAGAGAGAGAGAGAGAGAGAGAGAGAGAGAGAGAGAGAGAGAGAGAGAGAGTATTGGCAACAAAAACAGAAAAGCAATGTTATAAAAAATACCATGATGAATTTAAACACGCCTAAAACAAAACACTATAAGAAAAGAAGAAATGGACAAAATAATCATCAGAAACAAAATATGTATGCGCACGTGCGTATGTATGAGCTTTAGCCTTTTTTGTGCATGTTGGTGTGTGCACCATAGCACGCACACCCATGCATGCATGCGTACGTGCGTGCGTGTGTGTGTAGGCTATGTGTGTGTGAGTGTGCATGTGTGAAAGTGTCTGGCGGAGGAGGAGTATGGATTCCTTAAGCAGCTTATACAATGAAAAGCTGTGACATGGTAAATAGTCCCGAGGATTCTTCGGAGCATATGAATTAAAATCAATACAGCTTTCATTGAACTGGCCTCTGTTCTATGGCACAATGTGTGTGTGTGTGTGTGTGTGTGTGTGTGCGTGCGTGCGTGCGTGCGTGCGTGCGTGTGTGTGTGTGTGTGTGTGTGTGTGTGTGTGTGTGTGTGTGTATGCAATCACTCGTGCACCTACGCATGTGGAAACATAGATAAGATCAGCATTAAAGGAATCAAGACTGGTCCATGCTAAGTCTCTCAAAATACCTACTTTTCACATTTGTGTGTAGAGACCCTTTCAAAAATAAAAAGTAACAAAAGTCGACATAGAGTGAAGAAATCTAAACACCAATAGGAAATATCGTCAAAATCAATACATACCAAGCAGCAGAAAAATAAATGAACCAAAAAAAATAAATAAATAACGGCTTATAGAGAATGACCAGGAAGGCCAAACAACACTCCGTGCCCCTTAACCTATTGCACCCTTACATGGTGGTGGTTTTGTTCGGTAACCACAATGGCCTGATGCACTTCAGAAAACAACAACAACAATTGTACTATTCCATAATTAATCATGCTTTGATAAGCGTACTTCTAAAGTCCAGAAGAAAATAAAACTGCAGAATGTAAATACTTGTCACATATTTGGCTCAGACTTGTAAAAAAAACCCACATAAAAAGCCATAATTTTAAAGAATGTACAGCAAATGGTAAAATAAAAATAATAAAGCCAACATCGAAAACGAATGAGCACAAAAACCTTCGTATCCCAAAGGTGCATAGACCTGTGTGCCTTTAGTTATCACGAAAAGTTGATGTTCTTATTCACTTACTAAAAACTTTGAATCCCTTATTTGAGCAAAATTAATTCAAAATCACTGAGCGGTTGAAATACAGCATTTTCATTCCAAACGCGAAAAACGAAATTCCACGAGGTTAAAATTCGAATCTTGACAGAGGGTGATAGACAAAGTTTGGATGTTCAACCCCCCAACTTAGAGTTTGTCCTGGTGGGCCACTGCATACACACACAATGTACCCAATACACCCACACAGAGATCGTCGCCTAAGGTAAACATACTAAGCTGTGAAGCGTTCTGTGATCTGGATGTCATCCAAAACTGTACTTTTTTTCTTTATCATTCCTCTACAACATGAGTGCTGGTTTGAGTTATCTTTCAAATGACGTTCGGGTCCCGTGTACAAAAAATACAGCACACATAAGAAAAAAAACAACCGTTGAATTGTATCGTGCTCTTTGGTTAAAAAAAAACCCTCCCCAAAGCAACAAGAAAAACCAACAACAAAAACATGTTAAAAAATCTGTTATTCTTGGCAAAATTCTGTAGTGAAGTCCTATCACAGCCTAACACACACACACACACACACACACACACACACAAACAGAAAACAATTAGCGATTGACACATTCTCCCTGTATAAAGCAGCAGAGATTTTCAAACAGTGAAGTACAGCTTTTTTTGGTGCCAGAAATACATGAATAAACTGCTGCCTGCTTATCAACTGTGATACATTTGGGTATGCCATCGTATAGGATTAAAATCCTTTGTTTCTTGAAATGAGTAAGCATTAGGACTTCTAACACATTGCTGGTAAGCAATATTACACCTTTTGGAGTGAAGATGTCACTTAAATCCCAAAGAAGTCAGTTCAGTAATACATGCACGTTTGCGCAGATCCAACAATAAACACACATACAAAACAGAAGACATCTACCGTAGCCTGTTACAAGACATGAAAACACAAAGCCAGTACATTCAAAAAACAAGAAAACCTTCAGAAGAAAAAAACACTAAAGAAACAAGGTTCAAGTGATGACGTGCGGTTTCTGTCTCTTTGGCAAAAGATAACAAAGTGATCTCCCCTGTCACTGTAGGGTATAAGCTGTGTTTGAAACTGTTACACAGTTAAAGCTTTTGATGCTAATAAATGACCAATTAAAATGAAAATGGGTAGGTCCGTTTGTGTAGTCTTACTATCTTTTTTTTATATTAAAAGATTATTTTGAATTGCTGATTTGTGACGTTCACAGCTTGCTAACATGGTGACTTTGGAGCTTCTTAAAGTCTTAAGGCAAGGGGAAACAACACAGAAAACAACAACAAAAGCTTGCGTTGTTGCCAGATGTTTTCAACACACCAAACCTGCAGATCTACATAGCCTAGGGTAATAATCTTTGTTTAAATGTACCCCCCCCCCCCCCCGAAAAATCGTACAAAACAAATTATGAAATATAACAATAACCATTAAATTAAAAATCAAAGCCAATTAAAGGACAAAAAAGTAGTATTGAATAATAGAAATGTGAAACGATGTTTAGTACGAATGAATCAATCAATATGGGTATATAAGCGTTCAAACCTTGAGAAACATAAGGAAAAATATGAACTGGCTATGTGATTTTCAGTTTTGAGCAGTATCATTCTCTTTGGTTGAAAAAATAGACATGATAACAGTTACACCAGACACAGGAAAAAGTGCAAAAACATATGATTTCCATCCACGACAGAATAAAAATAGATTAATGCCTTTCAACCCCCGTCATCAAATCTAACACATGCAGGCGCGCGCGCGGGCGCGCGCGCGCGCGCGCGCGCGCACACATACACACACACACACACACACACACACACACACACACACACACACCACAGTCAAATCAACAACAACAACAACAACAACTAGGAAAACGAAAAGCCCATCAGATCATAAACCGCAGGTGAGAAAACTATAACATTTTAACTGCTCACTCAGTCTGAGGCCAAAAAGCACGTCCCAGAGGTGAGAAGTATCTTGTTCTTTTCCCCTGGCATAATAAACCATGCGTTTCTTCGGACGGTAACCAGATCTGTCTGTCTGACCAACAAAACGGTCCTCCTTTGGCTACCTGCCAAGTCAAGAATGTAATACAACACTGTCATCACGAAGCTGGTTTGCAAGAGCCTTGAATTTGTTCCCATGCTAACAATAAGGTTCTAGCCCACAGCAACTGTTATTTTCTTAATGTGTGCGTGCGTGCGTATGTGCGTGCCTCTGTGGTGTGTGTGTGTGTGCGCGCGCGCGCGCGTGTGTGTGTGAAATATGTTTGTGATATTCCATACCTGAAAATGGTTTAAAAGATATAAATCATGTGTGTGTGTGTGTGTGTGTGTGTGTGTGTGTGTGTGTGTGTGTGTGTGTGTGTGTGTGTGTGTGTGTTTTAACGTCTATCCACTAACAAGTGATTTTAGACTGCGCGCTGTGTGTGTGTGTGTGTGTGTGTGTGTGTGTGTGTGTGTGTGTGTGTGTGTGTGTGTGTGTGTGTGTGTGTGTGTGCGTGTGTGTGTTGTGGTGTCTTAATTCCACACTTTTGACTCTACTTCAATGCATTCATTTGCGCCTTCAACTTTTTCTGTTAAAAAAAAGAGTCAGTTTTCAGTGCATACATATGTGCTCAAAATTATTTTTTTTTTATACTTGACAATCAAAATCTTTACCAGCAAATATACCAACGAGACGTTCATCCTTTGTCAAAGTTGTTAGATATATGTTTTAAAAATAAAAAGGAATGCTTTACATACTTCCTAAATTCAAAGCATAGGACTGTCAAAGTTGTATCTTTAAAGGGAAAATAAAAGTAACTTAAAACACGTTTCTTTGTATATAATATATTCAACAGATAGACAAACTTTATACACTGTACTTTTTGTTAATCATAATCAGCTTATCCTACTAAACGAAAAACATACATATGTAGCATTGTTTTCTCCATAAACTTGCTGTTGCCTTGCTATCCACTGGTGGTACGTATGTTGGGCTGCTGGGCTTCTTTTGTTTGGTCTTTGTTTTCTGTATCCTGGTGTATTCTGAATGCCTGTAGGATATGGGAGGACACTATGCATACTGAGATGGCGAGGATACTAAGAGTATAGCAGCTATCTGCAATTAGGATATCTTAACTGAATTAACTCTCTCTCTCATATGCACACACACACACACACACACACACACACACACACACACACACACACACACACACACACACACACACACACACACAAACACACACACACACCGTGCAACAGGACTGCCTGTGACTACACAAACACCAATATTTACATACAGTACCAGTCTCTTGCTACAAAATGTAGCATTAAGCTAGGTCATTGGCCCGAGTACTACTATATTGCACATTTGTTGTTTAACAACTACAAGTGTTCTTTGCCTTTTTTCCGTTTTTAACACGTCACAATTATTTACAACATATTCATACCATATTCTGATACACAATTTTTCAACAATGGTCAATGACAATTCAAATCATGGCATAACACTCCCCAATACAAAGTAATAACAATTAAACCATGAACATTATTCATCATCATCACCAACGTCGTCATCAATGTGATCATAATCTTTATCAACAACTACAACAACAGCAACATCATTATAATCATTCTAAGATAAGCACTCCCACATAAATGTTTTAAAGCTGGATTATGGAATTCAGTTTTTGATTTTCTCATACAAACATGGAGATTTCGTGGCTGTCAAATGTTTATATATACATATGTTAATGATGGAAATCATTGGTACAATGGCGTTGCATTCAACAACATTCGACTACAGATGAATGAATTTTTGTATATCACTGAGCAACTTAAAATTGAAAAAAAAAAAATCTAAATCAAAATTATAGTAATGATGATAATAATAACAATAATAGTAATAATGATAATGATGGTGATAATGATACTAGTAATAATGATAATGATAATAGCAATACAAGATCACATGGCGGCGATAAGGTCACAGAGGAGGAATCCATGTTTGTACATGTTCAACAATGTTTAAAACTATCTGGTAGTGTCTGAAACAGTTGCGAGCACTGTTGTGGGCACAAAACAATCTGAGTCCCATTTCAGAAGGCAGAGACCTTATGTTATCAGCCGAGTCTGTTTCTGTCTGATCACTGGAGCCCAGTTCTGATAACAGTCATCCCTCCACAAGTCCAGGGGCTACAGACACTGTTGCAGTGATGGCAGCGTTCATGTGTCTACAGTCAGTAGTAGTGAATCTCGTGTGGACAACTTCACATCAAACAGCTTGCAGTCAGGTTAGTTAATAAAGCAAGTCTTGAGACACATATTGTCAACATGATGGCATGCTGCTGTCCTGTCACTCACAGATATGGAATCTATGTTGGTGAATCCAGGTTTGTCCATGGATGTTGTTACCCAAGCAGTGCATGTGAAATCAGGAGATTTCTGAGAATGCGGAACACCAGGTCTTGAAGTACTCTCTCTTTCACGTCGGGCATTCGGGACGCCCATGGCTGTTCAGCATCCTGATACGGTTTTCATGGTCCTCCCCCATGATGTACAGTCGTGCAGGAGCAATGGGAGGCTTGCAGTCAGGTACTGAGTAGTGGTCCTCCTGCATTCTTTCCTTATGGCGCATGTACAGATGGGCACCAATGATGCTGAGGAGAAGTGTGATGAAGAAGGTTCCCACAACAGCTCCAACCAAATCCAGAATGGTGAAACGAACGTCCGCATCCCTCATAGATTTCACCTCCTGATCTTCCACTTTACTGAACTGTTTCTTCTCTGGTTTGTTGATGCCCCAGTCATAGGGTTTCTTCTCTGTTCTGATGGCCTGGTCCCTGAACTGCCAGCCTCCTGACGGCTTGGGTGTGGCACGGTCAGCGACAATCACATTGCTCTTGGGATGGTGGAAGCTCTTTGGGGTGGTTTTGGGAAGAACTGGAGGAAGGGGACGAGCAGGGCGGGTGGGGCGAGTGGGTCGAACTGGACGTGGTGGAAGAGCTGGAAGAGCTGGAAGAGCTTGATGGTTAGGCCAGACAACGTTCAGAGAAAAAGTGACGTTCCCAGCAGGATTGCTTGCCACACACTTGTAGCGTGCACTGTCTGTCAGCTTCACGTTGGTCATGTACAGGATACCCACAGTCTGCTCCATGTCCTCACGAGTCGGGGAGTAGATCTCTGTTGTTCCATCGGGTCGAATCCAATACAGGGTTGGGGTAGGGTCTCCGCGAGCCTGGCATGTCAACCTGCCCATCTCTTGTTCAAATACAGCGTCCACATTACGGAAGGTAGGGAGGTCACAACGGAAGTCATCAGCTGTCAGGTTGTTAAACTGCTTATTTCTGACCAGGGCTGGAGACGCACAAATGGGCAGGTCACCCCCTGAAAAGACAGAGGAATGTTTTTTGAAGAATTTGTGCAGCCATCCTATCTCGCAGTTGCAATGGAAAGGATTTCTCCCCAGTCGAAGATGACCCAGGGTGCTGAACAGGTAAAGCCACTCCTCTGAGAATGACTCAAAGTTGTTTTGATACAGCCAAAGGGTTCTCAGAGTTCCATTCAGGGGGGACATGACACTCACTGGCAGTTTGGACATACCGCTGTTATGCATGTACAGTCCTTGAGTTTTCATGCCTTCAAAGGCCCCTTCAGACAGCTGGATACCTTTGTTGTCGTTGATGAAGAGGTGTTTGAGGCTCAGGCCACTGAAAGTGTTGTCAGCGATGAAGGTGATCTTGTTGTCACTGATGTCCAGCCACAGGAGGTTCCCCAGGTCTGCAAAGGTGTCAGCGGCAATTGTCTCAATCCCGCATCGACTCATGTACAGCTTCTGCAGCTTGACCAGGTTGGTGAAGTTCCTGCGAGTGAGGACAGGGTTCTGGAAGTTGTTCTGGTTGAGGACAAGCTCCATGGTGTCATAGGGGATGCCCTCAGGGATGGCGGTCAGGCCCTTGTTAGCACAGTGGACATTCTTGCTGTGGGGTTCACAGAAGCATTCCTTAGGGCAGGGGAAGGTGGTGTGGACACAGCAGACCATCACCAGCATCAGCACCACTGCAGCATGGTACTGGAACTGGCCGACAGGACGTGGCTGACCAAAGGCTGAGCCGCCAAGCTGCTTGATGACACTCATGGCTGTTTCAGGTCTTGAAAACACTGCCCAAAGTGAACACCAAAAACAATGTCAGAGATTGTTTTATTCTAAGAAGTCCAAATGGAAAAGTGAGAAGCAAAACAGTTGAAGCTTCAATTTCAAACAGAATAGTAAATTACTGCAATGTCAAAATATCATACACTTTATAAAAAAAAGCTGCTGGTACTGTCAGAAAGTGACTTTTAGAGTGAAAACATGAAAACTGCTTAGTGTGGACAGCGCTGGCATCAGAGCACAGTTTTTATGCTGCAGAGGATGTATTGATCTGCAGACAACACTGGTTTTGTCTTTTCCTGGCTCTCAGGTCAAGGTCTCGTCAGTGTTGCTACCGCTGCTTCTTGCATGTATCAAGTAACAGTTGCAGCATCAGCGTTTGTGATGATGATAACAATGACTAAAAAAATATCAAGTGCAAAGAAATACTGATGAGATTATATCAACTTCAAAAACAAATGTGGTATATCAACAATGTTTCTGCACAAAACAATAGAACGAAAATGTTCTGCAAATGTCTGATGATTTAGGTTACTCACACTCAGCTTCCAGTAGGCCTGAACAGCAAGTCCTGTATCTTAGTTACGATACACAGTCCAGTGGCACTCTGTCGAGGACACAAAACAAGGAAGAAGTAGACTTCAGAGAGTAGACTTCAGAGAGCGTCAGGGTTTTCACACGTGAAGCTCTGACACACAACAACGAGAGAAGAAAACTTTTGCTTTCTTTCGCCAACAGTCCCAGACAAGAAGACAAGATCGAAGATCAAGAGTTGAGCTTTCCCAAGCAGGTAAGTTGCCAGGCAAGGTACAGGTAACCAGCGTAAAGGAGGCACGTGAAGGCTATCTCACCTAGACAAGTAATCCTTTCAGCTGGTAGTAGGCAGGCCCCAATATGCGTGAACCGGAGCAGGCAAAGACAAGGCTACAACTGGTGGAGAGAGAGACGCGCAGCGCTTGAAAAATACATCCCCCTGGCACCTCTTCGGCCCGCGCTGCGTGCGTGTGTGTGTCCATGTGTCTGTGCGTGTGTGCGTGCGTGCATGCGTGTGTGAGAGTGTTGGCTTGCTGTGAAGGCTAGCCTAGGCCTGTGGCTTGCTTGCTGGTAGGCTAGAGGAGGAGGAGGAGCAGAGCGCTGGGCAAAGCAGATCCACACCACACCACACCACACCACACCACACTACACCATGCTGGTAGGTAGGCATAATAATGGGCTAATGCAGGGTTTGCGTTTTGCTCTCTCTCTCTCTCTCTCTCTCTCTCTCTCTCTCTCTCTCTCTCTCTCTCTCTCTCTCTCTCTCTCTCTCTCTCTCTCTCTCTCTCTCTCTCTCTCTCTCCTCTCTCTCTCTCAACAGATGACAATATCTACACAACTGCATACATACGGGGACTGGATGAAAAAAAGCACACGAGTGCTTATCCCATCATCCTCGATATAAAAGAATAAAATAAATAGATATATGAATAAAATCTCTCTCTCTCTCTCTCTCTCTCTCTCTCTCTCTCTCTTCTCTCTCTCTCTCTCTCTCTCTCTCTCTGACTAAAATCTTTGTTTCCCAGCTTAAACGTCTTAGATTGTTGTTGCATCCTAGAGTACAAAGGCATAACTATAACCAAATACTATGATACTGGTAATCAAAATAAGGAAACCGTTTGGCTCTAACAGGTTTTTACTGGATAGAAGAAAAATCCACAAGCAAATCTCTCTCTCTCTCTCTCTCTCTCTCTCTCTCTCTCTCTCCTCTCTCTCTCTCTCTCTCTCTCTCTCTCTCTCTCTCTCTCTCTCTCTCTCTCTCTCTCTCTCTCCCGTTTGTTGTATGCGTGCATGTGTGTATGTATGTACGAACTCACATACACACACGTAAACGCGCATGCATGCACGCACGTGCATTCTTAGCCCTAGACACGCTACTGTATTTTTCATGATCAAATGAGCGTGAAGGCAGTATGTGCATATTATTTATAGTTGCATGACTATCATGCACGCGAGCGCGCCTACGTGTGTGTGTGTATGTGTGAGTGTGTGTGTGTGTGTGTGTGTGTGGTGTGTGTGTGTGTGTGTGTGTGCGCGTGCGTCCGTGTGCGTGCGTATGTGCATGTGTGTGTGTGGTACGTGTGTGTGTGTGTACGCGCGTGTGTGTGTGTGCGCGTGCACATGTGTCAGTGCCCTCGCAGATTATTAACTTACTAATGCCCACTGATGTTTGACGAGGATTGCCTACACGTACCTGCCTGCGCCAGTAGCTGTGCCATGCTATGATTATGATCATTATTATTTTTATTGTGTGCCATATCTATATGGCCAATCTGTCCTCAGCTATTGATGTGTGGCGGCATATATTTGCATACTTTATTGATGATGTGTCAATATAAGGAAGGGGCCGGGATGGAGAGCGGAGCAAACAATGGCCTGTAGACAAGGTGGGCAGAGAGAAGGGGAAAAATAATTTTAAAAAAAAGAGACAGACTCGGTGCACAATGTCGAGAGAGAGGAGAGAGGAGAGAGAGAGAAGAGAGAGAGAGAGGAGAGGAGAGAGAGAGAGAGAGAGAGAGAGAGAGAGAGAGAAGAGAGAGAGAGAGAGAGAGAGAGAGAAGAGGAGAGAGAGAGACGAGAGAGAGAGAGAGAGAGAGGAGAGAGAAGAGAGGAGAGAGTAAGAGAAGAGAGAAGAGAGAGAGAGAGAGAGAGAGGAGAGAGAGAGAGAGAGAGAGAGGAGAGAGAGAGAGAGAGAGAGAGAGAGAGAGAGAGAGAGAGAGAGAGAGAGAGAGAGAGAGAGAAAAAGAGAGAAGAAGAGACAGACAGACAGACAGACAGACAGACAGACAGACAGAGATCACATAAGATCAAATCAAAATCTTTTATTTTGAGGATAATTTATAATCACCCATGTGCTATTTTACATCCGATCCCCACCCTTAGGGATACATCATGATAATTATTATATAAAATAAACCAATACGGATACATCATGATAATGAAATAGGTCCAATACCCACATATCCAAACAGAAAAGGCAAAGAAACAATAACAAAATTAAAATAAACAATCACAATAATAACAGAGAGAGAGAGAGAGACAGAGACAGAGACAGAGACAGAGGGTGCGTGTATGCGTGCGTGCGTGCGAAGCATGAACGTGCGTGTGCGTGCATGCACGTGTGTGTGTGTGTGTGTGTGTTGTGTGTGTTGTGTGTGTGTGTGTGTGTGTGTGTGTGTGTTTAACATGCATGCAAGTCAGCCTCTGCATCTGCTTCTGTCTCTCAGTCCATTTGTCTATTTTGTATACCGATATGTGTGTGCTTGTATCTGTCTGTCTGTCTGTCTCTGCCTGCCTGCCTGCCTGCCTATCTATCTATCTATCTATCTATCTATCTATCTATCTACTTCTATCTATCTATCTATCTATCTATCTATCTGTCTGTCTGTCTGTCTGTCTGTCTGTCTGTCTGTCTGTCTGTCTGTCTGTCTGTCTGTCTGTCTGTCTGTCTGTCTGTCTGTGTCTGTCTCTCTCTCTCTCTCTCTCTCTCTCTCTCTCTCTCTCTCTCTCTCTCTCTCTCTCTCTCTCTCTCTCTCTCTCTCTCTCCCTCTCTCTCTCTCTCTCTCTCTCTCTCCTTTGTGGTTGGTGAAGTCATTCTACATAATCATCTGTCTCATCCCCGGCCCTTCCCAGTCAGTAGGGCAGGCAATACCACAGCGTACAGCGTTGACATCAGCACGCTGACGCAAACCAATCACACGTAATCGGTCAACCAGGGATCAGAGATGTCCGACACACGAGGGAGACAGTATGCCAAGTTTGAAACAAAGACAATGCACAGTTAAGTTGAAGAATTGCAACAAAGAAGAGGACAGACAGACTAGACAGACAGATAAAAGAAAAGGAGAATAAAAAGATTAGCTCTAAACTGTACCATCTGAATCATTTGTTTAGTAGGTCACTAGAATGTTAAACGTGTATAGATCTATGAGCTGATGCCAGCGACAACTTCTGGAGACAAAGATGCCAAATTTGGTTTGTAGGACACTTTCCACTGACACAGAAGGTAGAGACACTAAAATAGGAGAAAGGGAGGTAGAGGTTGGGTGGTGGATGGAGGGAGAGAGAGGGGGAGGAATAGGTAGACGGATGGATGGAGGGAAGGCGGGAGGGAGAGAGGGAGGGTTGGAGAGATGGATGGATGGATGGATGGATAGAATACTGTTTTTAATGTAGCAAAATGATAGGGAGAGGAACGTATCTAACAGTATGTTATGCAACCAGAAGCATTTCAAATAAGCAACACAAATGTCAGATTTGATCGTTGCATGACAGCGAGAGATACTGAAGATAAAGAGAAAGAAACGAAATTTGTGTGATAAAGGGTGACTGCAAATGGCACTGAAGACTAACAAAAGACAAATGTGAGATATATGGATGGATGGATGGATGGATGGATGGATGGATGGATGGATGGATGGATGGATGGATGGACAGCCTGGCAGATGAACGGATGGATGGATGGACGGATGAACGGATAGACAGACTTAAATATAGATGGATGCATGGATGGACAGACAGATGGCTAGACAGACGTACAGACAGACGGACGGACAAACAGACAGACAAACGGATGAATACATGCATGGACGGACATACAAAACCCCCAGCAAAACAATGATCAGCATAGACGGGCAAAGAGGCGGAGTACCATGTGCTACAGAAGCGGAACGAGCACAGGCAACGAGCAAAACACCAAACACCAAAGAGCCAGAGAAGAGAACTGCAAAACAAAGTAACATCTTCATCATCATCATCATCATCATCATCATCATCATCACCATCACCATCATTATCATCATCATCTCTATCGATCGGACTGTTAGTGCCGTGGGCTGGAGCCGGCAACTTTTCCAGACAGCAGCAGCTGCTGCTGCAGAGGCTGCCGTGACATGCACAGCGCTGCGATACGCTGCATGACACCGTGTGCATCCACAGCACAGCACAACACAGCACAGCGCAGCGCAGCATGGCGACAGCAAGGGGAAGAAGGAAGGAGGTGGGTGTAGAGTAGGGGAGTGGGGGAGGAGAAGGCGGAGGAGGAGGGTTGCGTAGAGAGAGAGAGATGGGGGGGAGGAAAAGAAGGTGATGGTGGTTATGATGAGAGGTGAGTTAAAGGTTGAGGGAGAGGGAAGGGAGGTGGGGGGATCAGGTGAGTAGGTGGGTGGAATTCCAGAGCTGGAAGGAGAGAGGATGAGGTGAGTGAGGTGAGGTGAGGTGAGATAAGATGAGACGTGGCAAGATGAGATAAGCTGAGAAAAATACGGGAAGGTGAGAAAAGGAAAGACAAAACAAGGTAAGGTAAGGTAAGGTAAGGTAAGGTAAGGAGAGGTAAGGTAAGGCAAGGTAAGGTAAGGTAAGATAATGTTAGGCAAGGTAAGGCATGGTATGGCAAGGCAAGATAAAGTAAGAAAAGGTAAGATAAGCTTACGTAAGGCAAAGTCAGGTAAGGTAGGAAAGGCAAGGTCAGGTAAGGTAAGGCAAGGCAAGGCAAAGCAAGATAAGGTAAAGTAAAGCATGGCAAGGCAAGTAAGATAAGATAAGATAAGATAAGGGAAGGGAAGGGAGGAAAGGCAAGGCAAGGCAAGGTAGGCAAGGTAAGGTAAGGCAAGACAAGGCAAGGTAAGGTAAGGTAAGTAAAGCAAGGTAAGGCAAGGCAAGGTAAGGCAAGGTAAAGTAAGCAAAGTAAGGCAGAGTAAAGTAAGCAAAGGTAATGTAGGCCGTTGTAAGGTAAGCTTATGTAAGTAGGCCTAGGTAAGCAGGCGAAAATAAGATAAGCCAAGGTACGGTAAGCGAAGGTAAAGTAAGCTGAGATAGATAAATTATGGTAAGGTAAGACAAGATAAGGTAAGACAAGATAAGGTAAGACAAGATAAGGTAAGACAAGAGAAGGTAAGGTAAAGTAAGTTAAGCAATGAAAAGGTAATCCAAGGCAAGGTAGGCCACGGTAAAGAAGGCCAAGACAAGATAAGCCCAGGCAAGGTAGGAGCGGTAAGCTAAGCCAAGGTAAGGTAGTCCAAGGCAAGGTCAGCCACTGTAAGGTAGGCAAAGACAAGGTAAGCTAAGATAAGGTAAGCCAAGGTAAGGTAAGCCAAAGTTAGGTAAGAAAGGTAGATATGCCAAGGTAAGGTAAGCCAAGGTCATGTAATACATGGAAAGCTCACTCACTCACTCACTCAGTCCCATGTCCCAAAGGACGTAGGGGGGACATGAGAGAAGACGCGACAAGGATCTTTTTCCATGCTTCACGATCCTGTGTGGCTAGTAGGAGGTGTTGCAGGGGTTGGGCCGTCCAGTCTTTGATGTTGTCAACCCATGATTTCTTTTGGCGGCCTCTTCTTCTCTTGCCCTCGACTGTTCCTTGCAAGATGGTTTTTGCTAGGGTGTTGTGTCTTGTGATGTGGCCAAACCACATCAGCTTTCTTCTCTTTATGGTGGAGAGCAAAGGCTCTTGGGGGCCCACACGCTTTTTGATTTCTTCTTTCACATATTTATTGGTCTTGTGTTCTTTGTATGATATTTTGAGGAGTCTTCTGTGACACTTGTTCTCGAATGCTTGGATTCTCCTCTCTAACTCTGCTGTCATAGTACATGATTCACAGCCATATAGGAGGATAGATATCACGAGGGATTTGTAGAGGTGGTATTTGGTGCAGAAGCTGATGTTGTTGCTTCTGATGATCCTTTCGAGTCTGACTAGAGCAGATGTTGCTGTTGCAATGCGAGCTTTCACTTCATTGTTTGATGTGCCATCTTTTGTTAGGATGGAGCCTAAGTATTTGAATTGGCTCACCTCTTCCAGTATTTCTCCATTCATCTTTATTTCCGTGATGTCATTACTCGTGCTGTTGACCATGATCTTTGATTTCTCTGTATTGACCTCCATGCCGCATGCGCTCGCTCGATCTGTTAGACTGTCTGTGAGGATTTGCAGTTCTTGTTTGCTGCTGCCCATGAGGTTAATGTCATCTGCAAATCTGAGGTTGCAAAGGGGTCTTCCACCAATGGAGATGGAAGTGTGGTGGTTTTGCAGTGTCTCTGTCATGATGTTTTCGAGGAAGAGGTTGAAGAGTACAGGTGAGAGAAGGCAGCCCTGGCGGACCCCAACCGTGGTCTTGAAGAACTCGCCCACGTGATTGTTCATGAAAACTGCACTTCTTGCATTCTTCGTACAGAGCCTTGATGACTTCAATTAGGCAGTTGTCAATGTTGAAGTGCCTGAGTACTTGCCAGAGGCCGTCATGCCATACCCTGTCAAAGGCCTTTTTGAAGTCTATGAAATTGTGGTACAAGTCTTTTTGGTGTTGGAGATGCTTCTCTATCAGAATTCTCAGATTGAAAATTTGTTCCGTTGTGCTGCATTTTGGTCTAAAGCCCGCTTGTTCTTCTGCCAGGAGTTTTTCCGCTTGGTTTTTCAGTCTGTTGAGGACTACCTGCAGCATGATCTTGCTAGGAGGACTTATGGAAAGCTAAGACAACGAAAAATAAGCCAAGGTAAGGTAAGCCATTGTAAGGTAAGCCACCGTTACTAGGCAAAGGTAAGGATCCCAATGTAAAGTAAGCCAAGGTAAGCTAAGACAAGGTAGGAAGACCAAAGTAAGGGAAGCCAACGCAATGTAAGACAAGGTGAGGTAATTCCAAGGTAAGTTGAGCCAAGGTATGATAAGACAAGGCAAGTAAGCCAAGGTAAGATAGCCAAGGTAAGGTCATCCAAGATAAGGTCATCCAAGTAAGGTCATCCAATGTAAGGTCATCCAAGGTAAGATCATCCGAGGTAAGGTCATCCAGAGTAAGGCAAGACATGGTAAGGTAAGACAGGGTAAGGTAAGACAGGGTAAGGTAAGACAGGGTAAGGTAAGACAGGGTAAGATAAGACAATGCTGTTGCGCACACGTGCACACACATACACACACGCACGCACGCACGTATGACACACACCATCACCAACACGCACGCACACACGTATAGACACACACACATACACACACACGCACGCACGAACGCACGCACGCACGTATGCGTACCCACGAACCCGTGCTCGTGCAAGCACACATACATACATACATACATACATACATACATACATATACATACATACTACATACATACATACATACATACATACATACATACATACATACATACATACATACATACATACATACATACATACATACATACATACTGATACATGCATACAACATGCATACATGCATACATGCATGATACAGACATACGACATACAGACATACATACAGACATACAGACATACAGACATACATACAGACATACATACATACATACATACATACATACATACATACATACATACATACATACATACATACATACATACATACATACATACATACATAATTAAAAATACAGTAATACTTTTATAAGCTTCATACTTACACCCACACACTAGCCAACACATTGCCCCCAAGATCAAACATAAAATAAAAGATTAAGACACAGGAAAAAAAATCTGATGACTTGTTTCCAAGGAGCTTTGTCTGAGTCAGGTGCAGAGAGAGAGAGAGAGAGAGAGAGGAGAGAGAGAGAGAGAGAGAGAGAGAGAGAGAGAGAGAGAGAGAGAGAGAGAGAGAGAGAGAGAGAGAGAGAGAGAGAGGAGAGAGAGAGAGAGAATTGATTGATTGATTTGATTTGATTTGATTGATTGATTTATTCTTTTATATCGAGGATAATGGGATAAGCACTCTTGTGCTTTTTTACATCCAGTCCCGTGTGTATGGTAATGCATTGTTCCCACCGGCACACGATGGCCTACTTTACGAAAAGCGGAACAGGATTTAACGTGTGCGCAAGATGTTCTGCGTGCGTTCGCACACGGGGCCTCGGTTTAAAGTCTCATCCGAAGGACTTGTGTGGTGACTTTAGAGAGAGAGAGAGAGAGAGAGAGAGAGAGAGAGAGGAGAGACTGAGAGAAGAGAGAGAGAGAGAGAGAGAGAGAGAGAGAGAGAGAGAGAGAGAGAGAGAGAGAGAGAGAGAGAGGAGGAGAGGGGAACAAACAATAAGACAGACAGACATAAGACAGACAGACAGACAACACACACACACACACACACAACATGCAGGCAGACAAAGACAAACAGACAGAGAAGAGACAAGGAGACAAAGAGAGAATTGAAAAGACATACAGAAACACAAGCATACAGAGAGAAAATTAGAGATAGAAAGAGACAGAGACAAAGAATATGGATAAACAAAGACAGACATACAGAGACACAAACCTACAGAGAGAGAGAGAAAAAAAAGTAACGACAAAAAGAGACAGAGACAAAGAATGTGAGTCAAGGCCACATACTTCACCGATGGAAGGCCACACCTATTTTATTATTGAAAAAAAAGGCCTCACTTAACATACAAACACTCAGAGAGAGAGAGAGAGAGAGAGAGAGAGAGAGGAGAGAGAGGAGAGGAGGAGAGAAGAGAGAGAGAGAGAGAGAGAGAGAGAGAGAGAGAGAGAGAGAGACAGAGAGACAGACAGACAGACAGACAGACAGACAGAGACAGACAGACAGACAGACAGACAGACAGACAAAGACAGAGGCAGAGAAACAGACGGACAGAGACAGACAGACAGACAGACAGACAGACATAAGACAGACAGAAGACAGACAGAAAGACAGATTTTTGTTACTGGCTTTTTTTGTATTGACCATTTAACTGTTCATACAACACACTGACATGGAACTTTTAGCTTTAACTCTTGACAGTCATTTTCGATACTCTGAAATATTCTGTCATGCGCCTGCTCTGAGCCACTTTCTTTGACTTTTTTCTTTTTCATTACCCAATTTTTCAAATACATTTACACAGAATCTGGCGTCGAAAATCAAAGTAAATCCCAGTGAACTTGGACAACTCTCTTGCTGCCATGTTTGTTTGTTTTTAGTGCAAGGAATGTAGTGTTTCCCAGCAGGACTTAAGTTTATCATCTCAGCTGAATGACTTGGAGAGGAATGAAGGAACTGGTTGCCAAGTCTTCGCGGGTGCCCAAGGTCGCTAGACTATGGACAGATAGAAGAAGAAAATAGAAGACTAGATAGAAGATCAGACAGAAGAAGACAGATAGATAGATAGATAGATAGATAGATAGATAGATAGATAGATAGATGGTGGGTGGAGGATAAGATATGATAGATATGATAGAAGAAGATGGATAGATAGATAATAGATAGATAGATAGATAGATAGGATAAGATGAGATAGATGAGTGGATGATGATAGTAGATGATGATGGATGATGGATGGATAGATAGATGGATAGATAGATAGATAGATAGATAGATAGAAGAAGGAGTAGATAGATAGATAGATGTAGATGAGATTGGATGGAAAATGGATGGATGGATGGATGGAGGTGGATGGATGGATGGATGGATAGTAGGATAGATAGATAGATAGATAGATAGATAGATAGATAGATAGATAGATAGATAGATAGATAGATAGATAGATAGATAGATAGATAATAGAAAGACATGCACCCAGGCAACCACTGCAAAGTCTAGTGGCTGGAGGAATAGCTTGAGCTTGAGCTAGAACTGGGATCCAACCCATACCTCTCGCTTTCCAGGCAGGTGCCATACCTCCATACTACCCGTCCACTAGACCCAATGTTCCCACTTCCTCTCTTTTTCTAATACGCAGTTTTATTCTCATTGTTAAGTAGGCCTACTCTGGATTCAAGGAACTATATTTACACCATTTTATTCCCTCTTACTTTTATTTTTCGCCTAACATCTGGGATCAAAAATCAGTCGTATCATCCATCCAGTTGAGACTATAATGTTAACTTTCATACATACACTGTTAAGAGTAGGCATTTACCGAATATTTTTAGATGCATTTCCCCCAAAATATGATGTCTTTTTGCGTAATATAGTGACACAGAATCATCATTCTGATAAATCCAGTGTCTTAAATGTCATCTTTCTTCGTCGTACTTTTCATGAAAAGATACTGCCATTTTCTCTGCTTCTTTGTGTGTGTTTGTACACAATTGTGGGCGCGCGTACGCGCGAGTGTGTATGTATACGCGTGCGCACGTGTATATGCAAAAACGTAGGTTTGCGTTCATAGCATGCTATGTGCACGTATGAGCAGTATGTGTGTGTGGGGGATGGGGTGGGGAGTGTACCTGTGTACCTGTGTGTGTATGTGTGTGCGTGTGTGTATGTGTGTGTGCGTGTGTGTATGTGTGTGTGCGTGAGATGGAGAGAGAGAGAGAGGGGGGGGGGGGAGAAGGTAGCTACAACAGTACTACACACTGTCAAAAACAGAAACGTGAGAAGGTGTAAAATATCATAGCTAAATTTGCTCATAATTTATCTTTTTTTTTCATTTACTGTCCCGAGGCCTTCACAAATGTTGCCTTCAAGTGAACGGCTGCATTTGCGAAGGCCTCAGAAGTTGCTGTCTGAGCGTTCGACAAAGAAGAAGATTAAATGTTTGAGCCTGGATCGTGTGCTTGAAGTGTTCACAAGACGATGTACTTCATGCTTGTTTTGCAGGGAGCGGAATAGCCAAGTGGTCAGAGCGATTAGCTCGTTATGTAACAGCCCGGGATCAAGATAGCGTACCACCGAGGCATCCATTATCAGGAATTTTCCTCCTGGAGTTAACAACAGTACTGACTCCATTTCCCGGAAGTCCTTCGGATGAGACTTTAAACCGAGTCCCTGTATGCAAACGCGAGTAAAACATCTTGCTCACACGTTTTAATCCCGTTCCGCCTTTCGGAAATGTAAGCCATTGCGTGTTGGTAGGGATGAATGACAAAATGTGAGAAAAAAACTACATGCACGCTACTGTTGTGTTTAGACATAATCCCCGAAGTCAGAATTACGTCTACATAAATTGTGGGTGAAAATGGTTGCATACGCAAAATCTCACCGATGGGGAACATATAACCTCTAGTGGTGGAACGAAAAAAAAACAAAAAAACAATATATTGCACGAACGTAGAGAACCAACGACAGAGCACTCTACAGAAGGTAAACCCAGCCAGAACACACACTGACAGGAAATCCCCTTCACCGATGCCACAGTCCCTGTGCTTTGTCTCCTGCATCCAAATAACACTCCGGTGCCAAAATGTTTGCAGACAGGCTTTTCTTCTTCCCAAGACAAACAACGAGAAAGCAAGAGACAATTCTGGCCCACGGAGAAAGCTTTGTCAGTTATTGATGTATGCAGGAGCCAAGGCTACTCTGATATGTGTTTATGCTTTAAAGCATGGTGTGTTGAGATTTTGTTTTAGTCATGACAAGTTCTTAACATAAAAACCTGTGCTCTACTGTAAAGGAGAAAAAAAAAGTTATCTAAAATCGAAGTATGGCTGCCTAGATGGAGATGAGCTTGAAAACAGTTCAAACACGCAATCTGCTCATCCTATCTGTCCTTGCGGGATCATAATATTTTTCCAGGAGGGATGAATGAGACATACAACATACAACAACAACAAAAAATAATATTTTCCCTTCCTCGGCTAGAGCTCGGGGGTTCACCAAAGGGACCACTTTTTCCCTTACCATTAAGGTAGCCATACAGGGGCTTCAGGGAAGAAGACAATTCAAGATTTCGTTCAATTCAGTTCAAGTACTTTCCTTATACCAAACCATGTCTTCTAGGCACGAGGCTCGCAATAATTCACCATTGCGGAGGTCAGGCTGGGTATGGCGTCATCAGTAGCATGAACAATCTTCCCTTGTTTACGAAAAAAGCTCGCTCCTGCACCGGTATTAAAAGTAGTAGACATCATGGAGGCAAGCTTCTCTTCAGTGGAATAGAAAATGACTGTACAGGCTTTACCTGTAAAGAAAACAAGGATCGGTGATGTCACACACTACCTAAGTTCAAGAGAACGTTTACCAGCAAAGCCTTTCACAAATTTGACATTTTAACAGGTTAACGAATTTCAGTTTTGTTCTAAATTAGCAATTCTATAAAGCTTTGAGCAAAGGGGGTTCATTTTGCTTTGTTTTTGTTGATTTTTTCCTGGTGGGGGGGGGGGGGGGGGGTTAATGTACAGGTTCTTTTTTTCACCAACATTTTTTCGGGGGTTGGGGTGGTGGTGGTGGTGAATTGTTGTTTTTCTCTGTGTGTGTTCTTTTTAAATGAACATGTTCTTTTCTCTCACCAAATTTTTTTTTTTTTTTTTTTTTGGGGGGGGGTATGTTTCGGTGGGTTTTTTTTTTCCTCTCACCAACGTTTCAACACAAGCGTGACACCGGTCCCCTGCCTCTCTTGTCTGAACTTCTCCATAACGTTAAATCAAAGAGGCTTGTCCTCTCCCTCAACATTCTCCTTAACGCCCCTCCTTTGCGAAGGGATTTAGGTTTCTTTACAAAGTGAGAGGCTTTTTTTCTTTTCATTTTCTTTTTTTTCTTTTTTGTTTTTTGGGGAGGGGCGAGGGGAGGAGTCTAGATGAGGCAAAAGACCAAGTCCGGAACGGAAAAACATGCAGAATGTTATTGCATGTGTATACATAA
The DNA here is from genome assembly GCA_030674155.1 of Stramonita haemastoma. NCBI lineage: Eukaryota > Metazoa > Mollusca > Gastropoda > Neogastropoda > Muricidae > Stramonita > Stramonita haemastoma. The sequence continues at coordinate 45,021,795 of CM060317.1, read as the reverse complement.
AAATATTGATATTGCATTCTTGTAGAACTGGCCCAGTGACGGTGGATGGAATGGCCAACACTGATGGATAGGGCTGCACAGCTACTAAAAGCATCAGTCACTGAATCAGCTCATGTGGCTTACAGACAATTTCTTATTTTGTTAAACATCTCCTTTGCTTAAAAAAAATTGAAAGTGAACTACGTTAGGTAAACGCGTGCGCACGCACGCACGCACCCTCACACAGGAATACAAACACATACGCACACAAACACACACGCACGCACGCACGCACGCACACACGCACGCACGCACACACGCATTGCATGTAATTTGACGACCTGGGTTCGATTCCCATTCGAGGAGATTTTTCTCCTGGAGTTAACATCAGTGCTGACTGCACTCTCTCCAAAAGTCCTTAGGATGACACTATAAACCGAGGCCCCGTATGCGAACGCATACAGAACATCTCGCGCACACGTTAAACCCCGTTCCGCTTCTCGAAAGAGTAGGCCATTGGGTGCCAATAGGAATAGATGACAAGGTTTACAAAACTGCATACACACGGGGAGCGGATGTAAAAGCACAAGTGTGCTTATTCCATTATCCTCGATATAAAATAATAAGTAAATAAATAAACACGCTCGGGCACACCACACACTTACACACACATACACATACACACACACTCAAACACACACGAACACACACACACACACACTCACTCACTCACACACACAATACACACACGCACGCATACACACACGCACGCATACACACACGCACGCATACACACATGCACCACACACACATGCACCACACACACACACACACACACACATACACTTACACTTACACTTACACTTACACTACACACACACACACACACACACACACACACACACACACACACACACACACACACACAACACTATGACAAAAAGACTGAAAGAGACAGAGACGACGATATAACGACTATCGACGAAACAGACAGAAAAATAAACAACAGACAGACACAAGAAGGCAGAGGAACAGGTTCAGTCCAAAAGAGAGGACAAAATGCGCGCGCGTGCGCGCGCGCGCGCGCGCGCGCGCGCTGTGTGTGTGTGTGTGTGTGTGTGTGTGTGTCTGTCTGTCTGTCTGTCTGTCTGTCTGTCTGTCTGTGTCTGTGTGTCTGTGTCTGTGTGTCTGTGTGTTTGTGTCTGTGTGTGTGTCTGTGTCTGTGTCTGTGTTGTCTGTGTCTGTGTCTGTGTGTCTGTGTTTGTCTCTCTGTCTGTTGCTTCGTGATTGTGTATGAGTCTGTCTCTGTATGTGTCTGTCTGTCTGTCTGTATATGTGTCTGCGTGTGTCTGTGTGTTGGGGAGGGGGGAGGTGAGGGGGACATACACAGTGAGAAAAAAGAGAAAAAGGGGATGAAGAGGGGGAAAAGTTAATCCCCCAAGCTAAATCCCCTGCCTTTGAAGAGCGCCAAAGCAAAGTCCTTAAACCGACAGGGTGACGATTTGTGCTCCAACACGAAACGTCCGTCACGACCACAGCCCAGTCTGTTGACACACCTATACCCACCCACCCACACACACACCCACACAGAAAAGAACAGGGAGAGAGAGAGAGAGAGAGAGAGAGAGAGAGAGGAGAGAGAGAGAGAGAGAGAGAGAGAGGAGAGAGAGAGAGAGAGAGAGAGGAGAGAGAGAGAGAGAGAGAGAGAGAGAGAAAACAGACAGACAGACAGACAGACAGACAGAAGACAGACAGACAGACAGACAGAAAGGACAGAGGCAAAGACAGAGACAGAGACAAAGACATACAGGACAGACAAGCAAACACAGAGATACTTTGTTCTTCATTCTTTATTCTTTTGTCCTTTATTTTGATGATAATGACTAAGAACTCGTATATTTCTTTGTGTCCAGTTCCCGTCTGCATGCAGTTTTGTCGATTTTGTCATCCGTTCTTAACAGCTCACAATGACCTACTTTTCTCAGAGAGAGAGACAGAGAGAGAGAGAGAGACAGAGACAGAGACAGAAAGAGAGTGACAGAGAGAGAGACAGAGAAAGTGACAGAGAGAGTGACAGAGACAGACAGACAGACAGAGACAGAAAGAAAGACAGAGACAGACAGACAGACAGACAGACAGACAGACAGACAGAGAGACTGAGAGGAACAGACAGACAGACATACAGACACAGAGACAAACAGAAACACAGAGATTGAGAGAGGGAGAGATACAGAGAGAAACTGAAAATGTTTTCTTTTGTTTTTGTACATCGATCACAAAAGCCCATGTGCAAACAAGATTGGAATGGTTTTGGAGTGGTGGTGGTGGTGGCTCCTGGGTATGTGTGTGTGTGTGTGTGTGTGTATGTGTGTGTGTGTGTGTGTGTGTGCGCGCGCGCACGCGCGCGCGTGTGTGTGTGTGTGTGTGAGCTTGTGTGTGTGCGCGCATGCACGCACGCACGCACGCGTGCATGCCTGTATATATGCGTTGGCTTAGATGTATTTATGCAAACACGTATGTATGTTTAGCAAAGGAAATGAGGATTTGTATGATAATTATTAGTTTTGTACGGAATCTAGCGGTCGGCATAGATAGTTGGAAATGCGTTTAGTTCCCTTATTCATCATTTGATCAAATAAAATCGCCAATATTTACCTTCTCGGCATAATGCCTTCCACAATTTCTTGACCACCCCGATTGTGAATACACTGCCAGCAACTTCACAATAAATCATATTGATTGCCATGTTAAAAATGAAAATGCATCGAAAGAAAGCACTTCTCTCCTTCTTCCTTTAGCACAGTATGCTAAACAGCACCAAAACATCATGTTTTAATATTTGCTTTTAATCTCTTCAATATATTTTAATATTTGTTTTAATATTTGCTTTTAATCCCATTAAAAGCTTTACGTTAGTTTTTACTCTGGATGCGAATATAACTTTGTGCATTAAGTTTCGTTGTGGTTTTATTTTTGTTGTTAACCAATAGCTAACTCTGGCATTTCACTTGTTTCTTGTTTCCCCGTGGGGATGCTGGGGGCCTGTCAGTATAAATAGCATTCCCACCTTGTGGAAATTCTGCGCTAGAAATTCCCTCTTTTCAATCTCTTTCTTTGTTTATGCCATGTTCCTTTCCTTGTTGTCAGCTTCTCGTTTATTTTCTGCTGTCTTGGTCAATTCTTCTGCCGTTTTTCCCAGAAAGACTTAAAAGATTTTTTTTCTCCAATGCCGAAGTCGGATGTGCTGGGCCTGACTTGTAAGGCGCTTAACCACAGAGCAACGTATTTTGGCTTATATGACAGATAACGAGAATTGCTTTCCAAGCGTTCAAGAAGATGAACTTGTTTCTTGTTAAGCAATATCTAATCACGGTATGCTATCATGTTTTTACCTTTTGTTTTTTTGGTTAACCAATAGCTAATTCTTGTCTTTCACCTCCTGTCTTTTGATTGAATATTATACGATTTTCAGTTACAATTCTATACAGATGGTTTTCTAATGAATGTTCTCATCATTATATGGTAACATGAAAGCTAAATGAACAGATGTATTTCGTATGGAGAGAGAGAGAGAGAGAGAGAGAGAGAGAGAGAGAGAGAGAGGAGAGAGAGAGAGAGGAGAGAGAGAGAGAGAGAGAGAGAGAGACAGAGAGAGACAGAGAGAGACAGAGAGAGACAGAGACAGAGACAGAGACAGAGACAGACAGACAGACAGACACACAGACACACAGACATACACACAGACAGACAGACAGAAACACAGAGAGAGAGACAGAAACAGAGATAGAAACATAAAGAGGCAGAGAAACAGCAAGCAAGACAGACATGCAGGCAGGCAGACAGACAGAAAAAGAGACAGAACAAGGGTGAGGAGGTATGCACACAGTAAAAAACTGTAATCTCCACAGTGATGTGGTCACACTGTATACTATAACACTTACAGGAAAATTGTGACGTTACTAGGCGGAAAAATGGTCCACCCCGTGTTGTTTCAAGTGTCCACACAGGCGCTGAAGTTAAGTGACAAATGCCTATTGGAACTTATCGCTGAAGGGGTGTGGACAGACACTCACCAAGAGTGCTTTTCCATGAGATTAAGGCGTTTGTAGTTTGGGTGTGGGCGTGGTAGGTGGGTGTAGGTGCTAGACGCGGGCACGCGCGCGCGCGCGCGCGGTGTGTGTGTGTGTGTGTGTGTGTGTTGTGTGTGTGTGTGTGTGTGTGTGTGTGTGTGTGTGTGTGTGTGTGTGTGTGTGTGTGTTGTACGTGTTCAGATTCCTTTTAACGTCTATTCACAAATTGTGATATCAGACGGGAATGAGAGACAGGCAGAGACGGAGAGAGGTGGAAGGTTGTGTGAATGTCAGGGGAGGAGGATGTAGTTGGTAATGGAAGATGGATTTCAGGGGATCAATATGGCCTACATGTGTGTGTGTGTGTGTGTGTGTGTGTGTGTGTGTGTGTGTGTGTGTGTGTGTGTGTGTGTGTGTGTGTGTGTGTGTGCGTGTGTGTGTGTGTGTGGTGTGTGTGCGTGTATGTGTGTGTGTGTATGTGTGTGTTAGAAGTAACAGTAGTAGTAGTAGTAGTCTTCAATTTTACTTCCTTCTTCATAAAGTGTGTGTGTGTTGTGTTGTTATTGTTATTGTTGTTGCTATTGTTGTAGTTATTGTTGTTTTTGCATTGGTACCTGATGTTATATTTTTGTTTGTTCATGGGATAAATAGTTGCAAGCTTCTTTATTTCCTTCCTTTTCTGTTCTTTTCTTTTCAAATGCTTCTCACTCTTTGTGCCAGCTCATGCTCAGTTTGACCCCTTCATTTTCCACTTTCTCCAAACTTAGAAAACCTATTTCTTAATTCTTTTCCCTCTCCTTTCAACCCCCTACCCCCCCCCCCCCCCCCTCTTTCCCCATTGACTGCATCTGTCATCTCAGCTGTTAAAATGGTAGCTTCTGGGGCAGTTCAGATGGTATGCTAAGTTTTAATTATTCATTTAGTCATTCTTATTTCTTATACTGCTTTAAGTCACGTAAGATTTCTCTGCGCGAATTTCGAGCTGCTCTCCCCAGGAAGAGCGCGTTGCCACAAGAGCAGCGCCTCCTAATGTTTTCTATTCCTGTCCGCAACTTATTTGTTTCCTTGTAAAGGTGAATTTTTCTACAGCATTTTGCTATGGATAATTCTGTCGTTGCCATGGGTTCTTTTACATGCGCTAAATAATGTTGTGTAACACACGGGACCTCTGTCTATTGTCTCATTCGAAAGACTAGCACCCAAACCACAATTCATGGTCTAAATGGATGGAGCAAAATATTTTTGGCCCAAACGGGGTTCAAACCACCGCACACTTTAGATCCAGACTTTTCGCTTTATCGGCTGGTGCGTTATCTGTAGATCACCGGTAAATCGGTAAATGGTATGACGTTTTGCGTGGAAGGGAAATCAATGCAAAGGCTTGGCATGTGAAGAGCGATGTGCATAAGCATCTATCACGAAAAATAAGCAAAGAAAGCAAAACCAAAGCAAACACAATGGAAAAACAAGCAGAAATTGGGGAGGGAGGGGAAAGATGGCCGCTTTTGATATGTGGGGAAAAGACGATTACAACTTTTACCTTTGAATGGAAAAAAAAGCAAAAGTACTCTGTTAGGTAGAAGGACCAAATTTTGGAATGTGGGTATGTGGGAGTTGATGGGGGTGGTGGGGTGGGGGAGTGAGTGAGTGAGTGAGTGAGTGAGTGTGTGTTTGTGTGTGTGTGTGTGTGTGTATGTGTGTGTGTGTGTGTGTGTGTGTGTGTGTGTGTGTGTGTGTGTGTGTGTGTGTGTGTGTGTGCATGCACGCGTTATCGTTTTGTTGTACGTCTATGCTTAAACGACGTCTACACGTGTAAGTACTTGACCCTGAACAGTTTTTGTTATATGGTACGGAAGCGATGCTTTGTGCATAACCTGTCTCTCATTTCATACGTTAATGCTAAATAAGAGTCTATCTATCTATCTATCCCTTAGTCTAGTGACCGTGGGAACACCCTGAAGACTTGACAACCAGTTCCCTCCATTCCTTTCTAGATAAGAGTACACATCTAAGACAGACAGTTTGTCTCGTTCGTGTCCGTCCCATAGCTTATGCATGGGCTTTGTTTATATCACGGAATATGAAATGTAGCTATCTTGTGGTTTTTTTTTTTCAAGATTATGGCTCGTATCAATATGCATTTCAGTATTGAAGAAGAGAGAGAGTGAGCGAGAGAGAGAGAGAGAGAGAGAGAGAGAGAGAGAGAGAGAGAGAGAGAGAGAGAGAGAGAGAGAGAGACAGACAGACAGACAGACAGACAGACAGACAGACAGACAGACAGACAGGCAGACAGACAGACAGACAGACAGACATACACACAAACAGACAGACACACACACACACACAAACAGACAGACAGACACACAAACAGACAGGCAGACACAAAAACAGACAGATAGACAGACACGCACACAAACAGACAGACAGAAAGAAGACAGAGACAGAGACAGAGACAGAAAGACACTTAGAGACAGACAGACAGACAGACAGACGGAGACAAACAGAAGACAGACACAAAAGCCCTGACTTGATTCAATAAACAATTTATACCAGGAAACTTGGAATTTGGTAAAAAGGAGAGATGACTGAATATTCAGGAGGCAGGAGTCATTAGCCCTGGAGCAGCGTCCCCAAGGGAGGATGAGGGAAACTGTAGATAGCAACCAGCCATGGCTTTGGAACCGACAGTGCAGACCCCAGTCTGCAGACCTATCTCTCTGTCTCTGTCTGTCTCTGTCTCTATCTCTCTGTCTCTGTCTGTCTCTGTCTCTATCTCTCTGTCTCTGTCTGTCTCTGTCTCTGTCTGTCTTTGTCTCTGTCTGTCTGTCTGTCTGTCTGTCTGTCTGTCTGTCTGTCTGTCTGTCTGTCTGTCTGTCTGTCTGTCTGTCTGTCTGTCTGTCTGTCTGTCTGTCTCTCTCTCTCTCTCTCTCTCTCTCTCTCTCTCTCTCTCTCTCTCTCTCTCTCTCTCTCTCTCTCTCTCTCTCTCTCTCTCTCTCTCTCGTATAATGTGTAAATAATGGTGATCATATGTCTTTTCTAGTCAATGGTTTTTAAGAACATTGTATCTAAACATTGGTGTGTGTGTATGCGTGTGTTTGCGTGTGTGCAAGCGCGCCGCGTAGAGTGTGAGTGTTTGTGACATTTTATTTGAAGTTATATAATGTTTGAACAAATAAGAAATGTAGTTCCTTCGTGTGTTTGATTATGATTTGTATCAATATGCCTGTCAGTATTGTAATTGCCCTTCAGGGATGATTAAAGTGTTTTTGACTTGACTTGACTTGACTTGTTTGTGTCATGTGTGTGTGTGTGTGTGTGTGTGTGTGTGTGTGTGTGTGTGTGTGTGTGTGTGTGTGTGTGTGCGTGCGTGTGTGTGTGCACGCGTGCACGTCCGTGTCTGTGTTTGTCTGTGTCTCTGTGTTTGTGTCTATGTTTCTGTTTATCTATGTCTCTTGTGTCTGTGTGTGTGTTTATGTGTCTGTTCGTGCCCAGGTATATGCGTCTGTGTATCTGAGTGCATGCAACGCACGCGTGCGTGCGTGCCTGTGTGTAGTTTTAGTCTCCAGCCAAACTCAACGCCCCTCTTACCTCAACTTTTCTGCTTTGGACGGTGTTGTGTCACTGTGTGCACCCCCCAGTAAGCATTGCCCGGGGGCCCGTTTAGAGGACACGCAGAGCAAAGGGACAGATTTCCCAGATAAATACATGGATCAGAACCTATCCCTTAGCGGTGCAGTCAGACTGGGGGTAGCTGGCTAGCATTCAAAAGATGGCTTGTAAGCTGCTTGGTTGGTTTGTTGGTTGGTTGCTTATTGGTTGGTTAGTTGGTTGGTTGGTTAGTTGGTTGGTTGGTTAGTTACATGGTGGGTGGTTAGGTACTTTAGTTGGTCGGTTGGTTGACTGGTTAACTATTGATTGGCTGGTTGGATGGCTATTTGGTTGGTTGGTCGGTGGCTGGGTAGTTGGGTAGGTTTGTTGGCTGGTTGCTTGCTTGCTTGTTTGTTTGCTCGGCTGGTTGGTTGGTTGGTTGGTTGATTTATTGGTTAAATGTAAAAAGGCATCATCATCTAGTAAAGTCTGCGCATATACAATAAGAACAGTCAATATACCATTACACAATACACTTCTGTACATTAGACACTGTACTGCACTGCACTGCACTGCACTGCACTGCACTGCACTGCACTACACTACACTACACTACACTACACTACACCACACTACACTACACTACACTACTCTGCACTGCACCGCACTGCACAGCACTACACTACACTACACTACACTGCAATATAATGCAATACAATACGATACAATTCAAATCAGTACAAACTTATTCAATAAATTATAACACAAAACATCCCAATGCAATACAATACAAAACAATATAATAGAGTAGTCAAGTCAAAAGCACTGTAATCATCCCTGAAGGACAATTACACAATACAACGCAATAAAACACAATACAATACAACACAATCCAACGCAATACAACACTAAACAATACAGTATAACACAACTCAACACAATACCATACAACAGAATCCAATGCAATATAATACAAAAAAATGAAATACAGCACTGCTTATAAAAAAAAACCCAAAATTTTCAACAATTGAGAATATTCAGGCAACAACTTCATTCAATAAGCGATCAGCCCAGGAGATTTATAAATATGCCAAAGGTGAACCTGATAAATATTCATGAAGTAAGAGGTTATGACCTCCAAAGGCCACGGAACCTAGAGGATGCCGGGAAAAGCTTCGGAAGCTGGCACATCCATAGATAAAATGACGCTCCACCACGAAATAAGTCGCTTAGAGCCTGACCTACTTTTTCGCTAGGAGCCATTAAAGGAAAGTGGGGGTCAAGTTGTCGATTTTAATATTTGATTTATTATAAAACTATAGGCATTATTCTACATTGTAGTGAAATATCAAGGCATAATTTTGTTTAATTTTGCCTTTGAAAGTGTTTTAAAAATACCAAAGCTCTCATTCTGGCCACCTATTAGGATGCTTAACTTGTCAATTTCTCATTTTGTCATTTCCGCAGTCTATCATTTCAAGTTGTATTAACTTTCGATAGAATTGTCAGATTTTCAATCTGTTTTTTTGTAGTATATATTAGTCATTTTATTGCAGATTGATAACTTGTCAATAACTAAAAATTCACTTCTCGTGCAATGCGACTCCTTAAGTGGTGGAGCGTCACCATTGTTTCTGTGTGGCCCCTGTATGTGATAAGGGAGATAGGAGATAGCCAACATGTCTCAAACATATCTGTTTTCTCGGAGGATTACCTCTCGAATAACATGTAGTTGTTCGGTTGGGTTTCTCTCTCTGTCTCTGTCTCTCTGTCTCTATCTCTGTCTGTCTGTCTCTCTCTGTCTCTCTGTCTCTCCGTCTCTGTCTCTCTCTCTGTCTCTCTCTCTGTGTGTCTCTCTCTCTGTCTCTCTCTGTGTGTCTCTGTCTCTGTCTCTCTCTGTCTCTGTCTCTGTCTGTCTGTCTGTCTGTCTGTCTGTCTGTCTGTCTGTCTGTCTGTCTGTCTGTCTCTCTCTCTCTCTCTCTCTCTCTCTCTCTCTCTCTCTCTCTCTCTCTCTCTCTCTCTCTCTCTCTCTCTCTCTCTCTCTCTCTCTTGGTTTTACTATTAATTATTCTTTAGCCTGTTTGTCGAATGTAGGACTTTTCTTTGCTAGAGTGGAAGGGGGCTGGGGTAGGTGTTGATGTTTTTCTTGTTGTTTTTGTCGTTCTTGTTGTACTTGTACTGTTTTAAATATTTGAAAAACACATAAAAAACCAGCATGGATGGATGGATGGATGGATGGATGGATGGATGGAGGATGATGTAAACATGCATTTAAGCTTCCATTCACCTGACACAAATATGCACATATTTGCGTGAACTCGTCACACAATTTTACAAGATTTTTGCATGTAAGGAACCTATAACCCCCCACCTGCACACACACACACACACACACACACACACACACACACACACACACACACACACACACACACACACACACACACACACACACACACACATGCACGCACACACCTCTATCAGTTCACACTGA
>CM060317.1:45004164-45006664 GCA_030674155.1 Stramonita haemastoma | reverse complement strand
ACAAGGCCAAGACACAGGGCAGACAACAAGACACGATGCTGACATTCAGCCATCAGCCATTGACCTTAACACCTGGCCCTACAGACACGCAGAGCAAAGTACCAAGAAAGCAAAACGTGAGACTGTTGTGATTGTATACATACACGCATGCACACACGCAACACGCACACACACACACACACAACACACACACACACACACACCACACACACACACCAACACACACACACACAACACAACACACACACACGCACGCACGCACGCATACACATTCACACACACAGAGCATAAGCTTGACATAATTTACCAGTCCTTGACAATCTTCTCGGAATGAATTGAAAAGAGACCAGTTTTAATGCCGTTTTCATGTCCAGAAACCATGTTAGTATACAGTTTCCCAATCAAGATAAGAATCAGCCAAGCTTTGTGATTCTTCTATTTCGTGGTCGAACGCTCAGAGACCAACTATTATTGTCTGTCTTTTGAGCAAAAATGCGTTACGTTGTTTTTTAGCGCCTGACAAATCTAGCACTGTGCGAGCGCATTCGACTTCAGGGAAGGAGAGAAATGTTATTTTTGAAGTGTTTCTAGGACAACAGCAGGAGTATGGACCACCAAGAAGGCAGAAAATAGACAAGAAGGAAAAACACATGGAAAAAAACCGAAACAAAATAGAAACAAAGAGGGATAGAACGGATAGAATTCTCAGCACAGATTTTCCAGGAGGCTGTATTGTATTGTATTGTATTGTATTGTATTGTATTGTATTGTATTGTATTGTATTGTATTGTATTGCATTGCATTGCATTGCACTTTAACTTACGGCAAATCAATCCGCTTGAAGTTCGGGCTGTTGTCCCTGGGGAGAGCGCGTCGCCTTAAAAACTGAGCCACCCATTGTGTCTTTTTGCCTGTCTCCATACATATTTGGTTTCCTATTAGAGTGGCTTTTTTCTACAGAATGTTGCCACCAGAGAAAACTCTCTTGTTGCCGTGGGTTCTTTAACGTCCACTAAAGAAGTATTACACACGGGACCTCGGTTTGTAGTCTGATCCGAAAGACTAGCCCCCAGACTACCACTCATGGTCTAGTGGATGAGAGAAAAGTTTGGGGCACAAACGGGGATCAAACAGCCACACACTTGAAACCCAGATTTTTCGCTTTCTAGGCTAGTGCGTTACCTCTAGACAAACGATAGATTTATACTGACACGCCCCGAGCATCCCCTTGGGGAAAGATTTTGATCTAATCAGCAGCCAAACCTAGCCTCAATTGATTTTCCACACACACGCACGCACGCACGCACGCACGCACGCACGCACGCACGCACGCACGCACGCACGCACGCACGCACGCACGCACGCACGACACACACACACACACACACACACACACACACACACAAACCCTTCACCCCAAACCGCTATTTTGATGTAAATAAAACCTCTGGTACTTTCCTTTGAATTATCAAAACATTTGCCGTTGTTGATATTGTTGCTGCTATTGTTCTTTTTGTTGTATATTTTTTGTATATCGTTTTTTATTTTGCGTTCTTTGTCCTAAGCACTCACGGGGTCACCCAGAATATGCACTGCGTCTTAGTCATCTCACCTGGCAGGAACTTTGGATGAGACTATAAACTGAGGTCCAGTGTGCGAACGCACGCAGAACATCTTGCACAACGCCTTAGAACCCGCTCAGCTTTCCAGAAGAGTAGGCCATTGTGTGCCAGTGGGAAGGGAAAACAAAATTTTCGAAACTGTATACACACGGGGATTTGGATGTAAAAAAGCACCTGAATGCTTATTGCATTTTCGTAGAAATAAAAGAATAACAAAACAAAAAAAAACGTAAACAGATAAAAGTAATAAATAAATAGAGAATAAATAAATACATGAATAGATAAACGAATAAACAAATACATTAACTATAGAGTAAGTACATACTTGATGAGCATTTTGTGTGTATGACAGTTTTCAATCACCACACCATATAATGCAGCCATTCTGCCACTTCAGAAGATTTTATTTCTTCAATGAAGAATACAGATTATCTTACTAGGAGCTTGACATAGACGAAGAAAGTACCCCATATGATATTTTCAAAGCATAGTATTTTAAATCAGAGTTGAGCACTTTGGATACATGAATAGTTAACAAAGGCTTTGGCCTGCCCCGGGTTTGAAACTTGTCAAGTTTAAATTGGCTGAGCTAAGGAGAAGTGCTCGAGAAATAAGTCCGGAGTTGCCATATTCATAAAGCCCAGAGTTTTCATACACATAGAGCCCAGAGCCGCCATACGCATAAAGCCCACAGTTTTCATACTCATAAAGCCCACAGTTGCCATATATACTCATAAAGCCCACAGTTGCCATATATACTCATAAAGCCCACAGTTGCCTTATATACTCATAAAGCCCACGGTTGCCATACTTATAAAGCCCACAGTTTTCATACTCATAAAGCCCACAGTTGCTATACTTATAAAGCCCACAGTTTT
>CM060317.1:44981664-44999164 GCA_030674155.1 Stramonita haemastoma | reverse complement strand
ATCACCATCACTATCATCCTCAGCATTTACATCACCATCATCTTCAACATTTATATCACCATCATCTTCAACATTTACATCACCATCATCTTCAACATTCACATTACCTTGATTTTCAACATTTACATCCCCATCATCTTTTGCATTTACATCACCATCATATTCAGCATTTACTTCCCCATCATCTTCAGCATTTACATCACCAGCACCATCCTCTTCAACATTTACATTACCATCACCTTCAATATTTACATCACCATCTTCTTCAGCATTTACATCACTATCACCATCATCTTCAGCATTTACATTACCATCACCATCACCCTCACATCTACATCACCATCATCTTCAGCATTTACATCATCATCACCATCACCTTCAGCATTTACATCACCATCACCTTCAGCATTTACATCACCAGCATCATCCTCTTCAACATTTGCATCACTATCATCTTCAACATTTATATCAACAGCACCATCATCTTCAGCATTTACATCACCATCATCTTCAGCAATTACATTACAATCATCTTCAACATTTGCATCACCATCATCCTCAACTTTAGCATCACCATCATCTTCAACATTTACATCACATGCACCATCCTCTTCGACATTTACATCACCGTCATCTTCAGCATTTTCATCGCCATCACCATCACCCTGAACATTTACATCACCAGCATCCTCAGTATCCACACCACCATCATCTTCAGCATTTAGATCATCAGCACCATCATATTCAGCATTTACATCACCATCACCATCATATTCAGCATTTACATCACCAGCACCATCATATTCAGCATTTACATCACCAGCATCATCCTCTTCAACATTTGCACCACCATCATCTTCAGCATTCATATCACCAGCACCATCATCTTCAGCATTCATATCACCAGCACCATCATCTTCAGCATTCACATCACCAGGATCATCCTCTTCAACATTTGTATCACTATCGTCTTCACCATTTATATCACCAGCGCCATCATCTTCAACATTTACATTACCATCATCTTCAACATTTGCATCAGCATGATCTTCAACATTTACATCATCAGCACCATCATCTTCAACTATTACTTCACCAGCACCAGCACTTTCAACATCCACATTACCAGCACATTCATCTTCAACATTTACATCACCAGCATCATCCTCTTTAACATTTACATCACCCGCACGCATCATCCTCTTCAGCATTTACATCACCGGCATCAACTTCTCCAACAATTACATCACCAGCACCATCAACATCACCACCACTAAGCCCACCATCATCACCATAGTTACTACTCTCAGAATGACCATCCCGCTGCACAACAGCCCACACGAAGATGGATTCTGATACGGTTCGATCTGACTGTGCCGGCCTCCTTCATCAGAACACCCTCACCTATCATTATACAGAGTGACAAAAACATAATAAGGGCAAGGAACGTCCAGTGCTCCAATAACAAATCAGAAAAGAGTCAAACAAAACTATCATATTGACATCATCATCCTTGCAATAACAGAATCACCACCAATACATTTGGAAATCGACAAAAGTATTCCGTCAAGCCCAAATAGAATAACAAAATTAGATGACACACCTCTTTCGTCTATTGACAGAATGGAAAACATACCGAGACACACCATGCATCTGATGAGGATTTTTCACTTGCAACAAAACATGTAGAGGAAGTTGAGCTAATTCACCAAGGAACTTAGCTCTAAGATCAGAGTACATGGGGCAGTCAAACAAAAAGTGCATTTCGTTTTCAGTCATTGACTTACAAAAAGGACAGGTTTTATCTTGCAAAGAGTCACTGTACCGATGTATATTTGCATTTAAAGGCAGGACATTAAACCTAACCTGAGCAATGGCTACCCTGAAACAATACGTATCAACATCATGTATGTATTTTTCGCTTTCAAAAATCATTTTAAAGGACCTATAACTTGCATATCTATCCCGATCTCTAACTGTAGAAGTCCATTCCTGAATAGAAATATCAGTAAGCCTCTGTTTAAACTGATTCAAAAATGCTTTAGTATCCCCGACACCTTGTTGCAACCAAACAAAATGAAATCCTGTCTCACATAAAATTTCCCTGACTTTAGATACCCAACAAATTTTCCCAGTTCTATCTAGATCAAGAAGCATCTCGTATGCTTTATGGGGTAACCTTTCATTTTCCATTTGAATAAGTCTGAACCAATATCTTAAGACTGACACACAAGAGTTTACATAGAGAGGATACCTTCCCAGATCACCATAAACCATCTTATTTGGAGTTCTGACTGGGACACCTAAAAATCTCTTACAAGCTAACATGTGCACTTTCTCTAAATGATCTAACTTATTCAACCCCCAAATTTCAGATGAATAGAGTAAAATAGATTGAACTTTAGCATCAAATATTTTGAAAAATGTATAAGCAGTCATTTCTTTAAATTTCTGGAAGGCTCTGTTTAATTGAATGGCTGCCTTTTTGCCTTTAACTACCAGATGTTCAGTACCTTTCTTCATACTAATCATCGTTGTGAAATTAAACCCTAAGTAACAATAATTATTTACAACATCCAGCTTTCTTCCATCAAACACCCATTGTTCACGTCGGCCTAAATAACCCCCTTTTCTGAAAACCATAATTTTAGTTTTTTCAGTATTTACGCTCAACTTCATCTCCTCACAGCATTTATGTAATACATTTAGTTGATTTTGTAAGCCATGTGGACTTGATGACAATAAAGCCACATCATCAGCAAAAAGCAATATAAATAATTCAAAAAGTCTGGCAGAATCTGGATACCATGCTTACCTTTAGCGCTCATATGGTCAGATAACTGATTTATAAATACAGAAAACAATGTAGGGCTTAACACGCAGCCTTGCCGTACTCCAACAGGACAGTGAAAAAATTCTGTAAATTCATCATTTGCACGCACACATGACAACAATGAAGAATACATTGATTTTAAGCACATCATAAACCTCCCTTTCACACCTTGCTTTTTCATACATTCCAAAAGTTTTTCATGTTGTACAGAGTCAAACGCTTTCCTAAAATCCACAAAAGCAACATAAAGTTTTTTTCCTTTTTTTTGAATACATTTCTGAATAACTGCATATAAGTTAAATATCTGGTCGATAGTTGAATAACCTTTACGGAAACCTGCCTGAGTTTCCGAAATCATATTATTATTTTCTAACCATTTATATAATCGTATGTTCAAAATTGTTGTAAAACATTTCGATATAATACTTAATAATGACACTCCCCTATAATTATCTGTGTTATCACGATTTCCTTTTTTATGAATTGGAATTATTATCGCCTTAGACCACTCTATTGGGTATATACCAGATGAAAAAACAACATTGAACATCTTTACCAAAAAAGCTATCACATCCCTACTGCCAACCTTTAACATTTCAGCTGTTATACCATCTATTCCACTCGCTTTTCCCAATTTCAGTTTGCGTATTGCTTCTAAGACTTCTAATTCGGATATGTCCCTATTTAAAGTATGTCCAGTGTCTTCTAATAAATCTGCTGTAATGTTACTGTTATCATCACTTCCTTCTTGACTTTGGAAAACATCTTTAAAATGGGTAAACCATTTCTCAGTACTAATATTAGTGTAAACTTTCTCAGAATTTCCACATCCCATACTTCTCACCTGACTCCAAAACCGTGAAGAATCCTTTATGTTTTTCACTAAGCATTCAGCTTTTTGCTTTCTGTAGTTTTGCTTCTTAGTTTTTAATAATTTTTTTGTACTGTTTCCTTTTCTCAACATACTCTACTCTGTCATCTTCTTGTCTAGTTGCTCTGAAATGGTTCAGTTTTGCTCGGCTTTCTTTTATTAGCATTTGGCATTCATTATCAAACCATGGGGATTTCCTTATGTTGTGCATGCAAACCCTTTTGTTCATACAAGTACTGGCATCTTTTAAACATTTTACAAACATATCTAGGGCACTGTCTACATTGTGTTCTAGAGCATCTGTGGCCAACAAAAGTCTATTTTGGATCTCTTCACTTCTTAATGCATTAAAAAATTTGTCCTCTTTATCTTTACTCCATACAGGTTTATCATATGGCTCCGTCCTCTTTACATAGTCTGTAGGTTTTGAAAAGTTGCAAACAATCTCTACTTCCATACTAACTGGTAAATGATCAGACTCTGTCATATTTTCTACATTCAGGGAGAGTACATTAACAGATGTAAATAAGTCCAGGGATGTTATGAAATAATCTACTGTACTTGAGCCTGATGTGGATATGAATGTGCAGCTGTCATCAAAGCCTGCTTCACAGAGACCATTCAAAATAATACAGTCAAACATATTGCACAATTTAAGAAGTTGGTTACCAAACATGTTAGTATGCGCATCTTGCGATTTCCTTAGCAATTCCGACTCAACAAATCCTTGAAAGGTTTCGAAATCATTGTCATCATTTGAAGCACTACAGTTATAAGTTGCTGTTCTAGCATTAAAGTCCCCCATTAGTAGAAGATGAAAATCATCATACTCACTTTGGAGGTCCAGTATGCAGTTTTCCAAAACTTCTATTCCATAAATGTCATGTCTTGATTTCCAAAAAGGTGAGTCACTTGGAGGAATATATGAGCAAACAATATAAATATCTTTGTCAACATCATACAAATCTTTGTACATCTTTAAAACAATAGTATTTTCATTTTCAACATTAACTTTTTCAATAAAAGATGCCAATGATTTTCTAACCAGGACAATTACTCCTCCCGAATACCTTCCCTGGTGGGAAAGCTTTCTAGCTTTTGCAACAAACAACAAATAGTCATGAAAAACAGGAAAGTCAACATCAGTTGCAATAAACGTTTCTGTTTAGGCAAATAATATCATACTTCAAAAGAAAACTAACAAAATATGCGTTATCTAATTTTGGTAGAAGACCATGCACGTTATAATTTAGAAATTTAACATGACTTTTATATACATTATGATCTGAATTTGTCCTGTGCTGAACTGGCTCCTGTAATCTGTTCTTTGTGGCATTAAGATATTCAGTTTTGCCTGTTTCCTTACCATTGCTTGTGGCCCGGCCGATTCCCTATTTTTTAATGCCTGCGGCACGTGCATTTGTCCCCTTAGTTTTTGTCTTAAACCCAGGATCCAGACCTTTATCCATGGCTCCTTTGTCAGTGTCAACCTTCTTGAATGAGTCCGTGATGCTGCTTTGGCTACAGGACCGAGCTGAGGCATTGTGCCTGGTTTTCCTGGACGGCCTGAATCTAGCACTGCCCGTCCGAGAGGCAGC
Organism: Stramonita haemastoma; assembly: GCA_030674155.1. Classification (NCBI taxonomy): domain Eukaryota; kingdom Metazoa; phylum Mollusca; class Gastropoda; order Neogastropoda; family Muricidae; genus Stramonita; species Stramonita haemastoma. Next base: position 44,993,862 of record CM060317.1, on the reverse strand, counting down.
ACGTCTGGGTCTTGCTGTTTGCCCTGCTGACAAAGACTGAGCACTAAGATTAGCTACATGCTTATATTGTGCGTTTGTAGTCTGTACATCCAGCTGTTTGTCAGTGTTTATGACATCTGCTGTCTGAAATTGGTCAGCATCAGGAACCCTTTCTTTATTTTTAGTTGTACTTTTCTTTTCTATGTTGTCGTCCGTGTCATCGTCTGTTGCCTTGTCACTGACAGTACCTTCTGTCGACACTGTAACATCTACATCTGGATTATTTTCTTGTACGTCATTGCCCACCCCATCCTGTATGTCATTGGGACCCATGTCCACGTCATCCCCATATGATTTATCAGTCCTACAAGGATTGTTTTGTGTATCTGCATCACTCATACACCCTTCACTGTCATTTGTCCTGTTAATTGTGGTCTTCTGTTTTGTTGTCTCTACTGTATGTCCAATGTCTGCCCCACCCACATGAACGTTCTTCTCATCAATGTTTGGGTCACCACTGTCGCTTAAGTCAAGGTCTTCTTGCGTGTCCAAACTATGCACTCTGCTTTGCTGATGCCTTCTGAAACCAGCAGCTGTTCTGGTGCCACTTTGTCTTGGACAGACTGGAGCAGTTCTGTTGGTATTTCTGCCAGGTCCCTGAGATTTGGTCCTCTCCTCTGTCCTGGGCTGTCTTTCATGTCCCACCACTTCACTGTAAGAATGGACACCTGGTATGACTGGTACTTCTCTGTCCACTCCCTGCCTTTGGCAGAAGCTGCTTTTCCCAAATTCTGTATCGACCTCTCTTAAACCGGTGTAGTATTTCTCTAGCCTGACATTTCTTTTCTGCTCCTTGAAGTTTTGCTGTTGAACCTTATAATGTGGTCCAGATGTTCTCTGGAATGGTCTGCTATATGACTGGGCCTGACAGCCCTCATGTCCATAGGTTCTAGTTGGGCGTGGAGAATGGTATTTCTGTGGATTCCTCTCCTTCTCCCTTTGATGCCCATGGTCAGCATACCTGCCCCCTGTATCCCTCCTCCATCTGCCATAATTGCTGTTCTGGACAGAGGGCCAGTCCTCTTCCTGGGAACCAATCATGTGAGGGAATTGTTGCCTGTGCTCCTGTCGCTGTGGATGAGGATGATTGTCTCTGATATGTAGTTTGCCTCGATGAATGTAGGCAATTTTACCTTGGCCCCGATGAAAATCTACTGTTTCTCTCTGGTGGACTGTGAGGTCAGAGGACACCTTAATTCCACTCTCCCGAAGGTTGTCCCTAAAGTTCCTGTCACCTATCACCGCCATTTTATCTGACCAGCGACAAAAGTGAACTATGATAGGGCGTGGTTCGTTTCTCCATGCCTGTGGTCTTCCAACCCGGTAGGCTCTTGAGATGTCTTCCTTCTGCCAATTAGGGTGAGGTCCATGATCATTCAGAATATCTATTATGTACTGTGTTGTTGTCTGGTCATCCTCCCTGTCCAGTTCTTCCACATTTAGAAATTTGACATTACATGCCTTCATGCTTTGCTCGGTATATTCCAGTTTTCTTTCCACTGTCTCCAAGCGGTCAATAATTAACTGTCTGTCTTCCTGTAGCTCCTGAATGGCTTCTTTGTTTTGCAGAACACATTCTTTCAGTGTGTGCATTTCCTCAAGGAAGTGTGATAGCCTAACATCAAGAGTGCTGAACTTTTCATCAATACTGCTTTTTATACTGTTTGTATGAAGGAAGAGTCCTTGTTGGATTTGCGTAAAACGCCAATCTATCATTTGTAAAACGTTTTCAGGAGGTGGCAAAAGTTCTTGATGCGACATTTTTCACTTTCTCATGTGCCTGTGTTCAGTGGTTTGTTTATAAACATTGGATTACACATGTGCTAGAAGCAGAAATAAGTTCTTGGTTTTGCAGTTTGAGCACTCTCCTCTTAAAGCAAGTTGCACGTGCACATATTCGATTGCCACCGTTCCACCTTCCTGAGCACTGAGACATTTTTTATATTCAGAAAAAATATCCTTCTTTGCGGTATATTGATTTGATAAATGTTTATATAAACACATCCACTGACCTTTTCAGTACTTCAAATCCATATTTAGATGCACACACCATAGAGGAACACATATGCCAAAAATTGTCACAATTAGAGACCAAGAAATGTCATTTTTTCACAGTTTGTCAGAGCACAACGCAAACACGACCTGCATTCACGAATGAATCTCCCCGAGATACAGAGAGAGACACAGAGAGAGACATAGATAGATTTATACATTATCTTTACCGTATACATCTTTGCACAGACTCATGGTAAAAGCTTGTTGATGTTAAACTAAGTGCCGAGACCAAAATTAAAATGGTCCTATGCTTTGAACTGTCATGTTGAGATTGCCTTCAGCCAGGACAAGCTATCAACATAAACTACCTCTGCTTTTCACTCAAAGAGGAAAAAAATCATCAGATGTCGGAGTTACGCTGCCTACACGATGACGTACTTTAAAAAAATTCCTGCCAAACACGCAAACTTCTCATCCAGTACTTACGGTGTCGCCCCGTGTGCGAACGTACGCAGAACATCTTGCGCACACGTTAAATCCTGTTCCGCTTTTCGTAAGAGTAGGCCATCGTGTGCCGGTGGGAACAGATGACAATATTTACAAAAACTGCATACACACGGGTACCGGATGAAAAAAGCACATGTTGCTTATTCTGTTATCCTCGATATAAAAGAATAAATAAAATAAAATAAACAGTCATTTCTAGGTGTGGTGAGTGACACAGGGTACATGATATAGGTGACCCTCAGGGTGTTAAGTTGGGGAACGCCCAACGACCCCAACAATACCTTGGCGGACATGGTTTGTTTTTTTATATGAATCTTTCTGCATGTGGTCACACCTCTAATGCATTGTACAACCGGAAAAGTAAACTACTATTTATTATTTATTTTATTTTATTTTATTTTATTTTATTTTATTTTATTTTATTTTATTTTATTTTATTTTATTTTATTTTATTTTATTTTATTTTATTTTATTTTATGTTACAGCAGATTTCTCTGCGTGAAATTCGGGCTGCTCTCCCCGGGGAGAGCGCGTCTCCACAAGTGCAGCGCCTACCCATTATTTTTTATCCCCTCAGGGATGGTGTCCAAATACGACACCTGTGTGCATGCTGTTTTTTTTCATAATTTTGTCATCCGCTCCTACCAGCGCACGATGGCCTGCTAGTACCAATACGAATACTAGTACCAATACTTGATCAGTAAACAGAGAAATTCACACTAAAGAAATGAAAAAGCCAAGACGGGTAAGTAAATTAAAACAAAAATGCACCACCACCACCAACAACAACAACCAGAGAAGCAGCCCATCAAAACAAACATTCCAACAAAAATAAGTAAAACCAAAATGCAACACTCTGAAGATGTACAAAAATGTGTCACAATAGTAATACATCTTGTTCATAAAAAAACTGAATGAACTGCATTTTTAATCGTTTCTCGGATAAAGCTCCGAGGTTCACCAATGGTGAGATTTCGTAAATGCGACTGTTTTTACCCACTATTATTAAGGTAGCCACATTCCGACTTCGGGGATGGTGTGTAAACACGACACTTGTGTGGATGCGTTTTTGAAACGGGTTTTAACGTGTGTATAAGATGTCCTGCGCACATTCGCACACGGGACCTCAGTTTATTGCCTCATCTGAAAGACTTTTAGGAGAGTGGAGTCAGTACTGACGTTAACTCCAGGGAAAAAATTGAAACAAGAGCCTCCGTTGTGGCTCAATCTCAGGCCGTCAGATGACGAGGGCAAGGCTCTAACTGCTACACTATCTCCCCTAACTGCAAAAGACTTTTGTTCTTTAAAAGAGCTGAACAGACATATTCCATAACTTTATCTGTCTAGGGTATTATTTTTGCAAATGAAGTTTTACAAAGAAAGTGTCCCCATTTATTGCCCTGCGCCACAGTTAAGTTTGGCCTTTTGATTTATTTATGCAGGAAAAAATTGCATTGCTTGCTTGGAACACGTCGCGATCAAGAAAAAAAATATAAAACAAAGTATAAACTGAAATAATTACCTTTGTTTCTTGCAAACGATGTATCCCATTGTCCTTTTGCTCACAAATGAATCAGGTTTGAGCGAAAGGAGGCTAGAGGAAAAGAGAGGGGCTGTCGTTCTTGATGAGATGAGCAAAATGTGGATTTTTTATTTTGTTTTTTGCTTTTTTTTTTTTTTTCAAAATGTGTTGTTTAATATTCTGACATTAATCTTGGTTTGTTTCCTTAGTGGTTATCTGTTCTCTCCTGTGTGTTCCTGGCTATCTTTGTTTCTGTCTTTGTCTCGGTCGATTTGCTTTCTCTCTATCTCTGTGTCTCTGTATTCTGTCTCTCTGTCCTATCTCTCTGTCTCTGTCGTTTTCAGTTTAATTTTTTCCCGTGTGTGTGTCTCTATGTTTTTTAAGGCGTTTATTTCTTTCGTTGTCTTCTGTTGTCTCATTTTATCTGTCTGTCTGTCTGTCTGTCTGTCTGTTTGTCTGTCTTCTTCTGTCTGTCTGTCTGTCTGTCTGTCTGTCTACTGTCTGTCTCTCTCTCTGTCTGTCTGTCTCCTCTGTCTGTCTGTCTGTCTCTGTCTGTCTGTCTGTCTGTCTGTCTGGTCTCTGTTGTCTGAATCTGTTCTTTTTTGTCCTCTCTGATCTGTCTGTCTGTATGTCTGTCATCTGTCGTCTGTCTCTTTGTCTGCTTGCCTGTCTGTGTTTCTGTCTCTATCTGTCTTCTTCTTTCTCTTCCTGTCTTCTTCTGTCTGTCTTCTTTCTTCTTCTTCTTCTTTCTTCTTTCTTTTCTTTTCTTTCTTTCTTTCTTTCTTCTTTCTTTCTTTCTTCTCGTCTCCTCTCTTCTCTCTCTCTCTCCCTCTCTCCTCTCTCATCTCTCTCTCTCTCTCTATCTCTCTCTCTCTCTCTCTCTCTCTCTCTCTCTCTTCTTCTCTCTCTTCTCTCTCTCTCTCTCTCTTCTCTTCTTTCTTTCTTTCTTTCTTTTCTTTCTTTCTTTCTTTCTTTCTTTCTTTCTTTCCTTTCTTTGTATGTGCACAACTACGCGCACGCACACACACACGCACCCACAACACAACACACACATACACACACAAACACACAAATACACAAACACAAAATACACACAGAGACACACAAACACATACACACACACAAACACACACACACACACACACACAACACACACACACACACACACACGCACACACACCACAAACCACACACAAACACACACACACACCACAACACACAACACACACAACACACAACACCACATACACACACACACACAACACAGACACAGACACAGACAACACACACACACACACACACACACACACACACACACACACACACACACACACACACACACACACACACACACACACACACACACACACGCGCGCGCGACACACACACACGCAGTGAAGAGCTAGAAAGAAAAAAATCACAGACTCAACCAGCATGTCCGCCAGATCAACCATTACGAAACTGCACTTTCACGCCTCATAAAGCCAGCAGCGTTAACAGGACTTTTTCATCCCCTTCAAGTGCTGCTGTTCATCATAGCCCATTACGCACGCGTACACACACACGTACGCACGCGAGCGTGCATACACACGCATACAGACACGCATACACACACAAACAGTCACGTTCACACACTCACACACACACATTGACACACAATCACACACACACATATATAAGCATACACACACAAATATCAGTCACACACACATACAACCAGTCACACACAACACACACATACACACACACAAACACAACACACACACACACACACACAACACCACACACACACACACACACACACACACACACACACACACACACACACACACACACACACACACACACACACACACACACACACACACACACACACACACGCAGTGAAGAGCCAGAAAGACAAAAAAAATTAATCACAGACCAAGACCAGCATATCCGCCAGATCAACCATTACGCCCCCCCCCCAAAAAAAAAAAAACCACCACTGCACTTTCACGCCTCACAAAGCCAGCAGCGTTAACAGGACTTGTTCATCCCCTTCAAGTGCTGCTGTTCATCATAGCCCATTACTCAGTACAGGTCTTCTGAAGGCTGTGGGGTGGATATACACACATAAACGCTTATACACACATGCACACACATACACGCTCTCACGCACGCACGCGCACGTGCATACACACATACATACGACCACACACACACACACACAAACTATCACATTCACATACTAGCACACACACATATTGACACATAATCACACAGACATATACACCATTCAAACACACACAATTAGTCTCTCTCAACACACACACACACACACACACACACACACACACACACACACACACACACACACACACACACACACACACACACACACACACACACACACACAGAGTCTTTCTCTCTGTCTCTCTGACTGTCTCTCTCTCTTCCCACACACAGTCACTTACACACACAGTCACTTACACACACACCACCAACAACACACACACCACACACACACACACACACACACACACAAACACGCACGCACACACACACACACACACACACACACACACACACACACACACACACACACACACAACACACACACACACACAACACAGAATATACTTTTGTCTCTCACAGTACAAAATTAATGGAAATCACTGCGTGACCGAGAGTGTGGCTACATAAACATTTTTGTGTGTATACTTGTTTTCAAGAACATCACCATGGCCTTGTTTGATATAATTTTTTTCTATCCTGTACAAAGTAATAAGAGGTTGTTATTCTAAAATGTGTGGATAGTGGATCAATGACAGTCTCAACATAAAATTAAAATCCATAACAGCATTCGTAAGTAGGCCTGAGTAGTTAGCTTTTAATCAATAACTGACACAGTCTCTTTTCTGTTCTTTTCTTTCTTGTTTGTCTGAGCCAGAGCGTGTCTTCTTCTTTTCTGTTCTCTTTTATATCGAGGATAATACAATAAGCACTCATGTGCTTTGTTTCATCTAGTCCCCGTGTGTATGCAGTTGTGTAAATATTGTCATCTGTTCCCAGATGTCTGAAGTGCTGAAGTGTCAGAAACTCCTCCGCATGATCAGAATGCTACATTCAGGTTAACTGCCAGTAACTTGTGTCACATCACGCACGTTTCTTGAGTCCTAAAAGGGATTTCTTGACTCTTAAAGGACGAGGACGTTCAAACGCTTCTAACCCGGTCGAAAAAAAACCCTTGAAACGTGTGTGTGTGTGTGTGTGTGTGTGTGTGTGTGTGTGGTGTGTGTGTGTGTGTGTGTGTGTGTGTGTGTGTGTGTGTGTGTGTGTGTGTGTGTGTGTGTGTGTGTTACTGCTAGGCTTATTGTTTTCTATCAACGAGCATGAAAACACGATCCAATATGATGGCAATAAAAAGATAGTGTATAAAATAAAAAATTCAGTCGAAACGTCAGCAAACATAAAGTAACTTTCCTGGGAAAATCTGTTGACTGGCTAATAATTCCCACGCTCATAGAAACAATAGAAATGATCAGGTCTGGAATCATTTGTCTTGCAGTTTGCAGTCTGTAGCAGCCTAACCCGTTGAAGAGAGAGATAGATAGATAGATAGAGAGAGAGAGAGAGAGAGAGAGAGAGAGAGAGAGAGAGAGAGAGAGAGAGAGAGAGACAGACGACAGACGACAGACAGACAGACAGACAGACAGACAGACAGACAGAGACAGAGACAGAGACAGAGAGACAGACAGAGACAGAGACAGACAGACAGACAGACAGATAGACAGACAGACAGAGAGACAGAGAGACAGACAGAGACTGAGACAGAGACAGACACACAGAGACAGAGAACCAAAGACAGACAGACAGAAGACAGAGATACAGAAATACAGAGAGAGACAGACAGAGAGAGACAGAAAAAGAGACAGAGAAGAGACAGAAAAAGAGACAGAGAAAGAGACACAGACAAACAGACAGAAACAGAGAGAGACAGACACAGAGAGACAGAGAGCTACACAGCGACACAGAGAAATATTTTTCCCATGGAAGTGTCCAGACCATCATTCCCTGTTCAGTCAGTGTATTGTCCCTTTCTGACCAAAGCCCCTGTAAGGACACAACACAACACAACACCACACAGCACAACACAACACGACACAACAGCGCAACACATCACTACACAACACCACCAACACGACAGAACGCACCACAACGCAACACAACACAACACAACAGAACGCAACGCAACGCAACACAACACGACACACCACACTACACACAACACAATGCAGCACAACACATCACAACACAACACCAACCGACCCAACCCAACCCAACCCAACGCAACACCACACAACACAACGCAACACAGAACGACCACCACACCACACCACACACACCAAACGCAACACAAACGCACACCACACAAAACGCAACAACACACAGCGCACCACACCACACCACACACACACCACACCACACACACACCACACCACACCACACACGTCCTTGACTGCTGGTTCCATGGTGCGGAAGAGGAAGGTGAGCTGCTTGCTGATACATGACCTGAAGGTCAGGCAGCTCCTGGCGGCTATAGCATTGCAAGACATTGTGACCTGCAGCCTTGCCATTGCCTGATCACTGCCATTGTTTGTGTTGTTGTCTGGCACACATTGGCCTACTCTTATGAAAGTAGTAGTTGTAGTAGGCATCAATCAGACTGGGAAGACTATGGAGTTGCGTTTTAGTCTTTAGAGCGCAAAGCCTGGTAAGTAAGTATAGAAGGCAAACTGTTACCCATGCAGCAGACTCCCCCCCTCTTCACGCCACTTGAATGGTCCACTGGAAAGGTAGTCGCCGATACGAATGGTTCCAGTACCGGAACGGGGTTTTAACGTGTGCGCAAGATGTTCTGCGTGCGTTCAAGCACGGGGCATCGGATTATAGTCTCATCCGAATGACTTTTTTATGAAAAGCGGAACAGGATTTAACGTGTGCGCAAGATGTTCTGCGTGCGTTCGCACACAGGGCCTTGGTTTAGTCTCATCCGAGGGATGTACTCTGTGTGTGTGTGCGTGCGTGCGTGCATGCGTGCGTGCGTGCGTGCGTGGTGTGTGTGTGTGTGTGTGAGAGTGTGTGTGTGTATGTGTGTGTGGTGTGTGTGTGTGAGTGTGTGTGTGTTGTGTAGTGTGTGTGTTTGTGTGTATGTTCGTGCGTGCATGCGCGCGCGTGTGTGCGTGTGTGTGTGTGTGTGTGTGTGTGTGTGTGTGTGTGTGTGTGTGTGTGTGTGTGTGTGTGTGTGTTGACTGAAAAAACAGCGTGGGTGGAGCAGCACTGGGCCTAGTTATCATAAACAAATAAGACAGCATTTTTTTCTGCCTTGCTGCTGTTTTGACCGGTCAGCAAAATGTCATACTGCTATCGAAGCATTTTATGGGAGGAAACGTGAAGAATCCTGATTAATGTGATCATCCGTCCTCTGTTCTTGAAAGTCTTTAGCCCTGACCTGTGTTTGTGTGTGTGTGTGTGTGTGTGTGTGTGTGTGTGTGTGTGTGTGTGTGTGTGTGTGTGTGTGTGTGTGTGTGTGTGTGTGTGTGTGTGTATTCGTGTGTGCGTGCGTGCGTGCATGTTTGCGTGTGTGTGTATGTGAGTGTTTGTGTGTTGTGTGTGTGGTGCGTGCGTGCGTGCGTGCGTGCGTGCGTGCGTGCGTGTGTTTATTTATTTACCCTTTATTTACTATCTATTTCTTTCTTCTTTTATATCGAGGATAGTGTGTGTGTGTATGTCTGTGTGTGCCTGCGTGCCTGCGTGCCTGTGTGCCTGTGTGCCTGCGTGTGTGTGTATGTGTGTGTGTGTGTGCCCGCGCGCGCGGCGTGTGTTTACATGTGCGTGCGTGCTGTGTATGTGTGTGCACGCACGCACATGACCTCCTTTTCCTGCTATCTCCTTGACATGTTTTTATAGCTGCTTGTTAACCAAGACCCTGGCCATCAGAAAGCCATCCCGCCTGTCCTCTGTGTTGTTGGCTGCTTTCTGCTTCTCGTCTTCCTCCCTCGCCTTCGCTGATGAGCGGGAATAAAAAGCAAAGGAGCAGAGAATAGATGTTTTCAACAGGCTAGTTGATTGATAATCAATGCAACTAACAAGAACAGCTTCTTCAGCGATCTTTTACACTGCAATGAAATCACTTGTTGATTCCTTTGTCAGCAGAATTTATTACGTAGCTTGAACAGATGGTATGGGATGATTAACACTAAAGAGTTAAGATATTTTATTTCAGTTGTTTGATATTTGTGAATGCGTGTTTTTCATCTATGTTGGATTTTTTTTTTAATACGATACATATATACACATACATACATACATACATACATACACATACATACATACATTACATACATACATACAACATGCAGCATGCATGCGCATGCTGCATACTGCATGCATGCAGAGCATGCATGCATGCATGCATGCATGCATGCATGCATGATACATATCATACATACATCATACTCATACATAATACATAATACATACATACATACACACAATACTACTATACTATCTATCTATCTATCTACTATCTATCATCTATCTATCTATATTACTATCTATCATCTATCTATTATCTACTATCTATATATAGTAAGCATCATCAGTTTGAAGACTATGATCGCTATCTTTAGAGCGCAAACTGGCATATGTATGCAGGCAGCTGTTACCCATGCAGCGACCCCCCCCCTTCCACGCTGAATGATCTTGGAAGGGCATTGACCGATACGAATGTTCAGTACGTGCAGAGCCACCAGAGTTGCCATATACCTACAGCCGAGCCGCTCTGGATCAATCCGATTTTCCCAGATGGTGTCTAAAACGCACTGTGTCATGCTGTTGTATAATTTTGTCATCGCTCTACCGACACGATGCTACTCTTCCGAAGGTGACGGTTTTAGTGTGCCAGATGTTCTGCATATATATATATATTTAAATAATATATATAAATATATATAGAGAGAGAGAAAAAAGGAGGAGAAGATAGATAGATAGAAGATAGATAGATGATATGATAGTTAGATGATAGATATGATAGAGTAAGCATATATAACATGTAAGCATATATAACTATAATATATATATAATATAAAATAAAATATATATATATATATATATATATATATATATATATATATATATAATATTAAAATAACATGCTAATGTATTAAAGCAGTCAATATCAAGTAAAATGTAAAAGATATTACAAACAGCTGTAAAAATTATAAAATTTCTTAGAAGATTTCAATTGTTATTTCGAGTGACTTGAATAGATGGGTGATATATGTGCACTGATTGTCAATTCAAAAAACGTAATTTCTGTAAAAATAAAAAGGAAAGAAAAAACTGATTACAGTGCTCAAGAAAATCAAAGAAAGGATTGGCATTCACTGCATAAAAGTAATTTTGGTAACCAAAAAAGAATTTCTGCATGTTATTAATTACCAAATTTATATTCTTCTTCGTTGAAAGCTCAAACAGCAACCATTGCTGTCTATCGATGAAGTTTAAAATGCGCTGCGCTGCCGTTAAGCGCCTGACAAGTCAGGCCCAGCGTATCCGACTTTGGCGTGGGACAGCATTGCTATCTTTTAAGTCTGTTTCGGGGTAAAGGGCATGGGAATGGACAAGAAAGGCAGAAAATAGACAAGGAGGTGACAGAAAGAGCAGGAACAAGGTACAAACAAAGTTGGGGATAGAAAAGAGGGAATTTCTAGCACAGAATTTCCAGAAGGTGGCGATTCTATTAGTAATAACATAAACTGGCATCCCCACAGGGGAGTCCAGACTTTGTTGCCAATGAAGCACAAGTGAAGTTTATGATTAAACACATATGCACAAACATCATCAGACACAAAGATTAACAAACACTCGCATTATGTTAACATGCATTCATCAACACATTATTCAATTCCATAAAACAAACATCCCGAGACAAAAATGACTTTTTTTTGCTTTCACACATTATATTTTCTGATTCCCTCAAAGGCAGAAGTATTGCAAGTTCATTTGCAACAGTTTGTTCACCGCACGCACCTTGCCATATTGCCATGACAACAGAAAAATAGAGCATCCCAATGGAATCATATGAATATAAC
>CM060317.1:44959164-44964164 GCA_030674155.1 Stramonita haemastoma | reverse complement strand
GTGAAGTTGTCAGACCCTTCCATTAGAAAATCATGTTGAAGCGCCTTTCTTGTGATTACTAAATGCTTGAGACAAAAATTTGATTTTGGGTTTCTCAGAATATTTCAGACCCATTTAGAATATTAGGAGACAACCCCCCCCCCCCCCACCCCCACCCCTTTCCCCATCGGTTCCCTAGTTTTCTTTCCCAGATGCGAGAGCGTGGTTGAGAATGTTCACAGCGAACAATGGACAAATGTGTAAATTATTTTCACACTGAACATACACATATAATATGAAAGCAGGTACCGATATTCGCACAAGCACGAGAATGAGTGCGCGTGCATGCGTGCTTGCGTGCGTGCGTGTGTGTGTGTGTTATTGTTATTGTTATTGTTATTATTATTATTATTATTGTTGTTATTATTATTATTATTATTATTATTATTATTATTATTATTATTATTATTATTATTATTATTATTATTATTATCATTATTATTATTATTATTTATTTATTCTTTTATATCGAAGATAACAGAATAAGCAATCATGTGCTTTTTTTCATCCGGTCTCCGTGTGTATGCAGCTTTGTAAATATTGTCATCTGTTCCCACCGGCACACGATGGCCTACTCTTACGAAAAGCGGAACAGGATTTAACGTGTGCGCAAGATGTTCTGCGTGCGTTCGCACACGGGGCATCGGTTTAAAGTCTCATCCGAAGTGTGTGCGTGTGTGTGTGTGTGTGTGTGTGTGTGTGTGTGTGTGTGTGTGTGTGTGTGTGTGTGTGTGTGTGTGTGTGTGTGTGTGTGTGTGTGTGTGTGTGTGTGTGTGTGCGCGTGTGTGTGCGTGTTTGTGTGCCCGTGTGTGTGTGTTTATGTGTTTGTGTGTGTGCACATGCGTGTGTATGTGTGTATATATGTGTGTGTATGTGTTTGCACTTTGCCTTTGGCACTTTTTCTTGATGCATGTATTTCTTTGGTACTTGAACGAATGAACATGCAGGAGTTTCTGTTAAGTCTGTCATGGTGTGATACACCGGGCACAGTGAAAGGTCTTTCCACACGCTGTGCAGTCAGACTTACAAGAAAAGTATAGTGGCGACACAGCTACAACAAAGAAGACTTTCTGTTCCATGCATCCCTATCTGTCTATCTCTATCTTTTTGTGTCTGCCTGTGCCTGTACCTGTGTATCTCTGTTTCTGTGTGTCTGTGTCTCTATATCTCTGTTTCTGTGTCTGTCTCTGTCTGTCTGTAGGTCTATCTGTCTGGCTGGCTGGTTGGGTGGTTGTCTCTCTCTAGCTCTGTCTGTCTGTCTGTCTGTCCCTTTCTCTCTCTCCCTCTGTCTCTGTTTGTCTGTCTGTCTCTATGTGAACTCAGTTGTCTTTAATTCATTCATTCTCTACAAACCTTACATGGAAATGCCATTTCTCTTTACTTCCTTTAATCTTTCCTTTCAGCTTTTTTCTTCCTCCTCTCGCCTTCTTTTCTTTCTCCCTTTGTTTTTTTCCACTTCTCCTCCTGTCTTCCTCACCCCATTGTTTTTTCTTACTTTTTTTCTATTCTCTTTTTTTACCATCTCCCCTACCCCTAACCCCTTACCCGCTCCTTTTCTCTCAATCCATCATCGTAGCCCTCAGAGCAAGCCAGATTTTCAAGACCAATCCAAACACCGATTATCGCCGAGTCAATGTCCTGGTCATAGTCTCAGGCAACACGACTCTCACAGTCTGCAAGGGGTCGCAACACCAATACCCTCTGTGTGTTGGCCAAGGTTATGGGAAAGCTCTTGAAAGATAGGCTGTAAGAGGATTAGTCTGAGGAGAGGACAATCGCCTGGCCGTTTGAAGTCAGATTCATGGACTGTGGAAAATTGTCGTTAGTCAAAGCTGCTGTTATGTACACGCTGTAGTTGCGCTTAAGCAGAGGGCATTCACACGCTGTCGCCACCGCCACCGTCACCACGAACCGTCTGTTGGATGGTTTGCTAGATAAACGTCATTTCTTATATAGTGGGCAGTCACTCCTTAAGCATAAAAACACTTACGCATACATGCCAGCGCAAACGCAAGATCTCTCTCTCTCTCTCTCTCTCTCTCTCTCTCTCCTCTCCTCTCTCTCTCTCTCTCTCTCTCTCTCTCTCTATTTCATATTTCAGTTTGTTCGCTTGTTTGCTCCTTATCTACTAACACTTTTCTTTTTTTTCCATAATCAAAATTTTTTTTATTGTGACTTCTGATTTTTGTCTTCTGAAAGAGTGTATTTTATTACCTTATCATATATAGTGTTCTTTATTCTTATGTGTTGTTTGGTACTGAGTAAAGTCTTATTGTTTAGTATATTTTCAACTTGATGTATCCCTGAAAAGGGCGGGGACTGGATGTAAAAAAGCACACGAGTGCTTATCTATTATCTTCGAATAAAAGACTTTGCCTTGCCTTACCTTGCCTTGCCTTGCCTTGCCTTGCCTCTCTCTCTCTCTCTCTCTCTCTCTCTCTCTCTCTCTCTCTCTCTCTCTCTCTCTCTCTCTCTCTCCTCTCTCTCCTCTCCTCTCTCTCTCTCTCTCTCTCTCATCTCACACACACACACACACACATATACACACACACCATACATATTATCGATATGTACACGTTGCAGATGTATGCTTATTCTGCATGCACAAAACGAGATTTAGAGCAAAATGAGTTTCTTCTTTTATGTTTTCTCTGCGACCTGATCTTTTTTCATCAAAGAAACAGCAGACGTATGTCAATGAAAAAGACACAATACACAAACACAAGAACATTGGCCATTCTTTAATCTCAACTTTTCAATCCAGGGAGCCTCCCTTGCTGTCTCCCAATCAAGCAGATGGCAGTTTTAGTCCAGGAACATTGTGCCAAAAAAGGGCTCTGGCAAAAAGTAATAGCTTCAAAAAATTTGTTTGACTTGTTTTATATTTTGGTGGGTGTACTTGACCATCCCAAATGGTTTTAATAAAAAATTAGTGGGAGGATAAGATTTAATTCGTGTTTGAAAAGAATAGGTGCAGTGCGGCTGAGTTATAGCTGAATTTCACTTTTTTTTAATTTTGTGCTGCTTTGCAAGCTGTTCTGGCTGTCTAGTCAGGAATTGTTACACTTAATTGAAGCAGGCTTGTATAAATTACTTTTCTAAACGAAAACTTTTATACACTGACGACCCAATTCTTTTTTTACTAGGGAGAAAACTAGTGTAGTTGCATTTCCAATTTGCAAATTTGAAAAAAGTTTGCAGATAACATTACTGTAGGCAGCAATATTTGAACATTGTGCAAGCATTATCAGTGTAATAATCTCAAACACTCAAAAATCCATTCATATGATGCAAAGAACGTGATGTTTGATACATGCTGTTGTCCTTATAAATGAGTTGCTTACCCACTCCTCTAAAATTTGTGACACAAGTGTTTCAAAACGATATACAATTTTCAGTCAATACAAAACTACAGGAAACAGGCAGTCACCTTCACCCTCACCTTCTCCAACCACAACTCCCCACCTCCTCCCCTGTACCCTGCTCCTCCCTCCCCCCAACTCCCTTCCCTGCACCGTCCCCACGACCCCCTCTCTACACCCACCCTCTCCCACCTCCATCCCAACCCCCTACCCCCATCCATGCACCCTCCCCACCACACCCACTCTACCCCTGATACTCTTCCATCCATCCTCACCCCACTACCATATCTCCCACCTCTACCCCTCTCCCCTTCGCCCCTCCCTGCTCCCTCTCTCCCTCCTCCCCTCCCCACATCCCCCTCTCTCCACCCACCCTATCCCACCTCCATCCCAACCCCCTCCCCCCATCCATGCACCCTTCCCACCACCCCTACTCTACCCCTATACTCTCCCATCGATCCTCCCCCCACTACCACATCTCCCACCTCCCTCCCTCCCGCTACAACCCTCCCTGCAGCCTCTCCCCCCCTCCACCACCCTCTCCCCTCTCCCCCCACCCTCACCCCCTCCTCCCCCCTCCCATCTTCTCCCACCCCTCCCATCCTCCCCCTCTCCCCCCATTCACCCTCCCCCCTCCCCCACCCTCTCCCCCCACCCTCCACCCTCCCCCCACCCTCCCCCCCTCCCCCCTCTCCCCCCACCCCTCTCCTCCCCCTCCAATCCTTACCCACCCCTTCCCCCTGTCATCCTCACCCTCTCCCCCCCATCCCCTCCCTCCCCTCTCCCCCACCATCTCCCCTCCCCTCTCCCCCCATCCACCCCTCCTCCCCCATCCTCCCCCCCACCCCTCTCACCCCCAGGGAGGGAGTAGGGACGGTTGGGGGTGGAGGGTAGGGTGGGATGGGGGTGGGGGGAGGCGGGGGAGGGGGGAGAGGGGGGCATGGGGAGTAGGGTGGGGGGATGGGAGGGGGTGGAGGGAGGAGGGGGGTTGGGGAGGGAGGGGGAGGGGGGTTGGGGGTGGAGGGAGGAGGGGGGCATGGGGAGTAGGGTGGGGGGATGGGAGGGGACGGAGGGAGGAGGGGGGTTGGGAGGGAGGAGGGGGGGGTTGGGGAGGGAGGAGGGGGGGTTGGGGAGGGAGGAGGGGGGGGTTGGGGAGGGAGGGGGAGGGGGGAGGGCATGGGGGGGATGGGTGGGGGAGGGCATGGGGGGAATGGGTGGGGGAGGGCATGGGGGGGATGGGTGGGGGAGGGCTTGGGGGGGATGGGGGGGATGGGTGGGGGAGGGAGGGGCATGGGGGGGATGGGTGGGGGAGGGAGGGGCATGGGGAGTGGGGGGGGAGGGGGCGAGGGGGCATGGGGGGAGAGGGAGTGGAGGGATGGGTGGGGGAGGGAGGGGCGAGGGGAGTAGGGTGGGGGAATGGGGAGGGGAGGGGGGGGGTGGAGGGAGGAGGGGGGGGAGTAGGGTGGGGGAATGGGGAGGGGAGGGGAGGGGGTGGAGGGAGGAGGGGGGAGGGGGGGAGGGAGGAGGGGGGTGGAGGGAGGAGGGGGGGAGGGGGGGAGGGGGGGGAGGGGGAGGGAGGAGGGGGGTGGAGGGAGGAGG
>CM060317.1:44951664-44956664 GCA_030674155.1 Stramonita haemastoma | reverse complement strand
GCGCGTGACTGAATCTCCCGGCCGGCTGGTGAAATCAACAGAAAGTAGTTCGACATAAAAAGTGTCCTTACGTAAGATCCTCCCACAAAGCTTTTATTAAAACCAGTGGAATGTAATCAGGAAGGGTCAATTTACTAGTAAGTGTAGTCAGAAATTTTGAAGCAATTACTTTGCACCAAAAATAAAATTTTCTTGGACTGTTAATTTTGTCATGCTGTGTCTTTCACAGAGAAAAGCAGTGCTTAAGACTCCTCTCCCACCCCACCCCCCTAATACCAGATACGTGTCAGTATAAATAGCACTCCCACCTTCTAGAAATTCTGTGCAAGCATTACCTCTTTTCTGTCTCTCTCTGTGTTTCTTCCTTGTTCCTTTTTCTCCTGTTTTTCTTTTTCATGTCTATTTTCATCCTTCTTGCTCCATTTTCCTGCCCTTTTTTTCCAGAAAGACTGTACACATAATAATGCTTTCCCACACAAATGTAGGATGCGCTAGACCTGACTTGTCGGGAGCTTAACGGCAGCACAACGCATTTTCGCTCATATGACGGACAAGAATAGTTGCTGTCTGCCCGGTCAGCAAAGAAGAACACGGCTCCTCTGTGGGTTTTATTGTCGGAAATTGGATACTCATATTTTGGAAATTGGAACCTAAACCCATACAAGTGATATATATATTTTTTAAATGCACAAAATAACAATGATAGAGAAAATAGAGATACGAGTAAGGGATAGGGGAGGGAGGGGGGGGGGGTAAAGAATGGCGAAAGACGAGGTAGTAAAAACGGGAACAATAATTACTGAAATAGGGAAAAAAGAGATGCATTCATTTACACAAAGTGAAGTTGGCAGATCATTTTGTTAAGCAATTATGTCGGTGCCCCTTTCTTGTTAATTGAATTGTGCTAAATGGCCAAGAAAAACTCAAACTCATGTCTCTAAAAAAAGAAATCTGAACCAATTGAAAATGTTTAAAAGATGGCTAGTGACACTGCCCTCATTCTCTCACAGACATGTATGCATGGATAAGAGGGTGCAGTCACACACTCTACACACTCATTCTTTCATAATGCACATAGATGCACAATTATGCAATCAGAGACCCTTACATACAACCTCATTCTCTCACAGACATGTATGCATGAATAAGAGCATGCAGTCACACACTCTACACACTCATACTTTCATAATGCACATAGGTGCAAAATTATGTAATCAGAGACCCTTACATACAAGTATGAAAGAGAGAGAGAAGAGGAGAGAGAGAGAGGAGAGAGAGAGAGAGAGAGAGAGAGAGAGAGAGAGAGAGAGGAGGAGAGAGAGAGAGAAGAGAGAGAGAGGAGTATGTGTGTGCGTGTGTGCATGCGTGCGTGCGCTCGGGCATGTGTGCCTGTGCATGCGTGCGCGCGCGCGCGCGTGTGTGTATGTGCGTGAGTGTGTTGCCTCAAGTACTCTGTGAAGCAGGTGTTTTACTTGCTACTTTAGTGCATGATTATGCATTTCTATCCCTCTGTCCTAGTTTAGAGTGTTAGAAATAAAGGACGTTTTGTGTACAGGCTACAGAATAAGTTATAAGAACGGTGGTGACAGCAAAAAAGAAGAGTCCTTTTTCAATCTCTCTCTCTCTCTCTCTCTCTCTCTCTCTCTCTCTCTTCTCCTCTCTCTCTCTCTCTCTCTCTCTCTCTCTCTCTCTCTCTCTCTTCTTTCTCTCTTTATCTGTCTGTCTGTCTCCCTCTCTCTCTCTCTTTCTTTCTCTCTTTGTCTGTATGTCTCTGTTTCTCTCTCTATCTCTATCCGTAATATGTCTGAACTAATTTAATTTGACTTGCATTTGTTCATCCATCACCAAGAGTAGCTGAACCTTACATGAAACAGATTTCTCTCTCTCCTTTAACCTTGACTTCCTCAGACATTTCCTTCCACCTTACCCCCTCCGGATCCTTCCTTCCTTCCTTTTTTCCTTCCTTCCCTTCCTTCATTCCTTCCTTCCATCTATCCTTCCTGCCAGCCTTCCTTCCTTCCTTCCTTCCCTCCTTCCCTCCCTTCTTTTCTTCCTTCCTTCCATCCATCCTTCCTTCCTTTATTCCTTATTCCTTGCCTTCTTTCTTTTTGTATGTTATGTCTATTTTCTTGTTTTTATGTTAACAAGTTTCTTTAATTTTTTCCTTCACCTTTCTATATGCTCCTGTACACGAAAAAAAAAAAGACCTAAAATACAAACACCGATTATCGCCAAGTCAATGTCCTGGTCATAGTCTCATGCAACACGATTCTCACAGTCTGCAAGGGGTCGCAACACCAACACCCCCTGTGCGTTGGCCAAGGTTATGGGAAAGCTCTTGAAAGATAGGCTGTAAGAGGATTAGTCTGAGGAGAGGGCGATCTCCTGGCTGTTTGAAGTCAGATTCATGGACTGTGGAAAATTGCCGTTAGTCAAAGCTGTTGTTATGTTCACACACACTGTTGAAGTACTGAGTAAAGGGCATTCACATACCAATACAAGCTAAATTCACACAGCGAGATCAAGAGAAATATGTTTTTTTTTAAGTCAAACGTTGGATCTGTTTGCTGCTTTTTTTTAAATACAGAGGGCATTTACATTGTATGCGCAGGCGTATGCACGACCTTCAGAATGCACATTGATTTGCGCACACACATACATGCATGAGGTCGGGTGAGGAAATAAAGTGTGTGTGTGTGTGGTGTGTGAGTGTGTGTGTGTGTGTGTGTGTGTGTTGTGTGTGTGTGTGTGTGTGTGTGTGTGTGTGTGTGTGTATGTGTGTGTGTGTATGTGTGTGTGTGTGTGTGTGTGTGCGCGCGTGTGTGTTCTTGTTGTTGTTGTTGTTGCCAAAGCTTTTCTTAAAGAAAAAACATTCCAAGCAAACTAGCAATAAAAAATATAACTCACAATAACAACAACGTTTACCTTTTTACCTAAAAAATTCAGTTTAATGTGTCAAGGGTCTTTTTATCTATTAGCTTTGGCATCTTATGTCTTCATACCCAAAACAAAACCCTGATTTGGTATTTCCTAGAGAAAGTCTCTATCACCTGATGCCTCTGTGGATTTTATTACCAACGTTTTACGGAAATTGGACACCCAAAGCCCGGAAATTAGGATACATCACGAAGGATGTTTCATAAGAAAATAAAAGTCATCTCACTAAATGAAGATGAGAAACAGACAAGCAGAGAGAAAGGTTAATGGTATGGGTATGAGAGTAACCAAATACTTGAAAGGGAAGGGTGGGATAGTGAAAAATAAAAGCCATGAGCAATTACTTAACCAGTTCAAGTAAATGCGCTTATGTAGACTAAGTGAAGTTGACGCATCATTTCAAAATGAAATTATTTTATCATTTTGCTATTAATGAATTTTACTTAATGCCAACAAACATTATGATTCTCATTACTTAGGATATTTTGAGACCCAACTTCACAATTGACAGAATTTCGATTTTCTCTGACACACACAAGCATAATCATATACTCGCGTGTGCACACACACAGGCTCGTGCACACGCACGCGCGCATAAGCACACACATATAAATACACACACACATATTCTCTCTCTGTGTTTCTCTGTCTCCCTATCTGTCTCTCTCTATCTCTCTCTCTGTGTCTGTCTGTGTCTGTCTGTGTCTGTCTGTCTGTCTCTGTCTCTGTCTCTCTCTCAACCGAGGTCCCGTGTGCAAACGCTCGTAGAACATGTAAACGCACACATTAAAATTCCTCTACCCCGATTCATCTCCATTAAAAATAAATATTTCACTATCCTCTTTAAAGTGACAAAATTCATGACGGCAAATGCTTTCTTTCTTGCCTCTCTCTTTGTTTTCTTCCCAGTTCCTCTCTTCCTTACTTTCTTCTTCCCTTCTCGTCTTACCTTGTCCTTCCTTCCATCCCACCCCCTACCCTAATTCCATCGCCCTCTCTCCTTAGTTTTCTGTCTTCCCATCCAAACACCGAGCCAAGTCAATGTCCTGGTCATAGTCTCATGCAACACGATTCTCACAGTCTAGAAGGGGTCGCAACAACAACCACCCGTGTGTTTGCCAAGGTTATGGGAAAGCTCTCGAAAGTCCGAAAAGTACTAAGCGGATTATTCTGACGAGATGACGATCTTTTGACTGAAGTGAGATTCATGGACTGTGAAAAACTGCAGATTGTCAAAGCTGCTGATGTGTTAAACGCTAAAGTTGTGATTAGTGAGGGCATTCACACATCACCGAAAACAAAGCTTAAAGCTATGTATGTGGGAAATAGCCCATGGTCGGATCTGTTGTTGCCTGATACAGGCTGTTGCTTAAGGGGATGACACACCAGCCTTCTGGAACTATGCTCTGGAAGACCAGGTGAAACAGATCCCAAACAGGTCCTTCATTACCTTAAACTTACACAGCTGGCAGATCAGCCTCCTTACCTGAAAGACCGGGGTGCTCAGGATAAAAGAGACCCCAAATGGATTGTCTCTCACCCTAAAAGTACGTCTTAAGCTGCTTGAGGTGTCAGGTTCAATGACAGAGTGTGTAAATGGTGCTATTCTATCTCAGATGGACAGCACATGCAGCCTTCAGTACACCAATGCTCAATAGGAAGGTAAAGATCATGATATGGGCATGAGCATGTGTGGGAGTGATTAAAGCTGAGGGTTCACACAATTTTTACCTCGCCCAATTTTCAAACGCTTCATGTGGAAGTTTGCCTTTTTCACATGGACAGGTTTCCAACACGAACAGATTCCAAGGGGTCTGCCAGAATGCAAGGTTGAAGAGGATGGGGTGTCGGTACCTCCCTTTATGTTACAATCCTTTCTGCTTAATGATGTTAGACCTGTAGCTCTCCAATCTGTAGTGATGAAAACGTTAGAAAAGATCATAACATTTCTCTTTCTTTCTGTTACAGAGAAAGACCGTGACCCACTTCAATTTGCACACAGACCAGGACGGGGTGTTAAAGGTGCCAAACTATTCATTTTGAACAAGTTGTACAGCCACCTG
>CM060317.1:44934164-44939164 GCA_030674155.1 Stramonita haemastoma | reverse complement strand
CAGAAGACAATGTATCAGATCCAGTGTTTGCATTGTCCTTTATTTTGGCAGTGATGAAGTGTTGCAATACTCAGGATCATTACTCACCACGGGCAAGACTGTTCTTTGAGTATCTGACCACAACCCCTGTTGTCCCAGAGATACAAAGAAACGCACTAAGAATCATGCTGAAGGCAGGGCAATGGGACATTTTACAGTACTCAGATCTGTCCTGTGCTGGAGAGTCAGTGCGAAGGCTTTTGTTTTCCTCAGCAGTGAAGCAGAAGCGATGGAGGATGGTCAACAGTGGGCAGACCATAACCTGCCTGAGGATCAGCGCAGCTGGGCCATGGAGATTGCCAGTGAAGAGAAGCAGTGGGATGTCTATCAGCATCTGTCTGAACAGGGACTAAGTGAGGATGAACTGATACATGCACATCACCACATTGTCCTGCATGCTGGTACCAAAGTTATCCTTGATATGTATGAACATGAAACTGATGTTGTGGAGGTGAAAAATCTGCTGACCAAGACCAAGCCTCCAGCATCAAGGATGCCCGAAATCGAAGGCTTCATGTATGAAGAAGCAATATTTCAATTGTCAAAAATTGAGTCACAACTGAAGTCCAAAGTAGCATGCTTGAAGTCATTGGAGTCAGCAGTGGAAGAAGGGAACTGGCAGGTTGTGGTGTTCACCCTTCGCCAGGAACCCACAGCAGACAGAGTGAACATG
This sequence comes from Stramonita haemastoma, assembly GCA_030674155.1. Lineage (NCBI taxonomy): Eukaryota > Metazoa > Mollusca > Gastropoda > Neogastropoda > Muricidae > Stramonita > Stramonita haemastoma. The sequence goes on along the minus strand of CM060317.1, from coordinate 44,938,452 downwards.
GCTGTGAAAGCAGCAGCAGCTGCTCAGGCCTGGCGTGCAGTGAGGCAGCTGCTGAGGTTGGGAGTGGAGGTGTTTGAACCCCGTTCCTTCTTTCTGCACATGATGGACCAAGGTCAGTGGGGTGTGTGCCGACTAATGATGGACCGAGGACTAAGTGCTGAGCTTGTGATGGATGTTCTTCCCAAGCTGATGGAGCTGAAGCAGTGGGGTCTGGTGGCCAAGGTCATGGACTGTGAGGTGGATGATGCTGTCAGGCTACAGGTGATGAACTGGGCTTTGCAGAGCAATGAAGGCAGTGTGGTCAGCAAGTGCGTGCTGGGCATGAAACAAGGCCTGTCCATACAGGACAGAGAAGCCTTGTTCCACAGAGCCTTCATTCACAATGTGTGGCAGGCACTGCTGCCTTTGGTGAAGGAGCAGGATGACACAGGTCTGCAGCATCGTGACGCAGCAGTGCTGCAAGCCATCAGGGAACAGCAGTGGGACATCGTGGAATTCTGTCTTCTCCATCACGCCAACGTCAACGTACTGGATGACAACGGAGACCTGCCCCTACACAGAGCAGCTCAGACAGGTGACTGGGGCACAGTCCTAGTCTTAGTTAGGACAGGAGGAGATGTCTCCCTGCTGGACAGTGAAGGACTGTCAGTGCTCCACAGGGCCATTCAGACACAACAGTGGAAGATCGTGCTATTGCTTATAGCATTTGGCTGCCATCTTCAGCAATGTGCCAGGCATTGCACAGAAAAGCGAACTGCCTTAGAGATGTTGGTTGCTGAAGTTGGATTGCCCTTGATTACAAACGCCCTGTCTCAAAAGAAGAGGACACTGGAAAGGCACAAACAGTGCAGGAGAAACAGCCCTCCATGTTGTCTGCAAGCTGGGCTGTAATGAGCACATCCCCTTTCTGCTGCTCCATGGAGTTGATCCCTCATTAGTAACGCATAGATGTCACTCCGCCTTGTCCTATGCTGTGCTGTTCCAGTCTGCCCCACAGCTGACACTGTCAAAATACATCCCTCTACTGAGTGCACACCAGCCACACATCACAGACACTGTGAGACAAAAACTGGGTTGAAGGTGTTCTTGTCGCCTGTACTGCTTGCTGTGATGCGTGGTTTGCCCTCAGTGACACGGATGCTGTATGAATCAGGGTCGTGCTCCTCACAGGAATTATTTCTACTCCTGCCCTCTCTTCATGAATTCTTTGACCCCGACACCACAAGTACATCCACATTGTTAGTGGATTTCGTACTTGAGTTACAGCTCTTTTTTACTGACAGAGAAGTATGCTCCATTTACCGGCGATGCAACGAGACGGTACGATGAATCAGCTCAGTACTTGATCTCAGCCTCCTCTGCACCACGTAGTCTGAAGTCCACCTGTCGTCTGGTGATTGCTGGCAGTCTGCAGATGAGTGGCAGGCGTGAGGAAGACATTGCCACACTGCCCCTCCCTCAAGCATTGAAGGACTACCTGCTGTTTTCCGACCTAGTCTGTCCAGAGGTCCATACTGGAAACGACGATGACGAGGAAGAAGATGAAGATGAGGAAGATGAGTGGTATCCTCAAGATTATGACTATTATTGAGGACAAGGGGCACGCTGGTGACGATTGGTGTGGGGGGAGGGGTGTTATGGAGATAGACAGGAACAGCATCCTGAAGGAAAGTCATGCTTGGGGAGGTCTTTTACTGACGACGTGAATATCAACATGCTCGCAACAAGGACACTGGTTTGAAAGGTCTGCCATATACCGAGCACCTTTAACAAAGGAATGTGCAATGCTAGTGAGAAAACAGAAAGCCCCTAGCTGACAGTTCAGTCCCAGCGCATCCGACTTCGTGGTGAGGTTTGGTTCTGAACATCTGTGAATTTACTCTTGTTTTCCTTTGCTGTGTGGGGCAGACCCCTCATGGCTAATATTGGATCTTAGATAAAACACACACACGCGCACACACACACACACACACGTGCGCACACCACACACACACACACACACACACACACACACACGTGCGCGCGCACATACACAGACACAGACACAGACACACACACACACACACACACAACACACACACACACACACACACACACACACACAACACACACACACATGCACACACACAAGCATACACACACCCACACCCTGTTGAACAGTTTCTAGCTTTGGCCTTCAGACAGTTATGTCCACAGTGGTGGTTCTAGCAGAGTTGCAGTCTATATCCTACCTTGCTAAGGGAGACGATCAGTGAGTCAGTTCAGGATGCTGGATGTTGTGGCGAAATGGCCGTTAAGATGTCAGTTTCTGTCTCTCCCTTACCTTCAACAATTCTGCAGCAATGTCGCCCACACTTGTGGTGTTACTGTACTGCTTTTCAGTAACTTGTATAGGCAGCAATGTCACTTCAGAGAAGTGGAGGGGGGTGGGGGTGGGGGGGGTTCATCCTAATTTAATGACCCTTGTATCATTAGCACGTCTGGATCCGGCTTGCTCCAGAAAGAAAAGACCGGATATTTGATTCAAATTCGTTCAATCTTTTAGTGGTGTTCATGTGTTTGTGCATATCATACATTTTCATAGTTAGTTATGCATTATTAATAATAATAAAAAAAAACAACGTCATAATACATCTCTGTGCATTCTATTCCGCTTTGTGTGGTGTAATCATTATAATTATGTTGTATTCTTATGTTTTTCACTTGTATTTTTCCTTGAAGCCTCTATCAACAACGGGACTCCTTTATTTTTGCAGAACATTTTTGTTGTTGTTGGCTGTAAAAAGATAAAGAAATCTCTTCTTCATACTCACAACATTTATCTGTTGTGTTTTTACCAGTAACATAACTCCCTTGTTTTTGCAGAACACATTTTCTGTACTAAGTGTGCTCTGATAACACGATCCTTTGTCAAGTAGCGGATTAGTGTGTGTGTGTGTGTGTGTGTGTGTGTGTGTGTGTGTGTGTGTGTGTGTGTGTGTGTGTGTGTGTGTGTGTGTGTGTGTGTGGTGTGTGTATGTGTGTGTGTGTGCGTGTGTGTATTTTTGTTTTATTCATCTACTTTTATTTTTATTTTATTATTTTATATCGAGAATAATGGAATAAGCACTCATGTGGTTTTTTCACCCAGTCCCCGTGTGTATGCAGTTTAGTAAGCATTGTCATCTGTACCCACCGGCACACAATGGCCTTCTCTTACGAAAAGCGGAACAGGATTTAACGTCTGACAATTAGGCTATTAGGCTGTGTGTGTGTGTATGTGTGTGTGTGTGTGTGTGTGTGTGTGTGTGTGTGTGTAGTGTGTGTGTGTGTACGTGTGTACGTGTGTGTGCGTACGTGTGTGTGCGTACGTGTGTGTGTGTACGTGTTGTGTGTGTGTGTGGTGTGTGTGTGTGTGTGTGTGTGTGTGTGTGTGTGTGTGTGTGTGTGGCTCGCGCGTGTGAATGTGTGTGTGTGTGTGTGTGTGTGTGTGTGTGTGTGTGTGTGTGTGTGTGTGTGTGTGTGTGTGTGTGTGTGTGAACAATTGTGACTCCTTGATTGTTCGTACAAAGCTTGCTGTTGTTCGCTATGCATTAGATGCCTGATAACTGATCCCTACTGGGAGGTTCACGGTGCTAGCTGTACTGAAGCACCACCCTTTTAATGTGTGGCCATTTTCGTGGTCACAAAGCACCGATAACAAACATTCGATGTGCATGATACATAATATCGATGTGCATTGATAGCAGAGCTCATTTGATATGCATTGATAGCATAGCTCATTTGATGTGCATTGATAGCATAGCTCATTTGATATGCGTTGATAGGATAGCTCATTTGATATGCATTGATAGCATAGCTCATTTGATGTGCATTGATAGCATAATTCATTTGATATGTATTGATAGCATAGCTCATTTGATGTGCATTGATAGCATAGGTCATTTCATGTGCATTACTAGCATAGCTCATTTGATATGCATTGATAGCATAGCTCATTTGATATGTATTGATAGCATAGGTCATTTGATGTGCATTGTTAGCATAATTCATTTGATGTGCATTGATAGCATAGCTCATTTGATATGTGTTGATTGGATAGCTCATTTGATGCATATTGATAGCATAATTCATTTGATATGTATTGATAGTATAATTCATTTGATATGTATTGATATTATAACTCATTTGATGTGCATTGATAGCATAACTCATTTGATGTGCGTTGATAGCATAGCTCGTTTGATATGCATTAGAAACAAGTTGTTTTGTGTGCATGAAGAAAATCGTTCATTTGGTATGCATTGAT
>CM060317.1:44926664-44929164 GCA_030674155.1 Stramonita haemastoma | reverse complement strand
ATCAATCAATCAACCAACCAACCAACAAACTAACCAACTAACCATCTAATTCATCAATCAATCAGTAAATCAACCAATCTACAACCAACAAATCAATCAATCAATCAATCAATTTAAGACAGGATTTCAGATGTTTTCTTTAAACGGCAATATTTCCAGTAGGGGAAGTAATCCTAGAATGAAAGCAGGGGTAACTAACAACAGTTCTTTCCCCTTAACCACTGTCTACACGATTTGACGCGGCAACAACAGTGTCTGTCTGAGGGAGGGAGGGCACAGTGACCTGCAGCACACGGGACTGTTGAAAATCTCTACAACTTCTGAATTCAGGGATGGGGTCTGGGAGGCAAGAGAAGGCGTGGCTAGCTTATCTCACTGACAGACAGACAGAGAGGCTGCCTGCCCCTAGTACGGGACGATAGCCTAGTGGTCAGAACATTGTGCTGTCAATCTGACCACCCGGGTTCAATTCTCGTTCTAGTGGATTTTTTCCTCTGAAGTTAACATCAGTGCGACTCCACTTACCCCAAAATTACTTTGAATGAGAATATAAACTGATGCCCCAGTGTGCAAATACACGCAGAACATCTTGCGCACACGTTAAAAAATCCTATTCCGCTTTTCGCAAGAGTAGGCTAGGCCCTTGTGTGCCAGTGGGAACATATGACAATATTTACAAAACTGCATACACACAGGGACTAGATGTAAAAAAGCACACGAGTGCTTATTTCATTATCCTCAGATATAAAAAAAATAAAAATAAATAAAACACATAAGTAAACAAATAGCATACCATGAATACATACATACATACATACATACATACATACATACATACATACATACATACATACATACATACATACATACAATATAATAAATTAATAAATTAATAAATTAATAAATTAAATAAATTAATAAATTAATAAATATAAATAATAGTACCGCTTATCAGTTGGGTGACGTCAGCTCCTATCAGATCAAATTCTATTTTCTCAATAAACGCTGACAGCTACATCGGTTTATACAAAAGACTATGACAGAATAAAACCAATGTTTGTGATTTTACTCTTTGAGAAATAGGAGCCCTGCACTTTTCCGTCAGTGCCAGAACTCAGTGAGGATTTCACAGTGTTACTCGAAGTTTCCTCCATCCTTCCAAATTGAAGTAGCAATTTCATCTTTATTGTATTTTTTATTTTATTTCCAGGATGATGGAATAGGCATTTGTGTGCTTTTTCTACATCCAATCCCTGTGTGTATATATGCAGTTTGGACATGTTATCTGTTCCTACAGTACACAATGGCCTACTCTTCCTAAAAGTAGACACGTGCCTGTTCTTGTTGTCGTTGAATTGACGTCCCAGCAGATGTTTCCGATTTTTGTTGTGTGTGTGTGTGTGTGTGTGTGTGTGTGTGTGTGTGTGTGTGTGTGTGTGTGTGTGTGTGTTTCCGATTTAGGGACTGACATATGCATGTGAGTGTGTGCGGCTTTTCCGCCTTTCTATACCGCATGTTGTCCCTTGAACAGTAATTAGCAGCCTCAAATAATGACCTCAACGCAGGTAGTACCCACAATGATAATGCGGACACACACACACACATACACCCACACACACGCACGACGCACGACACCACACACACACGAAACACACAACACACACACACACACACACCACACACACACACTACACACGCGCGCGCACACACACGCACGCACGCACGCACGCACCGCGCGCGCCCACACACACACACACACACACGGCCACACACACAACACACACACACACACCACACGGACACACACACACACACACACACACACACACACACACACACACACACACACACACACACACACACACACACACACACACACACACACACACACACACACACACCACACACACACACACACACACACACACACAAGCCTAGTAGTTAGAGCGTCGAGCATTGTACTCGAGATCTGCTGACCCGTGTTCAAATTCGTTTAAGAGGATTTTTCCTCTGGAATTAACATCAGTGCCGACTCCCCTCCCCGTAAAAGTCCTTCTGATGAGACTATAAACGGAGGTCCCGTTAACGAACGCACACAGAGAATCTTACGCACACAGTTTCTTTTTCGGAGAAGTGGGCCATTGTGTACCGGTGGGAACGGATGACAAAATTTACACAACTGCACACACACGTGGACTGTAATATGATCAAAAGGAAATGAGCTTATTCCATGATACATAAAAAAACAGTGAAAAAAGAAAACAACAATAAAAACAACAGCCCCCCCCCCCCCCCTTAAAAAAACAACAAAAACAAACAACCAAACAAAACATAAAAACCCAACCAAACATCATACACACTTCAGGGTTATCATGGCATGTTATACAATTAGATGAACACCATTATAGTTCATTAAGAAGCCTGATTGATGGTGCTGTTGCTGTAGCTTCTCAGCAAAAACGGAAAAGAGTAAATATTTCCTAGTTGAGAGGGGGATTTC
>CM060317.1:44914164-44916664 GCA_030674155.1 Stramonita haemastoma | reverse complement strand
CGTGATTTAAATGAATTTTTCTGTTTTTACATAATATAGTCTTTGGAACTTGAAATTAAAAGGAGTGTTGTTGTTGTTGTTATTGTTATTGTTGTTGTTGTTGTTGTTGTAATTGTTATGAATTTTTCAGCTCAACATTCCAGGGGTCATGTAGAAATTGCACTGACTCAATTATCTCACCTGGGAGTCAGTGGGAGACATTCTGCACACCTACATGAACACTTTGCCTGCATGACATTTTTCAAGTACCTTACGATATAGGTAACTCTATTCCTACATCAGAAGATGCTTTTTTTCTCTTCTTTTAAAGAACAGCACTTTTACGCAAGGTGGCTGTCCTGGGTGAAGACAGTAATTGAAAGCATGCGAACCTTTTACTATTGGCCATGACTCTCAGCCTACATCACTCGTTGACAAAGGTTTTCGTCTGGGCCACAAAAGAAAGTGACATATAGCCTTTACCTGAGGAAAATGATCTCATGTCATATCATGATAAAAGGCTTTGTAATCATATTTAAATGAGGAAACTGACGTCATGTTGTATGATGAAAAAAATTATTTATAGCCATCTTTAATCTAAAAAAACTAATGCCATATTACATATACAATGGATTTGTAATCATCTTTAATTTAGGAAACCGACGTCATAATTATCATATCATGAAGAACATGATTTATAATCTTCTTTAATTGAGATAACTGACGTCATATCGCAGTTATCATGAAAAAAGGACTTATAACTATTTTAATTAAATAAACTGACGTCATATCATAGTTATCATGATAAAAGGACTTATAAACATCTTTTATCGAGGAAACTGACGTCAATCATAACTATCATGAAAAAAAGGATTTATAACTATCTTTCGTTGAGAAAACTGTCGTCATAAAAATTATAACCAGACTGGAGGGCATTCAAGGTGTGATAAAGATGACGTCATCGCCTCAAGAGAGGAGGTGTTATAACTCCAAAGGAAAGGACTTTATCTCCTAAAGGAAAATGCTTAGTGACCCAGGCAATAGAGGATGGCCTGTCCATGGCGATATGACATGAGCAAAGTTGCCGTCACAAAGTGAACAGCATTGGGTGGGATATGAATAAAGGTGGCTTCTTACCAGAAAAGAGCGATTTCTATTCTCAATTACCCGAAATGGTCCAGACAGTTGTGAAAGAGAGTAAAAAGAAAATGAGTCTGAGCTACAAAGAAAACATGCTGATACAGCACGTACCACTAAGACTTAAGAATACCCTGTTGCGTGTTGATGGCGTTGAATGTTTGAGGTCCATTTAATTTACAAGCCTACATCTCTATCCCCCCCCCCCCCCCCACCCTCATTTCCTCCTGCAAGCAGTTTTACGTGAACATTCTTGGCATGAAGCAGTTTGCTAAAAGCACGTGGCAGGACAGCCAGAGTCACCCCTCAGCTAAAAGTTGGCATGCAGGCTAGCCCTGCCTTAAGCCCTTCACAGCTTTTCTGACCACCCCTCCCATCCCCTCCGTGCCTTGGCCTCTCTTTCTTCTCTGTCTGTCTGTCTGTCTGTCTTCTGTCTGTCTTTCTCCTCTCTCTCTATTCATCTGCTCATACCTCTCTCTTCTCTCTCTCTCTCTCCTCCCTCTCCTCTCACTCTCCTCTTCTCTCTTCTCTCTCTCTCCTCTCTGTTTTAATCATGAAATGGAAAATGTGGTTTTTCTCTTAATCGTTGATAATAGTTACTTGTTTATGCATTGCTTTGCTAATAATATGAATGAATCCATTGCCGAACTCCAAGCCCAACAAATGTATGTGTCAAGGCCAATGTACATTAATCATTCAGTGTTCAGTGTTTTTCTTCTCTCTCTCCTCTTCTCTCTCCTCCTCCTCTCTCTCTCTACTCTCTCTCTCCCTCCTCCTCTCTCTCCTCTCTCTCTCCTCCTCTCTCTCGTCTCTCTCTTCCTCTCTCTCTCTCTCTCTCCTCTCTCTCTCTCTCTCACACACACAACACACACACAGACCAGACACAGACACAGACACAGACACAGACACAGCACACACCACACACACACACACACACACACACACACACACACACACACACACACACACACACACACACAATGCATACATGCGCACAACAACAAACACTTTGTGCATGGCATCAGAAAGTCTTATACCCTTGTACAAACAAGGTCATATGACAGGTGCCCTTCAGAGTGTCCTTGTCTGTCCTATCAAGGTGACTTGTGCACACAGCTCTAGTTATCCACTTTGAAAGCAGCTGTTACAGTAAGATGGTTTTATACTTTTGAGCAATATGTTCGCCTCGTTTAGTTTGTTTTCTGTCGTTAAATCCTCAAGAGAAAGGTTTCATCTTGTAAAGATTAACTTGGATTTGTGTGTGTGTGTGTGTTGGCTATTGAAATCATTGTGCTTTGCACCTCACCTTCTACCCCTCATGCCTTCCCAGTAGTCCTTGTTGTTTGGCAGCATCTTTGTCTGCGACACTTCTGCCCTGCCCTGC
>CM060317.1:44901664-44909164 GCA_030674155.1 Stramonita haemastoma | reverse complement strand
TGTGCTTGGTGCGCGCGCTGCGCGCGTGCTGCGCGGTGTGTGTGTGTGTTTGTTTGCTGTCAACAGTGCACCTGATTCAGCTCTGAAAGCTTGTTGAGAACGTTCCACTATTTTTTGTCCTGATTTGCAGATTTCTGTGCCACCTGTTAATGTGATGAAGACTCCACCACCTCCATTTCCAGTAGCCTCTGCTGCTGATCCAATGTGAGTGCATTGTGTCCAGAGTTCTCTTGGTTGGTTTCTTTCCTGTTCTCAGGCATAAACACTTTTTCCCAAGCTCTGACTGTGCTCCTTTTGCTGCCAGGAACTGCGGTTCTGATTTCTGGGATCTACTCCCTCTTCCAAGGTGGTACTATGGAGTAGGTTGGTGTTTTCTTGTTTCCTTTGTTACATCAGTTCAGGATTCAGCCTCTGAAGACTTCGCGCACTTTGTGCAAAGCTGCTGCGTTTGAGCCTGTCCTTTGTGGGCTCTGACATTCTCTTGTGCATTGGGTGGTTCTTCAGCTCTTGAATTTAGCAGGGTATTTTTGTATCATAACTTTAGTGACTTGCCTGCTTTCAAGGCTCTCAATACCTGTAAAAGTGTCCATGGCAAGAATGGGAGTAGACTTGACGTCACCAGGGATGCCTGGTTCTGAACTTGCGCAACTTTGTCAAAGTTGGATTTTGATGCAGTCGCCCATGCAGTTACTCCAAATTCAAGGATAGGTCTTGCACGTCCGAGGTACAGTTTTTTTTTTCTTCTGAATGTTGTGATATGCTCGCTAGGATTTTACAGACAACTTCTTCATCAGGGCTTTTTGCAGTCTGGCTCTGATCTTGCTATGCATTTTCAATCTGGCTTTTCCAGGTCAACTTGGGGTCAAAGGTAGCCCCAAACAGGTTGGGGATTTGTTCTGGGGTCGGGTGTGTCCGTTTACCTGGTGATGTGTGCGCTGTTTGTTTATGCCAGACAGAAGATGGTGTCTGATTTTTTTTCTGGCATTGATGGTCACCAGCCACTTTTTTGTCCAATTATCAATCTTCCTCATGACTTCCTGCATTGTCACTGCCGCTGCAGTTACGTATTGCTACGAGCACCAGATGACCAGGTTGTCTGCATATCTTGCACCATGGATCCATGCTGAGATGTCGACTTAGATATCGTTCATGAAGAGGAGGTTAGCGCCAAAGAGAGTGCACCGCCCTGTTAAACACCTTTCTTTATGGTCCTCTTCTTGCTCTGGACTTTTCTTTTCTGCAGCCAGGGCTTTCTGTTGGTAAGGTACTGGCTGATCCAGCTGTACATGGTGATTGTGATCCCATACTGATCATATGCAGACAAAAGGGGGACACACACAGACAGGGAATAAATTAGAGCAACGATATGTAGACATCACACACATCATATGGGGACATTAGGAGGATATAGACGAAGACTATAGCAACAATTAGAAGATATCTCACACATCATATGGGGACATAAGGAGGATATAGACAGATCAAGACTATGCACAAAAAGAAGATATCACACACATATATGAGGACATAAGGAGGACATCCCACAGATTAGAATAAGAATGGTATAAATAATTAGATAAGGAAGTGGACAGTAAGTGGGCACTTCTTCAGATCTTTGATGAACAAAAAAAGGTATAGATACTTCATACAAGAAATATGGGGACAGTAAGTGCACATCTAACATCTATAAGAAATAAAAGAATGGTATTGATATTCATACAAGGAATTGGGGGACAGTAAGGGGACACTCTACAGATAAGGACAAGCAACTGTATGGGGACAGATGTACAAAACATGGAGACGAGAAGACTTAACACGAATGCATTAAATGAAATAATATCACACACATCATACACGGAATGCTGAAGAATCTTTACATAAAGAGCTACTTATATGATATTTCTAGTTGAGAATAATGGAGGAATGATAAAAGAGCACTAAAACAAACGACAGCACTGACACTGTCGATAACAATGGCCTTTGACAGGGGAAAGAACAAAAACTACCATCTCTCTCTCTCTTCTCTCTCTCTCTCTCTCTCTCTCTCTCTCTCTCTCTCTCTCTCTCTCTCTCCTCTTCTCTCTCTCTCTCTCTCTCTCTCTCTCTCTCTCTCTCTCTCTTCTCTCTCTCTCTCTCTCTCTCTCTCTCTCTCTCCCACCCCCACATCAGAGTTAGAGCTGAACGACAGTCCTGTTCAACGTTTTCATAGCCCAATACAAGTATCATTAGAACAAAAAAAAAAGACTGGGGGCTGGGCCTGTCTTTTTCTTGCCTTTCCAACAGACGTAACACACTTACAGCCCATACAATGCTGCTTTCAATGTATGGCGGGCAGCAAATCCGTTTTCCATTTGCTGAGACATTGTCCAATGCAGCACACTCATCATTTCCTGAAATTAAATTACTGCAGCTTAGGCCGGCTTAGGTTTCCTCTCCCAACATTATCTCCTTAGTGTGTGTGTGTGTGTGTGTGTGTGTGTGTGTGTGTGTGTGTGTGTGTGTGTGTGTGTGTGTGTGTGTGTGTGTGTGTGTGTGTGTGTGAGATGGTGAGGACGTGGATGGAGAGAGAGAGAGAGAGAGAGGAGAGAGAGAGAGAGAGAGAGGAGAGAGAGAGAGAGAGAGAGAGAGAGAGAGAGAGGGGAAGAGAGAGAGAGAGAGAGAGAGAGAGAGAGAGAGAGAGAGAGAGAGAGAGGAGAGAGGAGAGGAGAGAGAGAGAGAGGAGAGAGAGAGAGAGAGAGATTTTATACACTTTTGGGATGATGATAGTGGTTTTTTCCTCGCTTTTTTCTGCAGTTTTAAGCGTGATGTTTTCAGCTAAATAGTTTTCTTTTCTCTCTGTCTTATGTTTGTTTTATGTCCTTTTTTCACTTGATTCTTTTGCTCCTTTCTTTTTTCCTTTTTTTTCTCTTCGTCTTTGTTTTCTTCTGTTCTGTTAATTTCGATTATTGATTACCAAGCAAGCAAGGATATTCATCTATCTACACATCCATTGTTTATCCATCCTGCTCCTTTCCCTCCTCCTCCTCTTACCCTCTTACTCCTCTTCCTCCTCCTCCTCCTCCTCCTCCTCCTCCTCCTCCTACTACTACTACTACTACTACTACTACTACTACTACTACTACTACTACTACTACTACTACTACTACTACTACTACTACTACTGCTACTTCTACTTCTACTACCACTATTATGTGATGATCCGGTCAGTTGTCAGAGGTCTTCTCTGCTATTGGTAACCATGTAAGCCAGTACCACCTATGTTACATCTGTGGGCAGATGGAGTTCATCAGTCTGGGAAGACAGTTCATCTAGTGGAAGCAAAACTCTGATTTCGAACCTCTGCTGCCTTGCGGCCATACCTACTCACAGGAATGGCTTCGGGAGTTAAAGTCCCCAAGGCAGTCTGAAGCTGTATACAGTAACGTTCTGGCAACTCCTGCGACGGCATTAGAACCAGGCAACAACACCATACAACTATGGTGGATCGGAGGTCTAGAGATAACGCGCCTGCCTAGAAAGCATAAAGTCCGGATTAGAAGTGTGGAGGGCCTGAAAATATTCCCCCATCCATTAGACCATGAGTAGTGATCTGGGTGCTAGTCCTTTAGATGAGACGATAAATCGAGGTCCCGTGTGCTCCACGTAATTATTATTGAGCACGCGTAAAAAAACTAATGGGAACAAGAGAGCTGTTCCTGGCAAAATTCTGTAGAAAATAGGCACTCCGATAAAGAAACAAACACAACTGCAGACAGGTAAAAGAATTAAAAAAAAAAATGGGTGGAGCTGTTCTTGTTGTGGTGCATTCTCTTTGGGGAGAGCAGCCCAAATTTTGCGCAGAGAAATCTGCCGTGACTTAAAGTGGTACAAATGAATAAATGAATAAACAAACTAAAGATGAGAGGAACCCTATTTTCACATAGAGGAATCTGCAATGATTGAAGTAGTATACAACACAATTTTAATCAACATACAGTACATACATCATCAACCATGACGATATGCACAAAAATCCAGAGTTATGCATCTTGGAAAGAGTCAATCTAAATCAGTCTCCAAAGTAATTAGTGTTGAATGTTTCTCAGAGATATGGGAGAGGTTTCAGAGAGCAGGGATTTGAAAGATGAAAGATATTTGGCCAGATGATTTGAAAAAAAACAACTTTGAGAAACTCAGAGATGTTTTTCCTCCCTAAATCTGAGGGTTTAGAGTTCTGTAGACCTGAAGGAGACAAAAGAGAAAAGGTGGCAAAGATCCACCAAAAAGATGAACAGCTTCAACAGCTATATTTAAAATTCATCCCAGCAGTTAATGGAAGCCAGAAGGGTGGAAATCAAATTTACGTATTAGTAATCTCCACTCTACCCAAAAGTCCTTCGGATGAGACTTTAAACCGAGGCCCCGTGTGCGAACGCACGCAGAACATCTTGCGCACACGTTAAATCCTGTTCCGCTTTTCGGAAGAGTAGGCCATCGTGTGCCGGTGGGAACAGATGACAATATTTACAAAACTGCATACACACGGGGACCGGATGAAAAAAAGCACATGGTTGCTTATTCTGTTATCCTCGATATAAAAAATATTTAAACAAAAACAAAACAAAAAAATAATAATAATAAATAATGGAGTTTTTTAATAATAATAAAAAAAACGCAGCCCAAAGCACTGTTCAGAATACGATGTAGACGAAGCGTTTCCGGAGAAGACAAACAAGCAAGAAGTGCATACACATTGTTTTCATCAGGTTCAAACCAAAATTTTATTCGTTCTTAACGGCGTAGCACAGATGCCCAAAATGAGTACAGGCATTGCTTTTAAGAGTACGCTAAATTCTATATAATACAAAAATGGGCTGCAAATGAACGATGCTGATGCCCAAAATGGGTGAAAAATAAGAAACGACAGCTGTTGTAATATGTTTTAAAATTGCACAAAAAGTGCCTAAGGAAAGAAGCAACAAGTAAAGAACACGGAAAAGGAAGCTGAAGGAAGTAGATTGCTGATGGGCAGCAATACAAGAGGGCGGGCAGCATTAGCGGCAGACAGGCCTGACAATGTCCACACCAGCAACACCATACAACCATATTAGCACTCCATATCAATATGAGAACATGACGATGCATCTGTCTGTCTGTCTGTCTGTCTCTCCGTCCGTCCGTCTTCCTGTCTGTCTTTCTGTCTGCCTGTATGACTGCCTGTCTGTCTCTATCTCTGTCTTTGTATCTGTGTCTGCCTGTCTGTCTGTTCGACTCTCTGTCTTGTCTCTGTCCTTTGTCTGTACTGTGTCTCTGTCTTTGTCTCTGTGTATCTATGCCTGTTTTTTTCATTAAATCCAATTCTCGGGGAATGACTGAACTTTTTTTTTCACTACTGCATATTTCCTGCTTGAAATTTAAGCTGCACTCCTTGGGTAGAGCACGTGTACAAAAGCAACGCCGTACAATATTTTTTCATGTAACTTACGAGTGTACTGTTTCCTCCCAGAGTGGGTTTTTTTCAGAAACTTTGCCAGGAACAACTGTCTTGCGCCGTGCACTAAACACGTGTTGTGCACAGGACCTCGGTTTATCGCCTCATTTGAAAGACTAACACCCAGACCACCACTCCTAGGTCTAATGAAGGGGGGGGGGGACGCGTTGGCACAAAAACGGGATGGAACCCAGCCTTTTTGGCTTCTAGGCAGGGGCATTACCTCTTGACCACAAACAGACTAACACAGGAAAAACAAACCACCACCACCAGCACCACCACTACCAGCTCTTGTGTGTGTGTGTGTGGTTTTATTTCACTCTTTTATCAGGATAATGGGATAAGCACTCGTGTGCTTTTTTTTCATCCAGTCCCGTGTGTATGCATTGCGTAAATATTGTTATCTGTTCCCACAGGCACACAATGGCCTACTTTTACGAAAAGCGAGCAGATTAACGTGTGCGCAGATGCTCTGCGTGCGTTCGCCTTGGCCTCGTTCACAGCCTTATCAAAAGACTTTGAGGAGAGTGGAGTCAGCTGATGTTAACTCCAGAAAAAATCCCTCTGTGTGTGTGTGTGTGTGTGTGTGTGTGTGTGTGTGTGTGTGTTGTGTGTGTGTGTGTGTGTGTGTGTGTGTGTGTGTGTGTGTGTCTGTGTCTGTGTCTGTGTCTGGTGTCTGTGTGTGTCTGTGTCTGTGTGTGTCTGTGTGTGTCTGTGTGTGTCTGTGTGTGTCTGTGTGTGAAATGTGTTGTGTAAGTGTGTGTAGTGTGTGTGTGTGTATGTATTATGTGTGTGTAAGTAAGTAAGTAATGAATAATAATATAATAATAATAATAATGATAATGATAATAATAATAATAATAATATACTGGAATTTGTTAGCGCATCTCTTGTAAAGACAAATCAAAGCGCTTGCATTTGACCTACAGAGCCACAGATCATGCTGCACCGTAAGTAAGTGTAAGTAGTAAGTAATAATAATAGGAGAGTAAGTAAGTCTTCAATTTTAACGTCTTTCACTTTAAGTGATACCAGATTGTGTGTGTGTGTGTGTGTGTGTGTGTGTGTTGTGTGTGCGTGCATGCTTGCGTGCGTGTGTGTGTGTGTGCGTGCATGCTTACGTGCGTGTGTGTGTGTGTGTGTGTGTGGTGTATGTGGGTGTGTGTGCGCGCGCGTGTGTGTGTTGCGTATGTATGTGGTGTGTGAGCGTACGTGCGTGTGTGCGATTCAGTGTGTGTGTGTGTGTGTGTGTGTGTGTGTGTGTGTGGTGGTGTGTGTGTGTGCGTGCCTACGTGCGTGGGTGTATGATTTCCATGTGTGTGTGTGTGTGTGTGGTGGTGTGTGTGGTGTGTGTGTGTTGTGTGTGTGTGTGTGTGTCAGAGAGTGTAGAAGTGTAGCGGTTTTTTTTCAAGGAGAGAAACAGCAGTCAGGGATGAGGAGTGGAGAGCCCTCGCCTCACCAGGCCACATCAAGGGAGGCTGCTGCTGCTGTTCAAAGTTCAAAGCCAGCACTGGGCTGACCTGAGGGTCATCTGGGTTTTCAATGGCCGCCCTGCCCCTCCTTCTCTTCCGCACTTCACACAGTGAGGGCAAAGGCCGGAGAGGCCAGCCAGAGGGGCCACAGAGACCGGTCCGCGGGGGAGTAGGCTAAGAAGAGTCAGGACAGGAGGCAGGAAAAGGGGTAGGGGTAGGAGTAGGGGTAGGGATGGGTAGGGGTAGAGGTAGGGTGGGGTAGAGGTAGGGATAGGGCAGGGGTAGGGGTGGGGGCAGGGGAAGGGATAGGGGCAGGGGTAGGAAGGCAGAAGTGGCAGGGGAGGCGACAAAGACAAAGCCTACTACTACTCTTCTCTGCTTCAGGGACTAAGCACTCAACCCTCCTCTTCTTCTTCTTTTCTTCCCCGCCGATGCTCACCGCTTTTGATGAAGGACCCGAGGCCTCCGTCCTTCTTCTTTGTCTGTCTGCTTATTTGTCTGTCTAAGCATCTGAATGTGTCTTTGCTATACTGTCTGTCTGTCTGTCTGTCTGTCCGT
>CM060317.1:44861664-44881664 GCA_030674155.1 Stramonita haemastoma | reverse complement strand
TTACCTCTAGACAACCGATCTACGGTCGATATTTATGACAATAACGCTATAGGAATACATATGTTGTTATTTATTATAGTGTGTTGTAACTGCTTCTGACGTAGGACAATGCTACTCCTGGAGAGGTGAGGTGGGGTGGGGTGTTGGTTCATTGCTGTCGATCTGCCTCAGCTTGTGGTGCCAGCACACTTACAGCACTGACCAGCTACTACGTGATAGCCGTGTCAGTTCCAACATATAGATCTTAATAATAATAATTATATAATAATAATAATAATAAAATTAATAATAATAATAATAATAATAATAATAATGTATGATGATGATGATGATGAATAATAATAATAATAATAATCAATAATCCTAATAATTAATAATATAAATAATATAATTAATATAATAATACATGGAATTTGTTATATGCGCTATCTCTTGTAAAGACAAAATCAAAGCGCTTGCATTTGACCTACAGAGCCACAGATCATGCTGCACAAGGCGCATAAGATCGAAGACAACAACGATGATCAACTGTTGTTGTCTTGTTGCTGCTGTACACTTTAGAGCGCAAAGCCTGGGCAAGTATGTATGGAGGGCAAGCTGTTACCATGCAGCAGACTCTGAGTGACAATATGTAGCATCTTTGAATCCAATAGTCACATTTGTATAAATTTATTCCTTTTATCCCCGATTTTCTTGCCTCCTGTGCCCGTCTTCACTTAATTGTGCATAACACACACGCATGCGTTCGAGCAAGTAAACACACAAGCGCGCGCGCACACACACACACACACACACACACGCGCGTACGCACGTACGCACGCACACATGCACGTACGCATACACGCACGTACGCACACACACTCATTTTGATAAAGATACCTTCATTAATGCTATACTCCCCTCAAATTTAGACTCTGTCTATCAAATTATAAATCCAGATGATGCTATTAACTATTACATAGATATAGAGAAATTTATAGTTATTTATGATAAACATGCTCCATTTATAAAGAAAAAAACTAAACATGAAAACATTTATGAAACCACCATGGTTAACAAAAGAAATTGAATACAAATGAATCTAAGAGGTTATTCATTTAAATCGAAGCAAAAAAGATTAATATAAAAAGCAAAGAAACAAAGTTAATTCAATGAAGCGAAAAGTCAAAATAAAATACTTTCAAAATCTGCTGTCTTCATACCAGAGTCCATAAATGATCTTTCTACCTTATAATATATACAATATATATATATATATATATATATATATTTATATTATATATATATATTATAATTATATTGTATATTACATATATTATCATAATATACATATTATATAATATATACATAATACCTCGACTAATCATTCACAACATAGCACCCAAAAAGTCTGGAAAAAATGTCAGCAGAAAACCATTACTGCTTTATTTCAATTATTGCAGAATCTATAATATCTAGTAATAGAACAATAACAAACGAGTTGATAGAATTAAAACATTTCTTTTCACCAAAAAGCTTTTTTTCTGACTTTATCATACCCCAAATAACAATAACAGAAGTGTTTGACATCTTTCTCAAATTAAAACAGGATCATAAGATCTTGATAAAATCGATAGTAAGATATATTTTTTTTAAAATCCAGTGTATATGCTATAACCGATACTGTAAAGTACATATTTATTTTTTGTATTGACAAGAATTACAAATACAATCCCATTTCGAAATATATGATGTTATTAATAAAAATCACTCAGGAATTCTTTGCCTTTTTGTTGTTTTTTTTAATGCATGGATGGCTTAGCGACAATAAAGCAAATATCAATCGTTTGTCTTTGTGTTTTTTTTTTTAAATCAATGTATGTGAGTTTCTGTTTATCGGTCGGATTATTCTCTGTATTTTTTCTTTATTCCTTTTCTTTTTCTACTTATTGTTTCTCTCAATGTTTTAGCTCTCCGTTTTCTTTTCTCATTTTTAGTTTGTATCTTTCTCTGATTTTTCACCATACTTTTTTCTTCTCCTTTTATTCTCGCTTCTCTTCTTTCCTTTTCCGCCTTTCTATCCATCTGTGTCCCTCTTTTTGTTTTTTTTGTCTGTCTGTTCGTCTGTTTTGTTTGTTTATGTTTGTTTCTTTTTTTCTTCTGTCAGCTATTTTGTAACGACCTTTTGGCTTCCACTGGTGTGACATTTAGATCTATGCTTGTTCTTTTTTTTCTATTTTCCTGTTTTTCTGTCTGTCTGTTCGTCTGTCTGTCCGTCCGTCCGTCCGTCCGTCCGTCTGTCTGTCTTCTTGTTTGTCAGTCTGTCTCTCTGTCTGTCTGTTGGTTGATCTCTCTCTCTCTCTCTCTCTCTCTCTCTCTCTCTCTCTCTCTCTCTCTCTCTCTCTCTCTCTCTGTCTCTGTTCTCTGTCTCTCTGTCTCTCTGTCTCTCTGTCTTCTCTGTCTCTCTCACTCTGAAGGAATTTGATTGATTGATTGATTGATTGATTGATTGATTTATTGATCGATTGATCTTTTCCTCTCCCCTTCCTTTTTCCTGCAGATATCTCTCTACACACAATGCTGCTGATGTGCCAACAGTTTAACAAAGATGCAACTTATGATACACGCAGTTCCTAACCCCACAAGAAAACATTCTTCATCTTGTGAAATGAACACGTTCATTAAAATATAATTATGTCTTCAATTGCAAAACATTCCGTTCACGCTAATTAGTCCAGAACAAAGGAGGGAACAAGGACATCTGCATCGACTCAACCACTTCTGTCTACTAAGAATTAAAAGAAAGAGACACCTGCTGTAAGTAAAAAAATAAATAAATAAAAATAACAAGCTGTCTTCATCTAATTGTCTTGAAACCACATGTATGAAATATGCCTACAGAAGTGTATCAGTTTAGGAAAAAGACACACACACACACGTACACACGCACACACACATACACACACAAACACACACAGACACACACAGACACACACAGACACAGACACACATACACACACACTGGTATCAATTAAAGTGGAAAGACGCTACAATTGAATACTTTCACACACACACACACACACACACACACACACACAACACACACACACACACACACACACACACACACACGTACACACACACGTACACACACATGTACACACACACGTACACACACGTGACACACACACGTACACACACACGTACACACGTACACACACATATTTGTGAACAGACACAAAATTGAAGACCAACAGACACAGACACAGACACAGACAGACACACAGACACATAGACACATACACACACACTCACAGAAAGAGAGAGAGAGAGAGAGAGAGAGAGAGAGAGAGAGAGAGAGAGAGAGAGAGAGAGAGAGAGAGAGAGAGAGAGAGAGAGAGAGAGAGGAGAGAGAGAGAGAGAGAGAGAGAGAGAGAGAGAGAGAGAGAGAGAGACGGAGAGAGAGAGAGAGAGAGAGAGAGAGAGAGAGAGAGAAGAGAGAGACAGAGACAGAGACAGAGACAGAGACAGAGACAGAGAGACAGAGGACAGAGAGACAGAGAAGAGAGAAGAGAGAGAGAGAGAGCGAGACAGACAGAGCAGACGAGAGACAGAAGAAGAGAAGAGTAAGAGATAGAGATAGAGATAGAGATAGAGAGAGAGAGAGAGAGAGAGAGAGAGAGAGAGAGAGAGAGAGAGAGAGAGAGAGAGAGAGAGAGAGAGAGAGAGAGAGAGAGAGAGAGAGATTTCAGACTCAATTCAGTTCGAATTCTTTTATCTCGAAGATAATGACTGGACGCTTGTGTGGGGAATTTTGTGTCTTTTTTTTACGTCCAGTCCTTGCCTTGTTAGAAATGATATCACGATAGAAAAATAAAAACCCCAAACACAATCACTCACACAGGGAAAAAATAATAAAAGAAGCGACTATGGAAATGACAAACAAACAAAATCCAACAATAAAAACCAAAAAACCTCCCCCCTAGCGCAAACCACACACACACACGCGCACGCGCGCCTGCGCGCGCGTAAACATCATCTGGATACATGGTAAATGAAGGACAGTTAAATTTGGGTACAGAGTGCCACTCTTTTGTCTGCCGAGACTGACGGATGCCTAAACGCCTACAATGCTCTGAACACCAGACTATTGTTTCTCACATTTACACAGACAAGATAGATTCCTAAAACCTCCTAGTTTCTTACAATCATTCAGTCCTGTACTGACTACCAGGTGTATGTGTGTGTGTGTGTGTGTGTGTGTGTGTGTGTGTGTGTGTGTGTGTGTGTGTGTGTGTGTGTGTGTGTGTGTGTGTGTGTGTGTGTGTGTGTGTGTGTGTGTGTGTGTGTTTGTGGTGTGTGTGTGTGAAAGTCAAAGTCAAAGTCAAAGTCAAAATTTTACTTCCAGATGGTACATTGAATAATCAATGAATTTATGTGTGTGTATTTATTTATTTATTTTTATTTCAAAGATAATCAAATAAGTACTCCTGTGCTTTTTTACAACCAGTCCCCGTGTGTTTGTAGTTTTGTAACATTATTTTGTCATCTGTTCCCACCGTCACACAACGGCCTATTCTAACGAGAAGCGGAGCAGGTTTTTAATGTGTGCGCAAGATGTTCAGCGCATGTTCGCACACGCGACCTTCGTTTATAGTATCATCCAAAGGGTTTTTTGGGTGGGGGATGGGGGATGTGGGGGTGGGGGGGTTGAGTCAGCACTGATGTTAAATCCAGAGGAAATTATCTTTTTGAACGGGATTCGAACCGGGGTCAGCAGATCACGAGCGCAATGCACAACGCTATAATCATGCAGGCTATCTCGTTCCCCCGAATGAGAGAGAGAGAGAGAGAGAGAGAGAGGAGAGAGAGAGAGAGAGAGAGAGAGAGAGAGAGAGAGAGAGAGAGAGAGAGAGAGAGAGAGAGAGAGAGACAGACAGACAGACAGACAGACAGACAGACATACAGACAGACAGACAGACAGACAGACAGACAGACAGACAGACAGACAGACAGACAAAGGCAGACAAATAGACAGACAGACAGAATATAGAGACAGAGAAGTAAAAACCGCAATGGGATCATTGAAAGAGATTGCAGAGAATGACAAAAGAATTACTAGACAATAGCGAATTGTTCTTCCCATTGTAACTGACAATGCTGATTTGGGTGGTGTGTGCACTCTTGAAGATGATCTGAAGGAAGAAAAAAACGGCGATGTGGATGTTGTGTCCTGTGACAAGAGAGCAGTTCCTGCTGCCTAATGAAGGATGACAGCGCTGGAGAAAAAGAAGAAAAGCAACGGTCAGAGCAAATTAGAGGATAGGACAGACAGGCAGGCTGGCTAGGGTGGGGGTTGGGGGTTGGGGGGGGGGGTGTTGGGGGTGGATGTGGAAGGAGGGCACTGAAGGGTGGAAGACAGGGGATGGATGCAGTTGGCAGCTAACTCAATATTGATACATTTTAAAAATCTACGAGAGAGAGAGAGAGGAGAGAGAGAGAGAGGAGAGAGAGAGAGAGAGAGAGGGAGAGAGAGAGAGAGAGAGAGAGAGAGAGAGAGGAGAGAGAGAGAGAGAGAGAAGACAGACAGACAGACAGACAGACAGACAGACAGACAGACAAAGAAATAGACAGAGAGACAGACAGAGAAAGACACAGAGAGAGAGAGAGACAGAGAAAGACAGAGAGAGAGACAGAAAAGAGACAGACAGACAGACAGAGAGACAGACATAGAAAGACACAGACAGAGAGAGACAACAGAGAGAGTTTCCTGTGTTTACACACCTATAGCTTTTATATTGAAAACCTACACTCTAAGAGCTCAAAATAACGCAAATGACTAAGTCTACCGTGCTGAATGTGGTAATTAATGAAGGAAAAGACGAGAAAGGAGGAGCTTTGTACTTCTCCTTTAAGCTCAGAGCTAAAAGTTTTCCCGTTCTGAAAAACATTCAAATGTACAGATCTTCCTCACATTATTTCTACAGAAGTCAAAACAGTCTCTCCCCACCCTTCTCTTGCCAAGGATAAAGATTCATGTTCAAAAGCTTGCAGTATTCTATTCTTCCTATCCTCAGAAATGTATTGACACAATAGATTTCCGTCAATCACAGTGTCTATTTCCTCAAAATGAAGCGATTATTTCCCTTAGGCACGTCCCGCTCAACAGCAAGTTAAAGATTGAATTTTGCGCTGTTATCTCCCATTGAAAGTTCTGACTTGCAACATCAAAGATTCCAATTACCACGGAAACCCAATAATCTTAAAAGGAATCGTATTTTCATGCGTACAGGTAAATGCAGCAAATTACTGACATGGACACTTTACTGTGTTTACATTATAGAGGTAAATACAGCAAACAACTGGTATGGACACCTAACCCCGTGTGATCATGTTTACAGGTAAACAGCAGCAACTACTAACAATAGACACTTAAAGAACCCCGAGTTTTCGTTTGTTGAGAGGTAAATACAGCAAACTACTAACATGGACACTTAAATAAACCCGTGGTTTTTTTATGTGTTTAGGTAAATGCAGCGGCGTGGACACTTAACGAACACCGTGTTTTCATGTGTACAGGTAAATGCAGCAAATTACTAGCATGGGCACCCCACTCCGCCCTTGGGGAGTATGACGAATTCTTGTTGCTTCCACTTGCTAGGGATTGACAGGTGTCCCAAATTCTTTTACATAGATGCTAATAATTATAAAGCTGTGAAAGTGGGAGAGCCTCAGTTCTTTAAAAAAACTCACATAGTGTGTTGTCGTTCTGGTGGATTTGACTTCCTTCAGCAGCTTGATGGCATCAGTAGCTTCTTTTAGTGGCAAAGGTTTCACAGCTCTTGGAGATCTACACTGCGTGTCAATTCACCAGTAGCGCTGTCACTGGTGTCAGACAGTTCCTTCCCGTATTCACGCCGCCTGTTTCCGTGACAGTTCTACCACAGTTCTTATTAATGTTTTGATTTTAAAGCAACAGGCTACTTCCCTTTATTTCTTTAATTTGCCAGAAAAAAAAAACTTTTTGTCTTTCTCTGAACATTTACATTTTTATGCTTGGGCATTCGTTTTATGACAAAAACATTTTGTGTCTTCATATTTTCACTTGCATCTTTTTTAAAAAGGTTTTTGTTGTCACCATTTTTTTGTTTTCCTTTCAGAGTTTTCATTCTCTTCTCTTGCTAATATGAGAACTTCATCACTAATAAGGGTTTCGGGTGATTCTTTTCCTTCTTCCCGGAGCTATTTTGGGCAGTCTCTGTGGTAGATTTTCTTCATGTCATTCCAGATCTCTTCTGATGGATCCTCACTTTCATTCCATTCTTTTAAAAGTATTTAGACACGATATTTTGCTTTAATTTCATAACCAGTTTTAGTTATAGTGTTAGGCAGCTTGGTCCTATTGTAATTGCAGGGTCCATGTGTTCGTTTCTATTTGAACGCCTTCTATCTTGTCTTCATGGATACAAGCCAGTGATCCACGTGTGTGTGCATGCATCCGTGCTTGCGTGCGTGTGTACGTGCGTGCGTGCGTGCAGGCGTGCGTTCGTGCGTGCGCACGCGCGCGCGCGCGCGTGTGTGTGTGTGTGTTGTGTGTGTGTGTTGTGTGTGTGTGTGTGTGTGTGTGTGTGTGTGTGTGTGTGTGTGTGTGTGTGTGACATCAAGTGCTCTCAACTTATGTGTTTTCCTCTTTATTCTATATTGTTTAATGCATACTAGGGCTACTAATCATATGGGCCCTGCATTGCTGCTGTGTCATTTTGGTGATGTTTAGTGGCTACTGTTCTGAGCTAACACATGCAGAACACCACCTGCTAAGCACCCTATTAACGGTAGTACTCGCTTAATTGGTTCTAGGCTGTTTCCTTTGGCTTCGACTGACACATCGTCTGCAAAAATAGTCACTTATAAGTCATGAGCATCATAGCCATAATCATAGGAAACTCATTTGCAAGGCATATGTTTCATAGCAATAATGATATGTGAGTCATTATATAAGTCTAGAGTTTCACAGAGATAATGATCGGTCATTGATGTAAATGAAGAAATAAAGGGTATGGCCTTTTGATGTGCCATGTACGAGTCCCATTTTTGACAAAGTTTTCAGTAGAGATTTTCCCATCAAATCTATCTGTTGTGTTCTATTTATGAAAGATGAGTTGAAGAGTTATAATAATGATGACTTACTTGACTTATGCCTATGAATTCCCTTGGGAACAAAGGGCCGCAACAACACTCCTCCAACGGACTCGGTTCTGGGAGATCCTCTTCAGCTCAGCCCATGTCATTCCGGCTGCCTTCGTCTCTGCTCCAATGTTTCTGCGCCAGGTCTGTTTTGGTCGACCTACTTTCCGCTTCCCTGATGGGTTCCAGTCAAGGACAATAGTAATGATAACTGGATACTAATGATAGGATTACATAAACAGAGCAATTTTTCAGGAGGCTTGGGTGATCCGAAGGTCTAGAGGCTGTTTCCAAATCAAGGAAAACAGCACAAGCAGATTTGAATGACTTTGCTAAGAGTTTAGTACCACTCGTTCTTGGGATCCTGGCTACGGAAAGCTGAAAACCACGAGGAGTGGAGTAAGCTGGTTGAAAAATCTACAGAGGTGCACAAGAACACGGGGTAAATAAGGTGAGATAAAGAGGAGACATCTAAACATGAAGCAGAGCACTTTTCCATCTTTAGACACCCCTGTTTCCCCTTTCAGAGAGAAAACCATCTAACAGAGACATGCAGACAGGCAGACAGACAGGAGAGTTAACGCAATAAACATGTTTGTCATCTTAGCCTCGGGCCAAAAACCAAATGTTGAGATATGAAGAGGGACAGCCTAGTGGTTAGAGTGCTACTCTAGTGATCTGAGTTAACATCAGTGTGCTGACTCCACTCCCCCCAAAAGTCTTTCGGGATGAGACAAAAAACCGAGGCCCCGTGTGCGAACGCACGCAAAACATCTTGCGCACACGTTAAATCATGTTCCGCTTTTCGCAAGAGTAGGCCATCATGTGCCAGTGTGAACGGATGACATTTACAAAACTGCATACACACGGGGACTGGATGTAAAAAAAGTATATGCGTGCTTATTCTATTATCCTCGATTTAAAAGAATAAATAAAAATAAATAAATAGATAAACAAATCTGACGGCCTGAGTCTGAGCCATGGCAGGTCCACCCCGGCAAGGGAGCTTTCTCACTTGACATCACATCCATACAGACTCTACTCTCGCGAAAATTCTTCGGATGGGATCATAAACTGAAGTCCTATATGTAAACATGTGCAGAAAAATTGTGTACACATTTTAAAACTCGTTCTACCATTCGGAAGAGTAGGCCATTGCATGCCGGTAGAAACAGACGGCAAAACTAAAAAAAGAAAAGCAAAAACCTATACACTGATGTTGAGGTTAAAAACCATCCTAAAGTCAAACTGTGGCTAAAACGGTCACATATGCAACACTCTCACTAACAGTAAACCTTGAAGATCAAACCGAGGAACGAAAAAACCTAATGCTGAGATCGTAACAACTTTCGTCCCTGCCCACCACACCCATTGATGACTAGTATCAAATACCCCAAACAAATTAACTCTATAAAAAACAAACATTTAACTATCAATGTAATAATGAATGTAAAAATTTAAAATGGATTGAAATCTTGAGGAAAAAAGTAGCGAGGAGAGAGAGAGAGAGAGAGAGAGAGAGAGAGAGAGAGAGAGAGAGAGGGAGAGGGAGAGGGAGAGGAGAGCAGACAGACAGACAGACAGACAGACAGACAGACAGACAGACAGACAGCCCAAAATTACAAACAGACCAACATACAGACACACAGATGGGTAGGCAGGCTGGTAGAATGAAAATGAAGCGCCATCATTCTCACTAAAACAAACAGATAAACACACAAATAAACAACACACAAAGAAACATACATATAAGCAAAGAAAGAAAAATAACTCAACCACACACACACACACACACACACACACACACACCGCACGCACGCACGCACGCACACACGCACACACACACACACTGACAAACAGTTTTTTTAAAAAGAGACAAAAAGACAGACAGAAATAGAGAGAGACTCAAGAAAGAAATAATATAAGAAAAGAAAGAAAGAAAGAGAATGAAAGAAAGAAAAAAAAAAAGAAAGAAAGAGAATGAAAGAAGAAAGAAAAAAGAAAGAAAGAAAGAAAGAAAGAAAGAAAGAAAGAAAGAAAAGAAAGAAAGAAAGAATGAAAGAGAAAAAGAAAGAAAGAAAGACGGAAAGTAAGAAAGAAAGAAAGAACATGTGTGAACTAGGCAGAAAAGATTGAAGCGAAAAAAGAAAACGGTGTTGATTTGGCAATAATTGATTTTACAGATTCCTCGGCGCCGAAATAAAATAATTATTTGAGAAGTGATCACTAAAATGAAACCAGAAGGAACAGAAATGCAATTAAAGCGATGGAGGAGAGGAAATCAGATGGTGTAAAATAAAAACTAAAACAAACCCAAATAAACAAAATACGATAGAATAAAATCAAACACGACGAAAGAAAATAAAAACAAATAGACATAACAAATTGAAATAACATAAATTAATTAAGATACGTTAGAATGAAATACGTAATGAAATAATATGATACTCAAAAACATACTTAGATAATAAGTGAATGAATAAAACCGAACTGAAGAAAATAGAATGAAAGTGAGAAAAAAACAGCTGTAAAAAGCAATGCCCTTTTATTCTTTTCTCCTTTATCCCCATCAAGAGCTATCGGTGCATCGTGCTGAAGAACAGTTGACCAGATTCCTTTTATCAATAATGTTAATTGTGTGCGAAATGCTGGCACTCTGCCAGTACTTTCATCACCCCCTCTGTTGTGGTTCTACCTTTTTTTCTGTCTGCACGATCCATGAGTTCTTTTGCTACACAACTTTTTCTTTTCTCCCATATAAGCTTAAGTCAGGACACAGCCGTTGCTACAGTTTTGTTCCATTCGGGCGAATGAATCGTGTGGTTTGAACCCGTCCTTTTCTTTTGCTGCCTTGTCTTCTGTGACGTTCCTATCCCTGCTGTTCCCACGCCGCTCGTTTCAATCTTCCCGCCACAACCATACCCAGGTTTGCTATGTCTCATCCTCAGGGTTGGAAGTTTATCGGGAGCTCATCAATAATTATTAGGCTGCCGTGGGGCCACCAGCCAGAGGGGCCCTGTACTGCAGCTGGGTCACGTTGGTGGTGGCTTGAATCCTTCCTTCTCTGTGAAGGACAGATCTCAGAAAAGTCCAATGTTGAGCAGAAGTAGGTCTGAAGTCATGGTGGAGTAGTGGTAGCCCCCCCCCCCCCCCCAAAACACACACACACACACGCACGCACACTCTCTGCCACTGAGGTAATTATGTCGGCGCTATTTCCACGTCATCATTATTTTGTTGATTTTGTGCCCAGTCTTCTGACAAGTTTAACCAGTTCATGTTCACTTTCATGTCTGCCAAGGCATTGATGTCATCTACAAAACAGGCTCGTGGGGATTTTATCCTCTTATCTTGTGCTAACTGAGCTAGTTTGATAGTTCAGTGCAGCATATGATGCGTTTTAGAGAGGTTGACTACAGGAGTTTAACTACAGAAGAATGGCTGCAGGAGAATGGCTACAGGAGAATGACTACAGGAAAATTGCTACAGGAGAATTGCTACAGGAGAATGGCTACAGGAGAATGGCTACAGGAGAATGACTACAGGAGAATGACTACAGGAGAATTGCTACAGGAGAATTGCTACAGGAGAATGACTACAGGAGAATGGCTATAGAATGGCTACAGGAGAATGGCGACAGGAGAATGGCTACAGGAGAATGGCTACAGGAGAATGGCTACAGGAGAATGACTACAGGAGAATGACTACAGGAGAATGACTACAGGAGAATGGCTATAGAATGGCTACAGGAGAATGGCTATAGAATGGCTACAGGAGAATGGCGACAGGAGAATGGCTACAGGAGAATGGCTACAGGAGAATGGCTACAGGAGAATGGCTACAGGAGAATAGTTACAGTGCAGGAGAATGGCTATAGAATGGCTACAGGAGAATGGCTATAGAATGGCTACAGGAGAATGGCGACAGGAGAATGGCTATAGAATGGCTACAGGAGAATGGCTACAGGAGAATAGTTACAGTGCAGGAGAATGGCTACAGAATGGCTACAGGAGAATGGCTACAGGAGAATGGCTACAGGAGAATGGCTACAGGAGAATGGCTACAGAAGAATGCATATAGAATGGCTACAAGAGAATGGCTACATGAGAAAGGCTACAGGTGAATGGCTATAGGAGAATGGCTACAGGAGAATGACCACAGGATGACCACAGGACCACAGGAGAATGACCACAGGAGAATGGCTTCAGGAGAATGGCTACAGGAGAATGTCTACAGAAAATTGGCTACAGACCACAGACCAGAAAATTGGTAACAGTCTGAGGACAGTGTATGGCTGCCCACAAACAACATACAAACATGACATTCTGTCTTTCAAACTTAAGAAGTAGCTTCACATAAATAAAATTGGAAAAATAATACGAAAAGAAGCGTTTCCAAGCACTGACATAACTCGTGAAATTTCTTAAAATCAGTAAGGCCTTTTTTCATGAATAAACCTTTCGAGTTCGAGTTCGAGTTCTCTCTCTCTCTCTCTCTCTCTCCTCTCTCTCTCTCTCTCTCTCTCTCTCTCTCTCTCTCTCTCTCTCTCTCTCCTCTCTCTCTCTCTCTCTCTCTCTCTCTCTCTCTCTCTCTCGGGGGGGAATTCACGTGCACTCAAGAGAGTAAGACGTGTTACGTACTGCTCTGCTTTTTTGCACTACTACATGTACCAAAGGATAGTAGTCAACGTGAAAGTTTGACAGTCGGTAGCCCAAGTACCATGCCAGCTGTACCACTGGACTTTCGTGCCCGCTGTGGCTGCTTTGTGGCCACATTCATTTTCTTCATGGCGCGTAGAGCTAGAAGAAAGGCTAAACTACGCTTGCCGACATTGAAGCCCAAAACTCGGCTAGACGGTGTAGTGGTTGGATTGGCCCTCACTGTAATTTTTTTTCAGTAATCTTCTGATGCAGTGTGGAGACGTGGAATCCAATCCAGGCCCTCCCAAGCCGGCCCCCACCAAGCAGACCCGTCTGACGAGCACCAGTGACTCCAGGAGGGCGAGTGCAGGCAGGGGTGTGGCAGACGCGGACAGTGACAGGCAGCTGAGGGGTGAGTGTGGATCCGAACCAACAGTCATGGACATGTTAACAAACATGAACGCTAAATTCGATGACATGCAGCGTGACTTCAGGCGGATGAAAGACTCTATTGACTCACTTCAAAATGACTTCCAGGGTGTAAAGGAAGAACTGGAATACCTCAGACAGTCAAATCATGAACTGACAGAGACAAATAATGAACTCAACAGGAGAGTCACAAATCTGGAAGCAAAAGTGGATGATTTGGAAAGTCGCTCCAAGCGAAACAACATAATCATTCATGGAATCCCCAGGGACAGTACTGAAACACCAGAAATGTGTGAGCATATGTTAAAAGACATGTTTGTGGACAAACTTGACCTGACTGATGACTTTTCTTTTGACAGGGTTCACCGCTTGAGTGCAAAGGGCAATTCACCCATCATTGCCAGGTGTACCTTCTATAAGCAAAAGGTAAAAATCCTAAAAGCTAAATGGAAGTTGAAGGGCACCAACACCTTCATTGGGGAAGACTTTCCCCAGAGGATTCGAACCCTCAGAAAGAAATTAGTGCCTCATCTGAAAGCAGCGAAAGACCAAAAGAAAAAGGCCACAATGGTCTATGACCATCTACTGATTGATGGAAAAAAGTTCTTTCTGAGTGACGATGAGAGCACTATCGTAGAATGGGCATAGGGATACGGCCGGCCTGGAAAGAAACATAGGCATTGTTTTTCTCCGGAGGGTTGGGTGGGTAAAAATACAGGGATAGACAGTGCCAGGGTGACACCGGTCAGAGAGAGCGTGTCAAGCAACACAAATACTGCACGTGCAAATCAAATTCGGAAAACACACACAAATTTTTGTTCAGAGCGTACAGGTGTGTTGTCTTCTTGTAAACAAACATATTCCAGTGCAAGTGTACCCTTGTGTGTTGAAGAGAATGTGTCTGAAAGTGAATGTGGTAATAAAGATGGGCGTGGATGTTGTGATGTTCCAAATACTTGTAATGATAATGTTGATCGCCAAACGAAGACAGTAACTGGTTCTAACTTTAAAAGACACATTTCTTTCCTACACTGGAATGTCAGTGGTATACTCTCTAAATTGTCTGATCCTGACTTTGTTGACTATGTTTCTTCTTTTGATTTTGTTTGTCTCGTTGAGACTTTTGTTGAAGAGTTTCATTCGGTGTTGTTTTATGATCATGTTGTTTATGTGAAACCAGCACTGAAGTTTACTGAGCGTGGAAGACGATCTGGAGGAGTGATTTGTCTGATAAGAAAAAACCTTGTGAAGTATATCAGAGAGATGGATGTGAATTGTGATAATGTTTTGGTATTCCTTGTTGACAAAGCTTTGCTTCAGTTGGAAAATAATGTGTTATATGTATGTGCCTATGTTCCTCCCAACAGTTCACCATACTATACTGTGTATGATATAGATAATGGTATTAATCAAATTGAGGATTGTTTAGTAGAACTTGTCAGTTCATTAGATGAAGTTTCTATTCTGATGTGTGGTGACTTTAATGGAAGAACAGCCGATATTTTTCCTTGTGTCACTGAGGACTTTCAACACTTCTCTGTGTTTAATAAGTGTGACGAAGTGAAAGTTAAAAGATGCTCTCAAGATGAAGTGTTAAATTTGTATGGCAAAAGTTTGTTAAACATGTGTGTTGCTTTTGAATTATTTCTTTTGAATGGTGTTTGTTATGGTGACACTAACGGACATTTCACGTACATAAGTGACTCTGGAAACAGTGTAAACGATTATTTTGTTGCATCTCATGATTTGTTTGACTATATAAATTCAGTGTGTACAATTCTTGTGAGGGATAGAATAGAGTCTGATCACATGCCTTTGGAATTTCATATGAATGTAAAAGATGTAAATGTGTACAATAGAGAAGATCGGAATAGCAGAGAATATGTAGAAAAATTTGTTTGGAACACAGAGTTTGCTTCTACTTTTGTTAACTTGATAAATTCAGATGCTGCCCACTTACAGTTATCGCAGGCAACAGATTATAGTCAGTGTCGATGTGAATAAAGCCATAGAAATGTTTAATGATGTTGTTAAAGGTGCAGCTGAATGTATGAGTCAGCAATTTTATGTTAAAAAGAACAAACCACAAAATAAATGGTTTGACTTAGAGTGTAGAGCTGCCCGGAGAAATGTAAGAAAGTTATTGAGAAAATATAGAAAAACTTTGAATAATGATGATCGTCATACATATTGTTTAGTTAGACGAGAATATAAAAATACGTTGTGTCGAAAAAAAAGATCTTTTCATGACACATTATTTAGACAAATAGTTAGTTCAGTTAAAAATCAGCAAGAGTTCTGGAGGAATGTAAGATTAGTATTAAAGAAAAGAACATATATTCAGAACAGCATCACATTAGATCAGTGGCACAAACATTTCAAGAAGTACTAGATAAGGAATCTAATGTAGAGGTTGAAGTTGAAGTTGAAGCAAATGGAATGTCATTTGATAATGAAAGTGTGTGTCAATTAGATCAAGATATCACTAAACAAGAAGTAATTTTTGCAATAAGAAAGCTGAAGAATGGTAAAGCAGCAGGGCCAGATGGATTGCTAGGTGAGTTTTTCAGACATTTAGGGACAGTGCTGTGGATTTTCTTGTAGAGTTGTTTAATGTTATATTTGATAAGGGTATCTATCCAGAGAGCTGGACTGAGTCAGTTATCATTCCACTGTTCAAAAAAGGTAACACAAATGATCCTAATAATTACAGAGGGATTTCTTTATGCAATATAGCAGGAAAACTATACAGCTCAATAATTAATCAAAGATTATCTAAGTGGATTGAAGTAAATAATAAATACAGGTGAATATCAAGCAGGCTTCAAAAAAGATTATAGTACAATCGATCATGTATTTACTTTACTGGCTGCTGTTCAAAAACAGTTTGTAAACAATCGTAAACTCTTTGTAGCCTTCATTGACTTTGAGAAGGCGTTTGATTCTATTTCAAGACAATTATTATGGCCTATTCTGAGCAAAAATGGTATTAAAGGAAAGTTTTACAATTGTATAAAAAGTATGTACAACGATGTAAAGGCTAAAATAAGAGATGGGGCTAAGTTTAGTGACTGTATTAAATGTACATTAGGGGTTAAACAAGGTGACGTATGCAGCCCAGTTCTGTTTTCGTTATTTATTAACGAACTAGCACTTGATATTATCAAAAATGGGAGGCATGGTGTTACTTTAGATGTAGTAGAAATATTTGTGATGTTGTTTGCTGATGATATTGTTTTGTTATCTGATACTGTCATTGGCTTACAAACGCAACTGAACAGTTTGCACTCTGCAGCTCAAAGACTTCAGCTAAAAGTAAACATGGATAAAAGTAATATCATTGTATTTCGTAAGGGAGGGTACCTGGCTGCTCGTGAAAGATGGTTTTACGGAAAATCTCAACTAAAAGTTGTAAATGCTTACAAGTATCTAGGTATATATTTTTCTACTAAGCTTAGTTTTACTTTTGCCTGCCAAGATCTTGTGAGCAGAGGTAAACGAGCAGCCATGAATGTATTAATGTTTCTGAATAAATTTGATAATACCTCATCAGAGTTATTTTTTAAGCTGTTTGATGCACAGGTGCAGCCAATTGTTCAATATGGTGCAGAAATATGGGCCTTCTATACAGGGCATGAAATTGAAAAACTACATTTATTTGCCATGAAACGTTTCTTACTTGTTAACAGGCGAACACCTAACGATTTAGTTTATGGTGAGCTTGGAAGACATCCATTGTATTTAAATTCTTATGTGAAGTGTATTACATATTGGTTAAAAGTGGCTCAGATGTGTGAAAACAGACTGCCTGCTCAAGCATATAAACTTTTATATAAATTGGATGAGAGAGGAAAGATAACATGGGTGACCAATGTGCGTAAGTGTTTGTGTGAAAATGGTTTTGCATTTGTGTGGCTAAATCAGGGTGTTGGATGTGTTAAGAGTTTTCTGGCCTCCTTTAAACAACGTCTTACAGATTGTAGATGGCAAAATTGGGAGAGCCACATTCAAAACAGCTATAGATTTTCCTTGTATAAACTGTTTAAAACAAATCATTTTATTGAAACATATTTAGGGATGAATATGAATAAGTTTGTAAGATGTGTATTAACCAAGTTTCGATTTGGGGTCACAGATATAATGGTTCATAATCAAAGATACAAGAAAAATGACAAAAATATGACGTGTCCCATGTGTAAATTAAATAGAGAAGATGAAGTACATTTTGTTTTCTGTTGCCCAGTTCTTGAGGATTTAAGGAAACAGTACATCCCATCTAAGTTTTATAACAGACCAGCACTATTTCGATTAGTTACACTTTTGTCCTCTACCAATGTAAACACTATAAGAAATGTTGCTCTGTACCTCTATAAGTCATTCAAACGAAGAGAAACGATGATGTCATAATTTTGCTCTAGACTGAAAAATTGTTATATATATTTTTTTGTGGCTTTTTTTTTTTTAGGTGTATGACTTTAGTGTGGAATGTACAACAAATATCAGCGATGTATACCCCTTCAAATGGGGCCATGGCCTTTTTTTGAATAAATTATTGTCATTGTCATTGTCATTGTCATTGTCATTGTCTCTCTCTCTCTCTCTCTCTCTCTCTCTCTCTCTCTCTCTCTCTCTCTCTCTCTCTCTCTCTCTCTCTCTCTCTCTCTCTCTCTCTCTCTCTCTCTCTCAAGGGCCGGATGAAAAAAAGTATGTAATGCTTACTTACTCTGTTACCCTTGAAAAATAAAGATTATTCAAGATTCTCTCTCTCTCTCTCTCCTCTCTCTCTCTCCTCTCTCTCTCTCTCTCTCTCTCTCTCTCTCTCTCTCTCTCTCTCTCTCTCTCTCTCTCTCTCTCTCTCTAAGTTGCCTCTCTCTCTCTCTCTCTTCTCTCTCCTCTCTCTCTCTCTCTCTCTCTCTCTCTCTCTCTCTCTCTCTCTCTCTCTCTCTCTCTCTCTCTCTCTCTCTTCTCTCTCTCTCTCCTCTCTCTCTCTCTCTCCTCTCTCTCTCTCTCTCTCCTCCCTCTCCTCCCTCCCTCCCTCCCTCCTCTCTCTCCTCTCCATCTCTCCATCTCTCTCTCTAAGTTTGCCTCTCTCTCTCTCTCTCTCTCTCTCTCTCTCTCTCTCTCCTCTCTCTCTCATCTCTCTCTCTCTCTCTCTCTCTCTCTCTCTCTCTCTCTCTCTCTCCCTCCCTCCCTCTCTCCATCTCTCTCTCTCTCTAAGTTTGCCTCTCTCTCTCTCTCTCTCTCTCTCTCTCTCTCTCTCTCTCTCTCTCTCTCTCTCTCTCTCTCTCTCTCTCTCTCTCCTCCCTCCCTCCCTCTCTTTCTCTCTCTCTCTCTCTCTCTCTCTCTCTCTCCTCTCTCTCTCTCTCTCTCTCTCTCTCTCTCTCTCTCTCTCTCTCTCTCCTCTCTCTCTCTCTCTCTCTCCCCTCTCCATCTCTCTCTCTAAGTTTGCCCCTCTCTCTCTCTCTCTCTCTCTCTCTCTCTCTCTCTCTCCTCTCTCTCTCTCTCTCTCTCTCCTCTCTCTCTCTCTCTCTAAGTTTGCCAAAGAGGCAGCAGCATAAAGAGTGATGACAGCGCGAGTAGAAATGAACATAGCCGAAAAAAGTCGAGAAAAAAATAGAGAAATGCAAACAGTCCGATATTTGCTTTCCTTGATTGCTGGGCAACCTGATTTCACTGATCATTTTTACTGGGGAAAATAATCTCCGCAGGCAAATGTCTCCACAGAGAAACTATCTCCACAGGGAGATTGTTCCCGTATAGATAAAAAGGTCCACAGGGGAGTATCTCCATAATTATGGAAGGATATACTGTCACATCAAAAATCAGCATGTAAAATATACCCGTAGGTTCTGAAAAATAAACTTTTATAGGGAAAACCCTCACTCCTTCGAATAACTATTTCCATAGAGAAACAGTCCCTCAAAGAGAAATACATTTTCTCAGAGAAAATGGGTCAAGAAAGAAACACAAATTCTCTATTGGGATTATTCCCCACCTACCAAAAAAATCCCAATAAAAATAAAAATCTCTCCCCATGCACTGTGGTTTGATCAGAAGAAGGCCAGAAGAAGGACTAGCCTAGGTTGCCTCCTTCACTGAAGGACCATGCAGAAGTGTCTCCTGCAGCAGTGCTGCTGTCTGTCTTGATGCCTAGTGGTCAGAACATTGCGCTGGCAATTTGACGACCCGGGTTCGAATCCCGTTGGAGGGGATTTTTCCCCTGGAGTTAACATCAGTGTTGACTCCACTCTCCCCAAAAGTTTTTTTGGATGAGACTGTAAACCGAGGCCCCGTGTGCGAACGCACGCAGAACATCTTGCGCACACGTTAAAATCCTGTTCCATTTGTTGTATGTGTAGGCCGTTGTGTGCCGGTGGGAACAGATGACAATATTTTCACAAAAGCATACACACGGGGACTGGATGAAAAAAGCACGTGAATGCTTATCCCATTATCCTCGATATAAAAGAATAAATAAATAAATAAATAAATAAATAAATAAATAAATAAATAAATAAATAAATAAATGTTCCAGTTTGGCAGCTGACCGGCTGGCCATCGGTTAGTGCCTACCTGACAGTACTGTGTACAGCCTGGAGGAGGTGTACTGGTGGTCTGTACTGGCACTGAGAACATTCCAGTTTACAATTTTATCCTTTGGAGCCCTCCTTTCCTGTTTTTGAGATTCGTTTTTGTCTGGTGCATGGTTAGCGATCAACGTGTTGAGCAGGGTTCTATCATCTCGAAGCATCCACTGGCGCAGGAAAA
>CM060317.1:44854164-44856664 GCA_030674155.1 Stramonita haemastoma | reverse complement strand
CTCTCTGCTATGGAGGCCACTGTATGTAGGAACACCCTAAGCTTCAGGAGTTCTACGATCTGTACACTTCCTTGAGACGGGACGGGTGTGATATTGTTTTGGTGTGGATCCTGGGGCACGTACGTGGGCATTCCAGGGAACGAAACGGTTGACCGACCAGCCATGTGTGCCATGGAGAAGAAGATTTCTGGGTCTACGATGCCATTCACAGATCTGAAACCTGGAAGTGAATAATACGTACAGTCCCTCTGGCAAGAGGAATGAAATGCTCAGACAGACAATAAACTCTTTCAAATTCGTCCTAACTTGAAAGACGTTTTCCCTCTGCGTGTCAAAAACCAAAGGGAAGCAACAGGGCTCACGGTCATTCTCTTATCACTCACGTTCATTTGCTGAAAGACGAGAAAACCCCAAGGTTTGTGACTTGTGATGTGCCACTAGCAATCACCATGGGTCAGTGTTGCTTAGATAGTGACCACAAGCGGCATTGTCTATGTTCAGTAGCCAGTGACTAGTCACAATCAATCAGTGTTGTTTAGATAGTGACTACAAGTGGCATTGTCTATGTTAGCGAAGCAATAACCATGAATTAGTGATATTTAAATTGTGACCACGAGGGGCCAATGACTGGTCACCATGAATCAGTAATGTTTGGATAGTAACGATAAGCGGCATTGTCTATGTTGACTAGGCAGACACCACGAATCAGTGATGTTTATAATTGTGACGCTCCGCCACGAAATGAGTCGCTTAGCACATTACCCAATTTTGCTCTAGGAGCCATTAAAGGCAGGTAGGGGTCAAGTTGTCAATTTTGAGATTTTGATTAATTATTAAACTATATCCGTTTATCTACCTTATAATGAAATATCAAGGCATAATTTTTATCCCTTTTGCTTTTAAATGTGTTTTGAAAATACCCAAGCCCTCATTCTGACAACGTGTTACGAAAATAAACTTGTCCGTTTCTCATTTTGCCACTTCCTGTAGTCTATCATTTCAACTTGTAATAACTTTGCACAGAACTGTCCGATTTTCAATCTGTTTTTTGTATTTGATAGCCACTTTATTGCACATTAATAACATGTCAATAACTAAAAATTGACCCCATGTGCACTCCGTCTCATTATGTGGTGGAGCGTCACAATTTATAATGACAATAAGTGCCATTGTCTATGTTACGTAGTCAGACAGACTGACCAGCTTTGAACAGCAAATCGGGCCTCAAACCACTGAGCTACTGATGCTTTTATTAGTCTTCATATATGATAGCAGATTACAGGACGGAAAGAAAACAGATCAAAAAATGGTGACAATACAAGACGGAACGGATTAAACAAGAGTCTGTGAGACGATAATTCCTATGATTTTCCTGTCCCTCAGATGACTTCCCCCTGCTCTGCAGTCAGCAATCAGGCTGGTTATTTAGGGGTCATAGCAGTGAGCACAGCAGAGAGAGAGAGAGAGAGAGAGAGAGAGAGAGAGAGAGAGAGAGAGAGAGAGAGAGAGAGAGAAGAGAGAGAACAGGCTGCAACGGAAAGAAAAAAAAGCAGTTTTTCACTATCCATAATTCAACAAGCAGAACCCAAACAAAAGACATTAATCCAGCAAACAAGGAAACAAGCGCATAGAATAAAACAGCAACACACACGCCAGTAAGGGCAAGTGTTTTGAGCTTTTTCCAATCCAATTTTGACGTTTATCCAGGAGAAAATGTGTCCCCTTTGTTGTTCTGACTGTTTCTGAATGATCTTAACACTGAGTGAAGAAACACTATGGATGGTTTATTATCCATAAATCAGGAAGCAGAATTTGCTGGAATGGATAGTCTGTAAGCTGATTCCTTTTTCATTTTCATTTATTTTATTTTATTTTATATCGAGGATAATCGGATAAGCACTCTTGTGCTTTTTTACATCAAGTCCCCGTGTGTATGCAGTTTTGTAAATGTCATCTGTTCCCACCGGCACACGGTGGCCTACTCTGACGAAAAGCGGAACAGGATTTAACGTGGGCGCAAGATGTTCTGCGTGCGTTCAAAATCTCTTCCGGAGGACTTTTGGGGAGAGTGGAGTCAGCACTGATTTTAACTCCAGGAGAAAAATCTCCTCAAACGGGAATCAAACCCGGGTCGTCAAATTGCGAGCGCAATGTTCTGACCACTAGGCTATCCCGTTTTTTTTCAAAAATTATGTGTTTGCTGCTCTCTGCAGATGACACAGTCATATATTCAGAGACTCCTGCCGGTGTACAACAGGGATTAGACAGTATGGATACTTACTGTGAAACGTGAGACTTGGTTACATGCTAGTAATTCATGTAAAGTAGTCACATCCTCAAAAACAAAAATATTAAAGAAACGCACTTTTGCATTGACAAAGCAAAACATTGAAATAGCTGATGCTTACCATTATTTAGGCATCAGGTTTATCGACAATAAGATATATGAACCCATAACGTGAATTATTTGACAGGGTCTCTAAAGCAATGTTTGCCCCTT
>CM060317.1:44846664-44849164 GCA_030674155.1 Stramonita haemastoma | reverse complement strand
TGTCTCCGCTCCATCCTCGACATCCACTGGAGCGACTTCACCACGAATGCTGAGGTGCTGGAGCAAGCAGGGATCACCAGCATTGAGGCCATGTTGCTGAAAACGCAGCTACGCTGGGCAGGGCATGTCTCTAGAATGGAGGACCATCGCCTACCGAAGATGGTTCTCTACGGTGAACTTTCCACCGGACACCGCTACAGAGGCGCACCAAAGAAGAGATTTAAAGACTCTCTGAAGAAATCTCTGTCAGCCTGTCTCATAGACCATAACCAGTGGTCAGTCCTTGCTGCTGACCGGCAGGCCTGGCGACACACTGTGCATCAGTCGGTCTCCTCCTTTGAGGACAATCGCAGAGCGGCCCTTGAGGAGAGGCGAATGAGGAGGAAGAACCGCGTCCGCTCTACATCAACCCCAGAATCGACTTTCCCCTGCAGCCGCTGCGGCCGGGTTTGTTTGTCACGCATTGGACTGAACAGCCACCAGCGAGCCTGCACCAGACGTGGACAGTGCCCTTAATCTTCGTTCGCGAAGCCAAGCCATGATGATGATGAGTTTAGTGTAGTTCAGTACAGTGTAGTTTAGTGCAGCATAGTTTAGTGTAGTATAGTGCAGTGCCCTGCAGTATGGTTTAGTGTAGTATTGTGCAGTATAGTTTAGTGCAGTATAGTTTAGTTTAGAGTAGTAAAGTGCCCTCCGTAGTAGGTCGTTCCACCCAAGGTCTGTCCACTATCTGATATTGTCTTCCCATCGTTTCTACTGTCTGCCCCTTCGTCTCCCTCCCCTTACTGTTCCCTGTAAGACTGTCTTGGCCAGTCCAGATGATTGTGTGGCGTGCCAGTACCACTTTAGCTTGCGTTTGTTCACTGTAGTTTGGAGCTCTTCATATGGACCGATGGCATACTTTATTCTAGTTTTCACTTCTTCATTAGTGACGTGATGACTGTATGAAATTCCAAGGAGTTTGCGACGGCCTACTACGGAGGGCGGAGGACCGTGGGGAGTGGAGGAAGCTGGTTTTATAATCTTCTGTTGTGCCCCCACGGTCCACAGGACTATGGTACAGGTGAAGGTAAAGTATAGTGCAGTGTGGTTTAGTGCTGTACAGTGCCGTGTAGTATAGTGCGGTGTCTTGCAGTATAGTTTAGTGGAGTGCAGTGCAGTGTAGTTTAGTGTAGAAAAGTGGAGTATAGTTTAGTGTAGTGGAGTGCAATGCCGTGCAGCATGGTTAAGTGCAGTATAGTGCAGTGTTGTTTAGTGCAGTATAGTTTAGTGTAGAATAGTGCAGTACCGTGCTGCCTAGTTTAGTGTCGTACAGTTAAGTGTAGTATAATGCAGTGCCATGCAATGTAGTTTAGTGTAGTTTAGCGCAGTATCATGCAGTGTTGTTTAGTGCAGTGTAGTTTAGTGTAGTATAGTGCGGTGCAGTTTAGTGAGTATTGTTTAGTGTAGTATATTGGTTTAGTTTAGTGTATCAGTGTAAATGAGTGTAATGTGATATATTGTAGTTAAATGTAGCGCAGCTTAGTGCTATGCGGTGCTTTGTTGTATAGTGCAGTGATGTGGCGTGGTTTAAACTACTGTGCTAAGTAGCGTAAGTTAACGTAACGTAGAATGACAAGTAGATTGTTTTGTTAGCTTCTATTTGCTGGCTACTGGGATGGCTACTTGGTTGGTTGGTGACTGGCTACTTTGTTGGTTAAATGATTGGTGACTGGTTACTTGGTAGGTTGGTGACTGGCTACTTGGTTGGTTGGTTGGTTGGTGACTGGCTACTTGGTTGGTGACTGGCTACTTGATTGGCTGGTGACTGGCTACTTGATTGGTTGGCGACTGGCTACTTGATTGGTTGGTGACTGGCAACATGG
The DNA here is from genome assembly GCA_030674155.1 of Stramonita haemastoma. Lineage (NCBI taxonomy): Eukaryota > Metazoa > Mollusca > Gastropoda > Neogastropoda > Muricidae > Stramonita > Stramonita haemastoma. The sequence goes on along the minus strand of CM060317.1, from coordinate 44,847,299 downwards.
TTGGTTTGTGACTGGCAACTTGGTTGGTTGGTTGGTTGGTGACTGGCTACTTATGTGGTGGGGGACTGTCTACTAGCTTGGTGACTGGCTGTTTGGTTGGTAACTGGCTATTAGTTTGACTGATTACCTGGTTTGTTTGTTGGTTGAGTGTGGCTACTTGTTTCATTTATTAGTTAACTAGATCATTGTTGGTTCGTTGGTTAATTGGCTGATTGTTGTTGGTTCGTTGGTTGATTGGCTGATTGCTGGTTTGTTGGCTGATTGGTTGGCTGATTTTTTGTTTGTTGGCTGATTGGCTGATTGTTGTTTTGTTGGCGATTGGTAAGCTGTTGATGGTTTACTTCGTGTTGAAGCTCTGGTTTGTTCTTGTTTTGCCACATACATGTGTGTACTCTGCCTTGTTCTGTTGTGCACTTCTGAAGTTGTGTGTGTGTGTGTGTGTGTGTGTGTGTGTGTGTGTGTGTGTGTGTGTGTGTGTGTGTGTGTGTGTGTGTGTGTGTGTGTGTGTGTGAGTGCGTGTGTGTGTGTGTGTGTGTGTGTGTGTGCGTGCGAGCAATCTGCCTTTTGTTGCGCACTTCTGAAGGGGTTTGTGGAGGGGGGAGGGTGTATTCGTCTGCCTGTCTGTCTGCCTGTCT
>CM060317.1:44841664-44844164 GCA_030674155.1 Stramonita haemastoma | reverse complement strand
AGAGCAATACTACCATTTTTTAAAAAATACTTGTCCTGTCTGCATGTGTGATTGTTTCCCGGTCAGAGTGGCTTTTTGTACAGAATATTGTCAGGGACAGCTCTCTCTCTATTGCCGAGTTCTTTCTGCGTGCTCTGAATGCGTGTTGCACATAGGAACTCGGTTTATGTCTCATCCGAAAAAAAACTAGCAACCAGACCACCACTCACGTAGTGATGGTGAAAAAGTTTGGGACACAAACTGGGATCGAACCTGGACTTTCTCTTTCTAGGCAGGTGCATTATCACTAGACTACCGAGCCACTAACAGTCATAAGTGTCCTCAATAGTGGAAGATACTATTCACAAGATGTGCATTCTTCAGACGAGAGGATACTGATAGTTGGTAGGTATTACTTGGGAACATGTGAACAGCCTCACGTGTGAAGAATCACAGCATCCTCGCAGATGCCTGCCACAAGGTCTTACCATCAGATTCACAGCATCCTCACAGAGAGAGATGCCACAAGGTCGGTAGGTTATCACAGGGAGATGATGGGAACATGTGAACAGCGCTACGAGTGGAGACTGAGAGCGTCATCACAAACGCCGCAAGGTCGCTTCCTTCAGATTCAATCAATCCCAGCATCCTCACAGATGCCTGCCGCAGGGTCGCTACGTTATCACAGGGAGGTGACCTTGTCCCCAAACAGCTTGTCTTTGCTGTTCCGGCGAGGAGCATTGGCTCCGTTTTCTGTGAGGGGAGGCCCGTACTCGGATTTGTTCAGCCGACCCCTGCTCCCCACCGAAGGTGTCCCCGTGCACCAGTCCTTGTTCCTCTTCTCCAAGGAGATCCTGGGGAAGAGGATTCTGCGGAAGGCGTCCCGGAACTCGGTGTTGAAGATGGAGTAGATGATGGGGTTGAGGCAGGAGTTGACGTAGCCGCACCAGGTGAGGATCTGGTACACCAGCTGCGGGACGCAGGTGCTGCAGAAGGCCAGGATGGGGTTGATGATGAAGAAGGGCATCCAGCACAGCAGGAACACGCCCATGATGATGCCCAGGGTCACCGCCGCCTTGTGGTCAGACACTTTGCACGACCCTTTGCCGGACCCGTCCCCAGCCTGGAAGCGGTCGGGAGTCTGGGTCTTGCGGATGGTCTCCACGTGACGTCGGGCGTACACGTAGAGGCGGGCGTAGATGGACACCATGACGACGCAGGGGATGTAGAAGCTGATGGTGGAAGACACGATGGCGTACACGGGGTTCAGGTCGAACACACACAGCTCGTCATCCGAGGTGGAGTTCCTGCCTGAGGGGGACTCGTGCCAGCCCAGATGGGTGGGGACGAAGGAGATGAGCACGGACAGCGTCCAGACCGTGGCGATGAAGGCCACCGTCTTCCTGGTGGTCATCCAGCCCTCGTAGTGCAGCGGGTCCTTGATGTGCACGTAGCGGTCTAGCGAGATGACGCACAGGTTGAGGATGGAGGCCGTGGAGCACATGATGTCGGAGGAGATCCACACCCGGCAGAAGACGGCCCCGAACACCCACTTGCCCTGGATGTCGTTGGCGATGGCGAAGGTCATCACCACCAGCGCCACTAACAGGTCCGCGATGGCCAGCGACACGATGAAGAAGTTGGAGTTCCGCTTCAGGCGCCTGTCCGTCAGCACTGCGGCACACACCAGGAGATTCCCCACCACGGCCACGAAGACCATGAGGGTCAGCACGGTGCCCATCACCACCTTCTCCACCACGCTGTACTCCTCCTCCTCGCCCCTCTCCTCCCCCTCACTGGCCGCTTTGCCGAACTCTGGGGGCAGGAGGTGGGAGGTGATGTTTCGGCCAGGGTTGTGGATGTTGTACGTCGGGTTGGACATGTTGCTCACGAGGAACCAGACAGCGCACCACCATGCCAAACACGGCTAACGCACACAGTAAACACACACAATCACACACACACACGCCCACGCCCACACACACACACTGTTTTACAAAACGATTAAAACACGCCAACACACACACAACAGCCCAACAAAACAAAAGCGGCTAACACGCACCAACACTCAAACACAATATTGTTTTACACCTTGTCCATGAACCAGTCCATCATAGGATGTCCACGCTGCTTCAGTCATGTAACCAGTCTACACTGCTTTAGTCGTGTAACCAGTCGTGTACCCAGTCCACACTTCTTCAGTTATGTAATCAGTCAAGTAACCAGCCCACGCTACTGCAGTCACTGTAGCCAGTCATTATAGGGTGTCCACAATACTTCAGTCATGTAACAGTCCACATTGCTTTAGTCATGTAGCAGTCATTACATTGTGTCCACACTACTTCAGTCAAGTAACCCGTTCACAAAACTTCAGTCCTGTAACTAGTCATCAGAGGCTGTTAAACCATTTCAGTACTGTGTGCATTCATCACATTCTGTTCACACAACACAGCCCTGTGTTGTACACACTCACTGCTGTCTCTGACCAGCGAAACACTGGTGGACATACATGATGCAGGTC
>CM060317.1:44804164-44809164 GCA_030674155.1 Stramonita haemastoma | reverse complement strand
TATCAGAGGCCATAAACCAGGATGTAAAACATTTATGACTTGTTTATCATAGGTCATAAACCAGGGTGTGACACATCTATTGCTTGTTTATAAGGTTGAGGATAGATAACATGAGGAAATCAATATGGCTAAAACACCAGAGAAGAGGTCTTTGGATGAGGAAAAATTCCCAAAATATATACCAGATGAAAGCCAGTTCTGGAATGTCACAACTTCAGTGACCTTTCGGTGCAATGCTGAGTTCACAATGAAATTGTCTGGCGTACAATGCCTGCATTTCATTGTGGTGTGCTCTTTCGATATCCCCCTCCTCTCTCTCTCTCTTTGTTGGCTTCTTTCTTTCTGCTCTCCTCCTCACCCCACCCACCAACAACTTCTCCCTGTACATGTGTCCCTCCACCCATCTCCCCTAACTCCATCTTAGTATGTTTTTCAGTCACATCCAAAGCTATCTTAGTCTTTTCCTACAAGAGGAAACTTTCCCCAAATCAGTCATATCCAGCCAGGTCTTCATGTCTTTCTTTTCTTTCTGCTTCCCCACCTTCCCCCCAAACAGGTCAATCTCAGTGCTGTCCCCTGCCTGCCTTAACCTGCCGCCTATAGGTCTTTTGCCCATCTCCCTCTCCCTCCCCCCTCCTCCCTCTCCCTCTTTTCCCTCCTTCATCACCCTTGCCTTGTAGTTCATTCTCGTCCTCTGTTTCCTTTCTCTGCTCAGAACTTACCTGGGCAAACTTGATTAAATAAAATCATCTTCTATCTGCTGTGACAAGAAGGTCATGTCATGCCATGTTATGCCATAAAGATAATAGTGTTTGACGCAATCGTGATGAACACATCATGTGCGACCTCAGTTTTGGCTTCCCCATACATTTTGCCCTGGGGCTGTTTTGTGTCAAAGCCCTCGGAGTTGGAGGTTCACAGGAAAGGTCGTCGGAGGGACGTTGTGGTGACCACATCCCAGGTGGTGTCTCACTCAGTCTGGCTCTGCCGCAGAGTTGTTAGTGTCCGTCAGCAGGGGGCTTGGCAGGTATTGCCTGTGCATGTTAGCTCAGAAAAGGCATCACTGAACACCACCAAAGTGACCCAGCCAGTGCACGCACTTGGCTGATGGCCCCACGGCAGTCTGACACAGATTGGCTCCCGTGGACTCTGGCTGAGACGGACAAAGCTGGACAAGAAACTTTATTGTTTAAAAAAATGTATTCTTTATCGAGGATATGGATGACTCTTCTCTTTCATCAAGCCCGTGTGTATGCATTCTGTAATGTCACTGTTCCGCGGCACCGAGCTACTCTACGAAAGCTGAACAGATTAGTGTGGCAAGATGTCTGGTGCGTCACACACATGTTATAGTCTCATTCGAAGACTTGGGAAATGGAGTCCGCACTGTTAACTCAGGAAAAACTGAAATGAATGCAGTTAGGAACAAGGTCGGACTGACTGGAACTGGGGCAGCACATGTGGTATTGCCCTCTCTGGTTAGCTACTGTCTGCTAGAATCTACTTTTCTCTTTCACATCCATGGACAGTTGGTTTTTTTCCTGCTTAAGTTTTCTTTTTTCTGTTTTTCTTCCTTCTTTTTAGGGGGATTACTCCGACTGAACCTTTCTCAACACAACCATAATACCCTTAGTCTGTTTTTCCTTTTCCTTTGTGGCAGAGTTTATGGAGCGGTATCTTCCTTCTGACCACTAGGCAAGCCATAGCAAACATGACCAGGGTCAGTCTGAGGCTTATTTGCCTCTATCAACTTCTTCTAGTTATCTGATACACTCCTTTTGTGTGGTGAAGATGGTGTATCATAACGGTACACAGTATTGGGACAGTGTAGTGGGAAATCAATGAAAATGACGTTGCTTGCTTTTCACAGACATTAATGTAATGTTTGCTTTAGTTCCTTTCAATGTAAAGCTTCAACGAAACTCAGACATAAGCCTCAGAAAATGACTTGAGCCACAGCAATGATCAAAAATTCTCGTGCAGCTGTTATGATTTCTGATTTTATTCAACAAAATGAATTCCTTGTAAGGTCACAGGATTGATTGTTGAACATTTTGGTTTGTACATTATTTTATTGATTATTGGTCTGTTGCTGGTTGAAGGTTTGAGGTCTACATTAGTAAAACAAAAGCAATTGGATGCAAATGAATACATACACGCACATGGATACCAACAGATGCAAGAGAGAGAGAGAGAGAGAGAGAGAGAGAGAGAGAGAGAGAGAGAGAGAGAGAGAGAGAGGAGAGAGAGGAGAGAGAGAGAGAGAGAGAGAGAGAGAGAGAGAGAGAGAGAGAGAGAGAGAGAGAGAGAGGAGGTGGCTTGTTTGCCTTGTACATGTATTGCATCAGCAGTGAGGGAGAATGTCATGTGGCACATGTCATGCATCTTCACCAGTCTGCACTCTTTCTATCAATGTCGGCCACAAAACAAAAACTGCTTCCTCCACTGATGAGAAAAAATATAACTGTCTGCTGCGTTATCAAAGCACACAGCTCACATCTGCATGCATCACCATTGCTGTGATCGGGGCGTGTACATACAGCACTGTTAACACTTGACCTGACATAGCTACCAATATCCCATATAGCCAGACACAATATTGTAAGTCCATGAGCTAACAAATTCCCGAGTCACACGCATACTAACACAACAAAGCAGGAAGAATCAGTGTAAGCGCATTGTCCACAGGAAAAGCAACACAGTGAAGAATTGTTTCGTGCTGTCCTTTTTTCACAGATGTGGGAAGAAGTGCTTCAGAAGGGAAGCAGCAGGATGGCTTTAGAATGGAAAGGGGGTAGGGGGGGGGGGGGGCGTGCAAGTTGGCAGACGTATTTATTGAAAGCAGACAGGTCAGTGGAATGCAAGAATGGACGCCAGACAATTTCGTTGTAAACCCAGCTTTTGACCAAAAGTTCACCACCATCCGGAATCATTGCTCTCTAGCGCAGAGTTTCCTCTGATTTGGGTTTTCCACAGCATCTGTTAGTTGTCAATTTCCAGTCGATAGTAGGGTGCAAATGTTTACAATTCACGACGTCGCGAAGGGATTTTACACAGAGAGAGAGAGAGAGAGAGAGAGAGAGAGAGAGGAGAGAGAGAGAGAGAGAGAGAGGAGAGAGAAGAGAGAGAGAGAGAGAGAGAGAAGAGAGAGAGAGAGAGGAGAGAGAGTAGTAAAATTTGGTGTATTAACAAAAACCAACTGAGCAGGACAAAGGCTTTTCTTTGCAATGGTTCACGAAGTAAGTATCCCCAGGCTTTGATTACTAATTTTTAGTTTCTTGTCATCAATCCAATTTTTGCTTTCTGACAGTTCTTTTCAACATTGCCATGACAGCTATAGCAAATTATTTATTTCTTCAATAGAGTTTCTAAAACCTTGTTAGAATGATCAGTAAAAAAAAAAAAAAAAAAAAAAAGAAAAATAAAAAGAAGTCACGATTGCTGCAAAGGCTTTAAACCAACTGATGAACTTCTAGTTTATAAGAAATAGAGACAGGGATCAATGATAGATCCTTGGAAACTACCGAACTACAGGGCAGATGCGTGTCAGCAGAAACACGATCTATTTGAAGATAGTGTAGCTATTTTTGAGCTATGAAGAAGCCCATGGCATTACTGCGCTGAGTGTTTGAGATTGACGTCAAGGACTAAAGGGGTTTGAGTAGAAGTATTTTCCATTATATCAAAGCTGCACTCTAATCAAATAGAGTAGGAAGACTTATTATCACGCTCCACGACTTAGCTGCACTAAAGATCTTTTAACAAGAACTGTCTATCTATGCTGGCTGTACACAAACATCTACTTTTTTCTTTATGGTTTTCATCCACTCCACACTTTTGTTGATCCACATTTTTGTTGTTCATTTATTTATTTTTTGTTGTTGTTCATCTGCATTCCACTCTAACTCTACTTATGCATCTCCATTTTTAATCACTGTAAAATTTCGAAAATGTTTGATAGGAAAATGTAATATCCTTTTTTTCTCTATAGACCTTACTGCCGCATGCTAAGAGAGTTGGGGGAGGGGAGCAGATTTTGGGGTATTTGTCAGATGGTTTGGACACGTTGGTGCCTTCTTCAGCCCCCTCCCCCATCCCTCAGACCTCTTCCACTTGTGTCTGTGCTCTCCTGACCAAGAGAGCAAATCCCCACACCTTCCTGTTTGAGACCCCCAGCTGACGTCACAACTGGAAAGATAGGAAAGGAAAGGGGTGAAGGTCTGTTTTTTGGGGGATTTGTTTTTGTTTTTTACGCACACATCTAACAGTCTGAGGGATTCATATGTCTGTCATTATTCACAGAGTACCAGTGTGATTAGTTTGATGATAGTATGTCATTGTTGGGTATTTCCTACCTAACACCCTAATAAACACCCAGAACACAGATTTTGAATGAGCACCGTGAGACCACGATTACACAATTGCAGACACAATTATGCATGCACATCACGATTATACAATGGCTGATACAATTATGCATGCACACCACGATTATACAATGACTAAAACAAGTATATATGTACATCACGATTATTTAATGGCTGACACAATTATGTTTACACACCACGATTATACAATGACTGACACAGTTATGAATGCACACAATGATTGTACTACAGCTGACACAATTATGTACAAGCCGTTTTTAAGCACCTTGTATAGTGACTGCCATATTCTCTGAGCTCAGAGGAATGTTCTCACCTACTGGGGAGCGCAGATTGCTATACTATGAGCTTGTCATAAGAAAGGCCATTGCAATGAAAACTTTCTAAAAAAAAATAAACAACACATTAATGGTAGACATCTGTTACTTTGCTGAAATCAATCAAAGACAAAGCTTTTTCACTGGGTCAAGGTTAAAGTATACTTTACTTCATAATGACCACCATCTCTACCAGAGACTGCACAATCAGCCCAGCAGCACCCAGAAAAGGAAGAGAAGTACTGGCATGCAGTGCTTTCATCCCTGGCTGACTGAGCACAGAAGAGGAAATCATACA
>CM060317.1:44799164-44801664 GCA_030674155.1 Stramonita haemastoma | reverse complement strand
GGTTACAGCTGACGACAAAACGTCAGAACAGGTTACAGCTGACGACAGAAGTCAGACATGTTGCAGCGGACGATAGAAACGTCAGACAAGGTTACAGCTGACGACAGAGACGTCAGAAAAGGTTATAGCTGACGACAGAAACGTCAGAAAAGGTTACAGCCGACGACAGAAACGTCAGAGACGGTTACAGCTGATGACAGAAACGTCAGAGACAAGGTTACAGCTGACCAAAAAAAAGTGAGGGAAGGTTGTGGCTGACGCTAGACACGTAAGAGAAAACTGCAGGGAAAAGAGAGGGAAAACGCAATTGAATGAGGGAACATCCCAAAGAACCCCACCGCAGACAAAATGACTGCCAATTCCGGACTGCTATGACTTCAGTGACCTTTTGGTGAACTTGTGGGTTGACAATGAAATTGTCTGGCGTTCAGTTCATGTAGTTGACTCTCCTCTTCTCTTTCAATATCGACTTCTGTTGCTCCTCTCCGTCCCTCCCCCCCCCCTCCATCCCTGTATACCCACTTCCACCCCATCCTGTACATGCTCTTCTCCTATATCCCCACCCTCTCTTCATTCTTATCCTTCCTCCTCCCCCCCATCCATCCACATCCATACCTTTCCTGCTCAGCCCTGTACCCATTCCAAAGCCATCCCAGTGGTTTTTCTCTAAGACAAAACTTTTCCCCAAACCATTCAGCATCCGGCCAGACCCTCATTACTCCATTTTTCTGTTTCCCTCCCTGCTCTAAAGCAGGTCACTGCTGTTCCCAGTACGTAACTGCTGTGCGCTATATGTTCTGTTGCCAATATCCCCACCAGCACCCCTCTCCCTGTCCCAGCCCTCCTCTTCCTCCTCTCTCTCTCTCTCTCCATCGCCCCCGTTCCTTGTAGTTTACTCTTATTTTCCTCTCCTCTTCTGTTTAGAAACTAGCCCGGTAAAGTATGATAAAATGCTATGATTATACTGAAAGATGTGGTTGTTTATAACGCAATGCGAAGTAATGTAATGATTGTGATGAGTGTAACATAATGCAACTTGATAAACAAAGTGCAACATATTGTAGTGAATTGGGACGAAATATATGTTGGGCAGGTTGTTTGGTTGATTTAGTTGATCGTTTGATTATCTGTTGCTTGATCCTCTTTTCTGCAGTTCTTGTTTTTCAACGCGCAAAATTTATAGACTGAAAGATAGATATACAGAGAAAAAGGAGAGAAACAGAGCAATTCTTTATGTTGAGGACAGTAGATAAGAACACACTGAAGCAACAAGAACTCACCATGCTTCCCAAGGACTGGACTACCAAAAGCTGTGGCAATTACAGAACAATCACATTGATAAGCCACACAAGCAAAGTTCTTCTAATCTTTCTCCTCAACAGAATTAAACATAAAGTAGGAGGACAGATAATTGGTTGCCAGGCAGGATACAGACATGGAAGAGGAACAACAGACGTAATTTTTGTGCTTCAAGTACTGTTTAGAGAAAATAATAAACATTAAAGATGAGGCCTTCATATAGTTCATAGACTATATACGGCGTTTGACAGTGTCAATCATCACCATATGTTTATCATAATGTTAAATAATGGGACTCTCTAAATCATCCTGTATCGCTCAAAACAAATCTTTATTCAGATCAGAAGGCAACTATCCGATGGACCGGTGAGGACAGGGTTTTTCGATGCAAGAAAGGAGTCCGTTAGGGCTGCATAATTATTTTCCTCGCATCTTTTCAGCTTAAACGATCATGAAGAAGGCAGGCATAGAGGACATGAGCATTGTTGTAGGAGGAAGACACATTACTAACCTCAGGTACGCGGATGATACAGCACTAACGGCCAATGATATCACAAGCATGAACAGAATCCTTTCAAAGTCCATGCAGTGGGCAACACTGCTGCCTTATGTTAAATGCCCAAAATAACCAAAGTTATGTACATTAATGGTGCAGTCACTCCTCAGAATAACAAAATCAGTAAAAGAGATCTGGATACGGCCAAAATTTCAAATATTTAGGTTCTACAAAAGAGAATAGTGGCTCGTACCTACAAGACATCAAAGCTAGAACCAACCAGCAAAAGAGGATTCAGTTAAACAACATTTGGAAAGACAGAGGCATTCCTAAATATCGCAAGATCGGGTTTTCAAAAGCACTTATCTGGTTTGTATTGCTGTATGGGTTAGAAGCCAAGACGCTACGAATACTGGAAGAAACACAATAAACACAGCCGAAATGGGGTTCTACACGCAACTTCTTAAGAGTCAAATGGTCAGAACAAATGAAAGCATTCTTAATGACCTCTCAATACAAAGACAAATGTTGGGTGGAGGTAATAAGCGCAGATGAGGTGTGTTGGTCATGCAAACAGAAACACAGACAAGTCTGATGAAGTTCTCCACGGCAAGATTAAAAGCTTTGGGTGGAGATCCCACTGACGATGGCGGCGATGAAGACAGCTGAGTTGAGCTGGGTTTTGATACAGATTTATTAAGATGA
>CM060317.1:44789164-44794164 GCA_030674155.1 Stramonita haemastoma | reverse complement strand
GGTTTCCCTATCAGAGTGGCTTTTTGTACAGAATTTTGCCAGGGTCAATCCCCTTATTGCCGTGGTGCGTGCATGTGCGAGAGTATGTCACAAGAGTTGCTATTTACTTGTTTCATTTTGTCTTTTATCTTTATCCTGGACTTTTTGCTTTCTAGGCAAGGCGCGTTACCACCTAGACCACCGATCTACCAGTGCTGTGGTGGTATGGACAACTCTGCGTGCTCATTAAACTCTGTATGCTCTTTGTGAAGTGTTGTGGTGGAAAGGACAGCTCTGTGTACGTGTGCTCTTCATACTCTGTGTGCTCTTTGTGCTGTGCTGTGGTGGAAAGGAGACTGGCAGCATGTTATCTGTGTGTATGCTGTGTACGTGACGTTACCACTGCTCCATACATGTCAATCTGATACTTCAGCTCTTGCTTTCATAACACTCAACACCTCTGTCTCTCTCTGTCTGTCTCTCTGTCTGTCTCTCTGTCTCTGTTTGTCTCTCTGTCTCTCTGTCTCTCCATCTCCCTCTCTGTCTCTCTGTCTCTGTCTCTGTCTGTCTGTCTGTCTTCTGTCCGTCCGTCCGTCCGTCCGTCCGTCCGTCCGTCCGTCCGTCCGTCCGTCCTCTCTCTCTCTCTCTCTCTCTCCTCTCTCTCTCTCTCTCTCTCTCTCTCTCTCTCTCTCTCTCTCTCTCTCTCTCTCTCTCTCTCTCTCTCTCTCTCTCTCTCTCTCTCAGATATATCTGACCCGAGCAAGATCATGAAACATGACGTGCCGACAGGAAACATAAAAAGTAATGGAAGCTATAGTGTCTTTCCTGAGCTATGATGAAGTATACATTTTTCGTACCTCTTACGATATCCATCTCCTCCTTTCAAAATACCACACACAACAGACACAGACAACACGGCCCACACACACACACACACACACACACACACACACACACAACACACACACACAGACACGCACGCACACACGCACACACACACGCACGCACGCACGCAAACACACACAACACACACACACACACACACACACACATACACACACACACACGGGTACTGTCTAGATTTCTTCATTCTTGTTCCTCAAAACATCTCCGTGTCCAAGCCATAAATACCAGTATCAACTGAATATCAACTATCTACCATCACTAACGAAGTATTATGAGTCCATATTAACACTCACAAAACTGTCTGTAAATGCCATTCAATGCCTGTGCCTTCAGCCTGCTTCACCAGACCAATGTCTGTCTGGCCCTGACACTGTTGATTTCTACAGTGGAAGTTACTGAGTAAGGATCCAGCCAGCTTCCTCCGCAAACAGCTAGCTCTTAAAGAACCATCTACATGCTGAGATCACTCAATCACGTGCTAGACAAGACTGGACTGCCCTGGCATCGTCAGACTGCTGGAATGGGGCAGTCTCCTCCTAGTTTGAGTCTGCCATGTGTGGGGGTGTTTTGGGGCTAACTGATAGAGTCTTCCATGTTGGGGGTGTTTTGACACTCACTGATAGAGTCTGCCATGTGTGGGGGTTTTGACACTAACTGATAGAGTCTGCCATGTGTGGGGGTTTTGACACTAACTGATAGAGTCTGCCATGGTGGGGGTGTTTTGACACTACTGATAGAGTTGCATGTGTGGGGGTGTTTTGGGGCTAACTGATGGAGTCTTCCATGTGTGGGGTGTTTGACACTAACTGATAGAGTCTACATTGTGGGTGTTTTGACACTAACTGATAGAGTCTGCCATGTGTGGGGGTGTTTTGGGCTAACTGATGGAGTCTTCCATGTGTGGGGGTGTTTTGACACTAACTGATAGAGTCTACCATGTGTGGGGATGTTTTGACACTAACTGATAGAGTCTGGCATGTGTGGGGGTGTTTTGACACAACTGATGAAGTTTGCCATAGTGGGGTGTTTGTCATAACAGATAGAGTCTCCATGTGTGGGGGTGTTTTGGCACTAACTGATGGAGTTGCCATTATCGCCATGTGTGGGGGTGTTTTTGGCACTAACTGATGGTGTTTGCCATAATCGCCAAGTGGGGGGGGGGTTATTTTGGCACTAACATGGTGTTTGCCATGGGGGGGGGGGGGGGGGGGGGTTGGCACTAACAGATGGGATCTGCTAGGTGTGCTGTGTTTTGGCACTAACAAATGTAGTCTGCCATCACCGCCATGTGTGGAGGTGGCAGTAACAGACATAGTCTGCCATAATGTCATGTGGCGGTTTTTTTTTGCACTATAGACAGTCTGCCATATTGCCATGTGTTTGGAGGTTTTTGCACTACAGACAGTCTGCCATATTGCCATGTGTTGGAGTTTTTTGCACTACTAGACAGTCTGCCATATTGCCATGTGTTTGGATTTTTTGCACTACTAGACAGTCTGCCATATTGCCATGTGCAGGATTTTTTGCACTACTAGACAGTCTGCCATATGCCATGTGCAGGGATTTTTTGCACTAATAGACAGTCTGCCATATTGCCATGTTTGGATTTTTGCACTACTAGACAGTCTGCCATATTGCATGTGCAGGATTTTTTGCACTACTAGACAGTCTGCCATATTGCCATGTGCAGGGATTTTGCACTACTAGACAGTCTGCCATGTTGCCATGTGTGGGATTATTTCACTGGCAGACATTCTGACATGTTGCCATGTGTAGGGAATTTCACACTAATAACAGTTTGCCGTGTGTGGATTTTGCACTAATAGACAGTTGCGTGTGTGTGGATTTTTGCCTTATACACAGTCTGCATATGCCTTGTGTGGGAATTTTTGTACCAGCAGATATATTCTGCTATTGGGTTGCATAACAGACGGAGTCTGCCATTAGTACCTGTGCTTTGCACTAACACAATGAGTCTGCTATTATCGCCATGTATGTTGGCTTGTTTTGCATAACATAGTGAGTCTGCCATTATCGCCATATGTGGCTTGCTTGCATTAGCAGATGGAGTCTGTCATTATTACTGTCAGGCGTTGGCTTGTTTTGCACTAACCGATGTGGTCTGTTAAAACGCTATGTGCTATGTGCATCTTGTTTTGCACTACAGATGTTTCTGCCATTATCGCCATATGTGGCTGTTTTGCATTAACAGATGAAGTCTGTCATTACTGTCAGGGTAGGCTTGTTTTGCATTAACAGATGTAGTCTGTTATTATCGCTATGTGTATCTTGTTTTGCACTAACAGGGAGTCTGTTGTTATCGCTATGTGTAGCTTGTTTTGCACTAACAGATGGAGTGTTTCTTGCGGTCCTCTTCTGTCGGCCTGTTCCCTGGGGTCATTATCCCATACATTTTGGCTGTGTCCCGTCATGCCAGTCGCCATATCAGACGACAGAAAACAGACTGCTGTCTGTTGGCTGGTTTATAGAAGGCTCAGATACACGTGTGTCCCTCCCTACTTACTTCCATACATCTCCATTAGGTCATGAAGCACGAAATAGTCCCTGTGGCCTGGCTGATGTCTTCCTGCGCCACAGAATACCTTCCCTGTAGTATAGGCGTTAGTCCTACGACCTATACTACAGGGAAGATATTCATATCAATGGCATCATCACTGACATTAGTATAGACAACAAGAAAATTCAGACCATCCACGTACTTGAGATCTATAGTATCGGATAAAGGATCAAAACCTGAAACTCTCTTCAGGATAGCCCAGACCACATCTGCAATGTCCAGACTGAAAGTCCTCTTGAACACCAAATAACATCGCTGTCAGCTTCAAGATCAGACTGATGCGTTCCTTGCTCATGTCCATATTTTGCACGCATGTGAAACGTGGACCATAATAGCAAACATTGAAGAAGAATACTAGCAATGGAGATGAGATATTTTGCACACTTCATTTTAGGGGTATATTTTTTCTCCTTTGATGGAAACTGAATGTTGTGAAGCTCAGAGGCTGTCACAGCTGAAGCCAGTGTTAACGTGCCGATTCAAACATGACACTTTTTTAAAGTAGGCCTGGCAGCTTGCTGACATCTGTACCTGCCAATACAGTTGACCTGAACCAATGAAAGAATTGACTTCTACCTTTCGTATTCTTCCTCAGAGAACTCTGGATGTCACAAACATTCACCAAGGAGCTCATTCAACGTAACAGCAATCACGGAGCAAATAGGCAAACACAAAAACAAAGAAAGATTTTTTTCAGAAAGATATAAAGCAGACAGGCACTTTCCCACAAAGGAGAGATATACACAATACAGTGGTCAAGAGGAAGGCAGACAGACAGACCGATTGGCAGGCAGGTAGACAGACCGACAGGCAGATAGACTGGCAGGCAGGCATACAGGCAGGCTGCGCATGCAGGCACACAGGCAGGCAGGTATACAGGCTGGCAGGCAGGCAGACAGGCAAAGCTACACGAGTAGTCACGGACAGGGGAATTCTTACCACCAGCAATCTAAGACCACTTTCCCTTGTGTGCTCAGCAATCACTGTTCTGATTGTATTCGTCTGCTTGTCTGTCTCCGTCTGTCTGTCTGTCTGTCTGTCTGTCTGTCTGTCTGTCTGTCTGTCTGTCTGTCTGTCTGTTATCTATCTGACTGCCTACCTGTCTTTGTTTCTGTCTGGAATGCTTCAACGCTGCCTCTCTGTTTGGCAGTCTATTTTGCAGATGTTTCTCTTATGAATCTGTCCGCCATTTTAGTTTGTTTGTCTGTCTGCCTGCAATTTGGTCTGACTGTCTATCTTTGTTTCTGCCTGTCATATTGTCTGTCTGCTTATTGATCTATGTCTTTATTAGCTTTCTGACTGTCTGCATTTCTGCCTGCCTTTCCTCTTCTATATAGCTTCTAGAAATTATTAAACAGAGGAATAAATGAATGGACCTTTATTTCCAAGAGTTACAAATAAGCATTTACTTACTTGCCTTCACCCAGCCCTTATTCTAAAAAGAGACAGACAGAGAGACAGAAAGATACAGACATATTGATACTGAAATATGTAAACAGAGCATAGAGAGACAGAGAGAGGGAAAGAGACAGAGATA
>CM060317.1:44771664-44779164 GCA_030674155.1 Stramonita haemastoma | reverse complement strand
GTAGTTTATTGCTGAAAGGCTGGAATGAGGTGAAAGTCAAGGTCATGTCGGGGTAGATTCCAGCGCTGTGGTAAAAAGACGTGTTGCTGCATTCAGTTTCTCAGCCTGACCTTTTCATGACCCTCTAATCCATTTTGCCCGTACACCACAGTTAGATAACTCTCAGCATCGCCCTATCCCCCTCTCTCTTCTTTCTGCCCTTTAGCCTTTAATCTCATTTTCCTCATAGACTCTGAGCTTCACCCCCTCTTACGTCAGCTCCCTGTAGCGGTGGGTCAATAGTGGTGCTGAGTGGCCACTACACTGCAGAGGCCTCAAGACGTGACTGGCCTCTACACACTACCCAGGTCAGACAAAACAGTCAGTCCCTCCTCTCTGTGTCACTGCTCACTACTACAGGCTTGGAGCTGGCGGGGGGAGCACTTTTGGCCCTGCATGGCCACAACAGTGATATTTGTACACTTCATGTCTTCAATTAACGATCACAACAACGATGGTTGTGCACTTCATGTCTTCAATTAACGATCACAACAGCGGTGTTTGTACACTTCATGTCTTCAATTAACGATCACAACAACGATGGTTGTGCACTTCATCATGTCTTTACTGATGATCACAACAGCGATGCTTGTACACTTCATGTCTTCAACTTACGATCACAACAACGATGGTTGTGCACTTCATGTCTTTAACTGATGATCAAAACAGCGAGGGTTGTGCACTTCATGTCTTCAACTAACGATCACAACAACGATGGTTGCGCACTTCATGTCTTTAACTGATGATCAAAACAGCGAGGGTTGTGCACTTCATGTCTTCAACTAACGATCACAACAGCGATGATTATACACTTGGTATCTTCAGCTGATAACCTTTGAAATGCCAGTACATGTAATGAATGAATACTCTGGGGATAGCTCTTAATATTCATTTTCTTTCATATTACGATATGCTGCAACAACAACAAAAACAATAGCTACCAGCCGCCAAAGCTCTGAAAACACTAGCAGTAGCAGCAGCAGTACTAGCAACAGCCATAACAGAAGCAGCAGCAGAAGAAGAAAAAAATAAGAAGAATGCAAAGAAGACAAAGAATGTAAAAAAGAGGAATGCAAAGAAGAAGAAGGAGAATGCAAAGAAGAAGAATGCAAAGAAGAATGCAAAGAAGAAGAAAAAGACTGGTACATGCAGACTGTATTTAGGTATTTTAATAAATAATAATAATAATAATAATAATAATAAATAATAATAATAATAATAATAATAATAATAATAATAAAATAAATAATAATGAAAAAAATATGGAATTTATTATAGCGCTCTATCTTGCAAAAACAATCAAAGGCAATCAGAAACTTTAAACCTCTAACCTTCTTTTTATGAAAACCCCACAGAGGAAAGGGGGGGGTGGAGTCAAGGAAACCTTTAGGGTTATCTTGTTTCCAAGAAACCTATGTGAGGAGGGGGTTTCCAAAAACCACATGGGTTTAGTGCAGTTTCAGAGATATGGGGTTGGTGTTCATTTCCAAGAAAACATCCTTGGAGCAGTTGGTTTGTAGAGAAAATCTGTAGTATTAGGGGTGGATGTAGTGTGATTTCAGGAAATTCCCATGTACCGTGTTGGTTCAGAAAATTTACCAGGGTTGCAGTGATTTTCGGGATTCAAGTCGGTCTCTGGAAATCCAGTGTGCTGATTTTCAGGAAATCTGTAGACTGGTGTTGTTCAGGGAAATCTACTATACTGGATTCCTGGAAATCTGCTAGGGGTAGTGTTGGTTTCCAGAAAATGTCTCAGGAGCAGTGTTGGTTTCAGGAAATCTCTAAGGAGCAGTGTCAGTTTTCAGAAACTCTCTCAGAAGCAGTGTTGGTTTCAGAAAATCTTTCTGAAGCAGTGTTGGCTTCCAGAAAATCTTTCTGAAGCAGTGTTGGTTTCCAGGAAATATCTCGAAGGCAGTGTTGGTTTCCAGAAAATCTCTCAAAAGCAGTGTTATTTTCCAGGAAATCTATTAGGGGCCGTGTTGGCTTCCAGGAAAATCTATCAGGAGCAGTGTTGGTTTCCAGGAAATCTATCTAGAGCGATGCTGGTTTTCAGGAAATCCACTAGTGTCTGTGTTGGTTTCCAGGATAGCCACTAGAGGTGGTTGTAGTTAGGGGAAAACCCCGAGGATGGTGTTGGCTTGGATAAAAACTATCAGGGATGGTTTGGAGGAAAACAACTAGAAAGTGTGTTGGTTTGTAAGCAAACCCCATTAGTGATGATGATGTGAACAAAAAAAATGAAGGGGTTGTTGGGGTTCATAGAAAAAGCTATGGGGTGGTGATAGTTTGGAGGAAAAAGATTAGGAGTGGTGTTGGTTTAGACGAGAATCACTAGGGGTGGTTTTGTTTGGATACAACACTCAGTAATGTGGTGTTAGTGACTGAGATCTAGAGCCATGCTGTATCAACTCGAGCTATATGTGCTGTAGATTTCTGCCATTTGACAAACCATTTTCTGCTAAGCAGAAGGGTTTTAAAGCAGAACATGGATGGAGAATACTCGTTTCACGGTGTGTATCTCTGTCTTGGCCTGTGAAGTGCGTAGTTATAAAAAAGTAAATACTCTCGGTCGGTGGTACTTAGACTGGAAGCTGGTTGCGATCACAACGCTGTCACATTTGTAATCAACAGGAGACAGGGAAGCCAGACACAGAAGACTACATGTTCCTGCTGCTCAGTTGAGCTTGAAGCTAGTAGGTATTTGGTTTCATCAGTAACATCTCATGCAATGAATGATAGGAAAACACTATAAGGTAATGTAGGTAACCATGAAGGATGTTGTGTCACTGAGGGGACTGTGGGCAGAGACACAGAGAGGGCAGCACAAGCATTGTCACAGACAGCAAACAGCAGGGAGTCGTCTTTGGAAATGACAACAATGGTGTTTAAGTCTTCTCCCATTTTCCTTAGTCCTTTAGCACACGAGGAATCACTTCTGCTTGATAGGGCCGCCAGAATAATCACTACACTAAAAGGGAAAGGGGGCGGGGGTCAAAACAGAAATGTGGGTGTGTTGTGAAGTACAAGGGGTAAAGGCTGGAGACAGAAATGGCGTGACAGAGATGTCTGTGGCAAATGAAGGGGGGAGGTATTTATTTATTTATTTGTTCTTTTATATCGAGGATAATGGAATAAGCAATCATATGCTTTTTTACACCCAGTCCCCGTGTGTGTGCAGTTTTGTAAATGTCATCTGTTCCCTCCGGCACACGATGGCCTACTCTTACGAAAAGCGGAACAGGATTTAACGTGTGCGTGAGGGGTTGGGGGAAGGTGGCATCCAGAGGGTGGTGAGCAAAGCACACCTGTAATCTGTTGACAGTTTCAAGGTGAGCACTGTGTACCCACTGCAGTGAAGGTGTCACTGAAGGAGACTGTGAGTCACTGACTACAGCTACAGATAGCACAGACAGTACAGGCAGCACAGGCGTCCAGAGGGCAGAACAGACTGTCACTGTGGCTATAGACAGCACAGAGGGCACATACAGTATAGACAGGTAGAGGACAGAACAGACTATCACTGTAGCTATAGACAGCACAGAGGGCACATACAGTATAGACAGGTAGAGGACAGAACAGACTATCACTGTGGCTATAGACAGCACAGAGGGCACATACAGTATAGACAGGTAGAGGACAGAACAGACTATCACTGTGGCTATAGACAGCACAGAGGGCACATACAGTATAGACAGGTAGAGGACAGAACAGACTATCACTGTAGCTATAGACAGCACAGAGGGCACATACAGAATAGACAGGTAGAGGACAGAACAGACTATCACTGTGGCTATAGACAGCACAGAGGGCACATACAGTATAGACAGGTAGAGGGCAGAACAGACTATCACTGTGGCTATAGACAGCACAGAGGGCACATACAGTATAGACAGGTAGAGGACAGAACAGACTATCACTGTAGCTATAGACAGCACAGAGAGCACAGTCATACAGTACAGACAGGCAGAAAGCAGAACAGACAATGTCACTGTAGCTATAGACAGCACAGAGAGCACAGTCATACAGTACAGACAGGCATAAAGCAGAACAGACAATGTCACTGTAGCTATAGACAGCACAGAGAGCACAGAGAGCACAGTCATTCAGCACAGCCAGGCATAAAGCAGAACAGACTGTCACTGAAGCGACAGACAACACAGACAGTACAGATGGCACAGACAGTACAGACAGCACAGACAGTATAGGCATTCAGAAGGCAGAAGCCTGCACAGACTGACAGGGTGGTTGAGATGGTGATGAGTGTGTGAGGAAGACAGCACAACCATACACTGGACCACAACAACTAGTATCACTTGTTCACACACACACACACACACACACACACCACACACACAACGCACGCATGCAGGCACGCACACATACACACACGCACACATGCACGCACACACACACACACACACGCACGCGCGCGCGCACGCACACACACACACCACACTGTCTAAAACCACTTCTTAATGGATAGACGTTAAAACGAAGACAAACACACACACGCAAGCGCGCAAGCGTGGGCGCACACACACACACACACACACACACACACACACACACACACACACACACACACGCACGCACGCACGCACGCACACACACACACATTCCTAAAAGCAGTCCTTACCAGTATAGGAGGTGATAACAGCCAGTCCTCACTTTAGAGCACAGCTTCCTCCACACCCACCCTGTGTGACGTCACACTGCTGCCTGCACTGACACCCCTTCCCCCCTTCCCCAAACAGACCATGCAACCCCTACTGCACTGATAAGGGGCAAAGGCCAGCATCTCTCATCAGACAGTCACTCTATATCTGTCTGTCTGTCTGTCTGTCTGCCTGTCCTCTCTAGTTTGCCAAAGGAGCACAGAGTCCCTCCATCTGCTCCCCCCCCCCCCCCCCCATCAGTGTGTCACGTGCTGTGGCCAAGTCACGCCACACTGGCTGTCACGAGGGATCCAGGGTCCCAGTGAGGAGAGAGAGAGATGGCCCTCTGCTGATGCTGACATGCCTGGCTGCCTGTGATTACAGTCATCACACTGTTAGCCAGCCAAAAAAACTCCCCAACTATTCATTTCACAGCAACCAATGAAATCCAAACTGCTGATGACTGTGTGCCCTGGTTCAAGGAAAGAGAGACAAACAGACATACAGACATGTAGGCAGACAGACAGACTCACATACTGATGGACAGATAGACAGCCCAGCACCCAGACAGATTCTCTTTCCCAGAAGATAGCACTAAAGCAGTCTACACAGTCAAGTCGGTTGCCGCTTCAGAATGTGTTATGCAGTGGAGAGAACAGCTTCACAGTGTCTGTTAACATCATGGTGATGTCTTCATCTTGTTGCAGAAAGCAGTGAGGTCAAAACATCCTGTTGTTGCAGGACTGAACCCATCACCACACGATTACTCAAGGTGCCTGTGTGGTTTAGGTGAGGTGCTCGTTTGAGGGAGAGGTGTGGGGAATCTTTCCTGGCATGAACACTGATTGTGACTCTATCCCCACCCCCTAAGTCTTCCACACAAACCTTACACAGGTAGAAAGCCGTGTACACCCTGCCAAACCCCATTCACTTGACTTCAAAGCGTCAGGCAGCTCTGGCAGATGGCGTGGGTGACTTCACTACAGTTGTCAGCATGCACGTGGCGTCTGCAGAGGGCTGAGTCCAGCAGGTGAACTAACTGGATGTGTCTTTAAAACACACTGCCTGAAAAACTCAGTACTATGCTTCTGCAACGTTTCATCAAGTTCAGAGAGAAGTACGTCCGATGATCGTGACTGTTTTCTTTATCCAACACTCAGACAGCAGCCACTGTGTCTGGTTTATGAGCGAAAATGTGTTGCACTGCTGTTAAGTGCCCCAGACAAGTCAGGCCCAGCGCATCAGACTTCAGCCTGAGAAAGTATGATCGATTGTTGTGTCTAAAATCGTTATGTTTAATATATATTTTTTTCTCAATTGTGTAAATATATAGATAGATAAATATAGAGAGATATATATCATATATAATTATATCATATATATATATATAATTTATATATATATATATAATATATATATATATATATATATATATATATATATATATATATATATATATATAAAAGTGCAGTTTATGGGAATAAGGCATATAAAAGTTCACAAAATTCATTCGTATGTTGAGGGAGATTATTCACCTAGATGGAAAATACAAGGGAGGCTAGTATAGTGTGCAGCTTGAGAGGCACCCTCGTTATCGTTCTGCGCCAGGAACAGTCCTGTACCAATAACCGTTGCTTACTGACAGCATTGCCATACAGAGACTATTTTTTAGAGTTCGGATACGTTTCTGATGCTGACGATTTTTTTCGAAGAGATCAAAGACTTTTGCGAAATGAACTGAGAGAGAGAGAGAGAGAGAGAGAGAGAGAGAGAGAGAGAGAGAGAGAGAGAGAGAGAGAGAGAGAGAGAGAGGAGAGAGAGAGAGAGAGAGAGAGAGAAGGAGAGAAGAGAGAGAGAGAGAGAGAGAGAGAAAACTCGAAACTCGAAACTCGAAACTCGAAACTCGAAACTCGAATATTTTAATGAGGTAATTGGAGAGAGAGAGAGAGAGAGAAGAGAGAGAGAGAGAGAGAGAGAGAGAGAGAGAGAGAGAGAGAGAGAGAGAGAGAGAGGAAGACAGACAGACGACAGACAGACAGACAGACAGACAGACAGACAGACAGACAGACAGAAGACAGACAGACAGACAGACAGAGACAAAGACAGACAGACAGACAGACAGAGAGACAGAGAGAGAGACAGAGAGAGAGACAGAGAGACAGAGACAGAGAGAGACAAAGACAGAGACAGACAGACAGACAGACAGACAGACAGACAGAGAGAAAATGAAGAAACGAATGGATGAATGAATGAAATAAAAGGAAAACAACATGGGATCCAGGGTAGAGCCTTGTGAAATTCGGAACACATTGATCAGAAAAAGCACCATGCAATACTTTACATTTTTTGTTTATTATCTGTAGAAAAGAAGGAAAATATAAGTTGTAAAGTGTCAGAGGATACTTTGTACTTTTAGTTCTTTCATGAGCAGACTCTGGTCAATAACATCAAAGACATTAGCAAAACCTTTGAACATTCTCCCGTAAATGCTTTTTCCTTCATGTCTACTAACTACATAATTATCTCTGAGTTTTATCAGGGCGGTGTGGCCCGAGTGATTTGCTCTGAACCGAGACTGGTTGGAGTGTTCAAGTTTTATCGTTTAACTGAGTAAGTAGACATTTATTGGTGTCGTTCCCTTAGTTTTGAAAAAAAAAAGATAACATTGAGATAATACTGTAATAAGAGGTATTGGCTGGACCTCCTGATTTGTAGAAAGGAATAATATTACTCTGAATATGTGTGGGGGGATAGTTCTGCTCTTACAAAAAATATGAATGTAAGTGTCTTTGCTGTAGGTGAAAAC
>CM060317.1:44724164-44766664 GCA_030674155.1 Stramonita haemastoma | reverse complement strand
CACACAATGGGCATGGGAACTGTGTGGACCGAACGTCTTAGGTTAAAATAATCTTCCATTTGTATTAAAATCAAGTGTTCTAAATCTAAATATTGCATAATGTAGTCAGTGCCATTTGTCAGTGTCTGTTCGAAAATACTTTTCAGCCTGAAATGAACGTCAACGAAAGAAAGAGAACACTGGACACTGAATGCTGCCACAATACAACCAATTGGGGGAGGATATAGTAATACAGGAACAAGGTGATACATTTCAAAACATTGAAAGTCAAAACTCAGAAAATAATAGAAAAATTTACATCGTGCAACGTAAAATAATGTACTTGATCCTAGCAGTAAATTCAAGACATCTTGAGTGAGCTATTAAATGGAAAACAACTGCAATCAATCAGCCAAACTAACGTAACATACCTCACAACAGATTTTAAATTCAGACAATACATCTCTTTCTCCTGCTAAATGAGTGGAAGACATATCGGGAGACATTGTGCATCTGGTGGATATTCGACATTTGCAGAATTAGAAACACTTAAACGAGAACTTTAGTTAAACTCCCCAGGAATTTATTTTTAAGATCCAAATACGAGGGGCAGTCAAAGAGAAAATGTTGTTCATCTTCGGTTACTGACATACAAAAAGGACAGTTTTTGTTTCGCCAAGAATCGCTGTATCGATGCACATTTCCATTTAGTGCTAGGACGTTAAATCTTAATTGAGAAATAGTAACTTAAAGCAGAGAGAGAGAGAGAGAGAGGAGAGAGAGAGAGAGAGAGAGAGAGAGAGAGAGAGAGAGAGAGAGAGACAGAGACAGAGACAGAGACAGAGACAGAGACAGAGACAGACAGACAGACAGACAGACAGACAGACAGACAGAGACAGAAAAAGAGAGAGAGAGAGAGAGAGAGAGAGAGAGAGAGAGAGAGAGAGAGAGAGAGAGAGAGAGAGAGAGACAGACAGACAGACAGACAGACAGACAGACAGACAGACAGACAGACAGACAGACAGGACAGACAGAGACAGAGAGAGACAGAGAGAGACAGAGAGAGGACAGAGGGAGAGAGAGAGAGAGAGAGAGAGAGAGAGAGAGAGAGAGAGAGAGACAGAGACAGAGACAGAGACAGAGACAGAGACAGAGACAGACAGACAGACAGACAGACAGAACAGAAAGAGAGAGAGAGAGAGAGACAGACAGACAGACAGACAGACAGACAGACAGACCAGACAGAGACAGAGACAGAGAGACAGACACACAGAGAGAGACAGAGGAGAGAGGAGAGAGACAAGGCAAGGCAAGGCAAAATTCTTTTATTCGAGGATAATAGATAAGCACTCATGTGCTTTTTTACATCCAGTCCCGCCCTTTTCAGGGAAAACATCAAGATAAAAAGATACTAAACAGTAAAACTATATGCAGTACCAAACAACATAAAGGAATAAGGACATTATACATAATAAGATAATAAAAATGCACACTTTCAGAAGACGAAAATCAGAAGCCACAATAAAATGATTTTGATTATAAAAGAAAAGAGAAGCGTTAATAGATAAAGAGAAACCAAAGAAACATAATGAAATAAACAACTTAGCAACCAAGAAAAGTCCACCCAAAAATAGAGAGAGAGAGAGAGAGAGAGAGAGAGAGAGAGAGAGAGAGAGAGAGAGAGAGAGAGAGAGAGAGAGAGAGAGAGAGAGAGGAGAGAGAGAGAGAGAGAGAGAGAGAGAGAGAGAGAGAGAGAGATTCTCCGGACCCAAGATCTTAAATGTAAGGCCACCTGCAAGTATAGGAGAAGGACATAATTACGGAAGAAACTGAAATAGCCTAGCTTCCCATGGGGATGCCGGGGTTCTGTCATTATAAATAGCATTCCCATCTTCTGGAAATTGTGCTAGGAACTCCTTCTTTTCTATCACTCTGTTTTTTTTCTGCCTTTGTTCTTTTTCTTCTTGTCACCTCCTTAGAAGATTTTCTCTCTCACGGATGTTTTGGGCGTGACTTTTCAGGCGCTTAACGACGGCGTAATGCATTTTCGCTTATATGACAGTTAATAAAATGTGCTGTCTGAGCGTTTGACGACCAAGAAGAAATAACACGGCAGACATGACTAAAGTTGAAATCATTAAGTGACCTTTCCCAGCAACACAAACCACCTCCACCTCCTTTCACCACCACACATCCCACACTCTGACTAAATGATCCAAGTTATCGGCCTTTGAAAGCGTAGAATATAATCCTACACACACATTCCCCAAATTTTGAATTGACAGACGTGTTTACTCTGCAACTAATTTTGAAAGGATTGCTCATTTGTATTTGCATAGTACTTTACCAGACATTTCTCCTGCGAGTATGTATATAGTGTGCATTGAACGAGAAAATGAATTTAATTTCAGTTTTGACACAAAAAGACACGGAGTTGAAAATCCACATAATGCAACTGAAGAATGAAAAGCAATCGGGCAATGACACCATCTTTACTTCTAAAAGCCAAACTCCCCGCTCCATTATACTGATGACTCTAACTCGGGCAATGAAACTACCGTTCTTCCGTTGGCTTTGGAGACAGAGAAAATAATTCCAACTGCCAAAAGAAAAAAAGGCACCGGGTTCAAAGGACTTTAGGGCTAACCCATTTTCTAGTCTATCCTCCTCCTCATCCATCTCTCCGTTCCCTTACCGGGAAGAGTGCATAGCGCCTGGTCTTCTCCCATGCTTGTAATTCCATTTCTTGCAGTTTACCGAAACTGCGTGGTCGGTGAGATGCGCATGCGTCGTGGCAGCCATATCGTGTATACTTCCGATAGCGAAATGCAAGAAATGCCCACAATCTAGGTAAATTTGTTGATTATTGATATTACCGAGACTAACATGTTAGCTGTATGCTTAAAATCTATATGCATACATTACTAGATAGTCTCAGCCATCATACTATATACATATTGTGAATTATGTTGCGGGCCAAATTGAATTTCTGTTCTCCCCTTCGGGTACTGTGTATCCCTGCAAAACTGTTTATGTATCCACTTAGTGCATTTTCTATATTCTTCTAGTCTTGTTTTTGTTCCTTCTACTGCTGTTTCTGTTCCCTCTACTGCTGTTTCTGTTCCCTCTGCTGCTGTTTCTGTTCCTTCTACTGCTGTTTCTGTTCCCTCTGCTGCTGTTTCTGTTCCCTCTGCTGCTGTTTCTGTTCCCTCTGCTGCTGTTTCTGTTCCCATTACTGCTGTTTCTGTTCCCTCTAATGCTGTTTCTGTTCCCTCTGCTACTTTTTCTGTTCCCTCTAATGCTGTTTCTGTTCCCTCTGCTGCTGTTTCTGTTCCCATTACTGCTGTTTCTATTCCCTCTGCTGCTGTTTCTGTTCCCTCTGCTGCTGTTTCTGTTCCCTCTGCTGCTGTTTCTGTTCCCTCTGCTGCTGTTTCTGTTCCTTCTGCTGCTGTTTCTGTTCCCTCTGCTACTTTTTCTGTTCCCTCTAATGCTGTTTCTGTTCCCTCTGCTGCTGTTTCTGTTCCCTCTGCTACTGTTTCTGTTCCCTCTAATGCTGTTTCTGTTCCCTCTAATGCTGTTTCTGTTCCCTCTAATGCTGTTTCTGTTCCCTCTGCTGCTGTTTCTGTTCCCTCTGCTACTGTTTCTGTTCCCATTACTGCTGTTTCTGTTCCCTCTAATGCTGTTTCTGTTCCCTCTAATGCTGTTTCTGTTCCCTCTAATGCTGTTTCTGTTCCCTCTGCTGCTGTTTCTGTTCCCATTACTGCTGTTTCTGTTCCCTCTGCTGCTGTTTCTATTCCCTCTGCTACTGTTTCTGTTCCTTCTGCTGCTGTTTCTGTTCCCTCTACTGCTGTTTTTGTTCCCTATAGCACTATTTTTGTTTCTTAAAGATTCGTAAACGACTCACGGTACAAGGACACAGAAACATAGGCATGCGTGGTTGAGACGATCGCCTTTGATCTCGAGCACAGAGCAGTTCACCTTGCTGATGTTTGTCAACTGCAATGGAGGAACTTCCCACGTCACCACTATATTATTCTCAGTCGTTTGGCGGGCTGCAGCTTTCGGTCATAAGGATGGCCAATCCGCCACCAGGGATGCAGCTATGTTTTACACCCACCAGGGGCAGGCACGTTTTATAAACAGCAATCATAACCTTGCAATTGTCTGATATACCAATCTAACGAAAAATTATCAGTGACATGACTACCATTCTCTGAGATAACAATCTAACGAAACATAATCAGTGACATGACCACCATTGTCTTCCCCAGTTCACTAGTGTCCTTCAGGCTCTTGCCTCTGACCCTTACTGTGTTCTCACCTCATTCACTTCAGCTCTCAAAGCCTTCTCCCTATTTCACTTCAGCTCTCAAAACCTCCTCCCTATTTTACTTCAGCTCTTAACCTATTCCCTATTTCACTTCAGCTCTTAATCTACTCCCTATTTTACTTCAACTCTTAACCTACTCCCTATTTCACTTCAGCTCTAAACCTACTCCCTATTTCACTTCAACTCTTAACCTACTCCCTATTTCACTTCAGCTCTCAATGCCTCCTCCCTACGAGACCAATGTCATGGCCAGGAATCTCTCTCCACCATGGACTGTTCATCTCTTGGCAAAGACCTAAGTTCTCCACTCCTCATCTTCCAGCTATCTTCTGCTGACACGTTGACGCCATGCTACCTCACTGTCTCCAGCAATATCCTCTGCTCCTCCCACCGGATGCAAGGTCTCTCTCTGTCTCTTGGCACCCTGGCTTACTGCTACAGGGCCTCAGCTCTCAGCTGGCATACATCAAAGGAGGCGAGCTGAGAGCACAGATGAACGAAACCAAACTTGTCGTGCATAAACAATTGTCACTCTGTCAAAAAACCACAAATGTTCACAGTGCTGCAGCTTTGTGTTTTCTGAGGCAAAGACATGGTTAATGCTGTCTTTTCTAAAACCAAAAGTAGCCCACATACTCTCTGATTTTCCATCTGCTGGTCTTCCTCAACATTTTCTTTTAGATTCTCTTTGGTAAAATTTCTGACATTTGTGACAAACTCGATCAGCAGGTTGTCATTTCTCAATCAGCAGCTGACTCCTCCTTTTCAGGGACCCCCCCCCCCCACCTCCTTCTCCCGACATCAATCCAGCCCATCTCTGAAACTTTTGTCAGGAAAACCATTATGTCGTCTGTTACTGTTATTAAAAGCAGTGAACTGGATCCTCTACCGCCACAGTCAAGGCGGGATGTCTTGATATTCTCCTTCCAGTTATTCCTTCTGTTATCCACCAGTCACTTGTTCAGGCACTTCCCCTATATCTTCAGTTCAGCTCTTGAAAACTCCCTAGAGAAACCTTCAATTTATTTTGCTCGTACCTCAAACGAAGCTCCAAGGTTCATAAATTGAGATAAATACGTACGTGGCCATTTTAGCCGCTATTAATGCAGCTGCACTCCACCTTCGGGAAAATTTTCGATGAAGTGTAGCCAGTGGAGAATGGGTTCGGGTAAAGGCATGGTGTAGCTGCCCTATGTATGTTGAGTCTTTTTATTCAGTAGTTGTATAACTCTATAATTACGCCTTTTGTTTTTAGGTCTTAGAGCTTTCATGAGAAAGATTACGCACACAACTTCCTGACGTAATTTCTGACTTGACTTATTACTGACCTACTACACCTGTCAGGCAAATCGCGTTTATTCATTATTCTTTTTTTTCTTATATCGAGATATGAATAACACTCAATGTTTTCATCAGCCCGTGTGTACGCTTTGTAATATGTCATCTGTCCACGCACCACATGGCCTACTCTAGAAACGAACATTTACGTGCTCGAATGTTCTGCGTGCGTTCGCACACGGCCTTTGTTACACTCATCCGAAGACTTGGAATGAGTCAGCACGATTTACTCAGGGGAAAAATATCTCGAACAGAACGAACCTGTCGTCAAATTGCAAGCGCAATGTTCGACCACAAGGCTATCCTCCCGCAGTGAAAATGACCCGCACGCATTCAACCCACCTCCCCCCCTATACACACACTCACACACAAGTGATACCATCGAGTGATGCACTATCCCCGATACTGTCCTCTTCACTGACAACATCATGACGCAAACTAACGAGAAGGAATCAATGACGCAACTAAACCTCTTTTTTGTCATCACAGGAGGAGAACGAGGGGCCTTGGCGTCCTGGTAGCCAAGTTAGGCAGCGGCACCACGACTTCCCTGCTGACCCTTCATGATTTGAGCAGCGTGAGGAAGCCTGAGGTGTTTGTGGTTTTTTTGGGGGGGAAGGGAAGGTATTCAACAAAGTTGTGCTGTAGTACACTGAGCGTGCTGGGGGAAAACCACAACAAACTTCTTTATCTTTTGCTTGCCCCTGCATAAACATGTTCTTTTTGCCTTGGGAGAAACAACATACACGCGCGTGCGCGCACGCGTGCAACACACATACACATACACAACACATACACACACACACACACTCTCTCTCTCTCTCTCTCTCTCTCTCTCTCTCTCTCTCTCTCTCTCTCTCTCCTCTCTCTCTCTCTCCATCTCATCACACACATCACACACCACCCCACCTCACACACACACAAACACACAAAACAACACACACACACACAAAGGTATGTGTGCGTGTATTATAGAACCAATAGGTACTGTAGTTTTTGGCCTGTGTTTGGAAAAGGGTTGTAGAAGGGGTTTTACAGGGCAGCAAAGCACAGTATGTGGACATGTTTTACACATTTTATTTGACATCGGAAGCACTTTTGGTGAAAATCTTAGACTGAAATAAGTAATGCAATTCAACAGAACAAAAGACAAGCAAAACACCGAGGCAAAAAAACAACAACCAAGCACTTTAGCGCAAACAATAAACATTTCATACATTTCCATAGCAAAGAAAATTCGCTTATAAATTACATCCGAAAAAACAACATGCTAAATCATATACCCACTTCGCCCACCTCATACACATATCAGTCAGATACATGGTAAAAGAATGAATATGTTAAATATGAGGAGAGAGAGAGAGAGAGAGAGAGAGAGAGAGAGAGAGAGAGAGAGAGAGAGAGAGAGAGAGAGAGAGAGAGAGAGAGAGAGAGAGAGAGAGAGAGCAGAGAGAGCTCTGAGCACTTCCATGACACCAATAATTTTCAGAACAACCACTCGTCACCTGCACAATAGATTCATGTCCTTTCAACCAGATTTATACGCAGGACACTCCTTGAACTACCATAAACACACGCATGCATAAGTGTGCGCACCCATACACCTACTCTCATCCCCTCACACACCCACACACACACCCACACCACCTGCACACTCGCGCGTGCAAACGTTCCACAACGCACACACACACCCGCACACACACACACACGCACACACACACACACACAACCACACACACACACACACACACACACACACACACACAGCCTTCCCTAGCATTCCTATCCTTTATTTTGTTTTCAAACAGTGTCAGCTGGTGAGAAAACATTCTGAAACAGGTAAAAAAAAAAAGAGGTGGAAGTTCAGCGAACCCACCCACCCCACCCCTCCATCTCAAAATGAACAAAACAAAGTCGGATTGGGGCTCTCCCTAGTAGTGGTAGGTAAACGATTACATACGAAAAATATCTCTATCAGTAAACCTCAGAGCTCTAGCTGAGAAACAAAGACCCTTTCACATTGATTCTCACATACGAAACCCAAACTTTTATTTACAGTTCTGATATCATACTCCGAACCGTCCTCCCCCCCTCCTTTTTTTTTTTACCTCGTGTATCTAAATTTGTGAACAGTGTAAAAGTGGTGTGAAGCAAGTGATCCAATTCCCTGGGTATAAACTCCAGCCACTAATGAATATGCCGCCGCTGTAGTCTAGTGGTTAGGGCGTTGGACTCGTAATCTAAAGGTTGCGGGTTCAATCCCAGCTTTCAGCTATGGCGTTGTGCCCTTGGAAAAGGCACTTTACGGCTATTTTCTCACCCCACCCAGGTGTAAAAGGGGTACCAACCTTGTGTTGGGGGTTAACCCTGCGATAGACTGGCGTCCTATCCAGGGGGAGTCTATGACTCTCAGTCGCTTAACGCCACAGAAACCGGGATAAGCACCGGCCTGATGGGCCTTAGGCTCGGGACAGACTTTAACTTTTTAATGAATATACCTAAAAGGGGTTTCCCGTTAACTAAATTACTGAGTGCAAAAGAAGCAGAAGAAGCAGGAGAAGAAGAATGCAAAGAATGCCAAGAAGAATACGAAGAATACGAAGAGGAATTCGAAGAAGAATACGAAGGAGAAGGCGAGGGAAAATGCAAAGAAGAATGCAAGAAAAAGAAGAAAAATGCAAAAAAAGAAAAATGCAAAGAGAACGAAGAAATATTCAAGAAGAAGAAGAAGAAGAAGAAGAAGAAGAAGAAGAAGAAGAAGAAGAAGAAGAAGAAGAAGAAGAAGAAGAAGAAGAAGAAGAAGAAGAAGAATGCAAAGAAGAATACAAAGAAGAATGCGAAGACAAATAAATCAAAGAAGAATGCAAAAAATGTAAAGAATGCAAAGAAGAAGAAGAAGAAGAAGAAGAAGAAGAAGAAGAAGAAGAAGAAGAAGAAGAAGAAGAAGAACAACAACAACAACAACAACAACAACAACAACAACAACAACAACCAGCATAATGCAAAGAAGAACAAGAAGAAGAAGAAAGCGAAGAAGAAGAAGAAAGTGAAGAAGAAGAAGAAAGCGAAGAAGAACAGTGCGAAGAAGAACAATGCTAAGAGGAAAAGGAAGAATGCGATGAAGAAGAAGAAGAATGCGAAGAAGAAGAAGAAGAATGCGAAGAAGAAGAAGAAGAAGAAGAAGAAGAAGAAGAAGAAGAAGAAGAAGAAGAAGAAGAAGAAGAAGAAGAAGAAAGAAGAAGAAGAAGAAGAAGAAGAAGAAGAGGATCACGATTATCATGGTCATCATGATTAAAGAGGACCAAGAAGAAAAGGATGAAGGTGAAAAGGGTAAAGAAGAAAATATAGAGAAGAAGAAAAAAAACTTGATAAAGAAAAAGAACATCATGGCGAAGGCACAAAGACAGAGAAAGAGGCACTTTGATTCTTTGAGTAGAGAGACAGAATGAATGACGGAATTAATGAATTATTTTTGTTAATGATTTTTACTTTTCAAGGGCTCAAAAAAGCATTCACACACATTTTTCATCCGGCCCTTGCCCTGATTACTCACCAGCAAAGCAAAACAAAACAAAAAAACAAGAGAACACACACACACATACACACACACACGCGCGCACACACACACACGTATACACACACACACACACACACACACACACACACACACACACACACACACACACACACACACACACACACACACACATAACAACAACGAAAACGACAGTTTAACCTCCAGTTTAAAGAAGAGAGACAAATGTGTATTCCGTAAGCACATAATTTGCAACTGACCTGAACATTAATGTTAAAACAGAAAAATTGATTATATACATTTAAGAAAAGACAAATATATATTAATTAAACACATAAACCCCATCTGACTCGAAGATTGATGTCAACAGAGAGAGAGAGAGAGAGAGAGAGAGAGAGAGGAGAGAGAGAGAGAGAGAGAGAGAGAGAGAGAGAGAGAGAGAGAGAGAGAGAGAGAGAGAGAGAGAGAGAGAGAGAGAGATTGCGAACCGTTGTTGTATGTACCAAGTGTGGACAAAAAGGTTGATTTATAGTAAAACTTCGATACCCCTCAGAATGTGTTCAGAGATACTTTTCAGAGTTTTGCTGTCTGTAATTGCTTTTTGTCTGCTGTAACTCTTCCATTCCAAGTTCTGATCCTTCTCTTTGCTTTCCAATTTCAAGATCTACTTTTCTCCACCGGGATCAATAATCTCACATATACTTACTCAAATAATCTACCATACTTTTTTCTAACTATGCGTTTCTTGTAACACTTAGTTTTCCTTTTTGCTCTGAGACATTTTTTTTTCTATTTTAAGTATGCCTCTGGTTGTTTTTCTCCAAAACTCTGTTATTATGTGTCCTTTTTTTCTTGCCCAGAGTTTTTATATCATACAACGTAAAAGTAAATAAAAAACATCTCATATGATAAAGGTAGCCATTCAAAATTCATGAATCTAGAAGCAGAGAGCAGCATTTATTAAATTGTGTCCTTGTTGGCTTCGCGTCTGGTGAAAGTAAGCTAGCCACAATTACTTGGTGTTTTTTTTTCAAGTTTTCTTTTGCTTGAGATGCCTATTGTTGAAATGCGGGGCTTTTTAGTTGTCACAAGAGCTGATTCCTGTCTTGATATTGCATGCATGTGTATTTTGTGTTAGAGAGAATGGTTGTCTGCCACTGCAAAATTTGTCTTTCTTGAAGCCTGTTTATATGCATCAGTTTCAAGTATCTCTTTGCATCTGGATGTTCAAAATGACATCTTTCTATCACGTTTCAAAAATAAGTTACTTCCCCTGGCCTCCTGCAGATTTCAGTGGCGTCAAGAGCAAAGAAGCAAGAGGAAGTAATCCTTTTAAAGGGGCGTTTTCATTTTCCCTGGCAAAGCATGTCGGCGATGTTCATCCCCTGTTATGCTGAGTGTTAGACGGAAATCTGTGACATACTATGTAAATATTTACCATTAATAGGCTATAAACTGTGACTGACAGAGTAAAGAGTTACCAGAGGTAATAAAAATACTGTGACTTACAGTGTAAGTACTTACCAGTAGTTGGCCGTACACTGTGACATACTGTGTAAATATTTACCTGTAGTTGGCTGTATACAGTGATATACTGTGTAATTATTTACCAGAATTCTGTTGCATACTGTGACATACTGTGTAAGCATTTACCAGTAGTTGGTTGCATACTGTGACATACTGTGTAAGCATTTACCAGTAGTTGGTTCTATACTGTGACATACTGCGTAAGCATTTACCAGTAGTTGGTTCTATACTGTGACATACTGCGTAAGCATTTACCAGTAGTTGGTTCTATACTGTGACATACTGCGTAAGCATTTACCAGTAGTTGGTTCTATACTGTGACATATTGTGTAAATATTTACCATTAGTTGATTCTATACTGTGAGATATAGTGTAAACATTTACCTGTAGTGGACTGTAAAAATAAAACAAAAAATCTTGATGAACTCCTTCTCAGGGTTCAAGAAGTTGCAGTTGAAAGCAAAACTATTCTTGATGGAAGTCCTGACAGAGATGTTTCTTAACTGCTCCTCTGGTTATTCAGTACTGCTCCTCTGGTTATTCAGTACTTCGCTATATTTTTGTTGTTATAGTGTGATCAAAATAGTAGATGCAAGACATGGAGACTTACATGACACAATTAATGCCTTGATGTGGAATCCATGTGATGTGATCATCTATACTGTTTTAGGTGTTCTTTTTTGTCTCATCAAACTTTTTTGCTATAATTTTACTGTAATCTTGTGTATTCATTTCCCCTTGTTTATGGACACTCTGAGTCTGAACAATAAATCATTTTTGTCATTGCCATTGTCTCTCTACCTGCCTGTCTGTCTGTCTCTTTGTCAATTTTTCTGTCTCTTTCTCTGTCTGTCCGCCTGTTTGTCTGCCTGTCTGTTTGTCTCTGTCTGTGTGTCTGTGTGACTGTGTCCTGTGTGTCTGTCTGTCTCTGTCTATCTCTGTTTGTCTCTGTCTCTCTTCTCTTTTGTCTCTCTCTCTCTCTCTCTCTTTCTCTCTCTCTCTCTCTCTCTCTCTCTCTCTCTCTCTCTCTCTCTCTCTCTCTCTCTCTCTCTCTCTCTCCCTCTCTCTTCCCCCAGACTACAGTCAAAGTAAGGAGAATAGAACAGCTGCATCAATTTGGGGCCCATTTAAGGGGCAATCTCCTTGGCCTTTTCTGCCTAGCTGTAATGGAAATCCCCTTCCTTCCCCGCAGGCCCCCATCCATCCCCCCTTTGGGCAACAGGAGTTGTGATAATGACGCCAGTCATTCTGCTGCACGTGCTGCTAAGAGATTGTCACTTGTGTGCAGGGAGGAGTCATGGGCTGGCTGCTTAACTTAGGCCAGGGCCCGTACTGCAGTGCTGGGCACAGTCAGCTAGTTGTGGAGATCAGGCCGGTTCCTGCAAGGACTTTGATGATGACATCCTGACGTTTTGCCCCCATCAGCCTGTTCTAGCCTCTCACCTCCATCACTTCACATCCTGTTGTTTTAGATAATAAAAGTACAGTAAGGTTTTGTTTTGTTTCTGTTTTATTTTGTTTGTTTGTTTGTTTGTTTGTTTGTTTGTTTGTTTTGGGGGAATTGTTGTTTTTTGCATCGTCAGTCTTTTCACTTCCCATCTGTTATTTTACACACCGAGTCTATCGTATCATTTTACTTCGTCAGTTTTTCCACTTTACGTCATGTGTTGTATTACACAACAAATCTACCGTATTATTTTACTTCGTCAGTCTTTTCACATAACACCATAACTATGCTGTTTTAAATAACGAATGTACCGTATCATTTTGCATCATCACTCTGTTCACTTCAAACAATGTGCTGATTTACACAATAAAACTACAGTAGTAGTTTACAGTGTCAATCTGGTCACGTCACACGCTGTGCCGTTTTACACTTCAAACTATGATATTAATGTACAAGGTCACTCTATCCACTTCATACTTTGTGCTCTTTTGCAAATCAAAATACGGTATCATTTTACCGTATCAGTCATTTGACTTCACACCTTGTGCTGTTTTACACATCAAACCATGAAGTCATTTTACAGTGTCTGTCTATTCATTACACACCGTGTGCTGTTTCACCCAAGCCTGGGCTGTCAGATCAAGACCTCAAGGCTTTAGCCACTAGGCTGCAAGTTCCCTCCTGTCCTTATTCATATTAAACCACACTAAAATCGGAATGTGTCAGCCGAGGCCAGCAGGCAGACCTGCAAAATGACAAGTAGCCTACAGGAAAAGAACACACACTACTACCCCTCCCAGTAAGGGAAAGCAGAGACAGAGACAATGACAATGACAATGATTTATTGAAAAAAGGCCATGGCCCCATTTGAAGGGGTTTACATCACTGGTATTTGTTGTACATTCCACACTAAGGTCCTATACCTCAAACACATACATAACAATTCTTCAATCTAAAGCAAAATTATGACATCATCGTTTCTCTTCGTTTGAAGGACTTATAGACAGAGAGAAAGAGAGAGAGAGAGACAGAGATACAGAGAGAGAGACAGAGAGAGAGAGTGGGAGAGACAGACAGGCAGAGAGAGAGACAGAGACAGACAGACAGACAGAACTCGGAACTCGGAACTCGGAACTCGGATGTTTATTGTACATCGGCCACAGGCCATTATACAAACAGATGAAGAAAAAAAAAAAAGACAGACAGAGAGACACAGAGAGAGAGAGAAACAGAGAGAGAGACAAGAGAGAGAGAGAGAGACAGAACAGACAGACAGACAGACAGACAGACAGACAAAACAGACAGACAAGACAGACAGACAGACAGACTGACAGAGAGAGAGAGAGAGAAGAGAGAGAGAGAGAGAGAGAGAGACAATGACAATGACAATGACAATGACAATGGCAATAACAAAGGTTTTGTTGTGATAAGTAAGATGTCCATTCACAAGGAGGGGGGCTGATCTCAAAACACAAAATATCCTATTCTGAAAACTTAATAAAGTATAGCCCAAATGTCCATCATGGCTACAGGATAAATGAAAGAGAGACAGAGACAGAGAGACAGAGGTACAGAGAGAGACAGAGAGACAAAGAGAGCAGACAGACAGAGACAGAGAGACAGGGACAGAGAGACAGAGACAGACAGAGAGACAGAGATACAGACAGAGACAGAGACAGACAGACAGAGACAGAGACAGAGAGCATTGAATTGAATTCTATTTAAAGAGAGTAATGGCAAAAGCAAACATGCTACCAGTCCTCTAGGCAAAA
This sequence comes from Stramonita haemastoma, assembly GCA_030674155.1. Lineage (NCBI taxonomy): Eukaryota > Metazoa > Mollusca > Gastropoda > Neogastropoda > Muricidae > Stramonita > Stramonita haemastoma. Next base: position 44,752,736 of record CM060317.1, on the reverse strand, counting down.
AAAAAAGCCTACAGAAATTTAGCTAAAAAAGATATCAAATCATACACGATGTAAAAAAAAGCATATTCTATGCATATAAATTTATCTTTTACAAAACATAAACATGAGATCACAAAATCATATTAGAAAGGGAGGGAGAAACAAAGCTGACTGGAATGAAAAGAGAGAGAGAGAGAGAGAGGAGAGAGAGAGAGAGAGAGAGAGAGAGAGAGAGAGAGAGAGAGAGAGAGAGAGAGAGAGAGAGACGAGACAGACAGACAGACAGACAGACAGACAGACAGACAGACAGACAGACAGACAGACAGACAGACGAGACAGACAGACAGACAGACAACAGAGAGTGACAGAGAGGACAGACAGAGAGACAGACAGAGAGAAAAAGACAGAGAGGGAGAGGGACAAACAGACAGACACAGACAAAGACAGAGAGAGACAGAGAGAGACAGAGAAGAGAGAGAGAGACAGAGAGAGAGACAGAGAGAGAGACAGAGAGAGAGAGGGAGGGAGGGAAGAGGCATATTTGCAAACAATGAACAATACAAAGTTTCTGTAGAGATCCATCCTTCTAATGATGAAAATAACGATATCGTACTCCTCTCCTCCTCCTCCTCCTCCTCCTCCTCCTCCTCCTCCTCCTCCTACTACTACTACTACTACTACTACTACACTACACACTACTACTACTACTACTACTACTACTACTACTACTACTACTACTACTACACATACACACCACTACTACTACTACTACTACTACTACTACTACTACTACTACTACTACTACTACTACTTCTGCTGCGTGCTGCTGCTGCTGCTGCTGCTGCTGCTGCTACTACTACTACTACTACTAGAATTGCCCTCCATAGGATGATTAAAGGGTTCTGACTTCACTTGAGCTATAACAATAATAATAATAATAATAATAATAATAATAATAATAATAATAATAATGATAATGTATGATGATGATGATGATGATGATGATGATGATGATGACGACTACGACGACGACGACGACGATGATGATGATGATGATGATGATGATGATGATGATGATGATGATGATGATTGTTATTATAATTATATTATAATAATGATGAGGATAATAATGATAATAATTCTTCTTTTCTTCTTCTTCTTCTTCTTCTTCTTCTTCTTCTTCTTTCATCTCTTCTTCTTCTTCTTCTTCTTTTTAATAATAATAATAATAATATAATAATAATAATAATATATAATAATAATATGATAATAATAATAATAATAATAATAAATAATAAATAATTAATAATAATTAATAATAAATAATAATAATAATGTTACAAGTTCAATCTGCATGAGATCAGACTGTGCAAGTCATCACAGCAAACCGATGGAAAGCGGGCACTATCAAGTTCACACCACAAGATAGCACCCTCCTTGTCATGGAGAGTAAACAGTGTGACAGTTCACACAATATGGCAGTTTTAGTGTCATTAACAGCGAACAATGTGACTTCTCACACCATGTCCTGGCTAAGACTGGATTGTCTACCACGTCACAGAAATGACGGCATGAGTTTAATTCCTCCCATCAAGCTATAATAATATGGAGTTGTAAACCCCTGAATATTGTAGATTTGCCTTCATATATGATTCTCTGCTCTGTTGCCTTGACGACATTTCGAAACAGCTGTATGAAGCTAATGGAGACGTTTTGCAGAAGTGAGGACTGATAACAAAGGGCCCCTCAAATATATCCATTCCGCCACACATTGCCCTTCAGACATATCCATTCCGCCACACATTGCCCTGCAGACATATCCATTCCCCACATATTGCTAATACCATTTCGCTGCACACCATTGCCACTTGCTCAGACATATCCATTCCGCCACATCAATTATTGCCATTTCAGACATATCCATTCCGCCACACATTGCCCTCAGACTATCCATTCCGCCACACATTGCCCTCAGACATATCCATTCCGCCACACATTCAATTTTGCCACCCCCCCCTGCAGACATATCCATTCCGCCCCCACCATTGCCCTCAGACATATCCCCATTTCCGCCACACATTGCCTACTTCATTCGACATATTTCCATTCCGCCACACATTGCCCTTCTTGCTGCCCAATCACATACCTTCCTGATGCTAGCATCCGGTCTCTGCATTCTGATGCAGTTTCATTCAATCATTGTTCTTTTTTGTCTAACTCCGCTAACAAGTTTAAAAGCGTCTGCTCTAGACAGTGGTGAACTGTTCCCTTTCTTGTATATTCTGCCCACTGCTCAAAGTATGATTTCAAAATATTTGGTCTCCCAGAGATCTTATACGGTTTGCGGCTTCTCTGGCTTGTCGATAGCATCCACCTTCATTTTACATTATTTGGACATCTGTACCTTGAATCTGCCTTGTGTTAGCTTTGCTAACTCATCCACTTTTTTTTTCGGTTCCTCCACTTCTTCGTATTTGTTCTATCTACTTCTGGATCAAACTGACCCTGCTTTTCTTTCAGTTTTAATAATTGGAAACTTATTCTTCGTTCTTGCCAAGTTGCTGTTTATCTTAAATGACAATGGTGGCGATTTCCTCTCCTCCTCCTCCTTCTTCTGAACTAATTTGTTGAGCTAAAAAAAACAACCTTAACTTGGACGACTAGCGTGGCTTTTTGGAGATGGAGATTTGGTCATCCAGTTTGCTGAATTTATGCTTCTGATCTAACTTCCCTGTGATGGTTTATATCTCTGTTGTGCTGTCTAGTTCTCGATCTTTTCGTCTATAATCTACAACAACATCTTTCCCTTACAAACCAGCCATCATGGAGTTTGCTATGAATCTTTCCTGTCACTTATGCTGGCCTGGAGAAAGTTATGATCTGCAGCACTGTTCAACATAAATGCTGGCTATGTCAGGAAATAATAAACCAACAAAAGAGCCAGAATGATAACGTGGCCTAAAAAACCTACCTAAGATAAATGACTGTGATAATCCACGATATAGACATTTTAAAAGAAAGCAGGATAAGTACGAAGGCAAAATCAAAATTGATAATCTCCCCTACAAACAAATACAGCTCTAAGGCTCACTTCTCACATAAGGAGACCAGCCAATGGCTTCTGAGCAACAAAAGATTTTCAAATCAAGCCAAATCAACAACTTCGTAATCATCCCATAAAGGGCAATTACAACAGATATGTCAGGTAGCTGCCCCAAAATAAGAGCGGCTTTGGGACGTTAGCATGCAACACATGCCCAGAAAAGTCAGTGTTGCTGCTGTTGTTGCTATTGTGGTGGTGGTGGTGGTAGTAGGGGTGGTGATGGTGGTGGTGGCGATGACGATGACGCTGGTGGTGGTGGTGGTAATGTTGTTGTTGCTACTGTTGTTTTTCAATACTAATTGGATGCGGGGTTTAATCGTTCCTCCTACAGCAGCTTTGTGGCCCCGCCAGGGGATGTTAGTTCTCCTGGGTCCCGGGCACGGTGAAGGCCTCTGCCTGATGGCGAACACACACAGCCAGCTATCCCATCGTGGCTCCCATTTCTCTACGCCACAGCATCACATTAGTATTCCGGCAACAATCACTTAATTCCTCATTAAAGATGACTCTTTTCCAGTCAAGCTTTTCCCTCTTCTGTCTTCGCTCTCCACACGAATGTTTTTGTCCTCTTTCACTGTGAAATCCGGATCACTTCTCCGGTTTCCTGACAAATTCACAATCCCATTTTAATTCCAATTCAGTTTGAATTCAAATTCCTTCTCTCTTGTCATCCCTTCCGGAACGTGGAGAATTACAAGCTTACTAAACATTCAGAAGCGAAGAATAAGGGAGGAGCAGAACTGTGCGAAACAGACAAGTCCAATTTTTCACGGCACTGTTCCATGATGAATACAAGGGTAGTTTGTCTTCATTTTAAAATTTGTTTCTCAAACAAGAGTTATGCGCAGCTAGATGGGTGTTGGGGTGGGGCTATGTGCCAAAGCATGCATGCATGCTTGTGCGTATGAGGATGGATGCCTGTGAGGACTGGCGAAAGTGTAGATATCGTCTGCTTTTATGGGCTGAAGAAACTTCTGTTTCACGTGTTGGAGATTGTATCGTGTTCAATGTATTTTGAACGTAATATATTACCTAGCTTGGATTGTAGTTTATGGTATTAACAAAAAAGTCAAATGATATTTTAGTGCTATTTTTCAATTGCTTCTCTTCTTAATTTATTTATTGTTTGTATAGAACCATAGGCGTTGCCATCTTAATTTTCAATTTCTACATAAAAACTCTGTGTGTGTGTATGTGTGTGTGTGTGGGTGGGTGTGGGTGTGGGTGTGGGTGTGTGTGTGTGAGTGTGTGTGTGTGTGTGTTTTCAGTTTGAATTTATCCATGAATGTTTTTGCTAAATACTGAAGTCATCACATGATTGCTGAAAGAAAGGCACCTGCCTTTGCTAATAAAACTCCTCTGCCATTATCAAACACTGCATGGTTTAGTTTTCTTTACTTCATAGACTGCAGAACGACAACTCTTATCCATATGTGTCACAGACATCCCTCCCTGTGCTTTTTCTGTCCACTGACAGACATCCTCCACTGACAGACATCTCTCCACTGACAGACATCCCTCCACTGACAGACATCCCTCCACTGACAGACATCCCTCCACTGACAGACATCCCTCCATCCCTCCACTGACAGACATCCTCCACTGACAAACATCTCTCCACTGACAGACATCCCTCCATCCCTCCACTGAAATACATCCTTCCACATCCCTCCACTGACAGACATCCCTCCACATCCCTCCACTGACAGATATCCCTCCACTGACAAACATCCCTCCACATCCCTCCACTGACAAACATCCCTCCACTGGCAGACATCCCTCCACTGACAAACATCCCTCCACATCCCTCCACTGACAAACATCCCTCCACTGACAGACATCCCTCCACTGACAGACATCCCTCCACTGACAGACATCCCTCCACTGACAGACATCCCTCCATCCTCCACTGACAGACATCCCTCCACCGACAGACATCCCTCCACTGACAGACATCCCTCCATCCCTCCACTGACAGACATCCCTCCATCCCGTCCACTGACAAAACATCCCTCCACTGACAGACATCCCTCCACTGACAGACATCCCTCCATCCTCCACTGACAACATCCCTCCATCCCTCCACTGACAAACATCCTCCACTGACAGACATCCCTCCACTGACAAACACTCCCTCCACTGACAGACATTCTCCATCCCTCCACTGACAAACATCCCTCCACTGACAGACATCCCTCCACTGACAGACATCCCTCCATCCCTCCACTTACAGACATCCCTCCACTGACAGACATCCCTCCACTGACAAGACATCCCTCCACTGATAGACATCCCTCCACCTCACGACAAACATCCTCCACTGACAGACATCCCTTCATTGACAAACATCCCTCCACTGATAGACATCCCTCACTGACAAACATCCCTCCACTGACAGACATCCCTCCATCCCTCCACTGACAGGCATCCCTCCACTGACAGACATTCATCCATCCCTCCATTGATAGACATCCCTCCATCCCTCCACTGACAGATATCCCTCCACTGACAGACATCCCTCCATCCCTCCACTGACAGACATCCCTCCACTGACAGACATCCCTCCATCCCTCCACTGACAGACATCCCTCCATCCCTCCACTGACAGATATCCCTCCACTGACAGACATCCCTCCATCCCTCCACTGACAGACATACCTCCACATCCCTCCACTGACAGATATCCCTCCACTGACAGCCATCCCTCCATCCCTCCACTGACAGACATCCCTCCATCCCTCCACTGACAGATATCCCTCCACTGACAGACATCCCTCCACTGCCAGACACCCTTCCACTGACTGACAAACATCCCTCCACTGACAGACATCCCTCCACTGACAGTCATCCCTCCACATCCCTCCACTGGTAGACATCTCTCCATCCCTCCAATGACAGACATCCCTCCACTGACAAAAATCCCTCCCGGTGCCGCAATTTCTTCTGCCTGGTCTGCGCATGGTCTCTGCTATCTCTTTGAACTGTACCTCTTGATTGTGAAGGCGGCACACAGTCTTTCTCGTATCGCTGACAGAGCTTGCTAGTTCTAGGCTGGAAAAAGTTATTTTTATGAAGGAGCACAATGCCATTTTCTTTGTGCACAGTATCCATTCCAAGCTCGTCCTGCCTATGGCTACCTTTGATTCCCCTCCAAGTTCAGCATGGGACGAAAAGAAACATCAAATTAAGTCACGAAAAGGAGTAGATCTAGCTACTTAACTTTTGACGTCAAAACAGCTGTCAGCGCCAACTCAGTGCAGTTGTAACTGGGTGTGATGTCCTCTGTATATATTTTACTGTATAGAGTTCACTCCGTCTTCTCATGTATTCTACACACACAGAATGATACACACCATTATCAGCGTGTATGGTGTTTCTTGGGAAAGTGTAGCTTTTCTCATGTAAATAAAACTTATCCTTTTCTGGGTGAAAATCATGTTTTGTGAAGGGTACGGGGAATAAAAACTGGCTTTCGGAGGTGGAAGGTTGCTGTCAGTGTCCTGGAAGTTCTGAACAAAGAAAAGTGTTGATGGCTTTGAGAAAGTATGTAGAGAGGCCACGAAGACTTTTCCTTCTTGAAATCACGGAAGGAAAGAAGGGTGGTGGATATGGTGGCAAAAAGGTGAAAGAACATCTATGACCAAAAGTGTTATTGCTATACATTTCTGCAGAGGAGATATTGCCTTCGTGGTCAACGATACGTAAAAAGAGTGCCAATATTTGTAAGAGGAACACAGGCAATGTATGGATTTCTTGAAGCAAGCAAGCAGGGCTGCTTGATGCCAGACTTAGAGGATTTGGCTAAGATTCATTTTACCAACTGACTGATTTTCTGCACACTATGTGTGGCTATCTACACTTTGTGTATGGCTGTCTAACCTGAGAATGATTGTCCATACTGGGTGTATGGCTGTCTAACCTCAGAATGCTTGTCCACATGTGCACACTGTGTGTTTGGCTGGTCTAACCTGAGAATGATTGTTCATACTGGGTGTATGGCTGTCTAACCTGAGAATGATTGTCCACACTGTGTGCATGGCTGTATATACCTGCAGTGAAAACGAGAGAGACTCTAAAAATGGATGGTAGGGTACACTTTTTCCATTTGACTGTTCATTAAAAATGGAATATGTAGGCATTAAATTTCCAAACTATATACTTGAAAAGTTTAGATTCGATTTTAAAAATTGTGTTTTAAAGCAATTTTATTGACTTCCTAAAGTATTAGTTAGCTAGAGTTGTAAACACTTTAAACCTGGTTTTCTCAGAATGTGAAATCACTGTGTCACACGTTTCAAACACCCATAACATTGTCAATTTTACAGGTAGAATAATACATTCTACATTAAAAGAAAGAAAATGATCTGTAAATTTCAGAAAATATAAACAACTTAATTTGACTTTTTCATACTTTAAGACCTTTTTTTTGTTAAAAACAAAATAAGATGTAGGCGTATGTGTGTGCATCATTAGAATTAAGCATGCACATGGATGCCCATGTGAGTGCTGGTTGGTGGGTGGGCGTGGGTGTATTTGTTGGTGTAGGTGTGGGTTTGTGTTCCTACCTTCATGTTATAGAGAAGGAGTACTTGTATTTGCACTACAATGGGTTTCATGTATCCCCCTCCGGTAACTTCATATCAATTTGAAAATACACTCTGTGTATGTGTGTGGTGGGGAGATGTGCGTCAGTACACTCAAGAGCAAGCTTCTTAAAATAAGTGTATGGGGTTTTTTTTGCTTATCATAATCTTTGAGTGAGTGGTGTGTGTTGTGTGTGTGTGTGGTGTGAGTGTGTGTGTGTGTGTGTCGTGTGTGTGTGTGTGTGTGTGTGTGTGTGTGCGTGGTGTGTGTGTGTGTGTGTGTGTGTGTGTGTGTGTGTGTGTGTGTGGTGTGTAGAAGAAGGGAAGCAGAGAAGTAGAAAAGGGGAGGAACAGTAAAATAGTGAATTGGAGTCAGGAGTAGCAGTGAGGCTAGTAGAGAAGCATAGCAGAAAAAAAGCAGTGGCAGCAGGCAATGTCAATGTCCAGAATAAAAAGGAAGGAACGTGTTTGAGGGCTGCCCAGGCAAAAATCAGGCCATAGCAGCCTAAAGAATCCGGCTGTCTGTACAAGGAACTTGCTACAGCAGCCTCACTTCCTTGTCCACCGACAGCCTCCACTCTCTGTCCGCTCTCCTCATGCAATATTCAGCACTCTGCCACCCAAGGAGAGGGGTGAGGGGGGATGTCATGTCAGTGCTGTCACCATCCCTGTATGATGGATGATGACTGTATAGTGTGGCCCAAATTCACAGCGCTGAGCGTATAGTGTAACCCCAATCCTCACCACTGATTGTAGACGTGGCCCCAATCCACACCACTGACTATATAATGTGGCCCTAAGTCACACTCCTGAATGTTTGGTGTGGCCCTAATCATCACATGTATTGAAATTGATGTATAGTGTGATCCTAACCCACACCACATTGTCTATGCAGTGTGGTCCCAGTAGACACCAGTGCCTGATAACTGTACCAGAAGGCACCCATCAGTCTCGGAAGACTATGGAGTTGCGCTCTAGACTTTAGAGCGCAAAGCCTGGGTAAGTAAGTATGGAGGGCAAACTGTTACCCATGCAGCAGACCCCCTCTCTCCACGCCACTGAAATGATCCATTGGAAAGGCAATGACCGATAGGAATGGTTCCAGTACCATCGCAGGAGCCAGCAGAACGTTGCCATATACAGCCCCGAGCCGCCCTGGGATGCCAACTCCCCGATTTTTTCCTCAGGGATGGTGTCTAAACACGACACCTGTGCGCATGCTTTTTTTTATAATAATTTTGTCATCCGCTCCTACCGGCACACGATGGCCTGATCTTCTTAAAGGCGGAATGGGGTTTAAACGTGTGTGCAAGATGTTCTGCGTGCGTCTTCACACACGGGGCCTCGGTTTATAGTCTCATCCAAATGACTTTGACATTCAGTTCGATTTTTGTTTCCCACACCACTGACTTATAATTGTATAGTGTGACCTTAATCTACATCACTGAATGATGACTGTATAGTGTGCCCTATTCCAAACCACTGATTGTTTAGTGTGACCCCAATCCACAAAGAGAACTCATGCTATGATAGCACAGTTACACACACTAGAGGGGTACGTCCGTTAAAACGACTGCCTTCTAAACACTGGTAGCCGAGGACTATGGCTGGTACAACGCCTTGCTGCACACAGATATCCAAACAATGAGCGTCATCGCCACTGAATGTGTGCATCTGTTGTCCCAACCTCGCCATTCAACACACCTGGGTGCGGGCCATTTGTGTTTGTGTCAACATGTCAGCGCCTGGGCTTAATCGCAGTTTCTAATTAAACCATTGACGCTGGGGGCAACAGTAACGTGAGAGTCAGTGTCACAGTGGCTTTCCTACTCATGGAATTTCACTTTACAGCTTAGTCTTTAGTGATCGATTGTGACTCTGACTAGAGGTTTTAACTTGCACAGTCCCTATGTGCTGCAGCCCAGGGGTTTTTGTTTGGGTCTTTTGAGAAAATCGCCAACGCTGACTGTCCTCATGCTCATTTTGGCTGAGAGAGTGGGCGAGAACTATGGGCAAGGCATCTCCACTATAATCAAATTTATGCCCAATTTCCGAAACAGCAGCTGCCTCTTCTGCTGTTTTGTAGGTCATTGTCAAACATATAAAAGACATTATTATGGGAATCTAGACAAGGCTGCTGTAGCTTTCAGGAGGCTGTAGATGGCGTCAGTTGAAACCTTGTGAGCTGAGGAATTCCAGCTGTGGTTTGATCCACTGCAAAGTGCGTGCAATGCAGATCAGGGGAAATAGTTGGAAAAACGTCCGTAAAAATAATGATGATAACACTAGTAACACTAATAATAATAGTAATAATAATTATTATAGTAATAGTAGTAGTAGTAGTAGTAGTAGTAGTTGTAGTTATTAGTGTGTAGTAGTAGTAGTAGTAGTAGTAGTAGTAGTAGTAGTAGTAGTAGTAGTAGTGTATATGTTGTTATTATTATTGTTGGTGTGTATATAGTAGTTATGATAATAGTATAGTAGTGATGATATAGTAGTGTTATTATCATATGTTATGATAGATGATAATGATGATGACGATGATGATAATAATGATAATAATAATAATAATAATAATAATAATAATAATAATAATAATAATAATAATAATAAAATAATGATAAAAGAAGAAGAAAGAAGAAGAAGAAGAAGAAGAAGAAGAAGAAGAAAAGAAGAAGAAGAAGATTAATCATAATAAACACCGTTATTAAATTGAAAGCAAGTTACATGGATTCGCAGATAACATAGCCTTTCAGATCGAGCCTGGTATTCAACAACACCAGTCACAGTCCAGTGTTTACTAGTCATCTTTTTTGAGTTTTCATCTCTCCAAATTCTTTTATTTCAAGAATAATGGAATCGGCAATTCTGTGCTATTTTTAAACAGCCAGTCCCACTGTGCATACAGTTTGGTAAATATTACTATCCATTCCCACTGGTACACAATAGTCTACTCTTTCAAGATGGGGAACAAGTTTGAACATGTCCACACAATAATCTTTTTTTGCACAAATGACCCCAGCTATAATCTCGTCCAATGAATGTAGTATAGTGTTTACAACAGTAGATCTTTATCTTTCACAGCATCCATTACAAACATTGTATAGATAGTGCACATTGCATAGATAGTGCACATTGTGTAGATAGTGCACATTGTGTAGATAGTGCACATGGCATAGATAGTGCATATTGTATAGATAATGCACACTGCATAGATAGTGCACATTGTATATATAGTGCACATTGCATAGATAGTGCACATTGTATAGATAGTGGTCAATGTATAGATAGTGCACATTGTCTAGATAGTGGTCAATGTATAGATAGTGGACATTGCATAGATAGTGGACATTGTATAGATAGTGGACATTGTGTAGATAGTGGACATTGTATAGATAGTGGACATTGAATAGATAGTGCACATTGTCTAGATAGTGCACATTGTCTAGATAGTGCACATTGTATAGATAGTGCACATTGTATAGATAGTGCACATTGCATAGATAGTGCACATTGTATGGATAGTGGACACTGTATGGATAGCGAACAACGTTCTCTGGCTCCCAAAGGCAGACCAGTCATGAGATCGACCAAGTAAGCACAAATTTACTCCATTTCATGGGTATTTTTCTATTTTCAGATTCATGTAAAACTAAAAGAAAGTCATCCAGAGAGAGAGAGAGAGAGAGAGAGAGAGAGAGAGAGAGAGAGAGAGAGAGAGAGAGAGAGAGAGAGAGAGAGAGAGAGAGAGAGAGAGAGAGAATGCGCAGTCCATCATCGGTAATTATATCACCTCTGACATTTTAGATTCCTGGTCCCAAATATGTAAACTATGACAAATAGCACATCAAAACAATGAGGAAAAAGTGTCATGGTATAATTGAATCAGTCATGAGATTGCACTTATAAGTTGAATCCTCAATCACATGATCTTGATCTTAGATCATGTGCCATTACATTCACAGCATTACTTTTACGTCCATACAATTGCACTTATAAGTTGAATCCTCAATCACATGATTTTGATCTTAGATCATAATACCATTACATTCACAGCATTACTTTTATGTCCATACAACCAAATCCAAAATAGGGGATGAGGGGGTGGGGAGATCATTGAGTATGCCCACACAAGGAACACTTTCATGACAAACCTCATCTATCACAGTTCTAGATCGTTTTTTGTTTGTTTGTTTAATGCCATGGAGTATAAACCTAGACAAATTCTCTTTGTGCTGCTCACTTTGTAGCTGAAGCAGTATTGATAATGGTATTTGAAATGAGTCTTTTCAAAATTTTGACCGTATATCTGTATGCTCTGGCATTCATACAGAAAACGCGTTTCATTTTCAATTCTAGATGTGCAAAAGGGACACGATTTCTTTTGGTGTGATTCACTACAGCGATACATGTTATTGCCAAATGGTAGAACATCAAATCGAATCTGAGGAAGCGCAACACTAAAGCAGTATACATCAGAAGTCGTAAGATATTTCTACCTCTCAAACACTGTTTCGAATGATCGGTACTGCCTGTATGTATCTCTGTATCTTGTCGTACCAGACCATTCCTAAACAAACATGTCATTTAGACGCTGTTTGAACATATTAAGAAAAGTTTTTATATTGCCAACACCCTGATGCAGCCAAACTTTGTTAAATCCTGATGCACATAGAATTATTCGTATCTGTGACACCCAATAGTCTTTTCCTTTTTTATTAAGACAGTGACATTTCGTAAGCTTTACGTGGCAGTCGTTGTTGTCCCATTGCTAACAATTCAGACCAGTATCTTAGTGAGTTTATATATAAAAAAAATAACATACAGGGAGGGGAGAGAGAGAGAGAGAGGGGAGAGAAGAGAGAGAGAGAGAGAGAGAGAGAGAGAGAGAGAGAGAGAGAGAGAGAGAGAGAGAGAGAGAGAGAGAGAGAGCCATGGATTAGTGAAACCAAGTGGTGAAGCAATTAAATGGATAGAGGAAGAAGAGAGTTGAAGATGAAAGAAGCGACTACATTGGTATTCAGAGACCGTGGTAGCCCTGCAATTTAAACCACCCGCGAACTGGAGATGCCCACCTAAAAACGGAAACACTGAAAACAATTGAACAAGCCCTTAAACCCTAAATTAATTGGTGAACTGAACAGCCACAGACAGACGAGCAAGCTGAAGAAAATGGTTTAGTAAAGGAATACCAATTGGTGTTTGTGAACGTAACGAAAATTTTTCTCTCTCTCCTTTGAAACCGGCTGGTTCTGCAACAATCTACCTGTCTTTCACTTGGAATGACGTAAAAGGAACGCATTCTATGCTAACATTGTGTGTGTGTGTGTGTGTGTGTGTGTGTTTGTGTGTGTGTGTGTACGTGTGCGTGTGTGTGTGTGTGTGTGTGTGTGTGTGTGTGCGTGTGTGTTTGTGTGTGTGAGTGTGTGTGTAGGGGGGTGTACTAAGGGACAAGATTTGAGGAAAAGCACAGTGCTATGTGAACTATTGTTTCTGTAGCTTGTCTGACTCCAAGGCAGTGCTGCACAAACACTTTGTTTTCTATTCTCTTCTTGCTCAGCATGATATCAGCAAATTACTGAAGTAAAAAACCTCTCTCTCTCTCTCCTCTCTCTCTCTCTCTCTCTCTCTCTCTCTCTCCTCTCTCTCTCTCTCTCTCTCTCTCTCTCTCTCTCTCTCTCTCTCTCTCTCTCTCTCTCTCAAATTAGGAAAGCTATCAATCATATAAATGGAACAGAGGCAGCATGGTATTCTCACTAAATTGCTGAAAGCTGCTGAACATTAAAATATTTCAATGCCAATTTTCTGAGAGCTTTTCCCTTCATAATCGACTAAAGCACCCATATATCTACTGCACAAGAGATGTCAATAATGAAAACCCAGACGATTAGTGGTGTGTATTCCTTTTAAGCTTTGCAGTAAAGTGTTTAAGTGTATCACTAACAGCGGATTAACGTTTTAGATAAGACAGAATAATTCCTTTTGTGAGGCCAAAACTGGATTTAAAAAAAGGCTGGTCAACAATAAATCATATTTTAAAAAATAAAATTTACTTTAAATGCACTAATAAGAATATTTTCTAAAACACAGAAAGGTATATGAAGCCTTTGTCGCGGTGTTTTATTACCGACAAAGGTTAAACGAGTAAAATGTTCAGGATGCTAGGGCCTATGTATTAGACCAAGGAAGAGTTTGGAGGACAACATCAGCAAATGAATAGGCCTAGAACTCAACAAAACCTTGAGGAAGAAGAACAGAGAGAGGAATGGGGGGGAACTGGTTGTCAAGTCTTCGGGGGTGCCCCCACGGTACGCCAGACTACGGGGGAATATGAGAAAGACATAGATAGATTTTGGCTTTGTATTATATTGCAATATAATTGTGGATGCTGTTTAGCTTGACCATTTCCCTTTTTCTCTTTGCTTTTTCGGTTTTTTGTCTTTTGGCTTTTTTTCTTTTGTATGGTTTAACTTTTTCGGCGAATAACTTGATTTAACAAGAAAAAAACGTGCCCTCATATAATGTGCCACTGGAAATACGCAATTGACGTTACCTTTGACTTTGACAAAAGCCATCAGTGTCACTCTATCAATTCTGAACTGACACCAAGGTGATGATGGTTATTCAGTTCAATCAGCAAAGGATTAGCGTGAACCTGTCAGGGGCTGTGGACTATCCATCACAGGTAAGCCGTCAGCTGTGTCAGCTGGGGTGGATAATCAGTGTGGCAGAGCAGACAGCTGACAGCTGCCGGGAGAGCTGTCACAGGTACGGGGCTGTATCCACAGCGTTGGACTGATCACAGCATAAGGGTGTGTGTGGAAGTTCCAACAGTGTTTGCCAATACTTAATATATTTAACAGGAGTTCTTATGTATAAAACTTACATCCTTTCTCTCTATAGAGTGCAGTATTGAATGAATCAATCAGCCCATTTAAAAGTGTTTCATGGCAAATGTATGACTTTTTTTTTGCATGAGTGTATTTGCATGACAATCCCCACATTTTTAAAGTATACGTAAGCAAAATCTATTTCGTTCAGCTTTTTTAATAGACTTTTTTATAAGAAATTTTTATTGCCCCTTTTCCCCTTTCTATAATATTCTTGCCATGCAAAATTTAGACTTAGCCCTGTTGAATATAACCATACAATTAATCTTGTTAAGTGTTAACTATTTTGAGATCAGCATTTCCATAAAACCTTTTTGTGAATGGTAGCTGTTAATGCCCATCTAATTTGAGAAGAATAATGTTTGTTTTATTCATTTTTTACCGTTAATTCAAAATGACCTCCCTCCTCTTTTAAGACATTTAGCTGATGTTGTATACCGGTAACAGTCTCTGGTAAAAGAATAATGCCGTCAGTAAAAAGTAATAAAACACCGCGATTGTTCCAGGAATTTTTGAATGCCATGTTTTCCTTTTCTTCTAAGCCAAATGGCTAGTTTCGTTTATTTAAAAAAAATATGTGTGGGCTTAAAATAAATAAAGCCTTCGTCACTCCGTTGGGGATTTAAAGAAATCGGAATATTTTTTTCCCGCACACTAAAACCGAATTGTAAACAGCTCTTAGGGCCATAGCCCCGCTGTAGTCTAGTGGTTAGGGCTTGGACTCGTAATCTAAAGGTTGCGGGTTCAATACCAGCTTTCGACTATGGCGTTGTGCCCTTGGAATAGCCACTTTACGGCTATTTTCTCACCCACCCAGGTGTAAAAGGGGTACCAACCTTGTGTTGGGGGTTAACCCTGCGATAGACTGTATCCTATCCACGGGGGTGTCTATGACTCTCAGTCGCTTAACGCCACAGAAACCGGGATAAGCACCGGCCTGATGAGCCTTAGGCTCGGGACAGACTTTAACTAACTCTTAGGGCCATAATAGTTTATCATTTACACCGTTTTTTCCGAATGCATTCTGTACAATATTTCGATTTGCAGAATCAAAAGCCTTTCTAAAGTCTACAAAAGCACGTATATTTTTTCAAGTAGAAAACAAACGTTTTTGCACAAGAGAGTATAAATTAAGTATAATATGACCAACAATGCTGTACCTCGCTCTAAAGCCTGCTTGCTCCTTAGTTAAGTTTTGTGGGGGGTTTTTGTCGGCCCACTAAATTAATATCTTATTCAGAATATAAGTATAAAGTTTGCTTAATATATTGGTCAGAGCTACTCCACGATAGTTGTCAGCATTATAATATCCCTCTTTTTATGAATCGGAATTATTACTGACTTGGCCAGTTCTAAAGAAAAAGCACGCATTTCTCAAGAGAGAGAGACAGAGACAGAGACAGAGAGACAGAGACAGACAGACAGACAGACAGATAGACATCCAGACATCCAGACATCCAGACAGACATCCAGACAGAGACAGAGAGACAGAGAGAGAGGCCCATCTTTTCAGACCATGACCACAAAGAATTCTACGTTCATTCACTGGCATCAGTGAAGAGCAGACTGCATTCAGCCAGACGTCTGTGCACAGACTGCTACAGTGACTGTCTTTATTGTGCGGTCACCAGTGCTGCAGTGACTGTCTGTCTTTATTGTGCAGTCACCACTGCTGCTGTGACTGTCTCTCTGTTTTTACTGCACAGGCACCACTGCTGCAATGACTGTCTGTCTTTATTGTGCAGTCACCACTGCTGCAGTGACTGTCCTTCTGTCTTTATTGAGCATACACCACTGCTGCAGTGACTGTCTGTCTTTATTGTGCAGTCACCACTGCTGCAGTAACTGTCTGTCTTTATTGTGCAGTCACCACTGCTGCAGTGATTGTCTGTCTTTATTGTGCAGTCACCACTGCTGCAGTGACTGTCTGTCTTTATTGTGCAGTCACCACTGCTGCAGTGACTGTCTGTCTTTATTGTGCAGTCACCACTGCTGCAGTGACTGTCTGTCTTTATTGTGCAGTCACCACCATTGCTGCAGTTCCAACCCCTGTATTACATGCTGCAGTGACTGTCTGTCTTTAATGTGCAGTCACCACTGCTGCAGTGACTGTCTCTCTGTCTTTATTGTGCAGCTACCACTGCTGCAGTGACTGTATGTCTTTATTGTGCAGTCACCATTGTTGTAGTCACAACCCATGTAGTAATAATAATAATAATAATAATAATAATAATAATAATAATAATAATAATAATAATAATAATACATGGAATTTATATAGCGCTATATCTTGTAAAAACAAATCAAAGAGCTTGCACTCGACCCTCACAACAAACAATCAATGACAATAAATAATTCTAGCAAATTCGAAAGCACACACACGCGCGCGCGCGCACGCGCGCACACACACACACACACACACACACACACACACACACACACACACACACACACACACACACACACACACACACACACACACACACACACACACACACACACTTATAGAGGTTATACATTTTGACAGGGTGAATGGAATTTCAAATGTTGAAGGCAGGGACAAATAGGAGATGAAAACAGAAGACACAAATCTTAGGTTTGAAACAAGTGTGTCTTGAGGTTGGATTTAAAAGTGTCATATGTAGGCTTTTGCCGAAGGGATAGAGGGAGGTCATTCCAGATTGATGGACCAGAAATAGAGAAAGAGCGGCGGCCAACGGTAGATAGGTTGAATCTCGGAATTTTTAAGGATAAGGTATCTGCAGCCGAGCGGAGGGAACGAGAAGGTGTGTACACGTGAAGACATTCACAGAGGTAGGAGGGTGCTGTTTTGTGGAGACATTTATAACAGAGAATACTGATCTTGTAGTTAACTCTCTGTGGCACAGGCAGCCAGTGGAGAGATTGCAAGAGAGGAGTAATGTGTTCAGATTTGTTCTTTCTGAGGACCAGTCGAGCTGCAGAGTTTTGTATGCGTTGGAGAGAGTGGATAGATGATGCTGGCAGACCAGCCAAAAGAGAATTGCAATAGTCCAGACGTGAAAGAATAAGAGAAGTGACTAGTTTGGATGTTGCATCAGTGGACAGGTACTTTCGAATTGCACTAATACGCCGTAGTTGATAGCAGCATGACTGACAGGTCTGGGTGATGAATTTTTGCATGGAGAGTGTGTTGTCAATAACGACTCCTAGATACTTTACGGCACTGGATAGAGGGACTGACGTATTGCCGAATTCTATTGAAGTTGTTGTGATAAAAGACAGTTTGTGTTTGGTCCCTACAAGCATGGATTCGGTTTTATCTGCGTTTAATTGTAATTTGTTCTGTATCATCCAGTTTTGGATATCTTGAAGGCAGTATGACATATTTGTAAAGAGAGAAGGCAGGTTTTCAGGTGTATCACTGCTTAGAATCTGAGAGTCGTCTGCATAAAAGTGATGGTTGATCTGGTGACGGTTAATAACATGTGACAGGGGAGCAGTATAGAGAGTAAAGAGAACAGGGCCTAGAACAGATCCTTGAGGGACTCCGCATTCTAGTTTGGTTGGTGTGGAATGAATCTTGTTTACTGCCACAGTTTGGAATCGGTTTGTCAGGTACGAACTAAACCAGGTGAGGGCAGTGCCTTTAATACCGAAAGTGTTTTGGAGACGGGAGAGAACAATTGAATGGTCTATAGTGTCAAATGCTGCAGATAAGTCGAGAAGAGTGAGGAGGGAGATTTTCCCTGAGTCAGAAGCATGTAGAAGCGAGTTTAAGGTGTGCACTAGGGTTGTTTCGGTGCTGTGGTTGATGCGGTAGGCAGACTGGAACGGGGGGAGGAGACTGTTGAAATGGAGATGGCTGTTGAGTTGTTTCAGAACAACTTTTTCAAGGACTTTAGAGATAAAAGGCAGATTGGAAACAGGTCTATAGTTCTTCAGAGTGTTAGGGTCGAGGTCGTGCTTTTTGAGAAGAGGTGTGACTATCGCAGTTTTGAGAGCTGATGGAAAATTTCCTGAATGAAGAGATGAGTTTACTATTTTTGTGATAGTAGGTATAAGCTGTGGAATGCACTGAGAGAAAAGAGAAGCAGGTACAGGATCGAGATCGCATGATTTTATTGTCATTTCTTTCAGAATGTTCTTGATTTCATTCTCACTTGTTGGGTGAAAGACAAGGAGAGGAGTGCCAGTGAATTGGGGATCAGGAGGTGCAGGTTGGAAAGAAGTCTGATCCAGTTTGGAGCGGATGTTGCGGACTTTGTCAGAAAAGAATGAAGAGAATATAGCAGGAAGTTCAGAGTGGCTGTGGACAGTAGGCCGAGGGCTAGCCTTTGCAGATCCGAGGAGAGTTGAGGTGAGGGAGAAAAGAGATTTCATGGACGTGCATCGAGAACTTGAGCAGAATAATAGTTTGTTTTTGCTGAGTGGATTAAGGTTTTGACTTTGTTGATTTGTTTGTGAAAGAGCTGTTTGTTTATTTCAGTTTTTGTTTTCCGCCATTTTCGCTCAAGTTGTCGGCGTTTGCGCTTTGCAACCAGTATGTCATGTCATGTCATGTAGTACATGGTGCAGTGACTGTCTTTCTTCCCTAAACTGTACTGCTTCCAACCCTTGTGTTACATGGTTCAGTGGCTGTCTTTCTTTACTAAACTGTACTGCTTCTAGTCCATGTTTTACATGTTGCAATGACTGTCTTTCTTTCCAGTACACTACAGCAGTAGTAATCCCCGTGTGCAATGATTGTCTTTCTTCGCTGTATACTACTGCTAAAGTCTCATTCTCTGTGTGCAATGATTGTCTTTCTTCGCTTCACACTACTGCTGCAGTCTCAGTCTCTGTGTTACACATTGCAATGATTGTCTTTCTTCACTGAACTCGACTACTTCAATCCCAATCCCTATGTTACATGTTGCAATTATTGTCTTGCTTCTCTGTATATTACTGCTGTAACCCCAATCCCTGCTACATGTTGCAATGATTGTCTTTCTTCCCTAATCTCTACTACTTCAATCCTAACCCCTGTGATACACGTTGCAGTGATTGTCTTTCTTTCTGTACACTACTACTGTAACCCCAGTCCCCGTGTTACATGCTGCAATGATTGTCTTTCTTTTCTGTACACAGCTGCTGTAGTCTCAATACTTGTGTTACATGTAGCAAATTATCCAGACAAAAACTGCTGCAGCCAAGGCAGACTTTCAAGGCCTACAAATGCCCCATGGTTATTTGGAGATCAAAAGGGAAAGGGGGGAAAGAGAGAAAAAAAAC
Source organism: Stramonita haemastoma (assembly GCA_030674155.1). Lineage (NCBI taxonomy): Eukaryota > Metazoa > Mollusca > Gastropoda > Neogastropoda > Muricidae > Stramonita > Stramonita haemastoma. The sequence continues at coordinate 44,732,928 of CM060317.1, read as the reverse complement.
TTGTGAGGGTGTACGTGCCTGAGAGTGCGTACGTGTGTGTGTGTGTTGTGTGTGTGTGTGTGTGTGTGTGTGTGTGTGTGTGTGTGTGTGTGTGTGTGTGTGTACACACGTACATGTGTAGGTGTGTGTGTGGGGGAGAGTGTGTGTGTGTGTGAGTGTGTGTGTGTGTGCGTGAGTGTGTGTGTGTATGTGTGTGTGTGTGTGTGTGTGTGTGTGTGTGTGTGTGTGTGTGTGTGTGTGTGTGTGTGAATTCAAGTTAAGTCAAAATACTGTAATCTTTCGATGGAGGGCAGTTACAGCCAATGACAGTAGCGTGCGCACACACACACACACACACACACACACACACACACACACACACACACACACACACACACACACACACACACACACACACACACAAACACACACACACAAACACACACACACAGTGCAGGAAAGGGGGAGGAGAGGGGGAGGGGAAGTTCACAGAAGGGAACACACATGAACAAGCCATCGATCGCTGTTCCTCTTCACATTGCAAAGTGGAGATTACAGTTCTTTGGGGAGAAAACATCTCTGCTGGTTTGTAAAGGGAAAAAAGGCCTTCCCTTCAAAGATGTTCATCTGCAGCAGGAAAAAAAATTGCCCACAGCAGTAAGCCACAGCACTGTACACATGCACAGCATGGCTGCTGAGAAGAGAGAGAGAGAGAGAGAGAGAGAGAGAGAGAGAGAGAGAGAGAGAGAGAGAGAGAGAGAGAGAGAGAGAGAGAGAGAGAGAGAACAGATCAAGTGTTGACTTCAACAATCACCCCCATTCAAGAGAGAGAGAGAGAGAGTCCTCACAATTTGCCAATGCTGTGTGCTGAAGTCAGTTAGCTGTACAAGGTTCCCCCCTTCTAGTGCTGACGTCAGTTCTGACCGGGGGCCCAGTTTTTGCCGGGGGGAGGGGGGGGGGTTAGTGTATTGTTGGAATTGCAAGAGGAGGTGCACTACACAGAGAGAGAGAGAAAAAAAAAGACAACCTAGCACTGCACTGCTTTTGGATAGCATTGCCGCGCACTAGTATTAACTACACAAAATAAGGGGCGAGTAAATATCTGTCTGTCTGTCTGGGCGAGTAAATATCTATGTCTGTCTGTCTGTCCGTCCATCTGTCTGTCTGTCTGTCTGTTCGTCCATCTGTCTGTCTGTCTGTCTGTCTGTCCGTCCATCTGTCTGTCTGTCTGTCTGTCTGTCTGTCTGTCCTGTCTGTCTGTCTGTCTCTCTCTCTCTCTCTCTCTCTTCTCTCTCTCTCCTCTCTCTCTCTCTCTCTCTCTCTCTCTCTCTCTCTCTCCTCTCTCTCTCCTCTCTCCCTCTCTCTCTCCTCTCTCTCTCTCTCTCATCTTGCACACACGTTAAATCCTGTCCCGCTTTTCGTAAGATTAGGCCATCGTGCACCGGTGGGAACAGATGACATTTACAAAACTGCATACACATGGGGACTGGATGTAAAAAAGCACAAGAGCGCTTATTCCATTATCCTCGATATAAAAATAAATCAAATCAATCAAATCTCTCTCTCTTTTACTAGTATGAGAATTTTGTGAAACAGATGGATCAGACTCAGAAGAAACACAATGCTGTTTTCTGGATGTTGGAGTTTGCCGTTGATACGCTGAAACAGCGAACAGCACGGACCAGTGCACTATCACTCTATCAACAACCAAACCAGACTCTAACAAAAAGAACGGAAGCGTCCTCAAGTCTGATAGATCACACAATCACTAGGAATAGCCTAGTGGTTAGAACATTGCACTAGCAATCTGACGACCCGGGTTCGAATCCCGTTCAAGGGAATTTTTCTCCTGGAGTTGACGTCAGTGCAGACTCCATTCCCCCAAAAGTCATTCGAGTGAGACTATAAACTGACGTCCCGTGTGCGAACGCAAGCAGAAAATCTTGCGCACACATGTAAACGTGTTCCCGCTTTTCGAAAGAGTAGGCCATTGTGTGCCGGTGGAAACAGATGACAAAATTAACAAAACTGCATACACACGGCGACTGGATATAAAAAGCACATGAGTGCTTAGCCCATTATCCTCGAAATAAAAGAAGAAATAAAATAAATAAATAAATAAATGAAACACACCAGTCACAGCCCTGAACAACAAGTTTCACTACCAATTTATCAAATAACCTCTTCCTGTCTTTGGCTGCCATCTTCAAACATACTATTCACATAGCTAAGGGTCATGAGAAAGTTACGTCTCCACCTCCTTTCACGTCACTTTTGTACTGAAAATCTCTGAAAATTGTCATTTCACACCTCTCTCCTTACAGCACACATGGAGTTGGAAAAATCATAATGCAAGTAAAGAATAAAATAGATCAATATGCCCTAGGATTTACCAGTTGGGTTTTACGGATCAAATTCATCATTTGACAAACTGTTCACTTTCTTCTTTATATTTGCATCTTATGCGTTGAAATTCATACTTCTCCATTTTGCTTCAGAAATGACGAGGATAATTCTACTTCCATAGACCAAAACTGCATCAAATCAAAATAGGTTTAGACCCAGATGACTGGTTTGCATTACATGAAACCTTATGAAATTCACTATGCATAAACACTGATATAGTATCATGGAGACAAAAGAACCTGTTCAAGACTATGCGACTCCTGGTTCTCAACAAGAAACCAGCCAAAAATGGTTGGCACTTGTCCCTTGACTTCGGAAAGGCCTTCTTATCACCTTGGTTATCACTCTATTCTCCCGAAAATGCTTGCGCTTTATTCATTTAAAAGCCCCTTGAAATACAATCGTTCGTCTCATATCTATCGAAGACCTTTGGCTGAGACTATAAACCGAGGTCCCGTGTGCTAAAGCACGCAGAACATCTTTCGCACGCGTTGAAACCTGTTCTGCTATTAGGAAGAGTAGGCCATGTGTGCCTGTAAAAATAAATGACTTCATTTACAAAACTGCATTCACACAGGGAATGGATGTAACTAATACATGAGTTGTTATTGCTTTATCCATAGAAATAAAAGAATGAACATGCTTTAAAAGAAATAACAGGGAGAACTCCAGTCGTGCTTTTTGACGTAAGAAGTTTAATACAAGTTTACTTAAGTATACATTCTCACAGGGTACTGTCTCAGTCCCTCTTCTCTTTAGGGTTTGTATCAGTGACCTACCATTACCGCTATGAAACAAAGCTGAAACAACTATTTATTTGCATACGTGAATTCGTCAGTTTGATTCATTGTAAACAACGCACAACCAATTGGTTTTGTTTGAAACAAAGTCTCAATAACATAATTGCGAATATTGAAACTCAAACGCCATTATGTATTTAGCAAAAAAGAACCACCATCCAATGACATCAGTCAGCTGCTTTTCGGTTATCCATGTGTTCAGATAACACTGAGAATCGCGCGAGAACCTAACACCGCGCTGTAGGCATTATCACAGATAATGAACTAAAATTGTAGCCTCCAATAAACAGACTAAGCAGGATTGTCTAAAATTGTCTTTTTGATGTCTCTTACATAAATTCATTAATGACACTGTATTAAATCTGTTCTCTTACTCGTATGAAGTGTCAGAAATCAACTATGCATCATCAATACGGATAGGGAACAGATAGCCTAGTGATCAGAACATTGCGCTGTCAATTTGACGACCCGTGTTTGATTCCGGTCGAGTAGATTTTTATCCTGGAGTTAGCATCAGTGCTGACTCCACTCTCACCAAAAGTCCTTTGGATGAGACTTTGAACCGAGGCCCCGTGTGCGAACGCACGCAGAACGTCTTGCGCACACGTTAAATCCTGTTCCGCTTTTCGTAAGAGTAGGCCATCGTGTGCCGGTGGGAACAGATGACATTTACAAAACTGCAAACACACGGGGACTGGATGAAAAAAGCACAAAAGTGCTTGTTCCATTATTCTCGATATAAAAGCATTTTTTTAATATAAAATATGGGATGTGCCTGGTGTGGTAAAATGGTTTTCTGGTCGCTAACTGGATGTAGGCCTTCAGCTATGCAGACATGGTCAAAACATAACTGGAAATAGATTTACATTGTTCAATACATCGCTTTCTGACAACACACAAAACAACACAAGCAAAACCATTGATTTTATTTTTGATTTGGGCTTTACTACAATTCTGAACCATTGACGCTGGGGGCAACAGCAAAGTGAGAGGCTGTATGATCAGTGGCCTTCCCACTTATTAAATTCCACTTTAGGCTACAGCTTAGTCTTTAGGGATCGACTATGACTCTCTGACTAGGAGGCTTGACTTGCACAGCTCTTATGTGCTGCAGCCTTGGGGGCTAGTTAAGTTAGCCTTTGTAGAACGCCTCCGACGCTTACTGTCCTTATGTCCTCTTGACCGAGAGAGTTGTGGTGTGCTGTGGCCAAGGCACCTCCACTATGATTAAATTTCTGCCCAATTTCCGAAAAAGCAGCTCTCTCATCTGCTGGTTTGGACGTAATCGTCGTACACGATGGACAAACATATGTACATGTAGTAGGCACTCGTCAGTCTCGGAAGACTATGGAGTTGCGCTCTAGTCTTTAGAGCGCAAAGCCTGGGCAAGTATGTATGGAGGGCAAGCTGTTACCCATGCAGCAGACCCCCCCTCTCCACGGCACTGGAATGATCCATTGGAAGGGCATTGACCGATACGAATGGTTCCAGTACCGTCGCAGGAGCCACCAGAACGTTGCCATATACCTACAGCCCCGAGCCGCTCTGGGACTCCAACTCCCCGATTTTTCCTCAGGGATGGTGTCTAAACACGACACCTGTGTGCATGCTGGTTTATTATAATTTTGTCATCCGCTCCTACCGGCACACGATGGTCTACTCTTCCGAAAGGTGGAACGGGGTTTTAACGTGTGCGCAAGATGCTCTGCGTGCATTCGCACACGGGGCCTCGGTTTCGAGTCTCATCCGGAGGGCTTTTGGGGATATATATATATATATATATATATATATATATATATATATATATATATATATATATATATATATATATATATATATATATATATATATAACAGAGAAAACTGAGAAAATGTCGTGAAGAAAATAAGTGCAGGTAACCAGTTACAACTTCATTCTCATCAATGAATTGATGTTATTCAAAGATTCTTTAAAAAATTCAAAAATTCAAATATTTTCTCAAATATATATATATATAATATATATATATATATATATATATATATATACATATACATACATACATATATATATATATATATATATATATATATATATATATATATATATATATATATATATATATATATATATATATATATATATATATCTGAATTTAAAAAATGAAAACTTCGAACGTTAAATACGTACTCTTTAACTTTCCCGACAAAATTTGTTGTTTTACTTGATTGGCACTTTGTCAGATGGAATTGTTTGTTGTTCTTCTTCTTCTCATTAGTTTGATATTTATTCACTTTAAGGTGATTTAGACAGTTGTACATTCACGTTAAAAATGTACAGGAAAAGGTGGATGAGTGAGAGAGTGGAATGGTGAAGAATATAGTGAATATTGATAAGTCTATAAGATTTCATTTACAGTAACTCCACTAATGGTGACTGGCAAATACTCTCTGCAACTGTTGCTAGGACATACCACTTGGAACTAACTATACAGAATACTTTGGACGTTTCCTTTTTTTTTACTTTGAGAGAGAGAGAGAGAGAGAGAGAGAGAGAGACAGAGACAGAGACAGAGACAGAGAGACAGAGAGAGACAGAGAGAGACAGACAGAGAGAGACAGAGAGAGACAGAGACAGAGAGACACAGAAAGAGACACAAAAAGAGACACAGAGAGAGAGCATAGTAGTGAAGTAAACAAAGTGCAGTTAACAAGTGTCAACTTCTTCCTTTCAAAAAAGAATAATAACTTGTCAGGGATTAAACAAAAACACCAACTGGAAGACAGTCTCGTTTGGGGCAGAATTTCAGGCCTAAGGATTAAGTAAGGTCAACACCTGTAGTCTGACCTGACCTGACCTGACCTGACCTGACCTGACCCGAGTTTCTGGCTCCAGAGAGATCACTTATGAGAAGTCCCGACTGGCAGTAATGCTTCACCCTTTGTGGTGACTTGCACTCAGGCACATTTCTAATTATTGAATTCACAAGATTAGATTTATACTCTTGTTACCTACAAAACCTGCCATTAAAAGATGAAAATAAAAAAATGACAGAAATATGCTTGAATAGTTACTGTGAAAAATCAAAAAACATATACGTACGAGTCTGTATGCCTGTTGTCTGAGGTCAAGGATATATTTTAGAAAGATATGAAATAGGTCATAGAATTTTCAAGTCAAGACTTCTGGTGGCTGACCAAGAGGTGAAGGACAAGTCAATTTATTCATTAACAAAAATATATGGTTTTATATCGAAGATAAGCACTCATGTGTTTTTATTTTATTTTTATTTTACATCCAGTCTTCGGGTGTATGCAGTTTTGTACATCTTGTCATCTGTTCCCGCCGGCACACAATGGCCTACTCTTAAAAAGCGTAACAGGATTTAACATGTGCGCAAGATGTCCTGCATGCGTTCGCACACGGGGCCTCGGTTTCTAGCTGTATCCGAAGGATGCAAAAGTCAAGCGAGGTCAAGAAAGCCCAGTGGCTGATGACTGAAGAAAGGTTTTGCTCTGTCGTCATGTCGTCCTCTGGGAAAGTGACGATGCCACACTGCTGATAACATCTGGCACTGTGACAATGGTAGCCCTACCATACACACTCCCACAACACAGAAGTAAGAAACCAGCTGTTAGCTAGGATATTTCTAACCCCCCCCCCCCCCCACTACACACATTCCCACAGCACAGAAGGAAGAAACCAGCTGTAAGCTGGGATATTTCTAACCCCCCCCCCCCCCCCCCCCACTACACACATTCCCACAGCACAGAAGGAAGAAACCAGCTGTTAGCTAGGATATTTCTACCCCCCCCCCCCCCCCCCCCCCACTACACACATTCCCACAGCACAGAAGGAAGAAACCAGCTGTTAGCTAGGATATTTCTAACCCCCCCCCCCCCCCCACTACACACATTCCCACAGCACAGAAGGAAGAAACCAGCTGTTAGCTAGGATATTTCTACCCCCCCCCCCCCCCCACTACACACATTCCCACAGCACAGAAGGAAGAAACCAGCTGTTAGCTAGGATATTTCTAACCCCCCCCCCACTACACACATTCCCACAGCACAGAAGGAAGAAACCAGCTGTTAGCTAGGATATTTCTAAACCCCCCCCCCCCCCCCCACTACACACATTCCCACAGCACAGAAGGAAGAAACCAGCTGTTAGCTAGGATATTTCTACCCCCCCCCCCCCCCCCCCCCACTACACACATTCCCACAGCACAGAAGGAAGAAACCAGCTGTTAGCTGGGATATTTCTAACCCCCCCCCCCCCCCCCCCCCCCCCACACACAATTCCCACAGCACAGAAGGAAGAAACCAGCTGTAAGCTGGGATATTTCTAACCTCCCCCACCCCCAACCACTACACATACCCACAACACAGCGAAAAGAAACCAGCTCTGGGGAGATTTCTAAACTCTCATCCCCCACACCACCACACACACTCCCACACACAAAGAAAAGAAACCAGCTCTTAGGAGATTTCTAAACCCTCATCATCCCCCCTCACCACAACCACCACAACCACCACCACACACACACTCTCACAACACAGCCGGGTTCGATTCTCGTTCGAGGGGATTTTTCTCCTGGCGTTAACAACAGTGCAGACTCCTCTCTCCCCAAAAGCCCTTCGGATGAGACTATAAACGGAGGCCCCGTGTACTAACGCATGCAGAACATCTTGCGCACACGTTAAATCCTGTTCCACTTTTCGAAAGCGAAGGCCATTGTGTGCCGGCCATAGTGAACAAATCCAAAATTACTCAGTCAGAAGTGCTAAATTTAGCGTGCTCCTTCCTTTTACCTAATCCAAGTGTGGTCAGTCCTGCTATAACTAGCACCAGCCAGCCCCAGCTGGGCTGGGATGGGATGGAATAATTAAACAATTGAGAGGAGCTGAAAGTGGGGGAAACTGACAGCTCTGCGGTGGGAACAGATGACAAAAATTTACAAAACTGCATACACATGGGGACTGGATGTAAAAAAGCACATGAGTGCTTATTCCATTATCGTCGATATAAGAGAATAAATAGTAAGTAAATATACACAGGAAAGAAACCAGCTATTCAGATATTTCTAAAACCTCATAACCTCCCATTACCACCACACACACTCCAATAATACAGAGGAAAGAAACCAGCTATTTGGAGCTTTTTAATACCCCCATATCGTCCCCCCTTCCCCACCACACACACACAACACACACACACACACACACACACACACACACACACACACACACACACACACACACGGTCCTTTTCTTGGCTCAGCTTCAAGAAAGGATCCGAGCTCTATTAGTTTTATAGACCACATCAAGAGGGGAGATAATTCAATGTCCCTGAATAGGGACTGTGGACTTACAACGGTAATTTGTCCAGAAATGAAAGAGAAATATATTAACAACTAACTATATATATATATATATATATAATATATATATATATATATATATATATATATATATATATATATATATATATATATATACATACATACAGAGACAGACAGACAGAGAGAAAGAAAGAGAAACAGATAGATAGATTGATAGATTAATATAGATTGATAGATAGATGACTATCGATTTAAA
>CM060317.1:44711664-44719164 GCA_030674155.1 Stramonita haemastoma | reverse complement strand
TCCTATATGGCAGTGAAACATGGACAACATACTCTAAACAGGAGCGCAAACTGAACAGCTTCCACCTGCGCTCTCTCCGTCGCATCCTCGGCATCCACTGGAGTGACAAAGTTACCAACGCTCAGGTCCTCGAGGTTGCAGGTCTTCCCATCATGTACACACTCCTCAGACAACGCAGACTCAGATGGCTCGGTCACGTGCGAAGGATGGAGGATGGACGCATTCCTAAAGATCTCCTCTATGGTGAACTTGCCTCCGGCAAGAGAAGCATTGGCCGCTCCCAACTGCGCTACAAAGACGTCTGCAAGCGTGACATGAAAACCCTGGACATCAACCTAGAGAACTGGGAGGAGGTAGCGGTTGACCGCAGCAAATGGCGCAGTGTTCTCCACAAACAGCTGAAGTGTGGTGAAGAAAAGATCCACACCGCAGCAAACGAAAAGAGAGCCAAGCGGAAGGCATGTGCTCCAGCCACCTCAACAAGCCACATCTGCATCAGATGCAACAGAGACTGTCACTCCCGCATCGGACTGACCAGCCACAGCCGGCGTTGTCGCTGAACAAATGACCTGTCTTTTGGCGCGAATTCCATAGTCGACACCGACTGACGGAGGCCTACTATCTATCTATCTATCTATCTATCTATCTATCTATCTATCTATCTATCTATCTATCTATCTATCTATCTATCTATCTATCTATCTATCTATCTATCTATCTGTCTGTTGTCTGTCTGTCTGTCTGTCTGTCTGTCTGTCTGTCTGTCTGTCTATCCCTTAGTTTGGCGACCGTGGGGGCACCCATGAAGACAACCAGTTCCCTCCATTCATCTCTTTGTTCTGCATTTCTCAAAATCTGGTTGAGTTCTAGGCCTGTCCATTCGCTGATGTTGTCCTCCCATCTCTACTTTGGTCTGCCTCCTTTTCTTCATCCTTGGATAGTGCCTTGCAGTATTGTTTTTGCAAGTCCTTTTGATCTTGTGACATGCCCGTACCATTTAAGTTTACGTTTCCTTACGATTGATAGAAGATTTTCGTATTGGACCAATGGTTTGCTGGATTCTTTTATGCACGTCTTCGTTGCTTATGTGGTCTCTGTAGGAGATGCCAAGGAGTCTCCGCAAGCACCTCATCTCTACCACCTGTACTCTTCTCTCCAAATTTACAGTCAGGGTCCATGATTCACAGGCATACAGGAATGTGGATATGACAAGGGAGCGCATTAGTCTGACCTTGGACTTGAGTGAGATATTTTTTATCTTTCCAGATTGTGTTCAGTTTTGACAGTGAGATTTTGTTTGTAGTCCTCATAGATATATCTTGGGCAAATCGAACACGGCAGAGCTCACCCCTCTCCAAGTCGGATTTTTAGGTTGGGTTTACTCTACACATGTGGCAGGTAGTACAGGGTTACATGGTTACCAGTAGCAGAGGAAGCCTTTGACCTGACTACAACATGTAGTCATCAACAAACCATCACATTATATGATCCTATGAAAAGGTGGGTTAGATTAAGTACTGCTGTTGACTTGATGGGGTTCAATCAGTATTGATGTTGACTTGATGGGGTAGAGTCAGTATTGATGTTGACTTGAAAGGATGGACTCAGTATTGATGTTACCTTAAAGGGGTGGACTCAGTATTGATGTTACCTTAAAGGGGTGGACTCAGTACTGATGTTACCTTAAAGGGGTGGACTCAGTATTGATGTTACCTTAAAGGGGTGGACTCAGATGTTAGCCTAAAGGGGTGGACTCAGATGGTAGTTTAAAGGGGTAGACTGGGATGTTAGCTTCAAGGGGTGGACTCAGATGTTAGCTTGAAGGGGGTGGCATCAATGTTGATGTTAGATTGAAAGGGTCACTCAGTATTGATGCTGACTTGAAAAGGGCGGGTATGTATTGATGGTAACTTGACAGGGGTAGGGGTGTACTGACGGTAACTTGACAGGGGTGGGGGTATTCTGATAGTAGCTTGACAGGGGTGGGGGTATACGGGTAGTAACTTGACATAGGTGGGGGTACCAGGTGCACTGATGGTAACTTGGCAGGGGTGGGAGTATACTGGTGGTAACTTGACATAGGTGGGTGTGTACTAACGGTAACTTGGCAGGGATGGGGGTGTACTGGTGGTAACTTGACAGGGGTGGGGTTATACTGATGGAAACTGGAAAGGGGTGGGGGTATACTGATGGTAACTTGACAGGAGTGGGGTAGGGAATCAGTACTGATAATAACTTAAAGGGGGTGGGGGGGTGTTGATGGTAACTTGACAGGGGTGGGTGGGAGTAGAGTCAGCACTAATAACTTGAAGGGGAAAAAAAGAAGAAAAACCTGCCACAAACGGACACCTCAATAGACTGAAATCTGCATTAACTTACTGGGTGATCATTATTTTGTGACATGCTCTAACCACTATATTGCCCCCTCCCCTCCCCCACCCCTGTATGGTTAATACACTACACTACACTACACTACACTACACTACACTACACTACACTACACTACACTACACTACACTACACTACATCTCACTACACTACACTTCACTACACTACACTACACTACACTACACCACTCATGCTGAGAGACAGAGAGAGGGAGAGACAGGCAGAAAGACAGGAAGACAGACAGACAGACAGACAGGTAGACAGACAAACAGATAAACTGACACAGACTAAAAACTAATGCTCAGAGAGAAATACAGAGAGACAGACAGATAGAGAGAAAAACAGAGACAGAGAGACAGATAGAGATAGAGAGAAACTTTGAAAACTTTGAAATCTTTCTTTATTCAAAGAGGGTAATAGAATAAGCAAAAATTGCTTTTTTACATCCAGCCCTCGGAAAAGAACCCCCCCCCCCACCTCCCCCCCCCCCCAACACACCCAAAACAAAAGATAAACAAGCAAACAACCCCTCCCCCCCACAGCATACATGAAAAGTTGGAAATGTACACAATATGAAAATAGATAATGAAAATACTTTCTAATGAACAAGCAGATACTAAATACAGAGGGTACAGAAAAAAATCAATTTCAAGATTCATGAGAGAGAGAGAGAGAGAGAGAGAGAGAGAGAGAGAGAGAGAGAGAGAGAGAGAGAGAGAGAGAGAGAGAGAGAGAGAGAGAGAGAGAGAGAGAGAGAGAGAGAGAGAGAGAATTGAATTGAATTGAATTGAATTGAATTGAATTAATTTTATTTTCAGAAGGTGATAGAGTAAGCATGACAATTGCTTTTTTACATCCAGCCTTCTATAACAATAACAAAAACAAAAAAGAGGAAAGAAAATCATAACAATGAGAAACAATTGGGGGGGGGGGGGTACATAACCTGATTCTTAATCATGCAATTATACCTGTTTTCAAATAATAGGCGAACAGCTGAAGTAAAGAGAGAGAGAGAGAGAGAGAGAGAGACAGACAGACAGACAGACAGACAGACAGACAGACAGACAGACAGACAGACAGACAGACAGACAGACAGACAGACACAAAGAGAGAAATTATGAACAATTTTTTTACCAGGGTAATGAGATAATTAAAATAAACAAGTCATTACCTAACAACAACACTAAATACCCACAAGCAAAGAGACCCCCCCCCCTATTTCCCCTTATTGAGGACAACACAGAACAAAGAAAAGTTCTAAAAAAAAAAAATAAAAAAAATAAAAATGTTTGTATCATAAGAAAATATCACAAAAACGCATACACCTGCACGCACACACGCACTCAATCTCATATTAAAACATACTGATCACTGCATGCTGCATATGCACGACAAATGGATGATGCACTGTATGGATAATTATACAATAAAAACTACTTTAAAATGTGAAATACGCAAGTTTATGATCAATACGCTTCAACTAACAAAACACTCGTATATGACGTAAGTCTTTAGCTTAGCATTATAGTAGCAATAAAGACAGGAAATACAAACTATTGACTAGGTTAACTCATTTTTCAATGAATGCATAAGATGACATTTATAAGCACGTTTAAATGACAAGATGCTGTTGGCATTTTTTATGCATTCTGGCAACGTGTTCCATAGAACTCCTCCTGAGTAGGAAAGGCTAGTTTTGTACATGTCAATCCTTGGTTTCCGAATCAGTATATTGTTCGTGTATTTTGACTGATTAAGGGGAAATCTTGCAGTCACAGTAGTTGGAGCGAGTTCGTTCATTATACGATACATTGTAACAGCTTTATTGTATTCGAGCTGGTAATTTAAGGGGAGGATATCTAGTTTAATGTAATCTTGAGGTGACAAGCTAGAAGATTTTAACAGTATGAGTTTAAGAGCTCTCTTGTGGATCCTTAAAAGAGGTTTTAAGTTGTTACCACTGCTTAAGTCATACAACGTTGAAGCATAATCAATGATAGATTGTATATGAGCATGATAAAATTGTTTACGAGCATTGAGATCTAAATAATGTTTAATTTTTGAAAGTTGATATACCTTTTGTGAGATTCGCTTGCATAGGCTGTCAATATGGGATGACCAGCTGAGATTGTTATCAATAATGACTCCCAATACTCGATGAGTGTTAACTTCAATGATAGCGTTATTACCAAGATAAATATGAGGCATGAGAAAAGAGATGTTTTGTCGCTTTTGTCGAGAAGTAATTGTCATGTATTTTGTTTTATGTTCATTCAAAGACATATGGTTGAGCTCAGTCCACTTTAGTAATTGATTGGCATTTTCTTGTAAAGAAATAACAAGTTGTTCCAAGTCAGGATGAGAGGCATGAATAGAAGTGTCATCAGCAAAGAGAGGAGAGAGAGAGAGAGAGAGAGAGAGAGAGAGAGAGAGAGAGAGAGAGGAGAGAGAGAGAGAGAGAAGAGAGAGAGAGAGAGAGAGAGAGAGAGAGAGAGAGAGAATGAATGAACGAACGAACGAACGAACGAACGAACGAACGAACGAACGAACGAACGAACGAACGAACGAACGAACGAATGAATGAATGAATGAATGAATGAACGAATGAATATTTAAAGAGGGTAATGGCATAAGAAAACATGCCTTTTTTCAACACCCTTCTGGGGGAAAAGGAAGAAAAGAAAAGAAAGGCATAGCAATAACAAACAAACTGCACATATACATTGTATGAGTGAAGAAAAAAGAAGAAAAAATCCATAACATCATCCAAATACAAAAAACATTTTGTAAGCTTATGCTTTTATCTTTTACAAAATAAGAGTGCAAAATCACAAAACCAGATTAGAAAATAGAGAAGGAAAATATGATTGACTAGAGAGTAGAGTAGAGTAGAGTAGAGTAGAGTAGAGTAGAGTAGAGTAGAGTAGAGTAGAGTAGAGTAGAGTAGAGTAGAGTAGAGTGAAGTAGAGTAGAGTAGAGTAGAGTAGAGTAGAGTAGAGTAGAGTAGAGTAGAGTAGAGTAGAGTAGAGTAGAGTAGAGTAGAGTAGAGTAGAGACTGACAGAGAAGGGATAGACAGGCAGATGAGAGATAGAATACAGACAGACGGACAGACTAAAGACACTCTGTTTCACAGGCAGACAGATACACAGACAGGCAGACAGAGAATGACAGACAGCTGATAGAAAGGCATATATAAAACATGATTAAATGAAGTCATGGCAAACCATGACTGACATTTTGTCCAATTAACAAGAAAACAATATGCTTTTTTTTTCTTATAAGACAAGATCAACAGCCAGTCTCTGTCAGCCTTTCATTCATAAGAAAATGTTTCAATGATTTTTTAAAGTTTAGCATAGAAGTTACATTTTTAAGGATGCTGGCAGGTTATTCCAGTAAGTGCCACCGCTATATACAAGACTACTTTAAAACAAATCTATTCTTAGTTTTGGCACAGTAAATTTATGTGAATGACGATATGTATTTATTTGAAAATGTTTTGCCAGAGTGGGCGGTGCATTTCCATACACTATTCTGTGCATCACTAAAGCTTTGTTGTATTCTAACTGCAATTTAAATGGCAAAATACCAACTGATTTATAGTCTACGGAAGTTAATGAGATTGATTTCAATAGAATAAGCTTAATGGCACGCTTGTATAATCTAATCAGAGGTTTTAATGTATTTGCACTTGCAGAATCCCACAAGGCTGATGCATATTCTATAACAGAACTTATGTGTGCATGGAAAAACTGTTTTCTAGTGCTACGATTAAGGAAATGTTTTATTTTGGATAACTGAAACACCTTTTGAGATACAATTTTACTTAGATTGGCGATGTTGTCTTGCCATGAAAGATTATGATCAATAATGACTCCTAGCACCTTGTGGAAATTTACTTCTTCAATTTTTTCACCTGAAACATTTGTAGGGGACATAGAAGAGATCTGATTCTGTCGCTTTTGTCTGGTTGTTATGCACATACATTTAGTCTTGATTGGATTAAGGAACATGTGATTTAGTTCAGCCCATCTGGTAAACTGGTGTATATTGTCTGGGAGACTAGATGACAACATTTGTAAGGAATGATTTTCAGCATAAATTGAATTGTCATCTGCAAATAAGTTACAACAAGCATTCATGTACAAGGGTAAATCATTAATATAGAGGGAGAAAAGTATAGGGCTCAGAACTGAACCTTGGGGAACACCATTGGTCACTGTGAGAAAATCAGACTGAGACTTGCCAACAAAGACTGACTGTTGTCTATTTGATAAAAATAATTTTTAAAAATTGAAAGGTATTCTTTGATATTCTATATAGGTGTAGTTTCTTTAACAAAGTAAGTGTGTGGTTTATCACATCGAAAGCCTTTGCAAAATTGGCGAAGACAACTCTTGTAAACATATTGTTATTTATATTCAGAAGCCATTTGTCTACCATATCTCTCAGAGCCGTGTGACATAAATGTTTTTTTCTGAAACCTGATTGACTTGGATTGATTAGGTCATATTTTTCTAAATGTAAAAGTAAAGATTTTTTAACATGCTTTTCTAAAGGCTTTGATAAGATAGACAAAATTGATATCGGCCTGTAGTTCGAAGGGTCATCTGATGCGCCAGATTTAAAGAGAGGAATTACGTTAGCCTTTTTAAAATGAGAAGGAAAATAAGCTTTGTCACTACAAAGATTATAAATATAGGTAAGGGTGTCTGCTATTACAGGCACAGCAATTTTAATTATTTTACCATCTAGTCCATCAACATTTTTTGTGGTTGACTGCTTTAATTGTAAGAGGGATGTCAGCACTTCAGGTAAGGAAATAAATGGAATGTCTAATTTAGAGTGTATATTTTTAGACTCACAATATGCTCTTAAATGTTCCAAATAAATACTTTTCCAGTCTTCACACTTTATTTGGTTGTTGGATATCCCAACAAAATGTTTATTCAGGCTCAAGGATGAAATATCTTTACTGTAGTTTGTGCCTTTTTGTTAGTTTTATTTGTTAGTAGATTAATGGCTTTCCAAATGTGTCTGCAGTTTTTTTTTGTCCGATACAAGATCTTGAAAGTACTTTTGTTTTGCTACACGCTTCATGTTTGTCACCT
>CM060317.1:44664164-44706664 GCA_030674155.1 Stramonita haemastoma | reverse complement strand
ATAGATAGATAGATAGATAGATAGATAGATAGATAGATAGATAGATAGATAGATACATAGATAGATAGATAGATAGATAGATAGATAGATAGATAGAAGATAGATAGATAGATAGATAGATAGATGGATAGATGGATGGAGGATAGATGGATGATGGATGGATGATGGATGGATGGATGGATAGATGGAATAGATAGATAGATAGATAGATAGATAGATAGATAGATAGATAGATAGATAGATAGATAGATGGATGGATGATAGATGGATAGATGGAGATAGATAGATAGAAGATAGATAGATAGATAGTAGATAGTAGATAGATAGATAGATAGATAGATAGATAGATAGATAGATAGATAGATAGATACATGCATGCATGCTGCATGTGCATGCAGCATGATATGCATACTAACATACATACATACATACATACATACAACATACATACATACATACATACATACATACATACATACATACATACACAGACAGACAGACAGACGGGACAGACAGGACAGACAGAAGAGACAGACAGCAGACGACAGACGACAGACAGACAGACAGAGACAGACAGACAGAAAACAGACAGACAGACAGACAGAAGAATAGATAGATAGATAGATAGATAGATAGATAGATAGATAGATAGATAGATAGATAGATAGATAGATAGATAGATAGGTACATAAATGTAGGTAGATTACGACAGCAGTGGTGAAGGAAAACAAGTGCTGGTGACCATTATTTATGCATTTATTTGTTTGTTTATTTATTATGTATTTACTAGTTATTCATTTATAACACTTTATGTCACAGCAGATTTCTCTGCATGAAATTTGGGCTACTGTCCCCGGGGAGAGCGCGTCGCCACAAGTGCAGCACCACCCTTTTTTTCTTTTTTTCTGTCTGCAACTGTATTTTTTTCCCTTTCAGAGTGGCTTTTTTCTCCAGAATTTTGTCAGGGACAACCCTCTTGTTGCCGTGGGTTCTTTTACATGCGCTAAATAATGATGTGTAATACACGGGACCTCGGTTTATCGTCTCATCCGAAAGACTAGCACCCAGACCACCACTCATGGTCTAATGGATTGGGGAAAAGTTGACAAGGCTACAGCTCCTTCATTATTGCCAGAATGCTTCCAAAGATTTGAATAAAAAACGAAAAAGAAGAAATATAGCCTCAGATGAAAAATTTGGGTGAGAACATCGGAGGCCCTTTTGCATTAAGGGCCCTTTTGATTTGCCCGACTTGACTCGAGTTTCGACTCCTGGATGAGCCATCATCAGAGGTCGTGGTGGTTGTTTTGCCTAACCATTACTGGTACCATTAAATTATAAGGAAACACCTCTTTAAAATACAAAGGTGTTTTTGCTCAAACAGGAATAATATAATAATTCTTTAGCCTACCAACACTTAAAGAGACGGAGAGACAAAGACAAAGAGAGACAGAGACAAAGAGTACCAGGCGTACAGAAAGACACTCCGGCATACTGACGGACAAAAGTGAGGGATGGTCTCGATGAGAGATACAGACGAGGCTATCAATGAGAGCAGTAAATAGAAGTAGTCATGAGGGTATTGAGAGTTTTCAATAAGGGATTTAATGAGGTAGTATTAAGGGATATGAATGAGGTATCAACAATGGGTAATAATGAGGGTATGAATAGAGGTATTAATAAGGGTAAAAATTGAGGGTGTTAATGAGGAATATTAATGAATGAGGTGTCATCAATGATAGGGATGTTAATGAGGGTATCAATGAGAGCATCAATGAGGGATGTTAATGAGGTATCAATGAGAGATGTTAAAGAGGGTATCAATAAAGGATACCATTGAGGATATCAATGAGGGATATTTATGAGGGTATCAATAATGGATATTTATGAGGGTTTCAATGAAGAATATTAATGCGGGTACCAATGAGGTATAATTATGAGGGTGTTGATAATAAAGGATATTAATAAGGTATCAATTAGGGATCATTACGAGGGTATCAATAATGGATATTAATGAGGGTTTCAATGAAGAATATTGATGAGGGTATTAATGAGGATAATTATGAGGGTGTTAGTAATAAAGGATATCCATAAGGGTATCAATTAGGGATAATTACGAGGTATCAATAATGGATATTAATGAGGGTTTCAATAAAGGATATCAATGAGGGTATCAATGAGGGTGACAATGAGGAATATACATCCAAAAGATCACTCACCTGATCGATTTTTGAGCTGCGCCGACTATTTGGGGGCAGAAGGATCAAACCCCAAAACGTCCACAGTGACGTAAGCCTACTCCGCTGACTGCAGAATAGAACGTTGGAGCCCAGGCTTCTCACTCCCCTCCTGACCACTCAGCCAACGGCGCTACTGACCGCCAGGCCATGGCGACAGGAGGAGCACAGCACCGGTCCTTTATCTGTCGCTGTTGATTCCGTTGGGGCTTTGGCCTGGACAGTTCGCTTCTTTCATCGTGACACAGCTTCTATGATCAGCGGCATCAGCGTCTAAGCTGTCAGTGTGTGTGTGTTCAGGGCACCAGTGTCTGGTGTTGTTCCACCAGTGTCTGGTGTTGTTCCAGTGTCTGGTGTTGTTCCAGTGTCTGGTGTTGTTCCACCAATGTCTGTGTGCTCATGTTGGTTGTTCCAGTCTGGTGTCAATTGGTGTTGTTCCAGTGTCTGGTGTTGTTCCAGTGGCTGGTGTTTTCCAGTGTCTGGTGTTGCTCCAGTGTTTGCTGTTGCTCTAATGTCTGGTGTTGCATCGATGTCTGGTGCTGCTCCAATATCTAGTGTTGCACCAATGCAGCAATGTACGGTGCTGTACCAATGCACGGTGTTGAAGTATGCTGTATGTGTGATGGACACACCATGTGTCTCTAGTGAAGGAGTTGGCTGATCATCTAGCGGTGTTTGCCTGTGTGAAAGAATATGGAAGAGTGTGGAAAAAATCCATTACACCGAAACTTCTTCACTGACACAGATCACACGGTCATCTGATGGCCATTTTATGGACCATCTGTTGAAGTCCTTTGCACGTTGTGGCGCCCATTGATCGTAAAGAGCGTAGCAGTTGTGTAAAGTTTATTTACACCTTGGACAGTCTAGCTGTCATCTGTTACACCTTTTGCACACTGCGTAGTCATGATAAACTCATAAACTGCAGAAACAATAAACACAGTGTTTAGACGATGTTGGGCCATGTTCATACCATAATTGCAGAAACAATGAGCACGCCCTTTACACAGATAAAGGTTTCTTTTAAGTATTGCAGGGCTCCATCATTGTTACGTGCTGATATCGCAGGCATTCTTTGCATACTGTCTGACCATATAGTTGTTTTCGAGACTGCTGGCACATCTGTTGACATAACACACACATACACACACACACGCACACGCACGCACGCACGCACGCACAGGCACGCACACACACACATACATCCACACACACACACACACACACACACACACACACACACACACACACACACACACACACACACACACACAATGTATGAGAGGCTGTTGCGCCAACAAATGCAGGCAAACAAGACAAAAAGACGCTGATTGTCTATCTTTACGACCTAAAGAGTAGCAGATGTTGGCAGAGCAGAGCGCTAACAAGCACGGGAACACCTACACCACATGGTGACCACTTCCTTCATTAATGAAGCCTCATTAGGCCTATAGTGAGGGCACGCTGCCTCATCACACAACAGGATTCCAGGTCACTCCCCTACCTGTCTTCACTTCCTCCTACCTGTCGTCACTTCCTATCTGTCGTCACTTCCTCTTTGTCGTCAGTCCTCTACCTGTCCTTATGCTCTACTATCTTCAGTCTCTACCTGTCTTCATTCCTCTACCTGTCTGTATTCCTCTACCTGTCTTAGTCCTCTACCTGTCTTCAGTCTCTACCTGTCTTCAGTCTCTACCCTGTTCTTCACTTCAGTCCTCTCCCTGTCTTCAGTCCTCTACCTGTCTTCAGTGCTCTACCTGTCTTTCTAGTGACTCTACCTTCTGTCTCTCCTGTCTTCAGTCTCTCCTGTCTTCCAGCTTCCTCTACCTGTCTTCAGTCCTCTCCCTGTCTGTCATTCCTCTCCCTGTCTTCATCCTCTACCTGTCTTCAGTCCTCTCCCTGTCTTCATCCTCTCCCTTCTTCAGTCCTCCTCCCTGTCTTCAGTCCTCTCCTGTCTTCAGTGCTCTACCTGTCTTCAGTGCTCTACCTGTCTTCAGTGCTCTACCTGTCTTCAGTGCTCTACCTGTCTTCAGTCCTCTCCCTGTCTTCAGTCCTCTCCCTGTCTTCAGTCCTCTACCTGTCTTCAGTCCTCTACCTGTCTTCCAGTCCTCTACCTGTCCTCAGTTCCTGTTTTCAGTTCCTTAATTTCTTCAGTTCCTGTATTGAATGTCGTACCTTTCACCAGTACGTCTGGTCACTTTTGTACCATACATTTCATCAGTCTGTTAGCTTACTTTAGTATTGTCCCTTTCTTCAGTCACACATATTACTGATTCATTTTTCATGTGGCTTTCTAAAACATAATGTCACTTGTTATGTGTAGTTCCTCAAAGCCGATAGCATCAATTGTTCTGTGTGTGCTTCCGTAAGGATGATAACATCAGCCTTTTTTGTGTAGTTCCCATAACAAATAACGTCAGTCTTTCTTCGTATGCTTCCCATAGCTAATAACATCAGCCTTTCTTGTGTAGTTTCCCATAACTAATAACATCAACTTTTCTTTGTGTAGGTTCCCATAACTAATAACATCGCCTTTCTTTGTGTGCTTTCTCAAAGCTAAAAACATCAGCCTTTCTTTGGGTGCTTCCTCCTATAACACATAACATCAGCAGTTTTTTTTTGTATGGTTCCACAAAGAAAACAATGGCAACTTTCCTTTGTTGGTTTCCATAACAAACAACACCTTAATTTGCATGCTCCTCTCATAACTTCAGCCGGGTTCTTCTTAATTAAATGACGGAAAAAACACCCAAATGAAGGAACTGTTACTTCTTAGCTGAAACTGATAGGGCAGACTAAGATAATTATGTTGGTCATACAAACAGAAGCACGCAAACAAATCTGTGACGGCGGTTCTAGCAAGGCAATGTTAAGGGCAAAAGGAAAAGAGGCAGACCACCTCTATCCTGCATTAATAGCATCACTGAGGTCAACAGTCTGGGAGGGCTACGGAAGATCATAGAACTCAGCAAAGATAGAGAGAGATGATGAACTTTGGTCGCCTTATGCAGCGCTCCTATAGCGGCGATAGAGACAGTACAGGTGACAGTGAACGGGTTTCCATGGGGATAAAATCTGGACTTGATATATGTAAGCTACTCATCGCTAATCAGTCTGACCTTTTTGTGTTGTTTCTTTATCCCAAACAAAACTAGTCCTTTTTTTAGTTGTCTCTTCATCCCAAACAAAACTGGTCTTTCTTTATGCTGTTTCTCCATAAAAATATTAAATGACCTTTTTTGTCTTGCTTCCTCATCCCAGACGAAACTGGTTTTTCTTTGTCTTGTTTTTTTAATAAATAAAAACGAACTTATTTGTTTTTTTCATCACACACAAAAATGCTCTTTCTTTTGTGTTTCCTCGTCACAAAGAAGACTCGCCTTTTGTCGTTTGGTTTACCGCAGCAAACAAGACTTACTTTTCTTTATTGGCTTCCCTACAATAAACAACTCTAGCCTTTCTTTGTATAGTTTCATACATAACAACTGGCACTGGCCTTCGTTGTGAGATGTACTCCTACAAAAAATTGTAATTTCTTTGTGTGGCTTCCACACAGCATACTTTTTACCTTTATTTTGTGTGACTTTCCAATAAGTAGCACTGGCTGTAAAGTGGTTAGTTTCCCATAACAAACAATGCTAATACATTTCTGCCTGTGATTTTCACACAGCCATAACATCTGTTTGGTTTTCTTATAACAGATAATGCCCATACTGTTTTTGGTATTTCGAATGAACAACACCAACACTTTTCTTTGTGTGGTTTTCACACAACCAGCAACACTGATACCTATCTGTGTGTATATTAACACAACCAGCAACACTGATACCTTTCTGTGTGTGATATTAACACAACCAGCAACACTGATATCTATCTGTGTGTGGTATTCACACACCCAGCAACACTGATACCTATCTGTGTGTGGTATTCACACAACCAGCAACACTGATACCTATCTGTGTGTGGTATTCACACACCCAGCAACCCTGATACCTATCTGTGTGTGGTATTCACACAACCAGCAACACTGATACCTTTCTGTGTGTGGTATTCACACACCCAGCAACACTGATACCTTTCTGTGTGTGGTATTCACACACCCAGCAACACTGATACCTTTCTGTGTGTGGTATTCACACACCCAGCAACACTGATACCTTTCTGTGTGTCATGTTTCCACGACCACTGGTACTGATCATTTTCTTTGTATGCTCTTCGTCTGACCACTGACGCTGCTACCTCTCTTTGTGTGGTCCTCACATCACCAACTGTACTGATCTGGTTCTAGTCATCAGCTTGCTATCTCACCCCCCACCCCCACCCCCATCCTCCTCTCCAACAATCCTGTACTTCCATTTCTGCTTCTTTGGGAATGGGATGCGGGTGATGGAGTGAGGGGGGGGCGGACAGAAGGTGGGAAGGGGGCAGGGTAAATAAGAGTGAGTATTGAACTGTGTGTTCCGGCAATTCCTGGCTTGTTTGCTGGTCAGCTATAGAGTTCTTGGGTGACCCTCTCATTTAGTGCTTAACTTTCTGTCCGCCTTGCTGTCTATCTGTCTGTCTGTCTGTCTGTCTGTCTGTCGCTGGTCTGATTTTCTCTGTCAGTTTTGTCTTTTTAATCTTGAGTTTTTGGTAGGTTTTTTTTCCTCATCATCCTGATGTTTTCACTACCTACATGCCTGTCTAGTCTGTCTGTCTGTTTCTGTCTACCTAGGTGTGAGTGCTCGTGTGTCTGTCTGACTTTCTTTCAGAGTTTCCTTTCTGCTGTTAATTATTTCCTATCACAGTGGGCAGAGCCGCTGGGTGACGGCGTGATGGCGGACCGGGCGGGGTCGCAGTGGTCTCCTAAAGGCCATGATCGATCAGACAGGCGGCGTGAGAACCCTCACAGCCGGTGTGGCAGTCAGCCTGAACATAATTAAGAATGACCATCTATCCCCACGGGCACACTTCCTACAGGATGGCGTCACTGCGTGAAGGAAGGGGATAGGCGTCACTGTGTGAAGGAAGGAGATGGAGTCACTGCGTGAAGGAAGGAGATGACGTCACTGCGTGAAGGAATGATATGGTGTCACTGCGTGAAGGAATGATATGGTGACACTGCGTGAAGGTATGATATGGTGTCACTACAGGGAGGAAGGAGATGGCGTCACTGCGTGAAGGAATGATATGGTGTCACTGCGTGAAGGAATGATATGGTGTCACTGCGTGAAGGTATAATATGGTGTCACTACAGGGAGGATGGAGATGGCGTCACTGCGTGAAGGAATGATATGGTGTCACTGCGTGAAGGAAAGAGATGGCGTCACTGCATGAAGGAAAGAGATGGCGTCACTGCGTGAAGGAAAGAGATAGCGTCACTGCGTGAAGGAAAGAGATGGTATCCCTACCTGACGCAAGGAATGGCGTCAATGTGTGAAAGAAGGAGATGGCGTCACTGCGTGAAGGAAGGCAGACATTAGTGTCATAAGAAAAAAAACGGCATCACTAGAAGAGGCAAGGAGATGGTGTAGATAGAAGATGTGGGCTAGAAGATGTGGGGCTAGAAGAGTGGGGCTAGAAGATGTGGGGCTAAAGATGTGGGGCTAGAAGATTAGGGCTAGAAGATAAGGGGCTAGAAGATAAGGGGCTAGAAGATAAGGGGCTAGAAGATAAGGGGCTAGAAGATGTGGGGCTAGAAGATGTGGGGCTAAGAAGATAAGGGGCTAGAAGATAAGGGGCTAGAAGATAAGGGGCTAGACGATGTGGGCTAGAAGATGTGGGGCTAGAAGATGTGGGGCTAGAAGATGTGGGGCTAGAAGATAAGGGGCTAGAAGAAAGGGGCTAGAAGATAAGGGCTAGAAGATTGGGGCTAGAAGATAAGGGCTAGAAGATGTGGGGCTAGAAGATGTGGGGCTAGGAGATAAGGGGCTAGAAGATGTGGGCTAGGAGATAAGGGGCTAGAAGATGTGGGGCTAGAGATAAGGGGCTAGAAATAAGGGGCTAGAAGACGGAAGTAAATGGCGTCACTGGAGGAAAAAAGAAATAGCATGAAGATGAGGGAAAATATGGCGTCGTTATAAGAGGAACAAGGATGGCATCATTAGTAAATATAAAAAAGAAGATGTCGTCATCTTAATAAAGAAGGTAGGTGAAAAAAGTAAAAGTGTCCCATAACCTAGGTGGTCGTGCGGGAGCGAGGCATCATAGACCTCAGCTTCTCTAGGGGCCATTATATCGAGGGCGGCGCCCATCTCCTCTCCCTCGCTGCTTTACCTTCCCTGATCCGAAAGAGGACAGGTACCCATTTACAGCTGGGTGAACTGAGTAGACTGTACTGACGCCAGGGCGCGCAAATGGTCACCCATCCAACTGGTAACCATGCTCGAAGCTGCTTAACTTGACTTGGGGAAAGCGACCGCTCTGACTACTTAACTAATGAAAGCTCTGAGCACTTAGCTAATAAAAGAAAAAAATCAACTACTGCATATTGTCCGCATCTAAAGAAACAATACGTGGTGCATGAAGAAATTACAAACCCTACTGGACCCAAACTCTACACGAACACCATGATAGGCTAGAAGAGGCATGGTTGGAAGCAGTAAAGTATATTAACTGAGAAGCCACAACAGCTTTTAAGAAGCAAAAGCCAAATACTTGAAAGCTAAACTCCAAGCCATCCAGCTAGAGAGAAAAAACTGCACATTTCATTTCTGAGAAAGATTGGGCCAGGCTGTGGAGACTACCAAAACAACTAAGTGATGAGGACACCCAATGACCCAACATAATCTTAGAAGTTAATCGCAAAATCTTAACAGGGATGCAGGCTTCAGACCACCTTGCCCATAGCTACGCCAAAGAAAAAAGACATCCATATTGAAGCAGAAAAACAGAGAGAAGCACGTAAGAAACAAGGAGGAAGACATACCCAGAATCCAAGACAAGGGATTATGGCCAACACTATCTCCAAACGATAACTGTAGAGCGCTCTGAAAAAACTCAAAAAGCCACCTGAGCCAGATGGTATGACCAACGAGATGCTGAGCCATCTTGGGAGAGCTGCAAAAGACAAACTCCTCCATATTTCAGTCTCATCTGGCAGAAGGTACCTCCACCATGTGTGGAAAGAAGTAACCATGACTCCTGTATACAAGAAGAGCAAAGACATGAAGAAGGAATGTTGCCAAAACCATGGAGAGGATAGGAATCAGCATCTCCCAGCTGTGTCACCAAAACCATGCAGAGAATAAGAATCAGCATCCCCAGCTGTGTTACCAAAACCACGGAGAGGATAGCCAACACCAGGTTACTCTGCCACCTGGAGACTAAAAGCATTGTGGCTCCAGAACAAGCAGGCTTTTGTAATTCTGGAGCACTGAAGATCAAGCCACCTACCTAGCACTAGGGATAAAAGATGTCTTTCAGAAGTAGACACTTCTCTTTATTCATGGATAGACTTGCAAAAGGATTTTGACCAAGTCTGGACAGTCTACTGGTAAAAGGCACAAGGAAATGGAATCGAAGGCAACATGTTCTGGATTAAGTCTTTTTTCTGCTATACTGAAGAGCAGGGGTGACTCAATAATCACCACTGCAAACAAGTGTTGATCAGACATGGAGTTCCGTGGGAAGTAATGTCTCCCTAACTCTTTTTTTTAATTTCTATCGATGACCTGCTGCCTGAACTGCCAAGAGAAGTCGAAACAGCCTCTAGGCTGATTACCTTGTGATGTGGTGCACTGAAGAATATGCTACGGTCTGTAGCATATCGACCACAGATGGCACTTGACAAGCTTGCACCTGGACTTGGGATTGGTGTGTGAGAATCAATGAAGATAAACCATCCATAACCCTGCTCACCCTGTCATCAAAACAGAAACAACAATCCATCAAACTTGGGAACATAAGGATCAAGAACGACAATAAGGTAACTTACCTTAGTGTCACCTTTGACAAACACTGACATGGAGACCTTACGTCAAGAAAACTGAAGGAAATGAAAGACAAAAACTAGCAATTCTGTGGAAACTAGTGGCAATCAACTGGGGTGCCAATGAAAGGTTTCTGAAGACAAAGAAATAAAAGTGTCTCCTGCAACATTGAATGCAACACAGAATGGAGAAGCCAACAAGAAGCAGGATAATGCGCAGAACTTTCATCCAGTCTAGTCGTCCAATTAGACGACAGCAAATGAACAATCTGCCAGCCAGTTCTGTCTTATGGGCCCCGCTACGCTACCAAGACCATGGAAAGCCAACCGCATGGAGCATGAGATCCACACCATTGTCCATTATGTGGCTCCATATGGAACTCAGAGTGACACCAGTAAGAACACATTCACCGTGGTAATCGTATAAACTACTATCCAGGACAAGCATGGATCCACGTCTACAAAAAATGATCAGCTTCAAAGACTGTCATCAATGGAGGAGCAAGAGTGCTGATATATCAACTCTCCATCTGGAAAAGGTGAGACAGCAAACATCCAAACAGGGACACACTGCACCAACTACCGTGCAGAAACCCTAGTCTTAGAACAAGCTATCACCTTGGTGAGACACTCCAAAGATGAATGCCAGCAAGTAGAGTTTTTCACTGAAACCTGTCTGTCCTACAAGCCCTGTCTGCAGACAAAGAAACAGAATATCAGGAACTGCTGCTTCTTACATAAAACAAACGTGTAACGATGCAATGGATTCCTACCCACTGCTGTATACCTGGCAACAAACGAGCTGATAAACTTGCAAAACACGGGGCACAGAAAGAACAGTGCAAAAGCAGCCTCACCTTCTATGAAAAGAAAACAATCATCAAATCAATGGCCCAACCCAGAGTAGAGAAAGACGACTAACACCATCTCAAAGGAAAAGAACAGGTCGTAATTCTAAGAATCTGCTCATGGTACGACAGGGGGACGGATAGCCTAGTGGTCAGAACATTGCGCTTGCAATTTGACGACCCGGGTTCGAGTCCGGTCGAGGAAATTTTTCTCCTGGAGTTAACTTTAGTACTGACTCCACTCTCCCCAAAAGTCTTTCGGACGAGACTTTAAACCGAGGCCCCGTGTGCGAACGCACGCAGAACATCTTGCGCACACGTTCAATCCTGTTCCGCTTTTCGTAAGAGTAGGCCATCGTGTGCCGGTGGGAACAGATGACAATATTTACAAAACTGCATACACACAGGGACCGGATGAAAAAAAGCACATGATTGCTTATTCTGTTATCCTCGATATAAAAGAATAAATAAAAATAAAAATAAATAAATAAAAAAAACAGGCTAGGTTACCACGTATCCACATAGTTGAAACTCGTTCCTTCTCCCCTGTATGCCTGTGGTAAAGAAAACCAGACAGGCAAGCACATCCTTCAAAGATGCACCCTATACAGCGACCTAAGGAATATTGTGTGGTTGACAGAGATACCCCTGCAAACCAAGCTACACATCCCCTGAGAGGAGCTGGAAAGGACATGTCATTGTTTTTCCCCAGACACATCTGACGGTGTAAAGCGAACAAGAGAAGAGAAGAAAAACAAAAGAGAGAAGATGCCGTCAATATAAAAAGAAAGAAGATGGTGTAAATATAAGAAGAAAGAAGATGGCGTGAATATAAGAAGAAAGAAGATGGCGTCAATAGAAGAAAGAAGATGGCGTCAATATCAGAAAGAAAATGGCGTCAATATAAGAAGAAAGAAGACGGCATCAATATAACAAGGAAGAATATGGCGTCAGCAGAAGAAAGAAGATTGTGTGTGTGTGTGTGTGTGTGTGTGTGTGTGTGTGTGTGTGTGTGTGTGTGTGTGTGTGTGTGTGTATTCAAATTTGCTAAAACTATCAATTGTTATTGATTGCTTGTGTGTTGTTTTGGTCGAATGTAAGCGCTTTGATATTTTTTGCAAGATATAGCGAAAGAAGATGGCGTTAATATAAGAAAGATGATGGCTTCATTATATGGAAAAAGAGGATGGTGTCAATATAAAAAAGAAGAAGAAAAAAAGAAGAAAGAAGATGGCGTCGATATCAGAAAGAAGATGGCTTCAATTTAAAGAAAAGAAGATTGCTTCAATTTAAAGAAAAGAAGATGGCTTCAATTTAAAGAAAAGAAGATGGCTTCAATAGAAAAAGAAGATGGCTTCATTATCAGAAAAAAATGGCTTCAGTATAAAAAAAGAAGATGGCTTCAATATATCAGAAAGAAGATGGCGTCAATATAAGAAAGAAAATGGCGTTAATAAAAGGAAAAAAGATAGTGTCAATATAGGAAAAAGAAGGTGGCGTCAATATAAGGAAAAAGAAAATGGTGTCAATACAAGGAAAAAGATGATCGCGCCAAAATAAGGAAAAGTAAAACGGTGTCATTACTAATTTATTTATATTTATGCCACTTTATGTCACAGCAGATTTCTCTGCATGAAACTCGGGCTGCTCTCCCAGGGGAGAGTGTGTCGCCACAAGTGCAGCGCCTACCCAGTATATTTTTTTTCTTTTTCCTGTCCGCAACTGTGTTTGTTTCCCTATCAGAGTGGCTTTTGTCTGCAGAATGTTGCCAGGACAACTCTCTTGTTTTCGTGGGTTTGTTTTACGTGCGCTAAATAATGATGTGTAACACACGGGACCTTGGTTTATTGTCTCATCCGAAAGACTAGCACCCAGACCACAACTTATGGTCTAATGGATGGGGGAAAAGTTTAGGGCCCAAATGGGATTCGAAACACCGCACAAACCGACCCGGACTTTTCGCTTTCTAGTCAGACTTGTTACTTCAAGACCATCCATCCACCATGAATAAGATATATAATTTATAAAGAAAAGAAAAAAAAAGATGGCGTCAATATAAGGAAGAAGACGTGTGAATATAAGAAATAAGGTGGCGTCAATATAAGGAAGAAGATGGCGTCAATATAAGGAAGAAGATGGCGTCAATATAAGAAAAAAGATGGCGTCATATAAGGAAGAAGACGTGAGAATATCAGAAAGAAAATTGAGCCAATATAATGAAAAAGAAGCTGGTGTCAATATAAAAAAGAAGATGGAGTCAATTTAAGGAAAAAGAAGATGGTGTCAATATAAGAAGATGGCTTCAACATAAGAAAAAAGAAGATGGTTTCGATATAAGACAGAAGGCGTAATATAAGGAAAAAACAGATGGTGTCAATATAAGACAGAAGAAGGCGTCAATGTAAGAAAAAAGAAGGCGTCAATATTAGACAAAAAACAAATGGTGTCAATATAAGAAAGACGAAGGCGTCTATATAAGAGAGAAGAAGGCGTCAATATAAGACAGAAGAAGGCGTCAATATAAGGAAAAAAACAGATGGTGTCAATATAAGACAGAAGAAGGCGTCAATATAAGGCAGAAGAAGGCGTCAATATAAGGAAAAAAAACAGATGGTGTCAATATAAGAAAGACGAAGGCGTCTATATAAGACAGAAGAAGGCGTCTATATAAGACAGAAGAAGGCGTCAATATAAGACAGGAGAAGGCGTCAATATAAGACAGAAGAAGGCGTCAATATAAGACAGAAGAAGGCGTCAATATAAGACAGAAGAAGGCGTCAATATAAGACAGAAGAAGGCGTCAATATAAGACAGAAGAAGGCGTCAATATAAGACAGAAGAAGGCGTCAATATAAGACAGAAGAAGGCGTCAATATAAGACAGGAGAAGGCGTCAATGTAAGACAGGAGAAGGCGTCATATAAGACAGAAGAAGGCGTCAATATAAGACAGGAGAAGGCGTCAATATAAGACAGAAGAAGGCGTCAATATAAGACAGAAGAAGGCGTCAATATAAGACAGGAGAAGGCGTCAATATAAGACAGAAGAAGGCGTCAATATAAGACAGAAGAAGGCGTCAATATAAGACAGGAGAAGGCGTCAATGTAAGACAGGAGAAGGCGTCAATATAAGACAGGAGAAGGCGTCAATATAAGACAGGAGAAGGCGTCAATATAAGACAGAAGAAGGCGTCAATATCAGGAAAAAGCAGATGGTGTCAATATAAGACAGAAGAAGGCGTCAATATAAGGAAGAAGAAGGCGTCAATATAAGACAGAAGGTGTCAATATAATGTCAATATAAGGAAAAAACAGATGGTGTCAATATAAGACAGAAGAAGGCGTCAATATAAGACCGGGAGAAGGCGTCAATATAAGACAGAAGAAGGCGTCAATATAAGACAGGAGAAGGCGGTAGTATAAGAAAAAAGAAGGCGTCAATTAAGACAGGAGAAGGCGTCAATATAAGACAGAAGAAGGCGTCAATATAAGACAGAAGAAGGCGTCAATATAAGACAGGAGAAGGCGTCAATATAAGACAGAAGAAGGCGTCAATATAAGACAGAAGAAGGCGTCAATATAAGACAGGAGAAGGCGTCAATATAAGACAGGAGAAGGCGTCAATATAAGACAGAAGAAGGCGTCAATATAAGACAGAAGAAGGCGTCAATATAAGACAGGAGAAGGCGGTAGTATAAGAAAAAAGAAGGCGTCAATATAAGGAAGAAGATGGCGTCAATGTTAGAAAGAAGATGGTTTCAATCTAAGGAAGAAGGTAGCGGGATATAAGAAGATGACTTTGATATAAGAATATGTCTTCAATATGACAAGATGACGTCAATATAGGAAGATAGAGTCACTATGAGGAGATGGCGCCAATATTTTATTTTCCCTTGTCTAGGCTCTCAGGTTCACCAGTGGTGCGATTTTGGGTATGAGACCGTTTTTGTCCACCACGAAGGTAGTTACATTCCGAATTCGGGGATGTATACTATGTTCATGTTTCTGTAACCTACCGAATACTGACATCAATTAAGGGATCTTTAACCTGCATGTGTGTATGTGAGGCTCTCTCTCTCTCTCTCTCTCTCTCTCTCTCTCTCTCTCTCTCTCTCTCTCTCTCTCTCTCTCTCTCTCTCTCTCTCTCTCTCTCTCTCTCTCTCTCTCTCGAGTGGCTTCCCTTGCTTGGCTACCAGCAAGACGTGGTTTCAGAAGTGAGAAAAGAAATTTTCTATTTTCTACCAGAAAGACCTTCAGTATGCCGGTGACGGGACTACCAGCTTGTCTAGAAACGGTTTTGAACACCTTCCTGCAGGAAATGTCTCTCACATCATACAAAATCGACGGTACAGAGAATCAAACTGTTATTGTGTTGCGCCTGTCACCAGCCCACCGGCATCCTGCTACACACAGCCACAGTGACAGTGTTGGTAACAGTGTTGTGTTCCGTAAGAAAGGGGCAGCGCAAATTGCTAGGGACAAAAGGAGAGTGGAGACACATAAGGTCAGTGTAATGAACAAACAACGTAAACAGTCTGTCTCCCCTTCGAATTTGTTTCTCCCAACGCCCCCAAGTTTATTTTATAACACTGAAAATGAAATTGCCATGGACACGTTCAAAGATGACACGCCCACTGGCCCTCCTCGCTGCGCTGCTAAATCCGCACGTGCAACACGGCAAGCCGTCTCCTCTCCGTCATGCATGCCTGATGTTGACCCAGTGTCAGTGACAGTGCAACCGCACGAGTTGGCGCTTGAGGACTGGAGTTGCGACTCTGACACTGACAAAGATATTGAGGATGAAGATGTCATGACTGTGAGCAGTGAGGCGCCAACAATACCGCCTGTGACACTGACGGAGCACAGCTCTACAGAAGATGCGACAGAGAACAGCCATAGCGCGGAACCACTGGAAACGAATGCCATCGATGAATCAGGAAACAGCACCACTGTGTCACGCGGGATGTTGATGGAACTTTTTCAACAATTTGCAGACTCAATGGACAGGGGCTTCCAGTCATTAAAGGAAGCAAATGAAGACGGAAATCTTCCGGACACGCCCAGTGACCAGCCAGCAGCACAACCACACCGCTAATGCCGCTCTGTGACAGTTCTTCGGTCCCTGCTACGACATCGGTTATCGCCAGTGACATCCACATAAACTATTATAAACAATACCGCGTTTCGGTTACCAATCGCGAAGAATCGTTTATGTTGTACAGTGTTGAAATTTTGTTGTATCTTTCGATTTCGGTCCCCTCCCCCATCTACCCTTTGTGAATGGGTTGAAAAACCTAACGCAATAAATCATTGTCATTGTCATTGTCATTGTCATTGTCTCTCTCTCTCTCTCTCTCTCTCTCTCTCTCTCTCTCTCTCTCTCTCTCTCTCTCTCTCTCTCTCTCTCTCTCTCTCTCTCTCTCTCTCTCTCTCTCTCTCTCTCTCTCTCTCACACCACACACACACACACACACGTTTCTTAAAAATTTGAAATTACTTCCTTTGCACGTGCTACTCAAAGCTACAATATCTACTGACAGATACACTTATCACCATTTATTTTTCATGCCACCAACAGAAGAAATAAGAAAATATCTAGAAATTGATTCTTACGTTCATGAATGCTCTCTTTAAAATGCTGTTGATTACGAAGCACGCGAATTGCTTCGTGACGAATATTCAAGATATGGCTGATGTAATTTTCTTATTTGATTATGGAAGTCAAACGGTCATGGCAACTCGGCTATCGCGTCTGTCTGCCATGTTCCTGTGTGGTTTGATATTGCTACTGCTCTGTACCTATCATGATGCAGGTTGGTTTGTTTCTTTTTTCTCTTTTACCAAAATGTTAACATTTGTATTTGCATGGTTTGTTTTTGTCGATTGATGATGGTGTGAAGGTGTTTTCAGTTGCATGAATCAGTTTACCCTCTTCTTTGTTGCATTTTTTGCTCCCCCCCCTTTTTTATCATTATTATCTTTGTTTTTTTCTGTGTGTCTATGTGTGTGCTTTTTTTTAGGGGGCGGGGTGTTATTGTTATTTTTTGTTTCTGCTTTTGTTTGTTGATTTTGTATTTTGGTTTTGGTTTTGTTTTTAGTTCACTTTTGGTTTGTTTCTTTTTTTATCATGATGTTATCTCTGATAAAGGTGAGGGCGGTATAAAAAAAGAAAGCATTTCATTACTCATACATTATCCGAAATAAAAGAATTTAATTTGGTATGATTTAATTTTGATTGATTCTCTCTCCTCTCTCTCTCTCTCTCTCTCTCTCTCTCTCTCTCTCTCTCTCTCTCTCTCTCTCTCTCTCTCTCTCTCTCTCTCTCTCTCTCTTCTCTCTCTCTCTCTCTCTCTACTCGTTCTTTAACGTTTAGAACTAAATACAACCCCAAAAAGCCTATTGTAACGAAACGAAGACATTGTAACACAACATTAAAAGGTATATAATACATATTAACACAAATCAAAATATTCATCACAAAACAACACAATATAAAAAGATATGTAATATATATTGACACAAATCATTATACTCATCACAAAACAACACAACATTGAAAGGTACTAGGTATATAATGTTTATTGACACAAATAAAAATACCCATCACAAAGCAACACAACATTTAAGGGTATATAACATATATTGACACAAAGCAATCTACCCATCACGCATAATAGCGCACTTGTTCAGATCTAGGTCAAAGTTCAAACTTGTCAAAAAGAAACTTAAAACAAACTGGTCGATAATTGACACAAAAATAAATGAACAGAAAACCCACTGGTAAATAAATAATTAAACAAACAAGTAAATGAATGAATGAATAAATAAATAAGTAAATGAACTACCAAAGAAACAGGACTTCTACATGATGTTTTTTCCTGGTCAATAAAGTCTAGCCCAGGATTTTGCAGGGAAGGACGTGCGGAGGGCTGTCATATATAGATATATAGATATATAGATGTATAGATATATAGATGTATAGATATATGGATATATAGATATATGGATATATAAATATATAGATATATAGATATATAACATATATACATATATAGAGAGAGATGGATATAGATGTGTGTGTGCGTGTGTGTGTGTGTGTGTGTGTGTGTGTGTGTGTGTGT
Organism: Stramonita haemastoma; assembly: GCA_030674155.1. Taxonomy (NCBI): domain Eukaryota; kingdom Metazoa; phylum Mollusca; class Gastropoda; order Neogastropoda; family Muricidae; genus Stramonita; species Stramonita haemastoma. The sequence goes on along the minus strand of CM060317.1, from coordinate 44,688,551 downwards.
GTGTGTGTGTGTGTGTGTTGTGTGTTGTGTGTGTGTGTGTGTGTGTGTGTGTGTGTGTGTGTGTGTGTGTGTGTGTAACATCAAGATAAGAACATGAAAGAAAAGATGTTAGAAAAGGAAATAAAAGAAGTGAATAAACAGAGAAGTACAAAACAGATGTAGACACACCAATATAAAAATAGATCATTCAATAAAGAAACGAGTCAACATGTAGTCTAAATAATCATGTGCATTACAGAGCCATAAGATGTATGGTTATACCACACACACACACACACACACACACACACACACACACACACACACACACACACACACACCACACACAATCACACACACATACACACACACATACGCAAGCACGCACATACACATACAGACATACACACTCACGCACGCGCGATCCACAAAAACAGAAGTAAAATATGCTACATTTACAAAAGATAAAAGTACATTGGAAGTTCACAACAACAACAAAAAAACGTTTTATGAACGAAGTAAACCACATTTGTAAAACGAAATAATATACAATAAAATTTCAGAAATAAGACAAAAATAAAATCGACCTAAAAAGTTAAGAATATCTTTTGTACAAAAAAATGAAGAAAAATAAAGAAAAAACAAAACAGATGAAACGAAAACATTATCCGTAAATAAAATGATGTAAAAAAAAAAAAAGTTTGAAGAAAGGAAATAGAAAATAATAATGACCAAAACTGAATGGCAAAACAAAGCAAACAAACCCCGTACTGACTGTCTATACTGTAGCCTAGCCAGTGAAGATGCTGATGCTGATGTTGAAGACCAGCCACTTTGAGGCCTGTCTGTTTCCCTGTCACACACACCCTGTAACACACACCGTCCTCACGCCGCGTGATACCTCCACTCCTCTAGGCTAGCCTAGGCCTAGGCCTACCGCATGCCACACCACACCACACCACACCACACAGCACAACACCACACCCCACAACACAACACCACACCTACAACACCACCACACCACACACACGGCACAGCCGGCGCCACCAGGCGTGGGAACAGGAGAGAGGGGGAGGGGGATGGAGAGGGAAAGGATGGTGGATGGTGGTGGGGGGAGTGGGGGGCAGGGTGCGTGGTGGCGTGGCCGTGATTACCGGTGGCTGCCATGCTAGGCCCCTCCGTGGGGAAATGTCCCCGGACACTTTAGTGTTGTCGGCAGCACCCCATTCCCGCCCGCCTTCCGCCAGGCCACTTAGACAGGGAGGCAATGAAAGCAGGACTGTTTGGGGATTGCCTAGGCTAGCACTCCACGGGGTGAGAGGGAGGGGGCAGCACTGCAACACAGCCGTGGAGAGAGACAGAAAGAGAGGGAGAGACAGAGAGAGACAGAGAGAGAGACAGAAACAGAGACAGAAACAGTGACACAGAGAGTGACAGAGAGAGAGAGAGACAGAGAGAGAGAGACTGAGATACAGAAACATAGACAGAGACAGTGACACAGAGAGAGACAGGGAGAGAGAGACAGAGGCAGAGAGACAGAGACGGTATGGTGGCGTGCAAAGTGATAGAAAGGCAAAGTATGAAGTACAGGAGCAAAGGAGGGGGGGGGGGGAGGAGGAAGGGGGCAAGTAAAGGAAATATGGCAGGGGTGGGGTAGGCTGGGGTGGGGTGGGGGTGGGAGTCAGCGTAGGAAAGGGGGAGGGGGAAGGGTTGAGTTCTGGCTGTCAGAAAAGAGGAAGAGAACAAAAAAAAAGTGCCCAGGGAGTGATCAACCCAATTCTCTGACCCCCACCCCCCACTCCCCGCCCTCGTCCCTCCAAAACCTCCCCTTCCTCTCTCATTCCCCCCTCTTCCCCCCCTCCCCCCCTTGCCAAAACACTTCAGCTTTCACAGATTGACGAATGGCTCCCTCACCCACCTCCTTCCGGTCCCCGCACACGCACAGAGGCGATAGATATTTTCCCTGAGCAGCCATCTCTGTAGCCATCACACCCAGCACCCCTCAACCACATGCAATAACACAAACCCTCCCCTTTTACCTCTACTACAACCACAGCAACTACAGCAGCAACAACAACAACAATAACAAGGGCAGCAACAGCAGTAGTAGCAACAACAGTAAGCATCACCACCACCATCGCCGCAACCATCCTCACCAGCAGCAGCAGCAACAAGAACAGCAGTGGCAGCGTGCATGAACAAGAGCGGGAACAAAAAATCCTCCACCGTTATTGCGAACATTCCCCTTAACCCTTGGTGAAACAGCTGAAGAACACACTCATCGATATCGCCCCATGAAACAGAATAGCTGCTGAGCTCATCGCCCCATGAAACAGAACAGCTGCAGAACCCATGGCCCCGTGAAAACAGAACAGCTGCAGAACCCATGGCCCCGTGAAAACAGAACAGCTGCAGAACCCATGGCCCAGTGAAAACAGAACAGCTGCAGAACCCACGGCCCAGTGAAAACAGAACAGCTGCAGAACACACTCATCGCCCCATGAAACAGCTGCAGCACTCATCGCCCCATGAAACAGCTGCAGCACTCATCGCCCCATGAAACAGCTGCAGCACTCATCGCCCCATGAAACAGCTGCAGCACTCATCGCCCCATGAAACAGCTGCAGCACTCATCGCCCCATGAAACAGCTGCAGCACTCATCGCCCCAAGAAACAGCTGCAGCACTCATCGCCCCATGAAACAGCTGCAGCACTCATCGCACAATGAAACAGCTGCAGCACTCATCGCCCCATGAAACAGCTGCAAAACACAACCATCGCCCCATGAAAACAGCAGAAGAACACACTCATCGCCCCATCAAAACAGAACAGTTGCAGAACACACCCATTGCCACATTTAAACAGCTGCAGAACACAATCATCGTCCCATTTAAACAGATGCAAAACACAATCATCTCCCCATGAAACAGCTGCAAAACACAATCATCGCCCCTTGAAACAGCTGCAACACTCATCGCCCCATGAAACAGCCGCAAAACACAATCATCGCCCCTTGAAACAGCTGCAAAACACAATAATCGCCCCATGAAACAGCTGCAAAACACAATCATCGCCCCATGAAAACACTGCAGAACACAATTATCGCCCCATTGAAGGTCCGGCCTCAAACAGCGTGCGACCGTGTAGTCCACAACAACCCACCACCCTTGAAATTCTTTACCACATTGTTGTTATTATTCAGTATTCATGTTACCTCTTTGAAGTGTTTTGTGGTTCTGGAAATGAGGTCACCTCCCCAGAATGCCAATCTACAGGCCACAGCTGAGCTCAGAAACGGCAAAACGAAAGATGGCCTTTTTCGAAGGCTGCTCCACTCGCTGTCATTAAAGTTCTGTTTCTGATGATGAAGGAGATAATCCCTGACTACTAGCACTCTTCTTCTGTGGCCTGCCTGTACTGGAGGACAATTCTAACAGCTGAAACTGCTTACCTCTCAACTAGTCTACCGGTCAAAGGTGGGCACTAGGCTAGTAGTTTATTCCAGTGAAAGCAAAAACACCTCTGAGGAGAGGTGGCCACCTTTACTGTACCAGAGTTGGTAAAGGACATTTGTTCATTCAGGAGCCAACACTGAGGACGTTATGGCGGGAAAGCCTGCCTGTTCTTCATACAAAATACATTTCAGGGAAAGATTTCTTATTGTCAAAATTCGTTGTTGTCATTGTTCTTGTTCTTGTTACTTTAAAAACTGTGAAATCACTTTATGTAAATGTTTTGATGACTATTTTCGCTTTCCTCGGATGCAGCTCCGAGGTTCACCAATTGTGAGATCTTGCGTATGCGCCCGTTTTTGCCTACGATTAAAGTGGGTGTGTGTGTGTGTGTGTGTGTGTGTGTGTGTGTGTGTGTGTGTGTGTGTGTGTGTGTGTGTGTGTGTGTGTGTTGTGTGTGTGTGTGTGTGTTTGTGTGTGTGTGTGTGGTGTGTTGTGTGTTGTGTGTGTGTGTGTGTGTGTGTGTGTGTGTGTGTATGTGTGTGAGTGTGTTGAGGAAGAGGGGGGTGAGCTGTCATCCGTTCCTGCTGGCACTCGATGGCCTACTCCTCCGAAAGGCGGAGTGTGTTTACCGAGTGCACAAGATGTTCTGCGTGCGGTTACACACAGGACGTAAGCTATAGTCTCATCTAAAAGAATTTCTTGGAATTGGAGTCAGCATCGAAGTTAACACCAGGTGAAAAATTCTCTCGAAAGGGGGTCTGTGTGGTGGATCGAACCTAAGCCATCAGATCACTAGCGCATCATCCTAAGTACTAGGCTATCACACCCATGATGATGAACGCTTCTCTTTTGCAATCCCATTGCACACTGTTTTAAACACACACACACACACACACACACACACACACACACACACACACACACACCACACACACACACACACACACACACACACACACACACAACCCGCATGGACTCTGATGCCGTTTTTAAGCATCATCCCGAAGTAAGAAAATAAAACCTGCAAAAACGAGCAGCAACGAAAGCAACACGGATACAGCTACAATTCAGTTAGGTGTGATATTCCTAGAACAAAGCTAGAACTCTTCTTGGCTTGTCCTTATTAACTCCATCGCTGAACTCTCTATACAAGCAGAAATGAAGCGAAGTGAAATGGCAACTCAAAACAGCCCAGTTATCTCCCTTCAATGCCCAGTTAGCTCCCTCAATACCCCGCTGGAAACAGCTAACAGTTCTTGGAGACAACAGTTATTGCGAGAACACTGACACCAGGAGCATTCCGGGTGCACTGGCGAACTGTCTAAGCTAGTGATGGATGGCGCATTGGACAGCCTAAAGTGTCAGGTCGGTGTCGATACTACTGCGGCAGGTGTGTCTCCTCTTACCCTGCTGAAAACAGATATTTCTTCCGAAGGTAAAAAAATAACATTAGCTGCTACACTACACTAGATGATGCACTACTGTGGCTGGCATCGTATGACAACCTTCACTTGCCTGCATACATAATAAATCATACTAATCAACTCTTCAAGCTTTATGAGCAGTGCAAGTCTGAAAAGGAAAAAGGCTTTCACCTTTGTCATCTGTCTTCTGCTACAATCTGCTCTTCATTTTAAATGGACATGATGCTGTGTTCAGATTGAGTTCCCGACATAATGGAATTGCTTTCGATATGCAAAGTTGACAGACAAGCCGAATATAACAAAAAGATTATACATGCTCAGTAGTTTAATAAAAAGCCAAGAGAGAGGATTCACTTCGCTGGAAATGAATGGTTTATGTTTACTCTGCGTTGACAAAACAAACCAGATAGTGAGTACTTTTTCGTGTTTTGAAATCATACAACGCTTTCCTGTTGCTATAACTGCTGAAATAGGGACTAGTTACAATCTCTAAGTTCCAGGTTGAAACCTACTACTTTAATGAAGCAGACCCGTTGCCAAGACTGTAAACTGCAGGCAAGGCTTCTGAACGACTGACATGTACAAACACAGTCACACGTGTCTTCGTTACCATATTCACTGCTACAGCACAAAGCCACCGGCAAATCATCACTTTGAACCATCGCTGTTGCTAGATATTGCCTTTGTTTGCTTATTTTTAAAAAGCTATGGTTACTTAGGCTGTTACTTCATTTCCGGATTCGTGATAATGTTCAGTTTTATTCTTCAACAGTTGATGTTGATGCTGCTCCTGCAAACCTTCACCTTAAAGAAGCTGAGATGGGGCCTTAAAGATCTAGCTCTTTTTTGCGTAAACCATTGCTTTTTTAATTTTAAAAAGCTCATGCACACATACATACATACACTAGGACGCGCATTAAAGAGAGAGACAGAGACAGAGAGGGAGAGACAGACAGAGAGACAGAGACAGACAGAGACATACAGACACAGACAGACAGACACAAACGGAGAGACAGAGAGACAGAGAGACACACAGAGACACAGAGAAAGACAAACACAGAGACAGACAGACAAATACAGACAGAAAGACAGACAGAAAGACAAACAAACAAACAAACAGACATTTACAAATTATTTCCTAAAAGCTTCCAACTAATGAGCTATGAGCCCAAAGGAATATAAGCGACAGTAGAGAGAGAGAGAGGGAGAAATAAATAAATAGCACTATCTTACAGCAATCCGGTAAGAGGGATGTGGCGGAATGATGTACATCAAATCCATTTTCTTCCTTTTGAAATGATTTGAGGAGCGATTACAGCCCTATCCCGCTTTATGCCGGCCAGGAAGGGACAGGAGATGGGATTAAGGAGCCGATAATGGAGAAGAGAAATGGCTTTGTCTTATCACAGCCGCCAGTCAGCCTCCAGCCCAATGCCTCCCTCCTGCCCTGCACCCAGTCGGCTACTGCTGCTACTGCTGCTGCTGCAACCACTGCTGCTGCTGCTGCGTCCACTACTGCTGCTGATGCTATCACTAGACGTGATCGCCTGCCGGCCTGCCGTACGGCAGTACCACTAGTGTCGCGCGTCACTTCACGTCACTCTTCCTTCCTTCCTTCCTGCTGCAGCCCGGCTCGCTATCCGTCTTCAGCTTTCCGACAAACTTCTCAGGACGCTGCAGGATTTCCGCCCTGTGCCGTTCCCTGCATTGGTCGCCCCTTCAGCCCTGCACCTCCCTCTGTGTGTGTGTGTGTGTGTGTGTGTGTGTGTGTGTGTGTGTGTGTGTTGTGTGTGTGTGTGTGTGTGTGTGTGTGTGTGTGTGTGTGTGTGTGTGTGTGTGTGTGTTCACCATGCTCACGTTTTATAGTATCTCTGAAATAAAGACTGTGTTCAAATGGAACACCCATCTAGGTGGGAATGTCAGGTCTCCTTACAGTATAAAGTTCTTTCTGGAACTTCTGTGCTAGATCTCTCTCTCTCTCTCTCTCTCTCTCTCTCTCTCTCTCTCTCTCTCTCTCTCTCTCTCTCTCTCCTCTCTCTCTCTCTCTCTCCTCTCTCTCTCTCTCTCTCTTCTCTCTCTCTCTCTCTCTCTCTCTCTCTCTCTCTCTCTCACGGTTACCACCTGTAGATACTTGCCTTTACTTCTTTTTTTTAACTAGAGAACAATAAGATATGGAACTGAAATGAACTGAATTGAATTGAATATCTTACGCCTACCCAGCCTGCCGCCCCCCCCCCCTCCCCCTGCCTTTATTAAAGCAAGTCTGAATTATGTCTAATCAACTTTTTAATGAACTGCTCTGAAGTTGGACTGTGTCGGCTGAGACCAGTGGGCAGACCTCCTGCCGAGTGACAAGTATAGAAGAAGACCAGACACCAAGCATTTCTTTTAACACGGCGACGAGGGAACGTGGATGAGGAAGATGATAGAACTTATCAACATTAAAGTGGCATAAAATTGTTGGAAAAAACAGGCTGTAGATATAATTTTGCATTGTTGAAAATATTAATGTTATTGTCAATACTGTTGATGTACGATATATCCATAACAGTGTTTTTCTGATTCTTCTATGCCCCAGTAGGGGGATCAGAATCCAAATATTGAATCATAAATCCTGTGTTTGCCGTTCTCATCATTCATTGTGTCCTTCCATCTGTTCTTTATCATTTAGTTGGGTTTTTTTCTGATCAGTAGTCCATGTTGTCCAGTATCATTCCATAACTTCTGGTCAGTAACCCATGTTTTCCTCTACCAATCTATTGCTGTAGTCCATGTTGTCTCTTACCAATCTATTGCTGTAGTCCATGTTGTCCTCTACCAATCTATTGCTGTAGTCCATGTTGTCCTCTACCAATCTATTGCTGTAGTCCATGTTGTCCTCTACCAATCTATTGCTGTAGTCCATGTTGTCCTCTACCAATCTATTGCTGTAGTCCATGTTGTCCTCTACCAATCTATTGCTGTAGTCCATGTTGTCCTCTACCAATCTATTGCTGTAGTCCATGTTGTCCTCTACCAATCTATTGCTGTAGTCCATGTTGTCCTCTACCATTCTATTGCTGTAGTCCATGTTGTCCTCTACCAATCTATTGCTGTAGTCCATGTTTTCCTCTACCAATCTATTGCTGTAGTCCATGTTGTCCTCTACCATTCTATTGCTGTAGTCCATGTTGTCCTCTACCAATCTATTGCTGTAGTCCATGTTGTCCTCTACCATTCTATTGCTGTAGTCCATGTTGTCCTCTACCAATCTATTGCTGTAGTCCATGTTTTCCTCTACCAATCTATTGCTGTAGTCCATGTTGTCCTCTACCATTCTATTGCTGTAGTCCATGTTGTCCTCTACCATTCTATTGCTGTAGTCCATGTTGTCCTCTACCATTCTATTGCTGTAGTCCATGTTGTCCTCTACCATTCTATTGCTGTAGTCCATGTTGTCCTCTACCATTCTATTGCTGTAGTCCATGTTGTCCTCTACCATTCTATTGCTGTAGTCCATGTTGTCCTCTACCATTCTATTGCTGTAGTCCATGTTGTCCTCTACCAATCTATTGCTGTAGTCCATGTTGTCCTCTACCAATCTATTGCTGTAGTCCATGTTGTCCTCTACCAATCTATTGCTGTAGTCCATGTTGTCTTCTACCAATCTATTGCTGTAGTCCATGTTGTCTTCTACCAATCTATTGCTGTAGTCCATGTTGTCTTCTACCAACCTATTGCTGTAATTCATGTTGTCCTCTACCATTCTATTGCTGTAGTCCATGCTGTCCTCTACCATTCTATTGCTGTAGTCCATGCTGTCCTCTACCATTCTATTGCTGTAGTCCATGTTGTCCTCTACCATTCTATTGCTGTAGTCCATGCTGTCTTCTACCAATCTATTGCTGTAGTCCATGTTGTCCTTAACTAATCTATTGCTGCTGGTCAGCTAATCCATGTTGTCCTCTATCATTTTATTGTTGCTGATCAGTAAGTCCTGTAGTCTTCTAGCTACCTCTCTATAGCTGTTGGTCAGTAGGCCGTGTTGTCTTCGACCGTTCTATTGTTGCTGGTCAGTAAGCCATGTTGTCTTCGACGGTTCTATTGGTGCTGGTCAGTAAGCCATGTTGGAGCATTTATCGCTTTACTGTTGTATTGTTTCAGTGTAGTTAGTTCTGCAAGTGGAAAGACTTCTATCTGACAATAATGAGTTCATCTCTGTCAGCTGCACAGGAATCCACAGATCACACCACTGACAGTGATGCTTGCAATGCTGGAAGCGAAGACGGATGGCCTCTACCAGAACCCCCTTGTGTGGGAGACATTGTCTGGAACATGGAGTGCATTACAGTGCAGTGCAGGGCTGTCATCCTTACCGCTGTCCGGCAATTAAGGGAGAAGAAGGAACAGAGGAGTTTGAAGTAAGTGAATGTAAGTGAAAGGAACAGTCAATGTGAAAAAAGTGAATAGTCAGCGAACTAATGGCCTAGGGAATGTGAAGTTAGTCCATGAGTAGTGAAAGAATATCCACCCATTGAACAACTAGCCTGTAATACATTTCACGGTTTTTGTTTTCTTTTTTTTAGAAACAACCATTTCTGTTTTACCATCCCTTAGGGATAACAGACGTGGCACAGTTTAACAAATTAACATCAAGTTCTTACGTGACCAGACATGGCTCTATGTTTAAACCTGAAATAAACTGAAAACAGATTAAAAAATGAAGACACATCTGGAGACAACATCCTTGTTCTGAAGTCACATTGAGTCTTAAAATCAAATTCAGGTCATTAGACAGATGGAGGAAGACCCAAACAAAACAAACCTCAAATCAATCACCAATTAACCAGCCAACTAACCAAGTAGCCAACCACCCACCCACCCACCAATCAACAGCCAGCCAACCAGCCAACAAACCAATCAATAAAGCCAAATAACCACACAGCTGATGTTGTCAATGTAAGGTATTATTACACAAGGGAAAGTATATTACTGTTAGAAAACGCTTCTGTTCAGGGAGCTGACCTTTTAGTACAGGGACCATAAGAAATGCTGTTGCTATAATGAACTGTCAGTGTGTCTGGGGGAGAGGTTTGTAAGACACAGCTAGAAACATACAGTGTTTCTGTGTCTGGATAAGGGGTTTGTCATAATTAGTTATTAGACATACCAGTGTTTCATGTGTCTGGATAAGGGGTTTGCCATATTAGTATAGCTATAGACATGAATGTCTCAGTGTTAGCTAAAGGGTTTATCAGACATCAGCTATAGACATACAGTGTCGTTGTCTGGCTAAGGAAGTTTTGTCAGTAATGGTTGCTATAGACATACAGTGTTTGTGTGTCTGGTTAAGGGGTTTTGCTATATCAATTTATAGCTATAGGCTAGCATGTCTCAGTGTGTAACTAAAGGGTTTGTCAGACATCAGCTACAGAACATACACTGCGTTATGTATGGCTAAGGGGGTTGTCAGAAAAAAGATATAGACAGAGTGTATCTGTGTCTGGCTCATGAGTATATCAAATACAGCTATAGACATAGCGTGTCTCTGTGTCTGGCTAAAGGGTTTGTCTGTTGTCACATAATGATTTGCTAGGTCTGTATGATTGTCACACAATGATCTGTCTAGGTTTGTATGATTGTCACATAATGATCTGCCTAGGTCTGTATGATTGTCACACAATGATCTGTCTAGGTCTGTATGATGTCACATAATGATCTGCCTAGGTCTGTATGATTGTCACACAATGATCTGTCTAGGTCTGTATGATTGTCACGCAATGATCTGTCTAGGTTTGTATGATTGTCACACAATGATCTGTCTAGGTCTGTATGATTGTCACGCAATGATCTGTCTAGGTTTGTATGATTGTCACACAATGATCTGTCTAGGTCTGTATGATTGTCACGCAATGATCTGTCTAGGTCTGCATGATTGTTACACAATGATCTGTCCACTTCTGTCTGTCACACCATGATCTGTCCACTTCTGTATGAGTGACTGTCCGCCTGTCTCTGTCCTGCTATGTTTGTCTCTGTCTGTCTCTGTCTGTCTGTGTGTCTGTCTATGTCTGTCTGTGTGTCTGTGTGTGTTCTGTGTGTCTGTTGTGTCTGTGTGTGTGTTGTGTGTGTGTGTGTGTGTGTGTCTGTCTGTCTGTCTGTCTGTCTGTCTGTCTGTCTGTCTGTTCTGTCTCTCTCTCTCTCTTCTCTCTCTCTCTTCTCTCTCTCTCTTCTCTCTCTCTCTCTCTCTCTCTCTCTCTCTCTCTCTTCTCTCTCTCTCTCTTCTCTCTCTCTCTCTCATTTAAAAGTATTTCTGCAAAGGAAAAGGACACTGACTCAATAGACAAATATTGCTTTTGAGTTGCCATTACACAAGCTAGGTCTAATTGTTTTGGCACATAATAACAATATTCAGAGCTATAGTACTGTCAAAGATGAAAAAAGTATTTTTCATTTTTATGAAACGAATCTCATCTTATGTTTGAATGTTCAATGGACTCCGATTTTAGAAATCAGTTTTGAACTGAATGTATCATTCTATACCAATCCAACCCATCCAATCCAATCATGTCGCTTATAGCCCCGCCGACCACACAGGCCATATCCAGGCTGTCACCTCGTTATCATTCTATAACTATCAGAGCTACTCAAAACATAAAACGCACACAGAACATCTTGCACACATGGTAAAACCCGTTCATTATTTCGGAAGAGTAGGCTATTGAATGCCGGTGGGAACGGCAAGATTTACAAAACTGCATGCACACGGGGACTGGGGGTAAAAATAGCACACGAGTACTTATTTCATGATACTCTAAATAAAAGAATAACTGATGATGATAATAATAATAATGAATAAGACAGTCGTTTGTCTATCAAGATCCATAGATCCCATTCATTGAAGGGAGAAACTGCTGTATCATAATGTGATTTTCTTGATCAGTTTATTAAGTTAGATATGTCTTAACAAAATATTGTTTTCATCAGCTTTAATTGAAACATTACACTTTGACTTATATGACTTTGGTGTACACTACTATTTTGCATAACAGTGTCCAGGTCATGCACATTGTGATTATGATTCACACACACAAAAATCGATTGTTGGTTTCTGTCATGTTCCATTATATTTTACATACATAGCCTTAGGTTGATCTTTTTGCCTTCCCCAAAACTCCGTGTCTTGTGGCCTAAGACCTGTGTACATGTATTTAAACACGTTCAGAGGTCTCTGTCTCTGTATGTGTCTGTCTGTCTGTCTGTCTGTCTGTCTCTCTCTCTCTCTCTCTCTCTCTCTCTCTCTCTCTCTCTCTCTCTCTCTCTCTCCTCTCTCTCTCTCTCTCTCTGTCCCCACTGCACTGCTTTATCCTCACACTTCACTACAGGCCTAGAGAAGAGAGAGAGGGGTTAGTAGGGGTGGAGGGGAAGGGTTAGTCATGGTCTGGCACCTGGCTGATTTAATCGTGAAGTAAAGGCGGAAGGGGTTGGTGGGGGGGGGGGGGGGAGAAAGCAGAGGGCCGGCTGGTCTTGTACACATCACACCAGTTCAGAGTCTTTCATTTTCTAAAATATTTTTTTTATATATCGAGGATAATGGAATAAGCACTCATGTGTTTTTTTTCATCCTTCCCCGTGTGTATGCCGTTTTGTAAATAGTGTCATCTGTTCCCACCGGCACACTTCTGTCATTTCACAAGCTAAATATAGGCTTTGCTTTGCTTTGTCTTTTGTCTCTGAATCTGAATAATTGTCTACTTTCTGATGTACTTTCTCTTGTGATGTCAGTGTTGTAATATATCAGAGATGTGTGTGTGTGTTAGGGGGGGAAGGAGCGAAAGGGGTAGGGGGGTGATAGACTGTGCCTTGCGTATTGTGTCATAGACCATTCGTTGTGTGCCATCTTTGGGTCTTGAAGGAAAGACAAGGCAAGGCAAGGCAAGCAAGGCAAATTCTTTTCTTCAAGGATAAGAGATAAGCACACATGTGCTTTTTGACATCCAGTCCCGCCCTTTTCAGGGATAACATCAAGATGAAAAGATACTAAACAATAAAACAACATACAAAGAATATATAAAGTAAAGCTAGATAGATGATAAGAGAGAGAGAGAGAGAGAGAGGGAGAGAGAGAGAGAAAGGGAGAGAGAGAGAGAAGAGGAAGAGAGAGAGAGAGAGAGAGGAGAGAAGAGAGGAGAGGAGAGAGAGGAGAGAGAGAGGAAGAGAGAGAGGAGGAGAGGAAGAGAGAGAGAGAGAGAAGAAGAGAGGAGGAGAAGAGAGAGAGAGAGAGGAGAGAGAGAGAGAGAGGGAGAGAGTGAGGAGGGAGATGCAATATATACATTGCTCTGTTGCGTCTTCTCTCTGTTGCGTCTTCTCTCATGTCCCCCCTACGTCCTTTGGGACATGGGACTGAGATGAGATGAGATGATGGTGAATACACCTAGAGAAAGCAGTTGGAATTAGCGAACGAGATAGCAGGGCACTCCTTCACCTCCTCGCGGCCACAGAATAGAAAGGTATCAAAAATAGTCAGAAGGAAGGTAGGGGGCCATGACACCTTGGTAACCAATCCACTCTTGCTGTTTATAGCCCCGCCGACCACAGAGGCCATATCGGGGCTGTCAACTCGTTAAAATTTTCAATATAAGATTAAAGCTGTGCAGCTATATACAGATTAGAACAGGGTATAAAACCAACTCTGCTGTTGTTCCTTGTATCAACACCTTGGCCAACTATAAAGGTCGATCCAGGACGGTAACCATATTGTGGGAGAAACCACATCAACCACTCATAAAGATTTAGATAAAACCAAAAACAGATTGCTTAAAACAACCTTGTTTATAAAGACTGATTATAACTCTTTACTCATATCAGGTGGGAAATGCCCGATTCTCTCATAAAGTTAGAAATGTTGTCCAGTGGAACATTATGAAAAAGGATCTTTAGGGAGTTTGCTAAAAAATGTTTGTGCCCAACATCCTAGACATCTTGACACTCTAGAACTAGATGCTTGATGGTCATTCACCCATCACAATTCACACACCATGGGGTTCCCTCACTTTTAAACAAATGAACATGGGGGCTATGAGAATGGCTCGTTTGTATCCTGGTATGCACCGGTCATTCCCCTTGGTTTTCGGACCACAAAGGGAGGACCTCTAAGTTAGGGTGGAATATGAATAAAAGGACTTCTAAGTTAGGGTGAATAGGAAAAAAAGACTTCTAAGTTAGGGTGAATATGAAAAAAGAACTTTTTAGTTAGGGTGAATATAAAAAAGGACTTCTAAGATAGGGTGAATATGAAAAAAAGACTTCTAAGTTAGGGTGCATATGAAAAAAAACCTTCTAAGTTAGGGTGAATATGAAAAAAGGACTTCTAAGTTAGGGTGAATGTAAAAAAAGGACTTCTAAGTTAGGGTGAATATGAAAAAAAGGACTTCTAAGTTAGGGTGAATATGAAAAAAAGGAACTTCTAAGTTAGGGTGAATATGAAAAAAAAAAGTTTTTTTTCTGTCTGATCATTTCACTCCTCTTGCCAGAGGTACTGGGCCTATTGTTCGCTTTGAGGATTCAGATCTGTGTCTGGCACAGTAGACTTTGAGATCGCCTTCCCCGTGGTAACTTGGCGAGTCGGTCAACCGTTCCTTTGCCCCGAATGTCCAAGTGGGCGGGATCCGTTGCCAGACAAGGAAGCATACGCTTAAAGCTTAGTGTGGTGTGGTTTTATGTACAGGAGGAAGCTTGGTAAGCCTAAGGTAACAAACAAAGCACAGAAAACGAAAAAAAAAACAATCAAGATATTTTTTTCACAATGTGATAACATCTGTATAAGAAACACAGACACACAGACATAGATAGATAGATAGATAGATAGATAGATAGATAGATAGATAGATAGATAGATAGATAGATAGATAGATAGATAGATAGATAGATAGATAGAAGACAGATAGACAGAAGACAGACAGACAGACAGACAGACAGACAGACAGATAGATAGATAGATAGATAGATAGATAGATAGATAGATAGATAGATAGATAGATAGATAGATAGATAGATAGATAGTAGATATGTAAGATATATATATATATATTATATATATATATATATGTATATATATGTATGTGTATATATATGTGTGTGTGTATATATATATATATATATATATATATATATATATATATATATATATATATATATATATATATATATATATATATATATATATATATATATATATCATTAACAATGATACGTGACTTTGTAAGTGGTTCAACAGAAACCCATTTCAAAATGAAACCTTGTGTTCATACAGAAGCGTCAGAAAAATGTGAAGAGTAAGGCACATCACTGTGACGTCACTGGCCCCTGAAGGGCCGTGTGCAGCAGGTCATCCCTGTACCAGGCTTCTTTCAGGCTGAGACAGCACACTTCAGGCTGAGACAGCACACTTCAGGCTGATACAACATATTTCAGGCTAAGACAACACACTTCAAGCTGAGAAAACACACTTCAGGCTGAGAAAACACACTTCCAGCTGAGACAACACACATCAGGCTGAGACAGCACACAGCAGGCTAAGATAGCGCACCTCAGACTAAGACAACATGCTTCAGGCTAAGACAACCAACTTCAGGCTCAGACATTACATTTAATACACAGGCGTTACATTCCAGGCTCAGACATTATATTTAAGGCACAGGCATTACATTTCAGGCTCGGAGATTGCATTTCAGGCTCAAACATTACATTTCAGGCTCAGACTACACACTTCAGGCTCAGACAATACATTTCAAGCTCAAAAGAAATATACGTTGGGTTCAGATTTCATTATTTTAGGTTCAGACAACACATTTCAAGCTAAGATGTACTTCAGGCTTAGAACATACATTTCAGGCTCAGACAAGAGGCTTCAGGCTAAAGTCTCCTCGAGGTCAGACATTACAGTTGAGTGAACTGTCAGCAGTGACATCAAAGTGTCGGGTGTCAGCGATAAGAAACAGGAGACTGAAGGCCGGCAGCTAAAATCGATCTGAACCATTGTCGTCTGCATTGGAAAAGTAAAGGATCATCGGCTGGAGAGAGAGAGAGAGAGAGAGAAGAGAGAGAGAGAGAGAGAGAGAGAGAGAGAGAGAGAGAGAGAGAGAGAGAGAGAGAGAGAGAGAGAGAAGGGAGAGAGAAGAGGAGAAAGAGAAAGAGAGAGAGAGAGAGAGAGAGAGAGAAGAGAGAGAGAGAGAGAGAGAGAGAGAGAGAGAGAGAGAGAGAGAGAGATGAGACAGGCAGACAGACAGACACAGAGACAGAGACAGACAGACAGAGACAGAAAGAACACTGAACACGAAAGGATTTATTGAACTTCGGTCTTTTGCCACAATACAATTCAAAGGGAAGAAAAAAAATGAAGAAAATTAAATATAACTTCGCGTGCACGTAGTATTCGGTAATACGTTGCTATAATCATACACTTTGACATGTACCTAAACTGGTCTCTGGCCTTTGGCCACAATACAATTTAAAGGGGAAGAAGAGGGAAAAAATGAAGAAAATGAAACATAACTTCACATGGTCTTCAGTAATACTTTGCCATAATTATACACCTTGGCATGTACCTACACTGTGTTCCTGAAAAATGCACACTTCAAAATCCGAAATAAAGTGCTGACTTAAACCAACACTACAAACAGATCTTAGCTCAAAGTTACAGAGCAAAACATTACGCAAAGTAAAACTGGGACCAAACCCGACACTAGAGTTATACCTGACAATGTCAACACAAGCATTCAAAAAGATAAGCATCAAATGCAGCGTAGCTTACATCTAATAGTTGGAATCCTTCACAGACTATTGTATTTCCAGCACAGTTATCATAACAGTATGATTATGTCAGTCTTAGTGTGGCAGGGCGGTAATTAGATTACTTCCCATGCGATGGGAACAGCCAATCGCAGCGTTGTGGATCTAAATTTAGATCAACACCTGTGAATTGTGCGATCGTCTGTATCGTTGGGGGTTGGTCGAAAACCGTCCTCTGCATGCACTTTGCCCATAGCGGTAAAATGTAGTATTTATGCAGCCTCTTTATAGAGGCCACATTCCCACTGTCTGACCGTGCTGTCGTCGCCGAGAAGTTGTACAAAGTGGCAGCAGATCAAATATCTGCACTCTGTTACAAAGTGGCGCTGCAAGCAGGATGGAAAGAACTTAGGGCTACTGATTTGAGCATCAAATACGCTGGTCAGTACCCACTGTGCCTCGGGACGCGGCACAAAGTCAGCGGTGGTGGATGTGGCAGGGCGGTAATTAGATTACTTCCCATGCGATGGGAACAGCCAATCGCAGCGTTGTGGATCTAAATTTAGATCAACACCTGTGAATTGTGCGATCGTCTGTATCGTTGGGGGTTGGTCGAAAACCGTCCTCTGCATGCACTTTGCCCATAGCGGTAAAATGTAGTATTTATGCAGCCTCTTTAAAGAGGCCACATTCCCACTGTCTGACCGTGCTGTCGTCGCCGAGAAGTTGTACAGAGTCGCGGCAGATTAAATATCTGCACTCTGTTACATTAGATTTATGCATTTAAAAATTATGTCAGTCTTAGATAAATGCAATCTAAACAAAATGCTGTATGCAAAAATATTGAATTACATTGTGCTCACTCATGGCATATGACATTTTATGTCATAAAAAGGTAAATGCGGTGATAATGAAAACACTGCAAGACATCATTTCAAAAACAGCCACTTGTCACCTGCACAATAGACTGATATCCTTAATCAACTGCTGTCATACACGCATCCATGCGTGAGCATAGAGCGAGAGAGAGAGACAGACAGACAGACAGACAGAGAGCAATAAACACTTGTTATTTATAGAGGGTTATAGAATAAGCATAACAATAGCTTTTGTTTACATCCAGTCCTCTAGGATGGGGTGGGGGAGTAAAAACAGCAAAGAGAGTTAATATATATATATATATATAAAAATAATTATTGATTCATATATATATATATATATAAATTATATGTACATATGCATATGTATATATATATATATATATACATATATATATATATATATATATATATATATATATATATATATATATATCTGTGTTTGTGTAAGTGTGTGTGTATAAATATGTGTGTGTGTGCGTGCGCTACTCAGAGAACACTTTCTCACTGTGTTTTCCCTGTTGTTGTGAGACAACAGACAGTCATTCCGTCAAAAAGAGAGACAAACTAAAGAAAATGTAAGTCAACATTGAAAGAAAGAATTGATATTATCTGATAATGACTGTGTACTCGCAAATGAAATAAGAGCGGAATGGAGTAAATAAGGAAACAAAACAAAGATGGAATAAAATAAAGTATAAAAAAGGAGAAAGAACGAAGCTGCCGGGAGACAGAGCAATGAAATTCAACTCAAAGGCTGATGATTATTTGCTGACAATTTAACAGCCAAGCGGCACTGCGCCTGACAGTGATGAGGGCCAGAGGAGAATTCTGAGTGATGGCAGATTGAAGAGGGTGATGACAGCATCCAGTGACTCACAACAACAACAAAAACAACAACGACAACAAAGGAAACGGCAAATTGAAGATGGCGGTGACATGCTGTGACAGATCAAAGCGGCGCTGTTCGGCTCCAATCAGGGACAGGTCCAGCCAACAGTCTGCCTGTGTGGGAGTCTGCGTCCCCCTAGACACCTGCAATCTTCAAAGTCTGCTGATCAAGAGTGTGCTGTCTGGTCTGCAGGGAATGGGAAATGCAAGGGGTTTACTTGCTGTGTGTGTGTGTGTGTTGTGTGTGTGTGTGTGTGTGTGTGTGTGTGTGTGTGTGTGTGTGTGTTGTGTGTATGTATGTGTTTGTGTGTTTGTGTGTGTGTGTTTGTGTGTGTGTGTGTGTGTGTGTCCGCGCGCGCGCGCGCGCGCGCGCGCGCGCGCGCGTGTGTGTGTGTGTGTGTGTGTGTGTGTGTGTGTGTGTGTGTGTGTGTGTGTGTGTGTGTGTGTGTGTTCAAATTCATGTAACGTCTTTTCACAAGGTGATACTAGACGGGAGGTGGGGGGAGGTGGGTGCGTGAGTGTCGGGGGACAGGGTGTAGTTGGCAATGTATGGGATAAAGAAATTCAGGGGGTCAATACGTGTGTGTGTGTGTGTGTGTGTGTGTGTGTGTGTGTGTGTGTGTGTGTGTGTGTGTGTGTGTGTGTGTGCGCGTGCGCGCGCGTATGTGTGTGTGTTTGAGTCAAAGTCAAACTTTATTTCCAGACGGTACATTAAACAAGCAATACAAATTGTTTCATCAAACCATCCATCTATTTCTTTTTATCAAAAAGAAGAAAAACGAATTAGAGTTTTTAAATAGACTTCTTTTATATAAACACACAATAACTAGCAAAAGTGTGTGAGTTGCCTCTGTTGTTGTTGTTGTTATCGTCATCAATATTATCATCAACATCATCGTCATCGTCGTCGTAATTGTCGTCGTCATGATTTGTGGATTATTTGTCAGAGAACATACATCAGACTGACAGTCATCACCCCCTCCAAGTGTCTGTAGTCCTTGAGAAGACAGAGGAGAGTGAAGGAGACATAGTAGACGTCCACCCCCACATCCACTGAGAGAGAGGGACAGAGACGGAGAGAGACGGAGAGAGACAGAGAGACAGAAAGACCGAGACAGAAAGACAGAGAGACAGAGAGAGATAGAGATAGACACGGAGTGAGACAAAGACAGAAATGAAATGAAGTTCCTATTTAATCGAACATCAGCCTTTGGCCACAATCCACAGACGCAGAGACAGACACAGAGACAGAGATAGAGTGAGAAAGAAAGAGAGGGTGAAAGAGAGAGAGACAGAGACAGACAGAGAGGCAGACAGATATATGTTAGTTGTGTCTCTCTGTCTTAATCCACTCTCAGAGAACTAAGTGGCTTGTCTCCTTGAGACGTCCTCTTGTTCAAAGTGTGTCAAGTAGTCTCCAATGCCAGGTTTCTCTGACAGGTATAAATGTGTCTGTCCATACTCACCTCAGTCAGTTTATCTGTGAGGCTGCTGGAAAAACTAGCCATTTCAATACATTGAATGGTGTATACAAAATCCAGCTAAAACACACGTACAATAGATTGAATGATGTAGAACAAAGCAATCAACTATAATGCTCGTACAAGAGACTGAATAGTGTATTAAACAATCAACCAAAATGTGTGTACAATAGATTAAACGATGTATAAAAAAACCAATGAATTTAAAGACATGTACAATAGACAAAATGATGTAGAACAAGCAATACCACTAACACACACGTCCAATAGACTGAATAATGTAGAATAAGCAACCAGCTAAAACACACGTCCAATAGATTGAATGATGTACAAAACAATCCCCTAAAACACACGTCCAATAGACCAAATAATATAGGATTCGCAATCAGCTAAAACACACGTCCAATAGACCGAATGATGTATAAAACAGTCCCCTAAAACACAACGTCCAATAGACCGAGTGATGTATAAGACAATCCCGTGAAACACACATCCAATAGACTGAATGATGTAGAACAAGCAATCTCCTAAAACACACGTACAATAGATTGAATGATGTATAAACACTCAGCTAAAAGACACGCACAATAGACCGAATGATGTAAACTAAGCAATCCCACTAATACACACGTACAATAGACTGAATGATGTGTAAAACAATCCCCCAAAACACACGTCCAGTCCAATTGACACAATGATGTAGAACAAGCAATCAGCTAAAACACATGTCTCATCGGCTGAATGATGTCTAAAACAATCCCCAAACACACAGATACAATAGATTAAATGATGGTAGAAGAAGCATTCATCTAAAACACACGTCAAATAGACTAAATGATGTATAAAACAATCTCCTAAAACACACGTCCAATAGGCTGAATGATGTATAAAACAATCCCCTAAAACACACGTACAATAGACTGAATGGTGTAGAAAACAATCCCCTAAAACACACGTACAATAGACTGAATGGTGTATAAAACAATCCCCTAAAACACACGTCCAATAGACTGAATGATGTATAAAACAATCCCTAAAACACACGTCCTATAGACCGAATGATGTATAAAACAATCCCTAAAACACATGTACAATAGACTGAATGGTTTATAAAACAATCTCCTAAAACACACGACCAATGAACAAAACAATTCCCTAAAATACACATACAATATGCTGAATAAAGTATTAAAAAAAACCCACTAAAAGACACGTACAATATGCTAAATAAAGTATTAAAAAACCACACTAAAACACACGTACAATATGCTGACTAAAGTATTAAAACAAATACTAAAACACACGTATAGTAGGCTAAATGATGTATAAACAAGCACTCAGCTTAAAGACAAGTACAGCAGACGAGTAGAAGTAGCCCTGTCTTTCCCTGAAAATCTGGCTCAGGCAGATCAGATCAGAGCTGGTGTATGAAGGGGAAGCGGAGGTGAGACGGTTCACCATTGGCCTAAAGAACCAGCTAGGGGGTGAAGACCCACCACAGCCACACAGCAGAGGGGGGGGGGGTGAGGGGGAGATGGGAGGAGGGGAGGCTGATTGATATTTATTGACTTTTTCACAACCGACTGCAACACTGCTTAAGGACTATTGATGGCACACTGTGAACATGGGTGTCAGTGTGTGTGTGTGTGTGTGTGTGTGTGTGTGTGTGTGTGTGTGTGTGTGTGTGTGTGTGTGTGTGTGTGTGTGTGTGTGTGTACGTGTGTATATGTCTGTGTGTGTGTGTGTGTGTGTGTGTGTGTGTGTGTATGTCTGTGTGTGTGTCTGTGTGTGTCTGTGTCTGTCTGTGTGTCTGCCTGTGTCTGCCTGTGTGTGTCTGTGTGTCTGTGTCTGTGCCTGTGTCTGTATGCGTCTGTGTGTGTGACAGACAGACAGACAGACAGGCACAGAGACACAGAGAGAGGGAGATGGAGGGAGAGAGAGAGGGTTAGGGAGAGATAGACACACAGACAGACAGACAGACAGACAGACAGACAAACACATAGACAGCCAGCCAGCCAGCCAGCCAGCCAGCCAGCCAGCCAGCCAGCGAGAGAGAGAGAGAGAGGAGAGGAGAGAGAGAGAGAGAGAGAGAGAGAGAGAGAGAGAGGAGAGAGAGAGAGAGAGAGAGAGAGGAGAGAGAGAGAGAGAGATGAGAGGAAGAGGAGGAGAGAGAGAGAGAGAGAGAGAGAGAGAGAGAGTGCGCCATATGTGACAATTATTTCACGTGATCTTAATGCGGTCATTTTAAAATGTAAGAAACAGAGAAAAAGAAAAAGATGGCGACAGATACAGAAGAACAGATAGAGAGACAGAGACAGAGGGAGAGATTATACAGATACAGAGCTAGAGCTGGCTGGGTAAATAAACAGAGAAGGAAGTGATGGGGAATCATGCAAAGTGTTTTATGGCACTGATGGAGCAGATATCAATGATACTGCTGGTGAGGAAGATGATGCAGATGAAGATGAGATGACAGAGAGACAATTGCTATAGAGTACAGTGACCAACGGCCAGAAGACAAATGCTATAGAGCACAGTGACCAACGGCCAGAAGACAATTGCTATAGAGTACAGTGACCAACGGCCAGAAGACAATTGCTATAGAGTACAGTGACCAACGGCTTGAAGACAAATGCTATAGAGTACAGTGACCAACGGCCAGAAGACAAATGCTATAGAGTACAGTGACCAATGGCCAGAAGACAAATGCTATAGAGTACAGTGACCAACGGCCAGAAGACAAATGCTATAGAGTACAGTGACCAATGGCCAGATGATTAATGCTGTAGAGCACAGTCACCAACGGACAAGCCTTAACCCACGGACGCATCTTTTACACTGTTTAATGGAAGGTGTCTGTATACTGTGAAATGGAGGGTGTTTGTATACTGTAACTATGATGTCTGTATACTGTGGGATGGAAGATGTCTGTATACTGTGGGATGGAAGGTGTCTGAAAACTGCGTAATGGAAGGTGTCTGTATACTACGGGATGGAAGATGTCTGTATACTGTGGGATGTCTGTGTACTGTGTGATGTATGTACATGTGGGATGGAGATGACTGTATACTGTGTAATGAAGATGTTGTATACTGTGCAGTTGATGGTGTCTGTGTACTGTGTGATGTCTGTAATTGTGAGATGAAGGTATCTGTATACTGTGTAACGGAGGTGTCTGTATACTGTGTAATGAAAGATGTATACTGTGTAATGGAAGGTGTCTGTATACTATGTAATGAAAGGTGTATACTTTATAATGGAAGGTGTATGTATACTGTGAATGGAATGTGTATACTATGTAATGGAAGGTATCTGTTTACTGTGTAATGGAATGTGTCTGTACTTTACTGTGTAATGGAAGGTGTCTGTATAACTGTGTGATGGAAGGTGTCTGTATACTATGTGATGAAGGTGTAATTATGGAAGTGTCTGTATACTGTGTAATGGAATGTGTATACTATGTAATGAAGGTATCTGTTTACTGTGTAACGGAATGTGTCTGTATATACATGTGGATGGAAGGTGTCTGTATACTGTGTGATGGAAGGTATCTGTATACTGTGTGATGGAAGGTGTCTGTATACTGTGTATGGAAGGTGTCTGTATACTGTGTGATGGAAGATGCTGTTACTGTGTGATGGAAGGTGTCTGTATACTGTGTGATGAAAGATCATGTTTACTGTATAATGGAAGTGTCTGTATACTGTGGGATGGAAGGTGTTGTATACTGTGTGAGGAAGGTGTTGTATATTGTGTGATGGAATGTGTCTGTATACTGTGTGAATGGAAGGTGTCTGTATATTGTGTGATGGAAGGGTGTCTGTATACTGGTATGTTGATGGGAGAAGTGTCTGTGTACTGTGTGATGGAAGTACATATACTTATAATGGTGAAAGATGTCTGTTACTGTGGATGGAAGGTGTCTGTATATGTGTGATGGAAGTGTCTGTATACTGTGTGATGGAAGGTAGTCTGTATACTGTGTTGGAAGGTGTCTGTTACTGTGTGATGAAGGTGTCTGTATACTGTGTGGTGGAAAGTGTCTGTATACTGTGTGATGGAAAGGATACTGTTACTGTTAGGTGAAGATGTCTGTTACTGTGTGGAGGAAGGTGTCTGTTTTACTGTGTGATGGAAGGTGTCTGTATACTGTGTGGTGGATGATGTCTGTATTCCCACTGACAAAGGCAGCTAACATGTATATTAGTGGACCACTGGTCAACACACACACACACACACACACACACACACACACACACACACACACACACACACACCACACACAACACACACACATACACACACACACACACACACAACACACACACACACACACACACACAAACACACACACACACACCGCACGCGCATAACACACAACACACACACACACACACACACACACACACACACACACACACACACACACACCACACACACACACACACACAACTCCCCCTTCCCGCCACCGCCCGTTCTTTTCTCAGTTGAACATTCTTTGACTCTAGCT
>CM060317.1:44651664-44659164 GCA_030674155.1 Stramonita haemastoma | reverse complement strand
GATCAAAAGCCTGATAAAGGGTGTCTGCTTTCATCCTCAATAGAGTTTATAATATTATATATATATATATATTATATAATATATATATATATATATATATATATATATATATATATATATATATATATATATGTTGTATAGCTTCAATAAAGTATATGTGGTTGTATAGCCTCAACAAAGCATGTCTTGCTGTACAGCCTCAATAAAACATGTCTGGTTGTACAGCCTCAGTAAAATATGTCTGGTTGTACAGCCTCAATAAAACATGGGTGGCTACACAGCTTGGTGTTAAACTTTGGTTTCAGCAGTCACATTTTGATTATTAAGATCATTGACAGCATTGACACAATCTTCATTGTTGCTTTGTTGTGGCTGTTGTTGTTTGGGTTTTTTGTTTGTTAATTGCTCTTGTTGTTGCTTTGTTTTTGTTGGTATTGTTGTTATTGTTGTCACTGCCGTTGCTGTCAGCATCGTTCTTTCTTTAGCAATGTCGATATAGTGTAGAGTGAGGCATAGAAGCGATGTGATAAACAATTAATATGTTAACTGTTGTAACCACAATGACGACAACGATGAGGTTACTAACAATTTAAGGACTATAACACAGCTAACAACACAACAACAACACAACAACAACAACAGAGCTGAACATCAAGGACAGAAGCGTCCCCGCCACTAGCAGCCTTAAAACGGTTATCCAACACATTGTGGGCTTCTGTTTCAGCAGAAAAATGTGACGTTGATGACAGCTTCTGTGCCTATAAAAATGAAGATTAAAAAAAAAAACCACCACAGACTTCATAGAGCAGACTTGTGTTGAAAAATGCTTTCGTGATACATTTTTATAAAGATCACGTTACATTGCATTTTATCGCACTGTATTACATTTCATGTCATTGTATTACACTTCCAGGAGTGTTTTAAGCGTTTGGAAGGTTAGTGGTATTTTGACAACTCACCCTCTCTATCTCCATCCTTCTTTTGTCTTCCGCCTCTTGTTATACCTCACTCAGCCTCAGTTCTGTCCAGTCTGAGAGAATGGCCTTCCATCCCCTTCCCGGACTTCCTCATCAGTTCAGTTGTGGAAGCTTTCCTTTCCATGCTGTATGTGCCTAAGACCTGGTCTCTTCATTTGCCCAAATTTGCAAGGTTCTCTTCTTTTCCTGCAAGACCATCGATGTCATAAGCAAAACATATCACGGTCACTTATCTACTTACATTGCTAACCGTGTCTTCATGCTGGTCAAAGGCCTCAGCTATGGCTGTCTTCAAGAAATACTAAGGGAAGTAGAGCAGAGCAAACAGCAAACAGCCTGGCCTGACTCCACCTGCTGTCTTGAACCCTCCCCCCAACAGCTGACTGTGTCGTTTAATTCTGTTTCTCTGTTTGTTTTTAGAAAGTGCTGGAAAAAATAGAATGATTAATGTCGTGTGACGCATTGAGTTAGCATGGCTGTCTTCTGCAATATATTTGTCCAGTTCAGCAGTTCTCTCCCTTCGCTACAATGCTTGTGCAGAAAGCTGCTTTTTGAAGATCTTCCGCCATCTACCTCTCTTTCGTATTTCTTCCTCCTCTCCCCTTCCCTTTTCTTTTCTTTTTTATAAAATAATTATTTACCTTCTTGCCTTAGCTCAGATTGATCAAACAATACATGATTTGATTTGTCTCAACTTGTGTTTGTCTACAGCCATCCACTAATGTGGAAAAACTATAAATCAATCAATCAACCAATCAATCAACCAATCAATCAACCGATCAATCAACCAATCAATCAGCCAATTAATCAACCAATCATATTTTTCAACTTTGCATACAAAATGTTTTTGGTTTTTTTTTATCGTTGACAGATTTTCAAAGGTGCTCCCTAAACTAACCAATTATGTTTGTAACCAGCTGATCCATTGGTACCACCATTGGATCTGTCGGCTCCTTCAAAGAAAGAAACCCTAGGCAAACAGCTACAGTCATACAAATAATTTTGTTAGATAACACTCTTGATACAGAGTTTGAAGACAGACGTTTGATTCCCGTGGAAGGAGGCCTATTTTCAAAGTTTGAAATGCGCATAAACCTGGTGACGGGGTATCTGATGCGGTGAATGGCTGTTCAGCAACAGAATGTCCTCCCTTATTGCAATGGAGATAGTGCAGCAGAGTTCCTCATAAAAACATGTGTCGGCAGCAAGATCTCTCTGATCCTCGATATCACGGTTTAGCCTGGACATCTGGTCAGTTTATACACGCGATACAGCAATAGCAGCAAGTGATTGCGCTGATGCAGAACATAAATACAATTGCTTATTTTGCTAATCACTATCACTCGCTGAATGAAGAAGGCGAGAGAACATCACTGGAACCATCAATGCAAACGCTAGACATTTTTTTTTTCTAAAAGATTCAGGTCGTCTTCAGAATAACGTTCAAACCCCAATAAAATTGCTTTTTTTATTCAAGAAAAAAATGTCAAGTGCAAAATGTGCAGAGAATTGGAATACTTCGTCGTCCAAGATGCTTGACCTCATTTCTGTGTAAGAAAAGAAAAGGAAAAGGAAAAAACGTGAAAAACAAAAAAAGATATAAGAAACGGAGAAAAAATTACAGGAGAAACTAATGGGCACGAGAAATGAAAAGGCATGAGAAGCAAGCAAACAAACAAACAAACAAACAAAAACCGCGAGAAACAAAAACACAGGAGAAATGAAAAGACATGAGAAACAAAAACACAGGAGAAATGAAAAACATGAGAAACAAAAAGACATGAGAAATAAAAATTAAAAAACCGAACCGAAAAGACATGAGAAACGAAAGAAAAAACATGAGACACGGAAATGTATGAGAAACGAAACAAAAATTATTTCATGGTGTGGTCTCTGATATAAAACTTTTTTTTAATAATCAGGTTTAAAAACGTTTTGGTGAATTCAAAGAAGAGTTGAAATGTGGTTAAAAAAAAGAAAGAAAGAAAATGAATACTTGGACATATCTATAATTTTATGTGAAACTGTATAGTCTCTTCTCATGTCTGTTATGATTATATAGTTCCATCCATCCATCCATCCATCCATCCATCCATCCATCCATCCACCATCCACCCATCCATCCATCCACCACCACCCACCCACCCACCCACCCATCATCCATCATCATCTATCCATGCATGCATCCATCTCCATCCATCCATCCATCCATCCATCATACATACATACATACATACATACATACATACATACATACATACATACATACATACATACATAGAACGCGCACACGCACGCACGCATTCACGCACGCATTCACGCACGCATTCCATGCATTCACGCACGCACCGCGCGCGCGCGCACGACAGCACCACACACACACACACACACACACACACACACACACACACACACACACACACACACACACACACACACACACAATATTGTTATGGGTATTGGACGGGAGCTAAACACTACTGTACTTTGATTTATGTTTCTTACCATGCTGCTCTCCCTTGCATTGCTTCTCTGAAGGGACTGGCTGTGTGGTGGACACCTTCTGGCTTGAGCCTGAGCACAGTTGAGTCCCCTTGTTTCTCTTTTGTTTGAGTTTTGTTTAACCTTCATTTACTCCCTCTTTATCTTTCCTGTTTTATTTTGTTTCATTCTGGCTTTGTTTGTGTGATTGTATTGTATTGTATGTATTGTATTGTATTGTATTGTATTGTATTGTATTGTATTGTATTGCATTGCATTGTATTGTATTGTATTCTATTCTATTCTAATCTATTCTAATCTATACTATTCTATTCTTTTTCTATTCTATTCTATTATCTCTTTTATAATTTTCTTCTCTTTGCTGCTTTCATTTTCTTTCTTTTTATTCCAAGAGTGATTTACTTTCTTAATTGTCTCACTTTCTGCACCGTGTGTCTTATTTACAAAGTGGCGGCTGCTTCTGGCGTTAGAAAGTGGGCTTCAGTGTCCTCACACACCTGTACCTGCTTTTTGTGGGTTTTTTGCAGTCCACAGGGAATTCAAACTTGAGAAAGAGAAGGTGTGAGTATTAAGGGCAAAAGAAGATAAAGGGGATGCATACCTTTTGTAGGTGCACGGGTGTTGAAAATTGTCAGTAACGCTGCCGGTGCGTATGTGCTAAACTAAATTAATCAGTAGTATAGGTGTATATGTATTGATTTAGTCAGTAGTGCAGGTATACATGTGTTGATTGAATCAGCAGTGCAGGTGTACATGTATTGATTTAATGGACAGTACAGGTGTACTCTGGTTTTGGTTTTATCTTGTTTTATGTGTGATCGATGTGGGTTTTCCCACGACGTGGTGGCCGTCCTGGGCTGACCCTTATGGTTGACCAGGGTGTCGATACAAGCAAGGACAGTTGAGTTGGTTTTATACCTCGTTTTAAACTGAACATAGTTGCACACTTTTAATACGAGTTTTAAAATGTAACGAGGTGACAGCCCCGGTATGGCCTATGTGGTCGGCGGGACTATAAGCAACATAATTGGATTGAATTGGATTGGAGGTGTACATGTATTGATTCAATCAGTAGTGCAGGTGTACATATTGATTCAATCAGCAGTGCAGATGTACATGTTTTGATTTAATCAGCAGTGCATGTGTGCAGGTGTTGATTTAATCAGTAGCACAGGGGTACATGTATTAAATTAATTAGAATGTCAGTTGTACATGTACTGATTATTAATCAGTAGTACAACTGTACATGTATTGATTTAATTAGCAGTACTGATTACATGTATTAGTTCAATTAGCAGTGTAGGTGTACAAGAATTGGTTTAGTTAGCAGAGTAAGCGTACATGTATTAATTCAACTAGCCGGGAAGTTGTATATGTATTGATTTGATTACAATGCAGGTGTCCATGTACTGATTTAATCATTCATGCAAGTGTATACGGTTTGATATGATAAGCAGTGTCAATGCCCATGTATTGATTTAATAAGCAGTGCAGGTTTTACATGCACTGACTTACTTAACAGTGTAGGTGTACATGTGTTGATTTAATTAGCAGGACAGGGGTACATGCATTGATTCAACTAGAAGGGCAGGTGTACATGTATTGACTTCATTGGAAGTTCAGGTCTACATATATTAATTCAATTAACAGTATAGGTTACATGTATTGATTTGATTAGTAGTATAGTGTATATGTCTTGAATTGATTACCAGTGCAGGTTGACATGTTTAATTTAATTAGCAGTGCAAGATGTAATCTAATTATTTAATTAGCAGTAAAGGGGTACATGCATTGATTCAATTAGAAAGGAAGGTGTACATGTATTGATTTAATTAGCAGAGCAGGTTTACACATACTGATTTAATTCACAGTACAGGTGTACACGTATTGATTTAATTAGCAGTGCAGGTGTACCTGTATAGATTTAATCAACAGTGCATATGTACATGTATTGATTTGTTTTGCAGTGCAAGTGTGCATGTATTGATTTAATAAACAGTGCAGGTGTACAAGTATTGATTTAATTCACAGTGTAGGTGCACATGTATTGATTTAATCAACAGTGCAGGTGTACATGTATTGATTTAGTAGGCAGTACAGATGTACATGCATTGCATGATTTGATTAGCGATGCATGTGTACATGTATTGATTTGATTAGCAGTGCAGGTGTGCATATATCAATTTAATTAGCACTACAAGTGTACATGCATTGATTTCATTGGCAGTGCAGGTGTACACACATTAATCCAATGAACTGTGCATGTGTACATGTATTGATTTGATAAGCAGTGCAGGTGTACGTGTATTAATTTAATTAACAGTGCAGGCAACCATATAGTGATTTAATCAGCAGTGCAGGTGTGCATGCATCAACTTGATTAACAGTGCAGGAGTACAGTGTAAGATGTACCTGGCCACGGTCTGTAGCCTACCTGAAGATTACCTGGCCACTGTCTGTTGCCTGTGCAGTTTTCTGACAGCATCACTAGCACGCCTGTGATAACCTCTTCGCTGCATGGTGACAGAGACTAGTCATAGAGCAGGATTTTTTGTTATCAAAACACTTCCACAGGCTGCACTGTAATCCGCCTGTCCACAGTTCAGTGGGAGCGAGATAGCCTACTGGATGGGGCACTGTGCTAGTCATCTGAGGGCCAGGATCGAGCCAACATGAAGGATTGTACCCTGGAGTTAACATCACTGCTGACTCCACTTCCCCAAAAATACTTTAGATAAGACTACAAACCAAAGTCCCCGGGTGTGAATGCACGCAAAACCTCCTGAAAAAACAACAACACCTGTTCACCATTTGGAAGATTAGGCAAATATGTATCCATAGGAACAGATAGTATTTAAAGAAAAAAAAAAAACACCTGCATGCTTGTGTCGTGTTTAGACGCCATCTCCGAAATCGAAATGCGGCTACCTTTAATGAAAAACGGTGGCATCCGCAAAATTTCACTATTTGTGAAGCTCAGAGCTCTACCTAAGAAACGAACATGGGGACGGGATAGCCTAATAGTCAGAACATTGCGCAGGCAATTTGACAACCCGAGTTCGATTCCCGGTCGAGGGGATTTTTCTCCTGGAGTTAATATCAGTGCTGACTCCACTCTCGCCAAAAGTGCTTCAGATGAGACTGCAAACCTAGGCCCCGTGTGCGAACGCACGCAGAACATCTTGCGCACATGTTAAATCCTGTTCCGCTTTTCGTAAGAGTAGGCTATTGTGTGCCAGTGGGAACAGATGACAATATTTACACAACTGCATACACACGGGACTAGTTGAAAAAAAACAACATCATGACTGCTTATTCTATTATCCTCAATATCAAAGAAAAAAATCAATAAAATAAAACGAAGAAAAAAAACTCAAACCCTCAGGGCGGCTGCATCTCCTGTCGCTTCACTGTGCCCTCTGTCTCAGCTGTGCTTTCCATCATGGCGGAAACCGGAAAAAGAAGGACGGGGGTCGGAAGTGCGGCAGACGGAAGTGACTTGTCTGGGACTGTGCCTTACAGAGAGAGAGAGAGAGAGAGAGAGAGAGAGAGGGGGGAGAGAGAAGAAAGAGAGGGGGGGGGAGGAAAAAAAGAGAGAGAGAGGGGGAGGGAGGGGAGAAAGAGAGAGAGAGAGGGGGGGGGAGGAGAGAGAGAGAGAGAGAGAGAGAGAGAGAGAGAGAGGGGAGAGAGAGAGAGAGAGAGAGAGAGAGGAGAGAGAGAGAGAGAGATGGGAGGGAGAAAAGAGAGAGAGAGGGGGGGGAGAAAAGAGAGAGAGAAGGGGGTGGGGGGAAGGGGGAGGGTCAGAAGAGAGAGAGAGAGAAAGAGAGAGAGAGGGGGGGGGGCTAGGGAGAGAAGAGAGAGAGAGAGAGAGAGAGAGAGAGAGAGAGAGAGAGAGAGACAGAGACAGAGAGACAGAGAGAGAAGAGAGAGAGAGAGAGACAGAGAGAGACGAGAGAGAGAGAGAGAGAGAGAGAGAGAGAGGAAGAGAGAGAGAGAGAGAGAGAGAGAGAGAGAGAGAGAG
>CM060317.1:44644164-44646664 GCA_030674155.1 Stramonita haemastoma | reverse complement strand
TTTATGCTGTGTCACTCTATCATTCTGTATGTCTTCTCAAGGATGCGCCACTATCATCCTGTCTGTCTGTCTTAAAGGCTGTGTCACCTATCATCATTCTGTCTAAGTGTCACTCTATCATTTGCTGTAAGGCTGTGTCACTTATCATCCTGTCTGTCTGCCTTAAGGCTGTGTCACTTATCATCCTGTCTGTCTGCCTTAAGGCTTGTCACTCTATCATCCTGTCTTCTCTTAAGGTTGTGTCACTCTATCATCCTGTCTTTCTTAAGGCTGTGTCACTCTATCATCCTGTCTTGTCTTAAGGCTGTGTCACTCTATCATCTGTTTGTCTTAAGGTGGTCACTCTATCATCTTATCTGCTTAAGGTGTGTCACTCTATCATCCTGTCTGTCTGTCTTAAGTTGTGTCACTCATCATCCTGTTGTCTCTTAAGGCTGTGTCACTCTATCACTGTCTGTCTGCTTAAGTTGTGTCACTCTATCATCCTGTTGTCTGCTCTTAAGGCTGTGTCACTCTATCATCTGTCTGTCTGCTTAATGTTGTGTCACTCTATCATCCTGTTGTCTGAACTTAAGGCTGTGTCACTAATATCATCTGTCTGCTTAATGTTGTGTCACTCTATCATCCTGTTGTCTCTTAAGACTGTGTCACTTATCATCATGTCTGTCTGTCTTAAGTTGTGTCACTCTATCATCCTGTATGTCCTTAAGACTGTGTCACTCTATCATCCTTGTCTGTCTTAAGTTGTGTCACTCTATCATCTGTTGTCTCTTAAGGCTGTGTCATCTATCATCCTGTCTGTCTTAATGTTGTGTCACTCTATCATCTGTGTCTTAAGGCTGTGTCACTCTATCATCCTGTTGTCTTTCTTAAGTGTGTCACTCTATCATCCTGTCTTGTCTTAAGGCTGTGTCACTCTATCATCCTGTGTGTCTTAAGGTTGTGTCACTCTATCATCCTGTTGTTGCTTAAGGCTGTGTCACTCTATCATCCTGTCTGCCTTAAGGCTGTGTCACTCTATCATCCTGTCTGTCTGCTTAAGGCTGTGTCACTCTATCATCCTGTTGCTTTGCTTAAGGCTGTGTCACTCTATCATCCTGTCGTCTGCTTAAGGCTGTGTCACTCTATTATCCTGTCTATTTGAAGCTGTTGCACTCTTCATCATGTCTGCCTTATAGGCGTGTCTCAAATCACGGCTGCCTGCATTGTGCATTCTTACATCATGGCTCCAGTCAGTCTCACAACACAAGCTAGATTATAGTTGTTTCATTGCTTGACATGGTTTTCTTCTTTCTAAGACACACACACACACACAACACACACCACCACCACCACCAACGCACCACACACGCACCACACACATACACACACACACGCACGCAGCACACACACACACACATACACACACGGTGTATTGTTCATTTAATGCACACATCCTTGGAACTGCTGTATGTGTGAATACACGTGTGAGGGGAGCCTTACAGACAGCAGAATGCGAGTTTGTGGAGGGAGTGTGGTTTACCCATCGACATTGTTGCAAGACAGTGGGCCAGCAGCCCTGGCTGAAAGTGGGGCAGTGCAGAGTGTAGATATGTAGCCCACATATACACTGCTGATGACATCGCCAGTCATAACAGCCCCCTAAAACACAGCACTTTTCTCTCCTTCAGTCTTCCTCCCCACACTTTTCCAGATTCCCTGTGTTTGTTTGCCTGTAGGCGGAGAGAGAGAGAGAAGAGAGAGAGAGAGAGAGAGAGAGAGAGAGAGAGAGAGAGAGAGAGAGAGACAGACAGAAGACAGACAGACAGAACAGACAGACAGACAGACAGACAGACAGACAGACAGACAGACAGACAGACAGACAGACAGACAGACAGACAGACAGACAGAAGACAGACAGACAGACAGAGACAGAGAGAGACGAGACAGAGACAGAGAGACAGACAGACAAGACAGACAGACAGACAGGACAGAGAGAAGAGAAGAAGAAGAAGAAGAGAGAGAGACTTTATTTTCAAGGGGTAACAGAGTAAGCTTTCACACACTTTTATTCCATCTAGCCCTTGCCCTGATTAGGGAAAAGCAGCCCACCCACCAGCCACCGAAAACACAAGAAATAGACAAATAAAAAACACCCCCCCAAAAAACAAAATAAAACCCAAACCAACAACTAAATAAAATAAACACAACTGAACATGAGAAAGAGAGAGATAGAGATAGAAGATAGATAGATAGATAGATAGATAGATAGATAGATAGATAGATAGATAGATAGTAGATAGATAGATAGATAGATAGATAGATAGATAGATAGAAGATAGAAGATAGATGAGATAGATGATAGATAGATAGATAGATAGATAGATAGATAGATAGATAGATAGATAGATAGATAGATAGATAGATAGATAGATAGAAGATAGATAGATAGATAGATAGATAGATAGATAGATAGATAGATAGAGAGAGAGAGAGAGAGATAGAGAGATAGAAATAGAGA
>CM060317.1:44619164-44641664 GCA_030674155.1 Stramonita haemastoma | reverse complement strand
AGTCATAATGTGTTGGAAATTGTCCGTGGAGGCTTCAGGGTTGTCTTCAAAATGCTTCAAGTTGGGCGCCATTTCCCCTATGGTTGTTTTGAATTATTCGGCTGTGTTTGGGTCTTTCCTTTAATTTTGATGGCACAGAGTCTGATGTGGATTTGTTGCTACTCCTTGGCTAGGGGATGGGATAGCTCAGTGGTCAGAGCACTCGCTTTCCCCAGCCAAGGTAAGCAGCGTCGAGCGCGGTTACCAGTTGGATGAGTGATCGATTGTGCGCCTTGGCTACAGCACAGTTCTCCCAGTTCACCCAGCTGTAAATGGGTACCTGCCCTATTTAGTGTCAGGGAAGGTAAAGCAGCGAGGTAGAGGAGATGGGCGCCACTGCCCTCAACATACTGGCCCTTAGAAAAGCTGAGGCCTCTGACGCCTCGCTCCCCTACGACCACACAGGTTATGGGACACCTTTACCTTTACCTTTTTATTCCTTAGCTCTAAAGTCCTTTAAGATACGAGTGTGATCACTAACACCGTCAGCTATGGGAAATGTCCCCGTTCTAAACCTGTTTATTCCAGACCTGAACAAGATTTTCACGACTGTAGTCTATGTACCTAGCTGTGATACTTTTTATTTGGCCTGCACCATTTCCATCACCAGAATGCCTTGTGCTCGTCATGTTGGCAGAAGCCAAGTCAGTAATGCTGCCAAATTCTAGAAAGTGTAGCCCCCTATCATTTGTACTCTCATTGCAATAGGGTTCAAAGAAGCTTCTTTGCTTTTTCTTGACATAACCATGCCTCGTCATTGAAATTATTCTCAATTCTTATGAATGACGATCAAGCCTCTCCTGTTAACATTGTTATTATTCGTATTTTTCATTAATGACGATCAAGCCTCTCTTGTTAACATTGTTATTATTCGTATTTCTCCTGAATGACGATGAAGCCTCTCTTGTCAACCTTGCTATTATTTATATTTCTCCTGAATGACGATCAAGTCTCTCTTGTCAAACTTGTTATTTTTCGTATTTCTCCTGAATGACGATCAAGTCTCTCTTGTCAAGTTTGTTGATGGCTGTCAGAAGTTGGGTATAGAGATGTTCAGTCTGATTATCGTTATTGTCTTATGTGGGATCATACGAGTATTTGCTTTACAAAAATGGCTTTACCTTGTGAACAGATAGCCATAGCCCTAACTTTAACATAGCACCATCCCAGCTCAGCGCTCTCGAAGTTTTCTACTCTTTGTTCTTGTCTTCACCATTGTACATGACATACTCTTCTCTCTGTGCCTCTCCACTCCTCTCTCCGTGTGCCGGTGGGAACGGATGACAGAATTTACAAAACTGCACACACGTGGGGACTGGATGTAAAAAAGCACACGAGTGCTTATTCCATTATCCTCGATATAAAAGAATAAATAAATAAATAAATAAATAAATAAATACATAAAATTTCCGTCTGATTTTGTAGGGGCCAAGGATGCACTTTCAATGTTCAGGGCAGTCTCGGGGTTCGTGCATTCTATAGTTTCGAGCAATGGTTATGATATTTCTCCTATAGAGACTACCCTTTCCCCCAGTGGCATACTTATCTCGTCCAACTCAGTGCAGTCAGTGAATAGATGGGCCAATGATTGGGGACCTGGGTTGCAACTTATCCAGACAGGTTCTTTTCTTGTTATGTTTCATGCAGTAAGTCACAAGTAACACTTTTGTTTGCTGGGTTAAGACCCCCCCCCCCCCCAACGATGTGACAGGTGACCCTGGATTTCATGAACAGAGCACAAAAGAAAACCCATAAAACTAGCATGATGGAGTTGTTTAGAAGTACTTTTTATCAACTATTGAGAAAATAATCTCCAGAATAATGTGTCATGCTCAAAACAAATTATTAGAATCATCAGGTGTTTGGTCAATAAATCTACTGCACAAGTTAATGTCAACATCTTTGGATGATAACAAGTCGCCCAAGTATGTTTTCAGTTCATTAATTCCGTCCTCAGCTTCACACACACACACGCACGCACGTAGGCACACACACGTGCACACACGCCAGCACAACACACACACAACACAACATACACACATACGCACACACACACACACGCGCACACACACATACACGCACAACACACACACATACACACACACGCACGCACAACACACACACACACACACACACACACACACACACACACACACAACACACACACACACACACACACACACACACACACACACACACACACACACACACACGCCTACTTAATGAAGTGGTCAATGATGAAGATGTAGGAGGTGAGAAATGGGCAGGTGACAGTGATGGGGATGACCACAGGCCCCTATCCATCACGGCAACATGCTGCTGATCACATGGACTCCCCATCACTCACCTTCAACCCCTTTAGCAGCAAAGCGGTGACCGGGGCAAGATGCCTCCCCTCTCTTTATTTACCCTCAGCAAGTAACCCCTCTCACAGTTAGTTCTCAAGAAGGAACCCTCTCACAGTTCACAAGGAGGAACCTTCTCACAGTTCACAAGGAGGAACCTTCTCACATTTCGGAAGAGGGGACCTTCTATCAGTTTACAAGGAGGAACCTTCTCACAGTTCAAAGAAGGAACCTTCTCACAGTTCACAAGGAGGAACCTTCTCACATTTCGGAAGAGGGTACCTTCTACCAGTTTACAAGGAGGAACCTTCTCACAGTTCAAAGAAGGAACCTTCTCACAGTTCACAAGAAAGAACCTTCTCACAGTTTACAAGGAGGAACCTTCTCACAGTTCAAAGAAGGAACCTTCTCACAGTTCAAAGAAGGAATCTTCTCACAGTTTACAAGAAGGAACCTTCTCACAGTTCACAAGGAGGAATCTTCTCACAGTTTACAAGGAGGAACCTTCTACCAGTTTACAAGGAGGAACCTTCTCACAGTTCAAAGAAGGAACCTTCTCACAGTTCACAAGAAAGAACCTTCTCACAGTTTACAAGGAGGAACCTTCTCACAGTTCAAAGAAGGAACCTTCTCACAGTTCAAAGAAGGAATCTTCTCACAGTTTACAAGAAGGAACCTTCTCACTGTTCACAAGAAGGAACCTTCTCACAGTTCACAAGAAGGAACCTTCTCACTGTTCACAAGAAGGAACCTTCTCACAGTTCACAAGGAGGAACCTTCTTTCTGTTCACAAGAAGGAACCTTCTCACTGTTCACCACAAGATGGTACCTTCTCACTGTTCACCAGAAGATGGTACCTTCTCACTGTTCACAAGAGGAAACCTTCTCACAGTTCATCACAAAATGGAATCCTTCTCACATTTCAGAAGAGGGTACCTTCTCACACTTTACAAGACAGAACCTTCTCACATTAATTTTCAAAAGAGGGAACCTTCTCAAAGTTCTCCACAAGACGCAACCCTTCTACAGTGTTTCTAAAGACAGAGACATTAATGTCGCTAAAAGTTCCAGGCTGAATTCTTTACATTTTACAAGTATTAATCAAACAATTACCATTGTTACTTGTAGCAGCAGTCAAAGCACAGTGACATCATCGTCTCACAAAGAAGCAGAGTCAGTTGCTATCAGAAATTTATCACTCTGTCATAAGAACTTACCACTTGCAAATCTCCAACTATAAAATCAAGTGGTACCTTTACCACACACATAAAACGAAGTGACAAATGCCTAATTGTATACACATCAAAATGGGTCTGTGATGCAACCTACCCTGGTGTCGAAAAGAAACCAAACATGCAAAGACTTTTAATGTAAGTCAGTCCCACACGTACCTATGAATTGATGGGGAAAAAATAATTCAGAAGTGTATAAAAAAAACACTTGATGTCCATAGGATTTTCCCCTCAGGGGTCATTATAGCAGAGGGAAACCCTGTCCAGAGGCACCGGTATTTTGGACATAAGGAGAGTGAAGGGGTCGATGTTTGCCCCGTAAATGTCATGTCCACTAATAAGCAGAGCAGAGGCAGCCACAGCAGAGAAGGAAATGTTCCAGACTGCGATGAGGGAGGTGGTGGAGGTTGTGGTGGGGGAAAAGCTTATTGATGGCTGTTTGATGTGGGCCAGCAATGGCCATTATGAGGAGGAATGCCACAGCTGGCATATTTGGGTTTGGGTCACACATTGTGGGTCCAGGAGCATAGTGTGTGTGTGTTTGTGTTTGTGTGTGTGTGTGTGTGTGTGTGTGTGTGTGTGTGTGTGTGTGTGTGTGTGTGTGTGTGTGTGTGTGTGTGTGTGTGTGTGTGTGTGATGAGAGAGAGAGAGAGAGAGAGAGAGAGAGAGAGAGTGTGTGTGTGTGTGTGTGTGTGTGTGTGTGTGGTGTGTGTGTGTGGGGTGTGTGTGTGGTGTGTGTGTGTGTGTGTGTGTGTGTGTGTGTGTGTGTGAGTGTGGGGGGGTGGAGGTGGTGTGTGTGTGGTGTGATGTGTGTGTGTGGGGGGGGTGTGTTTGTGTGTGTGTGTGTGTGGTGTGAGTGTGGGGGGGGGGATGTATGTGTGTGTGTGTATGTGTGTGTGCGAATTAAACTTAAGCAGTGGTATGCCATGTAGGCATAGCAATTAAGTGTTGACAGTTATGCTAATGAGAACCATGCATTATATGCATGGCATCGGTGTAAAGAAATGTATTACATCACAAGTACCAGAGCTTCATGATTGTTTTGTACTTGAAGGCACTGTGAAGTAGAGATGGATTCATCATCCTGCTTACTCGAGGATAAAAACACTACTATGTTAAACAAGATTGTGTTTATATAATTATGTAAAGCTGATAACCTGTGATATATAGCTGATTTCATGACACCGAAAAACTATTAGAAAAAGCACAACTGCTTCTAAGATAAAACTGATACCTGCCGCAAATGTGTGCATGTAGTGTAAAAGAAGTAAGAGTACCTTGTGCAATCGTGTCAGAAAGTACTTGACAGCTGACCCCTTTACAGTGCTGTGTCACGCTGTGGGTGTGACCCCTTTACAGCCTTGTGTCATGCTGAAGGTTTGACCCCTTTACAGCCCTGTGTCATGCTGAAGGTGTGACCCTTACAGTGCTGTGTCATGCTTTACAGCTGTGGTAGGTGTGACCCTTTAATCCTGTGTTTATGCTATAGCTGTGATCCCTTTACAGCCCTATGTCATTTTGTAGGTGTACCCTTTACAGCCCTATTCATGATGTAGGTGTAACCCTTTACAGCGCTATGTCATGATTTTAGCTGCAACCCTTTTACATCCCTGTGTTATGCTGTAGCTGTGACCCCTTTACAGCCCTATGTCATGATTATAGGTGTAACCCTTTACAGCCCTATATCATGATGTAGGTGTAACCCTTTGCAGCCTATGTCGTGATGTAGGTGTACCCTTTACAGTCCTATGTCATGATGTAGCTGTACCCTTTATAGCCCTATGTTCATGATGTAGGTGGATCCCTTTACAGCCTATGTCATGATTGTAGCTGTGACCCTTGTACAGCTATGTGATGTTATGTTGTAGGTGTGAATCCTTTACAGTGATGTGTTAGTTATAGGTGTGACCCTTTACAGAGATGTGTCGTGTTGTAGGTGTGACCCCTTTACGGTGATGTGTCATGTTGTAGGTGTGAGCTCTTTCAGTAAGTGTTATTACTGTAGGTATGATTACTTTACACTGTTGCATTATGTTGTAGGTGTGACCCTTTACAGTGATGTGTCATTTTGTAGGTGTGACCTCTTTTCCGTAGTGTGTCATTTTGTAGGTGTGATCCCTTCACGGTGGATGTGTCATTTTGCTGCTGTGATCCTTTTTCAATGATGTGTCATGTTTAGCTTAACCCATTTACAGTGATGTGTCATGTTGTAGATTTGACCCCTTTACAGTGTGTCCACAGCTGCAGCCTGGAGTTGATGGTCAGTTCCTTGTCAAATTTGTGCTTGGTGTCTCTTTTTACCAACCAGAAAGAAAATCAGCTGGGTCATGGGAACCATATGTCCACTTAAACTCAAACATTATGTCATCGCTTTCAGGATTATTAACGTCTGGTTTGTTCTTAGAAAAAGCATGTGGCCAAAATCCTGATTTTTAGAGGTGTTTTGGAGTCTACTCTTTCAGGAACTGTCTGATAACTCGCAATAATCTCTGATCAGCTCACATGCAGCCAATCTCTTCAGCTTTCCGTGAGAACTGCCGCAATTGTTTTCCGGTAGTCTCGGATGAAGCAGACACATCGTCAGCCAGGTCAATGTCACACAGCTGATCGGAAGTGGGTCTGCTTCAGCACAGTGACATCATGTGGTCTATGGTAGAATTCACGCGCAGAAGACATCACGTGCAGCGGTGTGTTGGTTGGAGACAGGGGCGTGTTGGTATGTGAGACAGCGCTTGTTGTCAGGGGTGCAGGCATTATGAAAATGTGTGGATTTTCAGAGGCAAAAATATCACGTACCTGATTTTGTTCTTGCTTTGTTGCTGTGCGTCTCTCCCCATCTGTCTGTCTTCATTCCTTGGTATTATCTTTTAACTCTTAAGCTGACTGGGCAGCTACCCACAAAAATGCAAGTAGGTGGAAGAAGTTTGCTGACTAGCCATGTTTGTTGTGTTTTCAAAGCTCATCCTCAGCTAAAGCACAACTGTTGTGGTGTTGCCTTCTGCGCAGATTTTCCGTGATGTCAGGCGATGGCCTTGTAGCTGAACACTTATGGTAATTTCGAAAGCTGTTGGTAGTGCAACAACAGGCATGGTACTGAATTGTTTAGCGTTTTAAGCTAAAAACTGACAGATCAAAAGATTATCCTGCTTCTATTTATGGGAGCTCATCCACTCACAGAGTGAGAGAGAGATATATATATACAGAAAGACAGACAGGACAGACAGACAGACAGACAGACAGACAGGCAGGCAGGAACAGAGAGACAAAAGACAAACAGACAGAAAGAGAAATACAGAGAGAGAGACGGAGACAGAGAGACAGAGACAGGAAGAGAGAGACAGACAGAGGACAGGAGACAGACAGACAGACAGACAGATAGAGAGCGAGAGAGGAAGAAGACAGACAGACAGAGAGACCAGACAGAAGAGAGACAGACAGACAAACAGACAGAGACAGAGAGAGGCTGCTAAAAATGGACAAATGATGGAGCTGATGCCACGTGGAAAGAAAGGTGTTAATTTCTCCTTCTGAGACCCCCCAGTAAATTGGGGTGATGACTTCACCATATCTCCTCCTCTGTCCCTCTGTCTGTTGGTCGGTTTGACTGTCTGTATCTGTATATGTGTCTGTATCAAAATGAGTGTGTGTGTGTGAGTTAGTGTTTGTGTCTGGTTGTGCATGTGTGCGTGTGTGTGCGTGTGTAGTGGGGGAGGGCGGGCGTGTGTGTGTGTGTGTGTGTGTGTGTGTGTGTGTGTGTGTGTGTGTGTGTGTGTGTGTGTGTGTGTGTGTGTGTGTGTGTGTGTGTGTGGTGGGTGGGTGTAGTGTGTGTGTGGTGTGTGTGTGTGTATGTGTGTGCATGTGTGTGTGTGTGGTGCTGTGTGTGTGTGTGTGTGTGTGTGTGTGTGTGTGTGGTGTGTGCGAGCTCGCGCGTGTACGCACGCACGCGCGCGTGTACCTCTCTCTCTCTCCCCATATTGCTGTCTTTCTTTTTGTTCTCTTGTGTTTATTTGTTTTCACTTCCCTTTCTCCTTTATGTAGCTTCTGTGTCTATTTGTTCCCCCTCTGTTCCTATACACACAAAGCTAAGAAGATGACAGGTAAAGCTACAATAACTAGAGCTAAAATGATCACACACAAAGCTAGAATGCTTAGACATGGAGCCAAAATATTTACACTCGGAGCTAACATGACGACACACAACACGCTATTTTGACTATACACACACAGATCATAGGGTCACACCCAAAGCTGAAATGAGATGACACAGGAATCAATTAGCAGAGACACAATTCAGTGATTCAGAGCATACCACAGCAGTGATGATCACTTAGGTCTTTCATGTATTATTGTTCATGGACATGCAAAGTCCTTTCCGTGGATCGCAGATAGAGGGTACACTGCAACGCTTCTGTCAGTGATGCTAATGTCCACACTATAGTACAGTACAGTACAGCACATCAGGATGTGGTCATAGTCCATCAGCTACAAAGTGTCTGTCAGTGATGCTGTTGTCTACAGTGCAGTACAGAACAGTACAGATCAGGACAGGTCAGTACAGTACAGTACAGTACAGTACAGATCAGTACAGTACAGTACAGTACAGTACAGATCAGTACAGGTCAGTACAGCACAGTACAGATCAGTACAGGTCAGTACAGGTCAGTACAGTACAATACAGATCAGTACAGTGCAGTGCAGTACAGCACAGCACAGCGCAGTGCAGTGCAGTGCAGTACAGTACAGTACAGTACAGTACAGTACAGCACAGTACAGTACAGTACAATACCACAGGACGTGGACGTAGTTGATACACGCACAATCTCCATCAGTGACGCTGGTGTCTACAGCACAGCACAACACAGCACAGCACAGCATAGCACAGCACAGCACAGCACACTACAGCAAAGCACAGCACAGCACATTACATTACCACAGGACGTGGACATGGTTCATTGCACCCTTGGCCTCTCAGGAGGGGCAGGTCAGCCAGGTGTGCAGCAGATAGCAAAGGAGGCCTGCGCTGTCCTTAATTAAGTTTTTTTCTTGTCCCTAACTGCTTTGGTTTAGACGTTCAACTGCACCAAACATGTCCAAACGCGTCCCTGGAAAATGGTTTAAAAGTCTTCAGCACGTCACTTCATAATTAGCAAGACTTCAGGAAAACACAACCAAAAAACCAGTTGTAAAAAAATGTTATTTGACTTATTTGTCTTTTTATTGACGTTATTCTTGCTTATTTCATACGTATCTTTGTATTGTCTTTATTTTGAGTTGTGTTTTTACCTGTGTTTACATAAAAAGCGTTGGGCTAGGTACTTCAGAAATGATTTCCAGTTGTTTTTGGATCGGGTTTACTTAGCTAGGTAAAACCACTCAGCAACTCAAGGCTGCACAGCTGTGCTATGGCACTTATCTAACGCTATCTTTCCCCCTAAGCGGAGAGCTGATTTAGGATCTAACGTTCTGCCTCCTTGCTGTACCAACGGCCCTGTCTTTCTCCTTCACAGCTGTGCTAACAGCCCGGTCTTTCTTCACCAATGCTGTGCTAACAGCCTGGTCTTTCTTCACCAGTGCGGTGCTAACGGTCTAGTCTTTCTTCACCAATGCTGTGCTAACAGCCTGGTCTTTCTTCACCAATGCTGTGCTAACAGCCTGGTCTTTCTTCACCAATGCTGTGCTAACAGCCTGGTCTTTCTTCACCAATGCTGTGCTAACAGCCTGGTCTTTCTTCACCAGTGCGGTGCTAACGGTCTGGTCTTTTTAGACCAATGCTGTCTGTTTTTGGTTTTTTGTTTTTTTACTCCACAACTGTGCTAACGGCCTGGTCATTTTACACCAGTGCTCTACTAACTGCCTGGTCTTTCTACTCCGGTGTTGTGCTAACGGTCTGGTCTTTTCACACCAGTGTTGTGCTAATGGCCTGGTGTTTTACACCCCAAACTGTGCTAACGGTCTGGTTTTTCTTCACCAGCGCTGTGAGGATGTTTACAGGTGTGAAGGTGTTGTGTACACTCTCAGAATTCTGCATTCTTTCCTTCACTCATTCAACTCTTCACAAGATATCAGCCTGGGGGGGCGGATAGCCTAGTGTTCAAACATTGCGCTGTTCAATTTGACGACCCGGGTTCGAGTCCGGTCGAGGAAATTTTTCTCCTGGAAGTTAACATCAGTGCTGACTCCACACTCCCATAAAGTCCTTCGGATGAGACTTTAAACCGAGGCCCCGTGTGCGAACGCACGCAGACATCTTGCGCACACGTTAAATCCATGTTCCGCTTTTCGTAAGAGTAGCCATCGTGTTGCCGGTGGAACAGATGCCAATATTTTACAAAAACTGCATACACACGGGGACCGGATGAAACAAGCACAGATTGCTTATTCTGTTATCCTCGATATAGAAGAATAAATAAATAAATAATAAATAAAATAAATCACTGACTGTTGCACTCCTTGCTGTGCTGTCTCTCACATGGCGGTATAGAAACACCATGGACCCGCCTTGTTAATTTACTTGAAACACGTTTAGTAGAGGCAGTCCCAAAAAAATCCAACGCAGTTTTATTATAGCTCAACCAAATAAAGCATTGGAGTTAATATTC
Source organism: Stramonita haemastoma (assembly GCA_030674155.1). Classification (NCBI taxonomy): domain Eukaryota; kingdom Metazoa; phylum Mollusca; class Gastropoda; order Neogastropoda; family Muricidae; genus Stramonita; species Stramonita haemastoma. The sequence goes on along the minus strand of CM060317.1, from coordinate 44,631,449 downwards.
TGATTTGTAGAATTGTATAAACAGCTGCCAAACGTGGAGGGATAGTGTAGGGTTACCAAGAGTTGTCATTGATTTCATACAATTCAACTCCCTGGTTTGAGTGCCAGTGCTATGCTGGTTCTGCTAAACAACTGAGCATAAACAATCAGGAGAACCAAAGCAAAATAAAAGGAGAAAACGATAGTGGTTTTAACAACTAGTTTTAAGGCCGCCCTACCACTGCAAATTACATTGAGCCAGGTATAGTTAACACCCTCACACTATCAGGTTCAACGGTATTGTTTATCCAAAATTAGAGCTAGATGATAAGCAATGACTTGTAATTAAGACAAAGTCAAAAGTATATTGATCACTGATTAACTTACACTAAAAGGACAAACTGCAATCGTTTTTTATGCCAGCAAAATTCCAGATCAATACTGCATAATGAGTCTATACTAGTACTGTATAGAGGAGTTCAATCAGCACTGTATAAAGGTGTTCAAATCAGTAGTGTATAAAGGAGTTCAGATCAGTATAGTAAAAATTCATTCAGGTCAGTACTGTATAAAGGAATTCAGATCAGTACTATATTATGAAGGAATCTAGATCAGTACTGTGTAAAGGAAACAGATCAGTACTGTATAAAGGAATCTAGATCAGTACTGTATAAAGGAACACAGATCAGTACTGTAAAAAGGAATCTAGATCAGTACTGTAGACAGGAATACAGATCAGTACTGTATAAAGGAATACAGATCAGTACTGTATAAAGGAATACAGATCAGTACTGTATACAGGAATCTATGTATAAATGATAGCATGAAGGAGACCGGAGCCGCCAGGAGGCTAACAAAGACAACAACCAGAGTTGTTAAAAGCTGAGCGAGGAATGTGTTTTTATTGCTGCCGCTAATGAGGAGAGCAGAGGAGAGGAGCCAGTACTTACCGTGCATGTTACAGGCCGCCTTCTGCTCTGAGACTGAGTATGATTGTGCAGGGGCAGCCCTCATGATGTGAAGGTGATGATGAGTACCTCATTACCAGCCCCTATCTCTGATTAGCGCCTCATTATCAGCTGCTCTCCTCTCCATGCCTTCTAGGTTTCACAACACTTGCCACAAACACTTGCCACAAACACCTTCTGGGGACTTTAACATTCAACAAATTCGAAAGATATTCTTCTTCCATCTCAGCGTGTCAATCCCCCAAATATGGAGCCATCTCCACCAGCTTTTGTCAGTGTTTCACGATACAGTCCACCACAGAAGAGTTGGGGGAACAGCTGAATGGTAGGAGTGCCAGAGTGATGGTTAAGATCAAAGCCTAGGGTGAACCACTGCTGATGCCTACAGCAGAGAAGATGTCTGCCCTACACACTGGTCTTCCCCCATTTATGACACTCCTGTGGGATGAATCTGCAAACTGAGGTTATACCTTTACTGTTAGCACACGTAAAATATCTTCCTCACATGCACACACTAACCAATGCATCCATCTTTCTCATACACTGACCAATACATCCATCATCTTACACATTAACCAGCACATCCATCACCCCACACATTAACTTATACATCCATCATCTCACACACTAATACATCTATCTTTCTCGTATACCTAACCAATCCACCCACCATCTCGCGCAATAACCAATACATCCATCTTTCTCACACTTTTACTGATACATCCATCTTTCTCCACACTAATTCATCTAGCTTTCTCACACTCTAAACAATACATCTAGCTTTCTAAAACACTAACCAATACATCTATTTTTCTCATACACTAATTCATCCATCATCTCACACAGCAATCAATACACCTATATTTCTCACGCATTAACCAGTACATTCATCTTTCCCACACACTAACCAATTCATCCATCTTTCCCACACACTAACCAATTCATCCATCTTTCCCACACACTAACCATTACATCTTTCCCACACACTAGCCAATGCATCATCTCACACAATGGGCCAGACAAGGCAGGGGGTATGGATACACAAAAATAGCCAGCATGTACCACTGAGTGCTGGAGTGAAGTTCTTGGTGAACTGAAGTATTTTACTGACTGCAGATCTTTGCTTCTTTGCATTAGTGTGTACCACAGTGCTTTCCCCAGGGTAACGTTCCTTCAGACAGTGACAAGTGTATATACAGTGCTTTCTCTAGGGCAGCGCCTGTTTGACCTTTCAATGGATGGAATAATGTGCAATTCTTCCCCTGGGATAACGACTCTCTTTGTTCCTTTAATGACAAGTGTATATGCAATGCTTCCCCTGGGATAACGACTCTCTTTGTTCCTTTAATGACAAGTGATATATGCAATGCTTCCCCTGGGATAACGACTCTCTTTGTTCCTTTAATGACAAGTGTATATGCAATGCTTCCCCTGGGATAACGACTCTTTGTTCCTTTAATGACAAGTGTATATGCAATGCTTCCCCTGGGATAACGACTCTTTGTTCCTTTAATGACAAGTGTATATGCAATTCTTCCCCTGGGATAACGACTCTTTGTTCCTTTAATGACAAGTGTATATGCAATGCTTCCCCTGGGATACCGACTCTCTTTGTTCCTTTAATGACAAGTGTATATGCAATGCTTCCCTGGGATACCGACTCTCTTTGTTCCTTTAATGACAAGCGTATATGCAATGCTTCCCCTGGGATACCGACTCTCTTTGTTCCTTTAATGACAAGTGTATATGCAATTCTTCCCCTGGGATAACGACTCTTTGTTCCTTTAATGACAAGTGTATATGCAATTCTTCCCCTGGGATAACGACTCTCTTTGTTCCTTTAATGACAAGTGTATGTGCAATTCTTCCCCTGGGATAACGACTCTCTTTGTTCCTTTAATGACAAGTGTATATGCAATTCTTCCCCTGGGATAACGACTCTCTTTGTTCCTTTAATGACAAGTGTATATGCAATGCTTCCCCTGAGATAACGACTCTCTTTGTTCCTTTAATGACAAGTGTATATGCAATGCTTCCCCTGGGACAACAGCTCTCTTTGCTCTTTTGAAAAGTGATTAGTGTATATACAATACTTCCCCTAGAATAACGTATCTTTTGTTCATTCAAACAAAGACTAATGTAATATACGTTGCTTTCCCTAGAATAACGTCTCTTTTTGTTGATCCAGTTCAAACAGAGACTAGTGTAAGATACAATACTTCCTTTAGAATAACATATCTTTTTGTTGATCCAGTCCAAACAGCGACCACTGTATACACAATGCTTCTCCTAGGATAATGTCCATGTGTTCTTTCAATGACTACTGTATATACAATGCTTCCCCTAGAATAACGTCTCTTTTTGTTGATCCAGTCCAAACAGTGACTAGTGTATTCACAATGCTCCTCCTAGGGTAGCACATTTGTTACCCTTCAATGACTAGTGTATAAGCAATTATTCCCCTGGGATAACATCTCTCTTTGACCCTTCAATGACTAGTGCATCTGTACTGCTTTCCTTGAGATAATGCCTCTCTCTGATTCTTCAAACAAGGACTAGTTTGTGTACAATGCTTCGCTTGGGATAGCATCTGTTCTTTCAAGCAGTGTTTAGTAATATATACCTATATATATATATATATAAACTATGCACACACACACACACACACACACACACACACACACACACACACACACACACACACACGCACAGCATCACAGAACGCCTACAAGCATTGAGTAAAGCCACATCCCATTATGCCCATGCCTTGCTAATAATGGAGGCTGAGGCACTGAGACAGGGAAGGCTGCCAGTGGTGTGCATGGAAGTGTGGCCCTGTTCTGCCGCAGTACGTCACAACAACGCAGTTCGTCGCAATTTGCAACAAACTGTGTTAGGCACCCCCCCCCCCCCCTTCCCCCATATCAAAAAAATGTTTACTCATTGTAAGTTCAATATAATGCACTACTTCAGCATTTCAGATGTTCCTCATACATTTTTTTTCTCAGCTTTCTGACTTCAGCTCGAAGTCGTGACAAAGTGCGTTGAAAGGCTTTGTCACAACTTTTCAGCATCAAAAACATGCTTTGAGAAAAGTTCTTAATATAGAAAAGAAATTATAATGAAGTTGATTTGTAAAAAAACAACAAAAAAACATAATCAATAAACAAAAAAAACACAACATATTGAATTCCTGCAATTACTTTTTTCAGCTATTTGACTTTACTTCCAGATTGTGACAAAGTGCACTCTTCATCATGTAACACTTTTCAATAATAAAGCTACTTAGTATAAAAATGTGTTCCGTCCAATTGCAGTGCACAGTTGTTGTTTTTTAGAAAAGAAAAGAAAAGAATAGAAAAAAGCCTTGAATGCTGTGCTGAGGATTGAAAGCGTTTTATTTTTTGTTTCTGTTGTTTATTTATTATGCTGTTGTTCTTTGTACAAATCAAGTCATTATGACTTCTTTTCTATAATAAGAACTTTTGTCAATGCAAATTTTTGGTGCTAAAAAGTTGTGACAAAGTGCGTCAACGCACTTTGTCACAACTTGCAACTTAAGTCAGAAAGTTGACAACAATGTATGAGGAACTTCTTAAATGCTGAAGTAGTGCATTATATTGAACTTACATTGATTAAAGATATGTTGTTGCTGGGGTTTTTTGTTTGTTTGTTTGTTTTTTTACATGGGGGGCCTAACGCAGTTTGTCGTAAATTGGGACAAACTTCGTTGTTCCGACATACTGCGGCAGAACAGAGCCTCTGACAGTGACAGGCGCCGATACTGCAGAGGAGACTGGTGCTGTAATGATGGTCATCATCGCCATGCACACCCTCTCTGCCTATAGTCAGATACGTGATCACGGCCTCTAATGGCGGCACTGCTTTCTGCTGGGGCAGATACTTGGATGGATAAATGGATGGATGGATGGTTGGTCGTCGGAAGTTGCTGTTCTGCTTACTGTTAATTATTTCTGCTACTGCTACTGTTTTTATAATCTGGTATAATCTGCACTTGTGGCTACGCGCTCTCCCTGGGGACAGCAGCCCGAATTTTACACAGAGACATATGCTGTGACATAAAGTAGTATAAAATAAAATAAAGTTAAACGAAATAAAATAAAGTTAAACTACTACTGTTGTTGTCCTCACTGTTATTAGCTGTGTGATAGGACTTCACCTGATGGAATATCATCCACGCTTGTTTTTATCTTCCCTCTCTTCCTCAGTCTGCTTCTGTTTCTGTATCTTACACACACACACACACACACACATACACACACACATACACACATACACATATGCACGCACACACAAACACTCACACACACACACTAAACACACACACAAACACTTACACACACACGCACACGCACACACATGCACGCACGCACGCACGCACACACAAACACTCACACACACCATCTGGAAATAAAAATTTGATTGATTGATTGATTGATTGACACACACACACACGCACGCACACACACACGCACACACACACGCACACAAACACACACACACACACACACACACAAAACACACACAACACACACACACACACACACACACACACACACACACACACACACACACACACACACACACACACACCCGGCAGAGGTCGTCACCCCAATTTACCTGCCTGCTTTAAGAGGAGATGTTAACACATTTTTTTTAACATGTCATTAGTTTCCTATCAGCTTTACCATCCACTATCTCGCCCTCTCTACTCTCCTCTCCTCACTCTCTCTCTCTCTCTCTCTCTCTCTCTCTCTCTCTCTCTCTCTCTCTCTCTCTCTCTCTCTCTCTCTCTCTCTCTCTCTCTCTCTCTCTCTCTCTCTCTCTCTCTCTCTCTCTCTCTGCTCTCTCTCTCTCTGTCTCGTCTCTCTCTCGTCTCTGTCTCTCTGTCTCTCGTCTCTCTCTCTCTCCTCTCTCTCTCTCTCTCTCTCTCTCTCTCTCTCTCTCTCTCTCTCTCTCTCTCTCTCCTCTCTCTCTCTCTCTCTCTTCTTTCTCTCCACAAGCAAAGAACGATAAAATGCCAGTACACTGACGGGCAGCCGCCTGTATACTTTTTAGGGCATCGGTGATGTTGGCGAAGGGCAAATAAAAAAAGGAGGGAAGGAGTGTGGAACGAATAAAGAGAAAGAACGTACACACACCTTCATCCTTTCCATTTATTTCTTTGGAAAATGGGCTGTTACCCCCTTCTTCCTTCACCCCTTCACCTTCCCTCTTCTCCACCCTCTCAACAGGCTTGTCTATCCTCTTTTCTTTTCTTTGTGCCACACGCAGTGACCAGACCACAGAGGGGTCAGATGACCAATACAGGCAACCATTCCAACAGAGCTCAGACCAGGGTCAGTCAGGGGAAGCAGGACGGCAGTCCATGTAAGCCAGCCCCAGGAGGGAGGAATGCACGGAATGTGCAGTGAAGTCAGGCTTGTGTGAACTCAAGCTGAGGTGATCTTCATCCAGCATCTACACTCTGTTGCATCAACGTCACCTTCACAGGCTAGGACAGGACTGCGGGATGCAAGACAGCAAGATTCTCAAGGACTTGCTGTATTTTCCAGCTGCCCCGCATAGGTCAAAGATCAGTCTGCATGGGCAATGTGATAACATCTTACCAGACCATGTAAACGCATTGTTCACTCGCTTTGAAAAGCATGATTTTTTTAGAGGAAATAAGTGGCTTGAAGCAATCTCTGCTTTTTGAGAATAGGTTATCTGTTAGCACTTTTAGGCAATATACATTAACAAATCTCCTGGGCCAGATGGTCTATGCGGTAGAACCCTTAAGTTCCGTGCCACTGAGCTTGCAAGTGTCTTTCAGCACCTGTTCCAGACCTCGCTGGCACTTGCCAGATACCAGTTATTTGGAAGACTTCCAATGTTATACCTCTTCCAAAGATACTCAATCCTACTGGGTCTAACGATTTTAGACATGTAGCTCTCAAATTAGTTGTGATGAAATCATTAGAAAAGATCGAAAAATCTCTCATACTCTCTGTTACAGAAAAAAAAACTTGACCCACTACAATTTGCGTACAGGTCTAGAAGGGGTGTCGAAGATGCCAAACTATTCATTTTGAACAAGCTGTACTGTCACTTGGAAACGCCTGATTCTCATGCCAGAATATCGTTTGCTGACTTTAGCTCAGCTTTCAATACAATGCAGCCTCAAATTCTCGTGAACAAAAAGCTTTAAAAAAAAAATAACATAGACAATCAACTTGTTCCTTGGCTGATTGAATTTTTAACTCACAGCCTATAGCGTGTTTTTGGCAACAAAATGTCTTTATTTGTTAAAAATACCTGCACTGGTTCTCCACTGCTGCGTCCTCTCGCCACTTCTGTACATTCTATACACAGATGACTGCAGAAGCAGCTATGAAAATTCATTTCTGGTCAAATTTGCCGACAACAGTGCTCTTTTGTCTCTCTTATCTGGATCAGTCCTAGACCATGGTCCAGCCCTCACCGAGTTTGTACCTTGGTGTGATGAGGCCTATCTGGAGCTAAATATTTATAAAACTAAAGATTTTCCTATCGATTTCAGAAGATTGGAGCACACTTCTGAGAACACCATCATTCATAATCAAAAAGTTCAAAAAGGTTTGAAATACAAATATCTTGGAACTGTTTTTGACTAAAAGTTAAATTGGGACGCTAACACTGACGCTATTGTCAAAAAGGGGCAACAACGTCTGTATTTTCTGAGGAAGCTTAACTCGTATTTTTGTTGACAAAAAGATTCTGTCTTTGTTGTACAAGTGTGTGTGTGTGTGTGTGTGTGTGTGTGTGTGTGTGTGTGTGTGTGTGTGTGTGTGTGTGTGTGTGTGTGTGTGTGTGTTTGGTTTGTATGTGCGTGCGTGCGTGCGTGCGTGCGTGCGTGTGTGTGTGTGTGTGTGTGTGTGTGTGTGTGTGTGTGTGTGTGTGTGTGTGTGTGTGTGTGTGTGTGTGTGAGCGGATGGGTGTGGTGTGTATGGGGGGGGCCTGTGTATGTGTGTATGCGAGTGTGCGTTCATGTATATGTGCGTGTGCGAGAGGGTGTGTACATGCGTGAATAATATGTCTCTTCTAGTCAATGGTTTTAATAACATTGTATCCATGCATTGGTGTGTGTGTGTGTGTGTGTGTGTGTGTGTGTGTGTGTGTGTGTGTGTGTGTGTGTGTGTGTGTGTGTGTGTGTGTGTGTGTGTGTGTGTGTGTGTGTGACTCACAATGCAAACATCAATGGACGTGAAAACCTTGTTCAGGATCACTCCCACGGGAGATAGGAACTGACCTTCATTGCAAGCAGATAACACAGGAAACCACAGATGACTGGGAGTGAGAGAAAAACACACCAGCAAACACGTTGTCTCCCGCAGGTACTGCCTTTCAAAACAGCAGCTACAGCATTGAAGACATGTGTGTCTGCATAGTCACAACTTACAGTTACTGACACAGTTTACAGTCACTGCCACAACTTACAGTTACTGACACAGTTTACAGTCACTGCCACAACTTACAGTTTCTGACATAGTTTACATTTACGACCACAACTTACAGTTACTGACATAGTTTACAGTTACTACCACAACATACAGTTACTGCCGCAGCACTATCTGATCATGTTTGTCTATTTGCATGACAGTAGCAACTAGTTAGCACTTTTTGATGTTGTTGGCCAGTGTGTCCACATCATTGTCGATGGCTGTGAGTGCGGCGAACTTTCCTCCAATGTTGGCTTGGAAGATCTCAACCACTGTTGGGTCTTTGAGTTTTTCCAGGTCGAATCTTATGCGTGGGCTTTTTGGCTGGTGTTTTGCTTTCAGTTTCAGCCTGATGGTGTAAGTACGAGGTCGTGGTCACTGCCAATGTCAGCTCCTGGGAATGTTCTTGTGGTGTGTTCTTTGATGTGGCCAACAACATCAAAGAAGTGCTAACGACAGCAGCAGAAGAAACATTAGGAAGAAGCAGAACAAAGAAACAACCCTGGGTGACAAATGAGGTTCTTGACCTCTGCGACAAAAGAAGAGAACTTAAGAAACAAAAGTTCACAAGTCAAGAAGCTTACAAGAAGTACATGGATAGCCACAGAGAAGTGAGGAAAAAGATGAGAGAAGCCAAAGAAGCGTGGATAGAAGAACAATGCAACAACATCGAAGCTGGAATGGCCAAGGGAAACAGCAAAACAGCTTACGACACTTTGAAAGCACTAACGAAAACCACACAGCCTAAAGCCTCTGTTATTGAAGACAAAGAAGGAAATCTTTTAACGGAAAACAATGCCATCCTCCAACGCTGGACAGAATACTGTGAGGGATTGTATAACTACCCACTACGCCCAGATACCAACATAGTTTCTGACAAACCCCCTGAACACCAAGATAAAGACCCACCAATACTAAGGTGTGAAGTAGATGCAGCTATTAAACAATTGAAGAAGGGGAAGTCCCCTGGAATCGATAACATCCCAGCTGAACTCATAAAAAATGGAGGGAATGAAACAGCAAGGCGATTCACAGAACTTTGTCAGAAGATCCACGACACCAAAGAATGGCCAAAAGAATGGACACAGTCTCTTGTAATACCCCTGCCAAAGAAAGGAAACCTTAAGCTATGCCAGAACTACAGAACCATCAGTCTCATAAGTCATCCTAGCAAGATCATGCTGCAGGTAGTCCTCAACAGACTGAAAAACCAAGCGGAAAAACTCCTGGCAGAAGAACAAGCGGGCTTTAGACCAAAACGCAGCACAATGGAACAAATTTTTAATCTGAGAATTCTGATAGAGAAGCATCTCCAACACCAAAAAGACTTGTACCACAATTTCATAGATTTCAAAAAGGCCTTTGACAGGGTATGGCATGACGGCCTCTGGCAAGTACTCAGGCACTTCAACATTGACAGCTGCCTAATTGAAGTCATCAAGGCTCTGTACGAGAACGCAAAAAGTGCAGTTTTCATGAACAATCACGTGGGCGAGTTCTTCAAGACCACGGTTGGGGTTCGCCAGGGCTGCCTTCTCTCACCTGTACTCTTCAACCTCTTCCTCGAAAACATCATGACAGAGACACTGCAAAACCACCACACTTCCATCTCCATTGGTGGAATACCCCTTTGCAACCTCAGATTTGCAGATGACATTGACCTCATGGGCAGCAGCAAACAAGAACTGCAAATCCTCACAGACAATTTAACAGATCGAGCGAGCGCATACGGCATGGAGGTCAGTACAAAGAAATCAAAGATCATGGTCAACAGCGCGAGTAATGACATCACGGAAATAAAGATGAATGGAGAAATACTAGAAGAGGTGAGCCAATTCAAATACTTAGGTTCCATCCTAACAAAAGATGGCACATCAAACAATGAGGTGAAAGCTCGCATTGCAACAGCAACATCTGCTCTAGTCAGACTCCAGAGGATCATCAGAAGCAACAACATCAGCTTCTGCACCAAATACCACCTTTACAAATCCCTCGTGATATCTATCCTCCTATATGGCTGTGAATCATGGACTCTGACAGCAGAGTTAGAGAGGAGAATCCAAGCATTCGAGAACAAGTGCCACAGAAGACTCCTCAGAATATCATACAAAGAACACAAGACCAATAACTATGTGAAAGAAGAAATCAAAAAGCGTGTGGGCCCCCAAGAGCCTTTGCTCTCCACCATAAAGAGGAGAAAGCTGATGTGGTTTGGTCACACCACAAGACACAACACCCTAGCAAAAACCATCCTGCAAGGAACAGTCGAGGGCAAGAGAAGAAGAGGCCGCCAAAAGAAATCATGGGTTGACAACATCAAAGACTGGACCGCCCAACCCCTGCAACACCTCCTACTAGCCACACAGGATCGTGAAGCATGGAAAAAGATCGCTGTTGCATCTTCTCTCATGTCCCCCCTACGTCCTTTGGGACATGGGACTGAGTGAGTGTGAGTGAGTGAGCAACTAGTAGCTGAGTGATGACTGCTGACTTTACAGTACAGTAACTGGTGACTGACTGAAGATAGCTGACTTTACAGTACAGGAACTGGTGACTGAGTGATGATAGCTGACTTTACAGTACAGAGACTAGTGACTAAGTGATGATAGCTGACTTTACAGAGCAGGAACAATTGACTGATGATAGCTGACTTTACAGTACAGAAATTAGTTACTGACTGATGATAGCTGACTTTACAGTACAGGAACTAGTGACTGACTGATGATAGCTGACTTTACAGTACAGAAATTAGTGACTGACTGATGACAGCTGACTTTACAGTACAGAAATTAGTGACTGACTGATGATAGCTGACTTTACAGTACAGAAACTAGTGACTGACTGATGATAGCTGACTTTACAGTACAGCAACTAGTGACTGACTGATGATAGCTGACTTTACAGTACAGCAACTAGTGACTGACTAATCATAGCTGACTTTAGAGTACGGGAACTAGTGACTGATGATAGCTGACTTTACAGCACAGGAACTAGTGACTGACTGATGATAGCTGACTTTACAGAACAGGAACTAGCGACTGATGATAGCTGACTTTACAGTACAGCAACTAGTGACTGATGATAGCTGACTTTACAGTACAGGAACTGGTGACTGATTGATGATATGACTTTACAGTACAGGAACTAGTGACTGATGATAGCTGACTTTACAGTGCAGGAACTAGTGACTGATTGATGATATGACTTTACAGTACAGGAACTAGTGACTGACTGATGATAGCTGACTTTACAGTACAGGAACTAGTGACTGACTAATGATAGCTGACTTTACAGTACAGGAACTAGTGACTGATGATAGCTGACTTTACAGTACAGGAACTAGTGACTGATGATAGCTAACTTTACAGTACAGGAACTAGTGACTGCCTGATGATAGCTGACTTTACAGTACAGGAACTAGTGACTGACTGATGATAGCTGATTTTACAGTACAGGAACTAGCGACTGACTGATGATAGCTGACTTTACAGTACAGCAACTAGTGACTGATGATAGCTGACTTTACAGTACAGGAACTAGTGACTGACTGATGATAGCTGACTTTACAGTACAGCAACTAGTGACTGTTTGATGAAAGTTGACTTTACAGTACAGGAACTGGTGACTGATGATAGCTGACTTTACAGTACAGGAGCTAGTGACTGACTGATGATAGCTGACTTTATAGTACAGGAACTAGTGATTGACTAATGATAGCTGACTTTACAGTACAGGAACTAGTGACTGATGATAGCTGACTTTACAGTACAGGACCTAGTGACTGACTAATGATAGCTGACTTTACAGTACAGGAACTAGTGACTGATGATAGCTGACTTTACAGTACAGGACCTAGTG
>CM060317.1:44609164-44614164 GCA_030674155.1 Stramonita haemastoma | reverse complement strand
CTCTCTCTGTCTCTGTCTCTATCTCTGTCTCTCCCTCCCCTCTCTCTCTCTCTCACACACACACACACACACACACCACACACACACACACACACACACACACACACACAACACACACACACACACACACACACACACACCAAGCGCGAGCATTTATGGCATAGCAATGACATGGAAAGAGCTAGTGTGCAGGAGAAGTGCACCAGTTACATACACGCAGTCTCTCTGTACAGCTGTGCTGAATACGCAGTGCTTACTTTAGACCACAGTGAAGAAAGCCACACTGGCGCAGACATCTGTCTGCTGACCCGTTTCATCAATATGAGTAGTAGAAATATGACACATCAACAACAACAACACTATGGCAATGACACATGCTGACACAGATGATACTTGGATGATGGCAATGACACATGCTGACACAGATGATACTTGGATGATGTAGGTGGGTGGGCATTACGAAACGTTCACAGTTCAGGGTATGTAGTTGAAAATACTGATTCTTACATGGTACAGTGCCACTAGTTCCCCAAACGGTAATTGGCAAAGTGAGGAAGAATCTTTGCTGTCACTGAATTCTATCGGGGACTTTTTCCTTGTTGTTTATGTGTATATGTACATTTTAGGCTCATACACGCACGCAAAAATATGTGCACAAACACGCAAACACACACACAATACACACACACACAATATATATATATTATATATATATATATATATATATATTATATATATATTATATATATATTATATATATATGTAAATATAAAACATGCATTTTTTATCTTCCCTTAGCTTATTATAGCCCCTGCCTCCTGTGTTAAACACACGCACGCATGCACTCGACATACACTGACACCAACTTCCAATCTAACAAATAACTGCAGAAACTGAAGGCATCCCCAGAGTAAAAGAGCAGTTCCTCTATGATGAGAAAAACTGTGAACATGCAAGAAGCCGCAGCACTCAGAGGCTGTGGACTGGAGTGCTGGAGACCAGTTTGGGGTGGGGGGGGGGGTTCATCCACTTGACCAGAGCATGTGGCGGGAAGTGTGGTGACTGTCTGACCAGAATGGTCACAGCAGCCAGCAGGCTTTTCTTGTCCACCTCCCACTGACGTCATTCACTGCCAGGATCCCTCCTCCAGCTTAGGACCCCCCCCCCCCCCCCCCCCTCCTGCTGCAATCCCACAGTGTCCGGCAACTTCAGGTAGTTTTACACAGACACCATTATCCAGTGCATTTCCCATACACCGGGTCGGTCACTGCATCCAGTCACAGGTCATGCCTGCATGCTGACAAAGCCAGCCTGACGCCTGAGATTTGCAGTCAGTCTAGTCGTTATAGCACAGCCCTCCATGTTTTCACATGATCATCACAGGGTCATGAGGTCATTCTTGCTCTCACATCACTCTGGGACAGCCGTTTACCACCAGTACTGTGACTGACAGACAGACACACAGACACAGACACAGACACACACACACACACACACACACACACACACACACACACACACACACACACACACACACACACACACACACAGAACTCCTGTAGACAGATCTGCTGTGTGCTGATCAGTGGTTGCAGGCTGCAGTGCAGCATTACAGAGGGCATGTTACAAGCTGTACACCATGTGCACCCCAGTCACAGACACTGCGCTGTGCACGTGAACTCTCTGCTCTTACAGCAGTCACAGAAGTTTACACCTCCCCCACACTTCCAGAACTAAGTCACAGATCGACTTCTGACATCTGGAACTTGGCAGACCGCGCGAGAACTAAGGAACATCAGCACGTGCCAATGCCTGCCCGACCTTTGTCTGTTCTGCCTTCTGCTGTATCTCTCCTAGCCTCTCTTTAACGCAGCTAGTTTATCGCAGGTGTGACAAGGTATCCCGGTACATAGCTGTGCTTTTATCATCTCCCCTTCAACACAGAGGTTAGTGCCAACACCAACAGCTCTAGCTTCACCACTGATGGCATGTGAAGTCTTCCCTAGTTAGTGGACATGTTGAACTATTGTATACTGACGGTTGCCTGTATGATTTTGCACTGTGAACAGCAAAATCAGCAAGAACTGGACATCAATGATGAACACAGCAATGAAAACATGTCAGCCATGAATACAACGATGAAACAGCGAGAACACAGTCCAAATGTAAGGTAACAAACAGGAACGCCACAATGACATAATGCAATGCTAGCGTAACAAGTTTGTGATGTAAAATGGACACAGAAGTAATATGACAGTAACAAACTCAGCAATAATGTTGTGCAACATAAATACAGGAATGATGTGGCATAATATTAGTATAGCAATGATGTGACGCAGTATTAATGTAGCAATATCGTCACGTGAAATAAACACAGCAATATCTTTTTTTTACAGAACGTAATTACAGCGATTAATGATGTAACATCAGTTCACCAATGGTATGATATGAGATGACCAATGACATGAAGTAACATGGACACTGCAATCTGACGACGTAACATGAAGTGATGTCTATGATCACAGCTGTAAATGACGCAATAGATTACAGCAATAAATGATATAACACGAATATATCAAAACATGGCATGATGAGATCACAGCAAAAAAATGATGACAGGTGAACAGGGGACGCTTTTTCAACTGAGAAAAAAACTGTGCAGAGCAGTGTGTGCTTGTCTCCTGGCCGACAAAAATGAGGAAATAACCCACGGGATGGAAACTAACCAATCAAACAAAACAGCAGCAAAAAACAAACGCCAAAAAAAAATTACAAATGTAAACAACCAATAGATAAAAAAAACAACAACTGACGAACGAACTTTGAAACAAAAATATTCGTAGCTATAAGTGTATAAAAGAGCTAAACAACAATATCAGCCACTAAATACCAACAGAAACAAACAAAAACACAGACACAAAAATGGTTTCCCAAACCTAGAGTGCATTGGACACTTGCTGAACTGTCATGTCCTGTGCTGACACACTGGGGCCATTACACGAACTTGGCAATGCCATGGGCTGAGATGCAAGAGTAAACAGAATCATAATTGATAGACTTCGGACAATGCACACGCTCAGAAATTTGATTCATACATGATGGACATTGCATGATACACTTTTAAGATTTTAAGTTTATCACACAGACAATAATGAACATGCCAATGCAAACATGTTGAGAAGTGTTCTTCACGATAGATGAACATTGCAATATAAACATGCTGAGATGTTTTGTCCATAACAAGATGTTGGAATATAAACATGCCCCGATGATTGATTCACGAGAAGCGATTAGTGCAAAACAAACATGGCGATATATCAAGTTCATTACATAAAAATATTTTTAAAAGTCAACAGATATAATTATGCGGGGAATCTTGTTCATCCCATGTAAACAGTGAAACATAAAAATAGATATAAGTTCATTTTGATCAACAGAAATGCATTGCACGATAAATAAATATGCTGAGATGTTTGGTTCCTCAGAATCACAAATAAACATAGCCACAGAATGATTGACTGATATTTGGAAAATCGGAGAGACCACTCTGTCTCCCATCCTACACACACACACACACACACACACACACACACACACACACACACACACACACACACACACACACAGATACACACACACACACACACACACACACACACACAACACACACACATACATACACAGGCACTGTTGTCCCCTCCCCACCACCACCACCACTACCACGACATTCGCAAGTTCACAAGAACGCCGAAGACAGCTAGGCAGGACATTAGATGGCCACCGCCTCTGTATCAATCCTGTGTCTGCAGCCCACCCCTCCCCCCTCCCTTTGCCTGCCCTGCCACGATCCGCGGTCAGATCTTGAGGGCCACACACTTGTCACTGCAGGAGGCGGAGAACGACGAGGTGGACATGCTGTTGTGGTAGTGGAAGGTCCTCTGGCGCTGCTGGTAGCGGTAGCGGGGGCAGCAGCAAAAGATCATCTTGCTGAAGGCGCGGCGAAAGTCCCGCATGGACAGAGCGTAGATGATGGGGTTCATGCCCGAGTTGATGTAGCCCAGCCAGGTCACCACGGGGAAGAGGATGTCGGGGTTGCTGACGCAGGAGTGCTTGCACAGGCCGATCAGCAGGTTGGTGACGAAGAAGGGCAGCCAGCAGATGATGAAGACTCCTACCACAATGCCCAGGGTCTTGGCTGCCTTCTGCTCCCGCGCCAACTTGGTCAGCTTCTTGCTGAGGGCGAAGTGCCGCAGCCGCTTGGTGATGTGTTTGGCGGGGCGGGGGGTGGCGCCCGAGGTGGAGGGGATGGGGGTGGGGGCGGAGGATGCAGCGTCCGCTATGTGCACGCGCGTGCTGTGGCAGGGCGACTCCTGGTCGCTGTCACTGGTGGTGGAGCGCTCGTACTGGATCTGCGCTCCGCTCCCCCCGCCATTGCTGGTGTGGCAGTGCGCGTGGGGGTGGGAGTGGGACTGCTCCTCCTGACTCCTCACCCCTCCCCGGTGGATCCTCAAGGTCATCAGCTCACCGTCCTCCCCTCGTAAACCGTTAGAGGTGATCTTGCTCCCCGCCTTGATGCCCTCACTCTGCCGCATGGCGGCGCGGTAGATCTTGGCGTAGACGAACATCATGATGAAGGTGGGCACGTAGAAGGAGATGAGGGAGGAGATGATGAGGTAGCCGCTGTCCTCCGTGAACTGACACTGGTGCTCGGGCAGATCCGTGGGCGTGACGGCCTTCCACCAGGCGATGGCGGGGAAAGAGATCCCTGCCGAACACAGCCAGACCAGCGCGATGAGTAGACAGACCTTGGCGGTGGACATGCGGGAGGGGTAGTTGATGGGGTCGGTGATGGCCCAGTAGCGGTCCAGGCTGATGACGCACAGGTTGAGGATGGAGGCCGTGGAGGCCAGCACGTCCAGCGAGTGCCACAGGTCGCACCACTCCTTGCCGTACAGCCACACCGCGCGCGTCATCTCGTGACTGATGGCGAAGGGCATGAC
>CM060317.1:44586664-44601664 GCA_030674155.1 Stramonita haemastoma | reverse complement strand
CAGACAGACAGACAGACAGACAGACAGACAGACAGAGCTAGAGAGTGAAAAGGAAAGACAGAGACAGAGTAAAAGACAGAGAGAGAGACAGAGACACATAGAGACACAGAGAGAGACAGCAACAGCGATACAGAGGGAGGCAGAAAAAGGCAGGTAGAGACAGACAGAGACACAGAAAGAGAGAGAGGGACAGACAGAGACAGACAAAGACAGACAAAGATTATGATATACGATAGGGCGGGAGGGAGAGAAGAAGAAAGAGGAGAGGTGTTGGAGAGGGAACAAAAGAGCGAATTGTTTACTTCTGATGGCAGAAAAATAAGAACATAATCCCTCCTTCATCATGTCTTCCAATGCTAATGTTTTTGATAATTTCTTGTTTTCTGTCTGTCTGTCTGGTTGTTTTTTTTCCCTTTCTTTCGCCTTTATTGTTCCTGCCTTCCTTTCTTTTATTTCATCTTTTTAATGCAAACATTTTTACATTAATAATACAAAACACACACATAACAACATCAAAGGCATGAGACATTTAACATTCAGCAATCCTGGATAAATGTAAACACACACACACTTCAATGTAGATGGTTATGTCAGCAATGAAAAATATCTCCCATTCCTTGAAATATTCTAATACGTTTTCAAGATGTTTTCGTACAGAGATTCTTTGTTTCTATTCTTATGCACTTTTTTTTTACAGTATCTTTTTTCTTCTTTGACAGTGCCATTCATTTTTCTTACATAATTTTGTTTGCGTGTTTTCTTTTTTCCCTATGGCTGGAATGCAAAAAAGGTCCTGTATTTATTATATTTCCCTCTGTAAATAAGTTTTTATTCACAAAACAATATACGGACGATGGCTGGATATAAAAAATACATGTATGCTTATTCCGTTATCTTTGAAATAAAGAATAGATGAATGAATAGAAAATAAATAAGACCTCTCTCTCTCTCTCTCCTCTCACCTCCTCTCTCTCTCTCTCTCTCCTCTCTCTCTCTCTCTCTCTCTCTCTCTCTCTCTCTCTCTCTCTCTCTCTCTCTCTCTCTCTCTCTCTCTCTCTCTCTCTCTCTCGTGTACATTTGTGTAAAGCTGTAAAGATTGTAGGCTTAGTTTTGCATGTTGTACAATCTGATGAAAAAACAAAATGTACTGCAGGATTTATCCCCACATCCACACTGTCTTTGAAATGAGACATGGGTATGTATGATGTGTGCTGTGTGAACATCATTTGCCAACGCATGTTTAAATGTGAGTGTACACGTCCTACTTGTATATCATTTCTGAGTGTACATAAAATATCTGTACATCACTTTTGTTATGTGTATACATATACACCATCAGGCATGTTAGTGTATGTGTGTATGTGTGTGCATGTGTGCGTGCGAGTGTGTGTGTATGTGTGTGTATGCATATGTGCATGTCTGTGAGTGAGTGTGTGTGAGTGTGTGTGCTTTGTGTGAGTTTGAGTGTGTATGTGCCTGTGCGAGTGTGTGTGTGGTGTGTGTGTGTGTGTGTGCATGTGTGTATCTCATATGTATATATATTTGCGTGCGTGTGCGTTTGCCTGTGCATCTGCGTCGGGGTGGGGGAAAGGGGGGCGGATGTGGGGAGGGGGGGGGGGAGGGTGAAGAAGGATAGAGCCAATCAGCGTTGACTATCAGGCACTGAATACTATGGCTACTTCAGCCTGAAATCAGCCCACCACACGGGCAGGGGTCAGCAGCTTACCACACCACTCCAGCATAAAATTACCCTCGGTATAGCCACCTGCTGTCCTATCCGAGACAGAGACATCATGCACGTGTGTGTGTATGTGTGTGTGTGTGTGTGTGTGTGTGTGTGTGTGTGTGTGTGTGTGTGTGCTGTGTGTGTATGTGTGTTTGAGTGTGTGTCTGAGAGAGAGTGGTGTGTGTTGTATGTGTGTGTGTGTGTGTGTGTGTGTGTGTGTGTGTGTGTGTGTTTGGTGTGTGTGTGTGTGTGTGAGTGTGTGTGTGTGTGTGTTTGTGTGTGTGTGTGTTTGTGTGTGTGTTTTGTGTGTGTATGTGTGTGTATGTGTGTGTCGTGTGTCTGTGCATGCGTGCGCGCATAGATAAAGTACAAAGGTAGACAGATTTGTTTCCAGCAGAGAGAGACTGGGCCTGCCAGCAGGTCATCAGACAGAGATCATCTCCAGCCACTCCTGCCCTCCCCTTTCTCCCCTCCCTTCCCCTTCCCTCTTCTTTACTCCCTCCCCCCCCCCCCCCCGGCCCCTCTCCCTCCCCCCTCACTGCCCAGATTAAGTGTCTGACCACATCTGGATCTGGGCAGTTCAGGATTGAACACTACCTTGCCCCCACCCCCCACCCCTTCCCTCACACACACACACACACACACACACACACACATACACGCACATACTAACACACACACACACACACACGCACGCACGCACACACACACACACACGCACACGCGCACACACACACACACACACACACACACACACACACACACATGTGGAGCCCTGCTTTTAATACAATTTCTACTTGATGTCTTGGTCATCATTTTTATCAATGCATTTGCCTGTTAGTATTATAATTGCCCTTCATAGGATAATTGAAGTACTTTTGAATTGAGTTAAGAGTTCTGGGCTCATGAACTTTTTTTACACATGCATTCTGTAAGCAATCATGCCCTGGTGCTCGCTTATACACACGCTGCTATTTTGTTTGGGGGGAGGTGGGGGGCTTCATTATACATAGTTATAGTCTTACACAGCCAAGAAAACACACGCACGCACGCATTGGCACACATTACGGTGCATGGATGCATGTCCACAGGTCTATGTACACACACCAGCACACACACACCACACACACACACACACACACACACACACACACACACACACACACACCTTACACACACACCACACTACACCACACCACACCACACCACACCCTCATACACACACGCGCCCCGCGCACGTACGCATACACACATACTTTAATACATACATACATACATACATACATACATACATACATACATACATACATACATACATACATACATACATACATACATACATACATACATACATACATACATTCATACATACATACATACATTCATAAATACACACATACACAACACGCGTGCATTTGTGCATGCAATACACATCACAGAGGAATAGAGAGGAGGAGACAGAAGAAGGAGAACAGAGACAGAGACAGGGAGGAGAGGGGAGAGAGAGAGAGAGAGAGAGGAGAGAGAAGAGAGAGAAGAGAGAGAAGAGAGAGACAGAGAGAACAGAAAGTGAGATATGTACCTGTATGCTTCTTGTCATAAGATATTTTGCTATTCGTTGATTCAGTCATTCAGACCAACAAACAAAGACTGAAGAAATAGAGAGATGAGACAAAGGCATCTCAAGACAGAGAAAAACTAGAAAAAAAGAAAGACGAGACATGACAAACAGAGCATGACAGAAAGAGACAAAGAACTCAGAGAATAGAGTAAGCAGAAGTTAAATCAGGGAAGAGAAAAAAGAAGAGAAGACAGAAAATGACAACGAGCATAAAAGAAGAAGACTAGAAACAGAGGGGAAAAAAAACATGGGAAAAAAGCATAGTACAAATCCAAGAGACTCATGATAGAGAGAGAGAGAGAGAGAGAGAGAGAGAGAGAGAGAGAGAGAGAGAGAGAGAGAGAGAGAGAGAGAGAGAGAGAGAGAGAGAGAGAGAGAGAGAGAGGAAGGAGAGGCAAGGCAAGGAGAGGAAGGAAGAGGAAGGCAGACCGATCGACAGACAAGAAAACAGAGGAAAAGGCCAAAAAGCCAGGAAACATGCAAACAAAAAGACAGAAAGAGACCAACAACATACAAGAATAAGAGACAGAAAAGAGAAGGAGAAGAACAGCAGAAGACATACATAGAGACAGACAGACAGACAAAAGCATGATAAAACAAAAAGCCTGAACAGAAAAGACAACAAAAGAACAAATGACAAGAACGAGACATAACACAAACCAGACATGCACAGACAACAGAATAATCAACAGCACAGACAGAAGACAGAAGAGAGAGAGAGAGAGGAGGAGGAGAGAAGAGAGAGAGAGAGAGAGAGAGAGAGAGACAGACGAGAGCAGAAGAAGAGAGAGAGAGACAGAAGAAGAGAGAGAGAGAAGAGAGAGAGAAGAAAAGAGACAGAAAGACAATAGATGCAGAGGGGGACAAACTGACAGAAAGACACACAGCTAGTTAGTGAGACTTGGGGATGATTAGTTAAAGCGAGACAGAAACAGCCGTGACATCAATCAGTGCCACAGACAGACAGGGAAAGAGAGCGCCATAGTCGTGCAGTCTGTTCACACAGAACGAACATAACTGCAGTCAGTGCACAGACAGACAGCAGACAGACAGACAGACAGACAGACAGAAACAACAGACAGACAGGGAAAGAGAGCGCCATAGTCGTGCAGTCTGGTTCACACAGAAACGAACATAACTGCAGTCAGTGGCACAGACACAGACAAACAGACAGACAGACAACAGACAAAAGACAGGGAAGAGAGCGCCATAGTCTTACAGTCTGGTTCACACAGAAACGAACATAACACAGTCAGTGGCACAGACAGACAGACAGACAGACAAACAGACAGACAGGAAAGAGGCGCATAGTTACAGTGGTCACACAGAACGAACATAACACAGTCAGTGACAGACAAACAGACAGACAGGGAAAGAGAGCGCCATAGTCTTGCAGTCTGGTTCACTCAGAAACACTAGACAATCAGTGCACAGAGAGACAGAAACAGACAGACAGACAGTCAGAAGACACAGACAGACAGCAGACAGACAGACAGGGAAAGAGAGCGCCATAATCTGACAGTCTGGTTTATACAGAAACGAACATAACAGCAGTCAGTGGCACAACAGACAGACAGGAGGAAAAGAGCGCCATCAATCTTGCATGTCGGGTTCACACAGACAGAACATAGCAGCGTCATGGCAAAAGACAGACAGACAGACAGACAGGAAACAGAGCGCCACAGTCTGATTCCACACAGTCCCTAGTTCTTTCTGGCCTGTGTTGATATATCCCAAACCCTTTCACAACAGGATAAATAACACAACAAGTAAGCAAACACACACCATAAATATTCAAAGTAATAGAGAAAGTTCAAGCCATCAGCACACTCACCTATGCACTCAATAATTATCAGCTGTTCCCCTAGCTTAACACATATCCATATACCATTCCCCCTCCGCTGCACTACCCGGCCTGCACTGACAACACTACCTGTTTGTGTAACTCAGGTAATGGAGCCGAAAGAGCACCACCCACAGAGACACCCTGCATGCCCTGCCCGGGTCAACTCCTCGACACAGCACGCCTTGTGTCCAGCCTGGGTCCTCCCATCTGAGGCTGATCTGCCAGCCACTCCCTCCTCTCTCTCTCTATAAGTCGACGATTTATTTGCCCCATGTCCTCAAATCAAGAGGCGAAACGGGATAATGGCTTATTCAGGAAAATCAAAGAGTTCATTTGGTTAGGTTGACTGCCTGCCTGACCTGAGATAGATTAAGAGAGAGAGGAGGGGGGGGACAGGGAGGGAGAGAGAGAGAGGGGGGGGGGGGGGGGGGGAGGAGAGGAGGGAGGGGGTTCTCACTATTGTTATTGCTCCTATCTTTGACATACTACATGAACACAGTGGAATGACATGCTGACATATGAACACAGTGGAATTACACGCTGACACATGACACAGTGGAATGACACGCTGACACATGAACACAGTGGAATCACATGCTGGCACATCATGAGAGTGAAATTGTACGCAGCTTTTTGGTAACAGCTATGCTATATTGTTGACATCATTGTTATGAAATCATTGTAACGACTATGCTATATTATTAACATTATTTTTAGTTAAGAAATCATTGTAACGGCTATGCTAAATTTTGGATAAATTTGTTGGTTACCAAAACATTGTTACAGCCATGCTATATTGGAGAATAAGTTGCCGAGGACTAAAACATCGCTTATTCTTCTTGTTGAAGCGCGTTAAAGTGAACAGAAACAAACTTTGTACATGACCATCAAAATGACAAGCATTAAAAATACTTGTATAGCCCAGGTCAAAAGCTTTATCAGTAATTGTTGACAGCAATGTTTCAAAGCCCCAAGTGCTATCTTGTTATTCTTTAAAATGTTACATCGAGATTGCATTCAGCCATGATAAGCTCTTAGTATGACAACCTGCACCTCTTCTAGCAGAGAAAACAATTCCCTGTATTTAGAGTGAGGAGAAAACAATCTGTGTATTTACAGTGAGAGAAACACAATTCCCTGTATTTAGAGTGAGGAGAAAACAATCTGTGTATTTACAGTGAGAGAAAACAATTCCCTGTATTTAGAGTGAGGAGAAAACAATCTTGTGAAATTTACAGTGAGGAGAAAACAATTCCCTGTATTTAGAGTGAGGAGAAAACAATCTTGTGTATTTACAGTGAGGAGAAAACAATCTTGTGTATTTACAGTGAGGAGAAAACAATCTTGTGTATTCAAGTAGAGAAAACAATCTTGTGTATTACATGAGGAGAAACACTTGTGTATCAGAGTGACAGAAACAATCTTGTGATCATAGTGAGGAGAAAATTTGTGATCAGAGTGAGGAAAACAATCTTGTTATTTACGTGAAGCAATCTTGTTATCAGAGTGAAGAAAACAATCTTTATTCATGATGAGATAAAAATCTTGTACAGAGCGAGAGAAAACAACTTGTGATACAGTGAGGAAAAACATTTGTGATTCAGAGTGAGGAGAAAACAATCTTGTGTATCAGAGTGAGAGAAAACAATCTGTGTTTCAGGTGAGAGAACACTGTTACAAGTGAGAGAAGAAACAACTTGTGTATTACATGAGAAAAACAATCTTGTATTAGAGTAGAAAACAACTTTGTATTCAGGTGAGAGAAAACAATCTTGTTATTTACAGTGAGGAGAAAACAATCGTGTGTATTCAAGTGAGGAGAAAACAATCTTGTGTATTTACAGTGAGGAGAAAACAATCTTGTGTATTCAAGTGGAAAACAACTGTGTATTTACAGAGAGAAAACAATCTTGTATTCAGAGTGGGCAATCTTGGTAACATGAGGAGAAAACAATCTTGTGTATTCAGATGAGGAGAAAACAATCTTGTGTATTCAGTGAGGAGAAAACAATCTTGTGTATTTACAGTGAGGAGAAAACAATCTTGTGTATCAGAGTGAAGAGAGAACAATCTTCTGTATTTGAGTGGGCAGGAAGCATCCTGTAACGAAGAGAACAATCCTCCTCATTGAGGCAGAACAATCCTTTGTAATCAGAATGAGGACAGAACAGTTCTTTGTATTCAGAATGGGCAGATCAGAGAACAATCCTATATCGGAGAGAACAGTATTCTGTATCAGAGTAAGGAAAGAACAATTATCTGTATCCAAAGTGTGAAGGCTTGTAAGAACAAGTTCTTACACAAAGTGTCACACAGGCACACTTTTCCCCAACGTGTACTCCTGGTCTTTCCAGGATTCCCAGGTGGGGTGAAGGAAACAGAGTGCATATTTGGATGACCCCAAATGTGTTAAGCTAAAGAACAAACAACAACAGCAGCAGCAGCAACAACAGCAGCAGCAACCTCACCAACAACAAAGATGTACTTTGGGAATGAGCTTTATTGTTGTGATGTTCTACACCGCTGTATCAACATGGCTTTAGGGGGGAGGGGGTGGCAAAAACAACACAAAACAAAACAACATCAACAACCATACAAAACCTGCAATAAATTGACAAGGCCATTGTTTTTCTTTCTGCTGAGCAATGTCACCTTGTCCGACCTGTTGAGCTCTAAGAACCAGTGTCTAGTTGTCATTACGAGGCGGCTTTGTATCCGCTATTTTACTAAAAATACAGACAAGTAAAATAACAGCAAACCAAGGTTTTAAAGCATCTTGAACATCTTTTTTTCATATACTGATAAATAATCAAATAAATTGATCAACTGAATGCCATCAGCAGATTGTTTCCTTTGACTGACCAATATTCTTTTGGTTATTGAGTTTTTTTGCTGCAAACGAACACACCTGCCCTTAAACTGAAACGCACAGGCAAACTTAGAAGGAAACAAGCCCGAAAACAAACAAACAGGCAAACAAGGAATCATGCAAACGAGCAAAAAACAAACAAGCAAACAAAGCAGAGCTAAGATATCTCCAGCTGTGCTCTACACAGTGTGTCGCTTCTGTTTCTTTTTTCCTCCGCCCTGATCTAGATTGAATCCGATTTTCATCTGTCTCCTGCTTTTCTTCAGGATTATGCCATGCTCTTCTGTCAGTCCTTGCATATCTCATTCCCTTTTGGGAGTCGCTAAAACAAAACAAAAATCCTCCTTATCTTTTCTTCCCTCCCCTCCTCTCCCCTCCCCCCCCCCCCCCCCCCCCCCCCCCCCCCCCCCCCCAATTCTTCCTTTCCTTCCTGCAAAAATCCCTTGCTTAAAAAGCAGGAAAAAAACTTGAAAGAGGAACGTTTCCACGTAGCAGCCTGTTTTACATTGATTTTTTTTTTTACCCTCCTCTCTCTCTCTCTCTCTCTCTCTCTCTCTCTCTCTCTCTCTCTCTCTCTCTCTCTCTCTCTCTCTCTCTCTCTCCTCTCTCTCTCTCTCTCTCTCCACTTTTATTCTTTTAAATCATTCTATTTCTGTGCTCTCCTGTCTTCTTCTGTGACTTGCTTCATTCGTGTTTTTCTTACAGTGCACTGGTAGGGGTGTGGGGTCAGGGAGTTTAGAGTGTTGTCAACCTGATGATGTGGCTGACAGAGGGCCAGCTCTAGTAGCGAGTAGCCATGGATGACCACAACATGCCCAGCATGCAGTGACACTTACAGGAAGATGGGCTCTACCAGAATTAACTTGCCCAGGAACACTGCTGCCTGTGAATAAAGTGCAACATCAATCCTGACTTCCTAAGGAGTCAGTGAAGATGTCAGTCGGCTTTCTTCACCCCTGAGAGAACACAGAGGTAGTCATGGCCATCCTTATTCATACCCCACCATCTCTCTGTTTTAGGGCAATACCTGATCGTTACTCCCGCAGAGGACACAAAGTTCTCAAAGGTTTCAGTGCTAGTCGTCATCACCTTCCACACCCCTCCCCCCCCCCCCCCCCATTTTACCACCCCCACCTCTGCCTCGTCTTTCTGTGTTTTGGACAATGGACACTAACCACTCAGTAGACGTGTGTCGGTTAGCTGATCTTTACTCCTGCTAGATGATGATGATGATGATGATGATGATATGATGATGATGATGATGATGATGATGATTGATGATGATGATGTGATGTGTGGATGGTGGATGGTTGGTGGTGGTGGTGGTGGGTGTGGGATGTGATGATATGATGATGATGATGATGATGATGATGATGATGATGATGATGATGATGATGATGATGATGACATTAAATTTAAATAACGCTGAATCTTGTAAAACAAAGAAACCAGAACACAGAGCCCGTACTTGTCATGCACCCCTCCTCCACCCTCACCTCCCTGTCTGTCTGTCAGTGTTTTGGACAAAAGACAGCAACCACACAATAGACACCTCCCCCCCCCCCCCCCTCTGTCTGTCTGCCTGTCAGTGTTGTGGACAATAGACATCAGCCGCTCACCCCATAGACAGCTCTGCAATCTGGCACTGCTGCCTAACATCTCGTTAACAAAAAGCCAAGATCAAGAATGGAGGGGATCATCTCTCCTCTGTCTCCACTCCCAACCTACCGCCATTGTCATATCTTTCCAAAGCATGGGCACTGGATAGCTTTATTGGTCGCTTTCCCCATGCTGAGGTTAAGCAGTATGAGCGTTGAGTGTGGTTACCAAGTGGATGGGCGACTGTCCGTGCGCCTTGGCTTCAGTACAGTTCCCCCCTCCCCTAGTTCACCCAGCTGTCAATGGGTACCTGCCCTAATGAGGGTTAGGGAAGGTAAAGCAGATAAGGAGAGGAGATGGGCGCCGCCCTCAGTATGCTGGTCCCTAAAGAGGTGGAGGTCTCTGACACCTTGCTCACCAATGACCACTTACGTTATGGGACACCTTTACCTTTCCCTTTTTCCACTGGCACAAATGGTCTACTTTTTCTGAGAAGCAGAAATAGGTTTTAATGTGTGCTCAAGATGTTCTGCATGAGTTTGTACTTGGGACCTCATTTTATAGTCTCATCCACAGAGAGAGAGACAGAGACAAGAGAGAGAGGAGACAGAGAGACAGAGAGACAGAGAGAGAGAGAATAAGTAAAAATGAATGAATGAATGAATGAATGAATGAATGAATGAATGAATGAATGAATGAATGAATGATCTTTATTTTCCAAGGGTAACATAGTGAACATTCACATACTTTTTTTCATCCGGCCCTTGCCCTGGTTAGGGAATAGCACCGCCCCCCCCCCCCCTCCGAAGACCTCCCGTCCCCCCCCCCCCCCCCCAAAAAAAAAAAAGGGTTGAGAGAAAGAGAGAGCTGTCCACGCTAAATGAAGATGACAAGCGAAGTACATAGCAAACTCCAAACCACCCACTCATCTGGCTTACACACGCTAGCTATGAATTATCTACATCACTTTTTATGCTGTTCGGTGTGACCTTGGCAACTGGCCCACTGAAAACTAAAAACACCAAACCCTCACTACAGAAAGCTGGCTGATAACGATGGAGGAGACTGTTTCTTTCCTGCCCTCTAGAATGAGGCTTTCTGCCGTGTGTGTGTGTGTGTGTGTGTGTGTGTGTGTGTGTGTGTGTGTGTGTGTGTGTGTGTGTGTTTGTGTTGTGTGTGTGTGTGTGTGTGTGTGTGTGAATGTGTGTGTGTTTGTGTGTGTATGTGTGTGTCTGTGTGTCTGTGTGTGTGTTTGTGTGTGTGTGTGTTGTGTGTCTGTGTGTGTGTGTGTGTGTGTGTGTGTGTGTGTGTCTGTGTGTCTCTCTGTCTGTGTGTGTCTGTGTGTGAGGGGGAGAATGAGGGGATGTGTTGTGTTGCGTGATGCTGAATGGCTACACAGAACGGCATGGAGCAAGGGTTGCTTTTTTCAGTTTTAGATGATGGCTTTCTTCTTCGTAATTATTTTTTTGTAGAACGTTGGCACGGTGTAGCACTTCTTGCTTGTAATTCTTCAGTGTATTCCATGTCTGCCTCCAAATTATAGTGGCAAAAAAAGGTTTCTTTTTCTTTTGTTTAACCTTGTTTCCTCGTGTGGTTTTGGTTCTTGCCATTGTTTTGTTTTGTTTTGTGATGTCTTATATCTCTGCTTTTCATTGTTTCTGTGACGTTTTCTTTTCTTCAGTTGACACAAGAAGCCAGCAGAGCCTGGCGAAGCCTTTACAGAGCAAAGGGATGTCTGTTGCTGGCCTTTGTCTATACACGATGATGTCGTCTTCACGGAGAAAAACAGATGTATATTACTGATGCTCTGTATAATCCCTGATACAGTTCCCGCACAGTAAAACAGATGTTTGTTACTGATGTTCCGTATAATCACTGACATGGTCCCCACAGAGTAAAACAGATGTTTGTGACTGATGCACTGTATAATTACTAACATAGTCTTCACAGAGTAAAACAAATTATTGTTACTGATGCTCTGTATAATCACTGACATAGTTCTCGCAGAGTTAAACAGATGTCTGTTACTGGTGCTTTGTATAATCACTGCATGCAGCAAAAACATGTCTCTGCGCTCATATGAGTTATAAACAGATCTGTGACTGTGCTTAAATCACTGACATAGTTCCCGCAGAGTAACAGTCTGTGACTGCTGCTTGTAATAAATCACTGACATAGTTCCCGCAGAGTAAAACAGATGTCTGTGACTGTGCTCTGTATAAATCACTGACATAGTTCCCGCAGAGTAAAACAGATGTCTGTACTGATGCTTTGTATAATCACTGACATAGTTCCCACAGAGTAAAACAGATGTTTGTTACTGATGCTCTGTATAATCACTACATAGTCTCCACAGAGTAAAACAGATGTCTGTTACTGATGCTCTGTATAATTACTGACATAGTTCCCACAGATTAAAACAAATTACTGTTACTGATGCTCTGTATAATCACTGACATAGTCTCCACAGAGTAAAACAGATGTTTGTGACTGATGCTCTGTATAATACTGACATGGTCTCCACAGATAAAACAGATGTTTTGACTGATGCTCTGTATAATCACTGACATGTCTCACATAAAACAGATGTTTCTGACTGACTACACTGACTAGTCTCCACAAATAAACAGATGTTTGTACGAGCCTATAATAGACATGGTCTCACACATAAACAGATGTTTGTGACTTGTGCTCTGTATAATACTGACATGGTCTTCACAGAGTAACAAAGATGTTTGTTACCGGTGCTGTCTATACTGATGTCTCATTTTCCAGATTAACCAGATTTTCTGACAAACTGTTCTCCTGTCATACGCAGAAAATAGACACACCATGGA
This sequence comes from Stramonita haemastoma, assembly GCA_030674155.1. Classification (NCBI taxonomy): domain Eukaryota; kingdom Metazoa; phylum Mollusca; class Gastropoda; order Neogastropoda; family Muricidae; genus Stramonita; species Stramonita haemastoma. Next base: position 44,589,166 of record CM060317.1, on the reverse strand, counting down.
CTCTCTCTCTCTCTCTCTCTCCTCTCTCTCCTCTCTCTCTCTCTCTCTCTCTCTCCTCTCTCTCTTCTCTCTCTCTCTCTCTCTCTCTCTCCTCTCCTCTTCTCTCTTCCTCTTTCTCTCTCACATGCTACTCAAAGCTACAATACCTACTGATAGATACAATTTATCACGATTATTTTTTTATGCCACCAACAGAGGAAATAAGATAACTTTCGAAAAAAAATATTCTTAAACATTGTTGATTATGACGCACGTGAATTGTTTTGCAATGAACATTTTGGATAAAGCTGATGTAATTTTCGTGTTTTTTTGTTACTGATACATTATCCAATGCTGAGATCCTTATCATTCCGGATCATTCTCACTTCGCAGTGACATTGATGACTACAGATCAAGCAAAGTTGCAGCTACAGAAACTGAACAGCCTCTAACTCCGCATGGAAAACAGTCAAGACCAATGATGCCCAATACGCTGAAACGTCAAAGCTTCAAGCACTTGGGAGCTGTTGTATCATACAAAGGGTCCAAGCCAGAGGTAGTATGCAGGATTGCACAGACAATAACAGCACTGCCAAAAATGAACACCCCCATCTGGAAAGATAAAAAAATATTTCACTTAACTCCGAGATCAGACTAATGCGCTCCCTTGTCATATCCATATTCCTGTATACCTGTGAATCGTGGACCCTGACAGCTGATTTGGAGATAAGAGTACATGCGGTGGAAATGAGATGCTTCCGGAGACTCCTTGGCATCTCCTACAGAGACCACATAAGCAACAACAAAGAAGTGCATAACAGAATCAAGCAAACCATTGGTCCCTACGAAAACCTTCTATCGAACGTTAAGAAACCTAAACTTAAATGGTACGGGCATATGTAACAAGATCAAAAGGACATGCAAAAACAATACTGCAAGGCAATTTCCAAGGAGGAAGAAAAATATGCAGACCAAGGAAGAGATGGGAGGACAATATCAGCGAATGGACAGGCCTAGAACCCAACAAAACTTTGAGAAAGGCAGAACAGAGAGAGGAATTGAGGGAATTGGTTGTCAAGTCTTCAGGGGTGCCCCCACGGTCGCCAGACTAAGGGATAGATAGATAGATAGATAGATAGATAGATAGATAGATAGAAATAGACAGACAGACAGACAGACAGACAGACAGACAGACAGACAGACAGATAGAAGATAGATAGATAGATAGATAGATAGATAGATAGATAGATAGATAGATAGATAGATAGATAGATAGATAGATAGATAGATAGATAGATAGATAGATAGATAGATTATCTCATATGTATTTATTCGTTGATAGTAATGTCTTTATAACACTTAAGTCACATGCTCACTGCATTTCCCCATTATTTTTATATTGTGGCCTAAAACCGATGTACAATAAAAGTTTGAAGTCTGAAATCTGAACAACTCTCTCTCTCTCTCTTCTCTCTCTCCTCCTCTCTCTCTCTCCTCTCTCTCTCTCTCTCCTCTCTCTCTCTCCTCTCTCTCTCTCTCTCTCTCTCTCTCTCTCTCCTCTCTCTCTCTCTCCTCTCTCTCTCTCTCCCTCTCTCTCGCTCTCCGCTCTCGCTCTCTCGCTCTCTCGCTCTCTCTCTCTTTTCTTCTCTTCTTTCTCTCAGAGTTGTATGCCTTGAATAATGATGCTCTTTAAATTTTAGGAGATTTGGTCTTTTTTCTTAGAAAAGCTAGTGGGCTTTTTTTTTTTTTTTTTGGGGGGGGGGGCTGGTGGTGGTGGGTTTTTGTTGTTATCTCCCCACCCCCACACCCCAGATGGCTGGTTGTAAAAACAAATGTACGCTTATGCTATAACCGCTATCAAAAAAAATCAGTTAACTTCAATTCCTTTCCTCTTTCTTCTCCTCGTCCATCTCAATACTGCTTCCCTTATTCAATTTATGACGCTCAGTGGGGTTATTACTCATATCATATTGCAAGAAATGCGTGTATTCAGGATCTTATCTTACATTATGTTCTTCGCATTCTTTAAAACTGGTGTATTGTAAAGATTCTTGCATATCTCCCTACATACATGTACGTTTTAATGGCTCTTCCAAATGTATCATATGAACATATCTATATGTATAAGACTGCATTATATCCTCTCTCTGTGTCTCTCTCTGTCTCTGTCTGTCTCTCTCTGTCTCTGTCTCTCTCTCTATCTGTGTGTGTGTGTAAGAGAGAGAGAGAGAGAGAGAGTGTGTGTGTGTGTGTGTGTGTGTGTGTGTGTGTGTGTGTGTGTGTGTGTGTGTGTGTGTGTGTGTGTGTGTGTGTGTGTGTAAACAACAGACAGATAGAAAGACAGGGGAGAGGGGCTTATCTATTCACTCAGCAGTGACTATCAGGCACTAAATACTGCACTGTGGCTACTTCAGCCTGAAATCAGCCCACCACGACACAGGCAGGGCTCAGCAGCTTAGCATACCACTGCAGCATAAACCTTTAGCATAGCCACCTGCTATCCTATCCTATCCTAGACAGAGA
>CM060317.1:44571664-44581664 GCA_030674155.1 Stramonita haemastoma | reverse complement strand
TAAAGCATACATTCATTGATGTGTCTAGGCAAGAGATGATAAAGACATTGATTTTGTGAATGAAGAACAAATTGATTGATATGTCCAGGGAAAGAGATGAAGAGACATTGATTTTGTGAATGATGCTTGAACTAATTGATGTGTCTGGAAAAGACAGATAAAGAGATGATGAATACTTTGTGAATTAAGCAGACAAATTAATGTGCTTTAGACAGACGTCAAGAGAAACCCTGTACATGAAAATGGTATTATTGCTACCAACTGGCCTTATTGTAATGAGTCCTTCAGAAAGGATACCTGACTACAATCTATACCAAGACCTGCAAAATATATAACTTGCCCACCAAAACCAACAATGCCAGTAATTCAATTAACAAAGTGGAAAAATGAGGGGGTTGGAGGGAGTTAGAAAGGGGTTGTGATGACGACACTGCGCCTTCCCGTCTCTCCGCCTCCAGCAAACAAAACAAGCAAACAGACATCCCCCTCCTGCCCCCTACCCCCGTTAAAATAAAAAAACATCTTTTTAACATTCCAAACCAACCTAAACCGAAACGGTAAATAGGCAGAAAAATTCAAATCAACTAAAACAAGTCTATATGTATTCTTCCTCATCTCACCTCCGCATGTACTGTGAAACAGACATTCAGACAAACAGACAGACATACAATAACAGATAGACAGACAGACAGACAGATACACAGACAGACAGACAGACAGACAGACAAACAAACAAAGACGGACAAGCGAAAACCTGGACTGGATACGAAAAAGATGAAGAGATTGCGGAAATGACTTTATCTGAGAAAGGGGGAAAACAAAGAAAAGGCGAAAAAAAGAAAAGGGGAAAAAAAGAAACAATTAACAACTGGAGAGAGTAAAGTTACGCACATTTCAGGAAAATGTTGTTCGTGTCAAACAAAAACGAGATAACGAGGACAAAAATATCCCTGTATTGCCCATACATTTGAGTCACACTGACTGCTTACACAAAATGTGTTGTTTTTCTTATCAACTACAGTGTGGTCTGGGGTTCTTTTTTCCTGCTCTACCATGTAAAATGGCCTTGGCAGTTGGCTTTGCTTTTACAAAAAGCAACTGAAGAAAATTTGCTGATAATGAGGCAGTAGACTGGCCCATACCCCGTCCCTCCTTTCCTGAAGCCATTTCCTTCCTGTCTGCTGTCTGTCTGTGCTGTGCTGCCTGATGCTAAAAGGCTACACGATAAAAAAAATTTAAAAAAGCATGCGGTCAGGATCCTTGTCTATTTTGGGGTGGTTTTCTTCCTGACCATTCTTTTGTTGGTTTGTTTTTTTGTTATTGGGTTTTTGGTTGATGTTTTTTTGTTTGGGGTACCTTGAGGGGTTTTTTAAAGGGAGAGGGGGATTGTAGCAAATTATAGCAGATTGTTCTTTGGACATCTGTGTTTTATGTTGACATTTTGGATATTTTAGCTAATAAAATCTGTGCAAAAATGTTCCCCTTCTTTTTTTTCTTCTTCACTGTATTTCGTATTATACCATTCTTGTTGGCTTGTTTGACTGCTTTTCAGAGGACTGTGGGGTAGGGTAGGGGTCATTTATTTTTTTAATTTCAGTTTTAATGGGGGCAGCTTCCTAAAGTATTGGTAGGAGGTTGAATTTCCTTTTTCAAAGTGACTTCAATTTAGCCGGCATTTACGAGCCAGCCATGTGACCTGGCCCGCTGTACTGATGTCTGTTACTGGTGCTGTCTAGTACGATCTGTACTGATGTCCCCTTTGCAGGCTGGCCTTGTTGTTGTGGTAAATTGTCTCCCCTGTCTGTGGCCCTCAACATGCTGGCCCCTAGAGACGCTGAAGTCTCTGACACCTCGCTACCCTAGGACCACACAGGTTATGGGACACGTCTAGTCTGTGTGGGGAAATGGACAGACATGGGGCTTGAGCTGCTGTCTTCCCGAACAATGACTTAGTTTATATCTCTCTGCCTGCCTGCCTGCCTGCCTGCATGTCTGCCTGTCTGTCTCTTTGTCTGTCTGCCTGTCTCTCTATCTGCCTGCCTGCCTGACTGCCTGCATGTCTGTCTGCCTGCCCGCCTGCCTGCCTGCCTGCCTCTCTGTATGCCTCTCTGTCTGTTCTCTGCCTGCATGTCTGCCTGCCTGCATGCATGCCTGCCTGCATGCCCGCCTGCCTGTATGTCTGCCTGTCTGTCTACCTGTATGTCTGCCTGTCTGCTTGTTTGTTTGTCAATGTGTTTCTCAATACTCTTGCACATAATAAGGGATGTATTTTCAAGGCAGCCACTGTTTAGAATTTTATACACAACTTATTCAAGATTTTAATAATTCTAATGAGTGTTTGTGGTGACATGTTGAATTACTACATACTGCTGTTAACATAGCTTAATGTAGCTATTACTATATGAGATATATGCCACGTGCACACACACACTTCTGCACATGGGAAATGTGCAGGAATACTTGCTCACACAAGTGTGTGTGTGTCTTTTTTTAATTATTATTCTTTTATATCGAGGATAATGGACTAAGTATTCATGTGCTTTTTTTACATCCAGTTCCCGTGTGTATGTAGTTTTGTAAATGTCATCTGTTCACACCGGCACACAATGGCCTACTCTTACGAAAAGCGAAACAGGATTTAACGTGCGCGCAAGATGTACTGCGTGCGTTCGCACACAGGGCCTTGGTTTAAAGTCTCATCCGAAGGACTTTGGGGGAGAGTGGAGTCCGCACATATGTTGACTCCAGGACAAAAATCCCCTCGACCTGGAATCGAACCTGGGTCTTCAAATTGCCAGCGCAATATGTGTGTGTGTGTTTGCCATTGTAGGTGTGTGTGTATTTGTTGTCTTCTATTCTACTTTCATTCACTGTAAGTGGTATTAGTCAAAAAAGATGGATGAGTGGGTAAGTGCCAAGATGACTGTGGGGATTCTGCTGAAAAGTGTGTAGGAAAAAAAAACAACTATAGTCTAACACACACAAAAAAAGAAAGCTGGTAAAGCAAAATGAACAGCAAAACAAACAAACAAAACAACAAAACAAAAAAACTCAAAGTCATTAACGTGAATGAAACTATACCCACTGTCTTAAAGGTCATCCCAAAGTGTTTGCTGTGTGCAAGCATTGCGTGTGTGATAGAAGGCTTTTAGCCAATCACTGGTGACTACTAACCTAGGCTACCAGGCACTACTCCTGTGCCTCTGCAGTCTCCACCAGAACACCCTACACGTACACACACACACCCAGTAATACCAACAGCTTAGCACACCACTCAGGCTAAGCTGCCAGCCACCTGTTATCATGCTCAGCCACAAACCTCTGTGTGTGTGTGTGTGTGTGTGTGTTGGCAGGGAGGTGGGGGGGGGAAAGATGAGGGGGGAGGGGAGAGGGAGACAGGTGTGTTTGCAGCAGGTAGTGCTCATGCAGAGTTAACAGGGCGGGCCTCCAGGAGGCAGACTACAGAGAGAGAAAGAGAGAGAGAGAGAGAGAGAGAGAGAGAGAGAGAGAGAGAGAGAGAGAGAGAGAGAGACAGAGAGACAGAGAGACAGAGAGACAGAGAGACAGAGAGAGGAAGACAGAGACAGAGAACAGAGAGAGAGACAGAGAGAAGACAGACAGACAGACAGACAGACAGACGACAGACAGACAGACAGACAGACAGAGAAGACAGACAGACAGAGACAGAGAGAGAAAACAGACAGAACAGACAGACGAAGAGAGAAACAGACAGACGAGACAGACAGACAGACAGACACAGAGAAGCAGAAGAGAAGAGAGAGAAGAGAGAGAAGAGAGAGAGAGAGAGAGAGAGAGAGAGAGAGAGAGAGAGAGAGAGGAGAGAGAGAGAGAGAGAGAGAGAGAGAGAGAGAGAGAGAGAGAGAGAGAGACCAAGTCTGCAGTGGCTGTTCACGGCATGTTGAACACAATCATGTAGACCGGACTTCTGCAGACCCGCCACTGCCTGGCCCCCAGAGTGCGATACCATCTGAGAAGGACCTACAGGCAGCATTTCAACTAAACTCTTCTTTGGCATCCCCAAATTCTGGCTTACGTTGTCGTCTGTAAACTCATAGCTTTTTGGACTTCTAATCATAGTAACACCTGTATATATACGTATGGACACACGTGCGTGTGCGCGCACACACACACACACATACACACACACACGCATGCACCTTCGCACGCGCATACACACATGTATGTATGTATGTATGTATGTATGTATATGTATGTATGTATGTATGTATATGTATGTATGTTGTATGTATGTATGTATGTATGATATATATAGATATATATTAATGCTGTTCATTGCATAATAAAATTAGATATTATATTATTATATTATATATTATATGTATTATATTATAGTATGTTTTTCATACTAATATAAGCAATAAAATAATTACATACATAATAAAGATATGCTGTAGACTACAACATATATTATATGAATTTATATTTCTTCTCTCATCATCTTCTATATATTATCTATCTATTCATCTCTTTTTCTCTAACTCTCACTACACGCAGAACATGCTACATCCATAATAGGTCCACTCACCTCTCTACTGAATTCATCTCTCTCTCTCTCTCCTCTCTCTCTCTCTCTTCTCTCTCTCTTCTTCTTCTTCTTCTTCTCTCTCTCTCTCTCTTCTCTCTCTCTCTCTCTCTCTCTCTCCTCTCTCTCTCTCTCTCTCTCTCTCTCTCTCTCTTCTTCTCCTCTCTCTCTCACTATCTGCTCATGTATGCGTCACTGCTGCCTGCTCTGCTGTCTCTGCACTGTCTGTCCTTCTGTCAGTCTATCTCTCTCTCTCTCTCTCTCTCTCTCTCTCTCTCTCTCTCTCTCTCTCTCTCTCTCTCTCTCTCCTCTCTCTCTCTCTCAAGCTATACTAAGCACACATGTATGCAGTCACTGCAAGCGCCTGCCCATGCACTGGCAACACTCGTCTAGGCCCTTTTAGCTGTGGGAGTCATGGGATAGAAGCCAAGGGTAAAGACAGCAGGCAAACAGCAGACCCTTGCTACGCTATGCTATGCATGGTTAATCTTCCCCTATACTACACCAGGATAGGGCGCTTTGTGCCCAGCAGGCCCATAATATATCTTACAGTGCATCGGCAAAAGGCAGTCACGCGTATGTATCAGAGAACTGACGATTTATTACCGAATAAAAACCAAACGGCGAAACGGGAAGGAAATTAAGATTATTCAGTCGATGTATTACAGAATAGAACCACGCAGCGTAACGGGAAGGAATTGAAGATTATGCAGTCATTTTATTGCAAAATATAACCAACAGCGGAACGGGGGAAATCAAGATTATTCAGTCAATTTATTGCAAATAGAACCAACAGCGAAACGGAAGGGAAATCAAGATTATTCAGTTTAATTAATGACTAAAATCAACAGTGGAAACAAAGAGAAAGGATATCATTCAGTCAAAGGAAAGATTAAGACTTCAAAAGGTAGGCTGTTTGTCTTACCTGAGAGACAGACAGACAGACAGACAGACAGACAGACAGACAGACAGACAACACAGAGACAGATTTTTGTTGTAGTGTTTTGTTTTAGGTATTCAGACACCTGCTTGTTTACAGGTGGAAAATCCCCACCTGCTTGTGCTTTTATTTACATCTGCTGTCATAGTGTGGTGACCCTGTTGCTTTCCTCTCTAATTTAAATGTCATGTTAATGACATAGATGCCCAACATGAGTTACCCTTTTGTTTTTAGGGTCATTTAGTTCCTTTTTTTACGGGGTGGGGGGGGGGGGGGTTTCGGGGTGAGTTTTATTTATTTTTTTTGGACAATACCAACCAAAACAGAAGAAGAATTGTGTTTCATTGGAACAAGGTTTTACCTGCTACACTGAACAATTCTTCCATTCATGATGTTTTTGATCTGTTATTTTATCATCAGGATTTTTTTCCACCATTTCCCCTTTCTTCCTTTCCTTCTTTTTTAAATAAAAAAAATCTTGGCTATCATGTATCAGTCTACAGACAAAAGAGCTGGACGGAATTTTTTTCAAACTTTCTGATTTTAAAAATAATGACAACTTCATCAAACATGATGCAAAACTAAACAATGTATTGTACAGGCATTGACGACACTCACAAAAGAGGAGATTAGAGCTGATAAAAAAATAGCAACAGCAGCAACAACAACAAGTATGATAGTAACAATAATAATAGTAATCATCATCATCATCATCATAACATTAATAATAATAATAAAATAATGATTATAGTAATATATAATAATAATAAAGTGCTTTTTCCAAGGGCACAACGCCATAGCCGAAAGCTGGGATCGGAACCCGCAACCTTTAGATTACGAGTCCAACGCCCTAACCACTAGACTACAGCGGCGGCAGAAAAACACATATAGATAAATCTAAAAAGCAACAACAACAACAACGACAACAACAACACATAAGTATATCAACAAACAAGGGAACAAAACAAAAAACGAGACACAAAAAACTCCAGCTGCTAGAAGCTTAACAAACAAACTGAGTCTGTGGCCTCTCTCATCCTCTCTTCTTTCTCTCCTGTTGTGTGTTTCACAAGGTGGCCATTTGTCTTTCCTGTCTCTCTCTCTCTCTCTCCTCTCTCTCTCTCTCTCTCTCCTCTCCTCTCTCTCTCTCTCTCTTCTCTCTTTCCTTCTCTCTTCTCTCTCTTGTCTTCTGTCTCTGTCTCTCTTCTCTCTCTCTCTTCTCTCTTCTCTCTCTCTCTGTCTCCTCTCTCTCTCTCTCTCTCTCTCTCTCTCTCTCTCTCTCTCTCTCTCTCTCTCCTCTCTCTCTCTCCTCTCCTCCTCCTCTCCTCTCTTCTCCTCTCTCTACTCTCTTACACAGGCAGGGTCTGCTGTCGCTGTTTTACAGTCTTCTCCCTCTCTCTCGGGGCCTGTTGAGAATCCATCATAGTTTTCTTCCCTCCCCACCCCCACGCGTCCCTATCCCACTTGTCAAATAACAGCAATAACACTCACAGCTACAAAAACAACTAAAAAATACACATATTGCTCAACAACAAAAAACTAAACAAAAATGTGTTTAAGGTATTGTATTGTTTTTTTCCTTCATTTTCGTGAAGTATATTTCTTTTCTCATCTAGCTCGGGTTTTTTTTTTGTTTTTTGTTCTGATGAGTTTCTTGTGTGTGTTCTTTGCAAGAATGAGGAGAGAGGAAGCAGGGTGTGTGGTGTTCTTTGTCATGTTTTTTTCTGCAACATGTGTGTCCCTTGTCATGTTTTTTTTCTGCAACAAGTGTGTTCAATGTCATGTCTTTATTCTGTACGTGTGTCGAATGTTATGTTTTTTTCTGCATCAAGTGTGTTTAATGTCATGTCTTTCTGCAACAAGTGTGCTTAATGTCATGTCTTTCTGCAACAAGTTTGCTTAATGTCATATCTTTTTGCAAGAAGTGTGTATAATGTCATGTTGTTGTTTTTTGCAACAAGTGTGTATAATGTCAAGTCTTTTTTGCAAGAAGTGTGTATAATGTCACGTCTTTTTGCTACAAGTGTGTATACTGTCATGTTTTTCTGTACAAAACAGGTGTGTCTAGTTTCATGTCTTTCTGCAACCAGTGATGTCTAATGTCATGTCTTTCTGCCGTTGAACAAGACAGCAGTGGTGCAGACAGTCCAGAGCCAGAGAAAGTGGTGTCAGACAGTCATCCAAGAGCTGCCTCCCTGATTCACTCTGCCTGCCATCTCTCCTGTATAACAACTGACCCTGCTTCTCCCCTACACTACTGTTAGGGACAATAGCATGCGCTCTGTCTTTTCCCCCCTCGGTTTTAAAGTCTTTTCACTGCTAGGCGATTAAGACTAGCAACGTTTTAGAAGAAAACTATTGATTAAAGGAGAACAAGAAAGAGAGAGAGAGAGAGAGAGAGAGAGAGAGAGAGAGAGAGAGAGAGTGTGTGTGTGTGTGTGTGTGTGTGTGTGTGTGTGGTGGTTGTGGGTGTGTGTGTGTGTGTTGTGTGGTGCGTGCGTGCGTGCGTGCGTGCGTGCGTGCGTGCGTGCGTGTTGTCGGGAAAGAAGGTGCTAATGACCACATTATACAAGGACAGAGATATTTGTTTTTATACCCCTTTATGTCACAGCAGATTTCTCTGCGTGAAATTCGGGCTGCTCTCCCCGGGGAGAGCGCGTCGCCACAAGTGCAGCGCCTACCCATTATTTTTTCCCCTCAGGGATGGTGTCTAAACACGGCACCTGTGTGCATGTTGTTTGTTTTTTTAATAATTTTGTCATCCGCTCCTACCGGCACACGATGGCCTGATCTTCCGAAAGGCGGAACGGGGTTTTAACGTGTGCGCAAGATGTTCTGCGTGTGTTCGCACACGGGCCTTGGTTTATAGTCTCATCCGAATGACTTTGACATTCAGTTCGATTTTTTTCCGTCAAACTGGGAAGAAAGGGCGAGGCTGGGTACAAACCCAGAAACTCACGGTTTACATATTGGCAGGCGAACGTCTTAACCATCCTGCCACCGTCCTTCCTGAGATGGCGATAAGGAAGAAAACAAGCAAAGACGTTGTTTTAAAGACTACAGATCGACATCGTTGTTTTGTATTGTTTTAAGGACTATAGAGAGTTAACGTGTCATTATTCTCTTAAATTGGTTTATTGACCCTGGATAAGCTGCTTGCCATCATTGTCTTGTGTTGGCTTAGTTACTATGGATAGCTTATACGTCATTTTGTCTAATATTATCTTAAAACTATTGATATTTTTTATTGGCCATTTTGTCTTGTTGGTTCAGGCTACACTCCACATTTACCTGTTCGGGAAAAGAAACTCTTTTGTACAGAGTGTTTATCAGAGAAATGTTTGCTGTGAAAATTATTGAAGGATCGTGATGTGTAGTACAGATCTACAAGAAAGATAGCAAACAATCTAAACAAACCAGCCAACGAAAAAACGACAGACAAAAAAATGAATAAGCAAAAATACAACAACAAAACGCACCACCACCACGAACAGAATTCATGCATCTATATGACTGTACATACCTAAAAGAACACACACGCGCGCGCGCACGCACGCACTCACGCACACACACACACACACACACACACACACACACACACACACACACACACACACACACACACACACACACACACACACACACTATAATTCAAATCTTTGACAGCAGGTATAATGCAAAACATTATCTGATCATATTCAATATTGTTCTAGTTAGAAGAAGTGAAGCACGAAAAACCAACAAAACACATAGACAAAGTAAAAAAATTATTAAAGTTTGGGGACATTAAAGAATGTCATCGTTTAGGGTTTTTTAAGTTTGATAAGCAGTTGGTGTTCAGTAGTTGTGTTGAAAGTGATTTCCAGGTATAAGGACCCCATAAATAGATTATTTTAGTTCGGTCAGTACGTGGACAATGAGGATATAGTTTCTGACAGGTGACTTTGTTTGTGGCCTTAGTAAAATATGTACTGATGATACAGATAGGCACATCATGGATTGGTACTCTTTAAATGGATACTGTCTTCTTGGGTGAAACTGTTTCTCTAGGGACAGCGTATTCAGCTTTATTAGGATTTTATCTTCTGTTGTAATGATCTGCCTTGTGGCGGCGGTGGTGCTTGTACACCAGCTGTAATCCCCACAGCTCTGCCGGCCAGTCCTCAAGACCCTGGCCTGTCCATCCACGCCGGACAGGTCGTTGGAGGAGGGGCCAGACTACAGGGGCATGCCTCAACATCCTGGCCAGCAGAGGATGGGGAAGACAAGAGGCGAAGACATAGTACCTTTCTGAAGTCAGCAGGGCCAGTGGAGACAGAAGCAAATGGCGAAGGAGGATCATGTCGGTGTCATTGGGTGTGGCCGGTAACACAGTACTACTGCAAATCTGCCTTCTCTCTTGACAAATGTGTCCTGCTGTCTTCAAGATATTAAACTGGCTGATTCAAACCAAGTAAAGATAAATACTGATAAAAATAGAGCCACGCTCCTATTTA
>CM060317.1:44551664-44566664 GCA_030674155.1 Stramonita haemastoma | reverse complement strand
CGCCCTCAACATGCTGGCCCCTAGAGAAGCTGAGATCTATGCACCTCGCACCCCTACGACCACATAGCTTATGGCACACCTTTTCCTTTACCTGTTACACGTGCTTATATAGGTTACTCATTAGCTTTCGTTATAATCAACAACAGCTGACCAAATCTCTCTCTCTCTCTCTCTCTCTCTCTCCTCTCTCTCTTCTCTCCTCTCTCTCTCTCTCTCTCTCTCTCTCTCTCTCTCTCTCTCTCTCTCTCTCTCTCTCCTCTCTCTCTATCTATCTATCTATCTATCTATCTCTATCTCTGTCTTTCTCTCTCTCTCCACCCCCTATTCCACATGCATGCGGGCATGCAACAGTGCAATATTTCCAGTCACAGTAAATCACAACTGAAACATGTTTAGTGGGTGTAGAAAGTGCTGATGTACTTAATCTAACCATGGCTAACTGATACTGAAGTCAGTTCCTAGACATTTATGCATTAAATGACGTTTCACCTGTATCTTGAACTGTCTCTTGTTTTGGATACATTCTAAACTTCTTGGGAGCTTGTTCCATAAATCAATACCCGAATTTAAGAAGCTTATTTTGTAGATATTGTTTCTGAGTCTAGGAAATGTTAGTAGATGATTATGCCTGTGCTCCTTATTTTTGAAGTAGTTATTGATTTTCGGAGAGGTATTGACAACTGTCTGCAAAAATGGAGCTTTGTTTAGATAATGTGTTTTGGAAGGTTAGAATGTTTGTTTGCTTAAAATCATTGATGGTTAGGGAGTTTGATTTGAATAGAACATGTTCCAGTGCTCTTTTATATAATCGATGAATTAATTTCAAATTTGTTTTTCTGCAGCTGTCCCAACAAAATGAAGCACAGTAAACGATAGGCAAAACATCGGCACAAAAAAGACATTGCGTGAGTTTACTCAGGAAGTGCTTTTTTTTTTATAACTGGAGTAGCTTGTTAGCAAGACGTTTTCCTTGTGCCACCACATGGTCAGTCCAAGTTAGATTTCTGTCAGATGATGGGGGAAAGCGAGCAAGACCAAGGATTGTAAAAATGAGATAGACAAAATGCACATAATGCTGTGGGCAGACAGGGGCCACTGGTCAGGTGTGCTCAGCAGTGCTAGAACTGCTGGTGTTTTCCCCAAAGACAAGGCCAGGGCCATGACATTTCTCTTTCCCTGCAGAGATGTGTTGGTTTCATGGGATAATCTGTCGTCTTTCGCTGAACACACAGTGAATGCGTCTGTTTTTACTGGATAACAGCTACATGGGACAGCTTCTGCCTTACAAGGCCGCAGTGACCTACAACAGACGGTGTGAAGCTTTTAGACAGCTATATAGAGTTTCTGCCGGACAGCTGAAGGTGTCAGTAGCTATATAGGGTTTCTGCCTGACACCTGAAGGTGTCAGTAGCTATATAGGGTGTCTGCCTGACAGTTGCAGAATCCTCTGCCGGAAAACGCATCTGGTGCTGACACCATTAAACGCATTACATTATTGTAAATGAATAAATGAAGAAAAAATATATCCCCCATAAAGCTAAGAAAATAAATTAAAAAATGTATAAACATGTCAAATGATAGAGATGATAGTATGTCATTTAGGACAAAGACTGGTAAAGAAATACAAGTGCAGGTAACCATTACAGCTCCTTCATTACTGTGAAAACGCTTCCAAAGATTTGATTTTTTTTTAATTCGGTAAATGTCAAATTCTGCTGACAGCGTTAGATGCCCTTTTACAGTAAGGACCATATGAGTTGCCCGACCTGACTGAGTTTTGACTCCTGGATGAGCCATTACCAGAGGTTTGGCGGTATATATATATATATATATATATATATATATATATAAATATATATATATATATATATATAATATATATATGTATGTGTGTGTGTGTGTGTGTGTGTGTGTGTGTGTGTGTGTGTGTGTGTGTGTGTGTGTGTGTGTGTTGAATTTTTTTGACAAATAACAGCTAGTAAAAGCTAAAGCTGTGCTGATATCTGACTATCCTAACCTGAACCTATAAGCAATAGTCAGCTGCAGAAGTGTTCACACTGGTTTAGCCTCAAGGGACAGGTAGTGACAGTGAAAAACTGCTCATGTGTAAAACAACTGTTTGCCCCTCTGGATTGTCCAAGTGCTCTCTGTCCTCTGTGTCTCTGTCTCTCTCTGTCGTCTCTCTCTCTATCTCTGTCTCTCTCCGTTTCTATCTCTGTCTCTCTGTCTGTCTCTGTCTGTCTGTGTGTCTGTGGTCTGTCTGTGTGTCTGTTGTCTGTGTGTCGTGTCTGTCTGTCTGTCTGTCTCTCTCTCTCTCTCTCCTCTCTCTCTCTCTCTCTCTCTCTCTCTCTCTCTCTCCTCTCTCTCTCTCTCTCTCTCTCTCTCTGACCGGGAAAACAAGCACAAAAACACCAGTCAATAAGTAAGGCAAACTAGGCCGAAGGACCCATAATTAATGTCATCCCCTTTACAACGCTGCTCACACAAGTCCTATCGATTTTAGATAATTAGATACACAACTGCTGTAAGTTCCCTTCTTTCCCCTCCCCCACCCTTTGTCCTCACTTCCTTCCCCCCCCCCCTCTCTCTTCCCTTCCACTCGGTTCCCAGGACAGTTGTGGCAGTATGCTCTTGTAACTGCTGCAGCGTGCTGTGAAGTGCTTGTCGACCACAGTCAATAGCATTACCCCTCTTTCCGCTGACAACAAGTGCTGTGTTCAGCAGAGCGTGTGGTCAGCATCTTTCCGCTTCAGCAGCAGGCAAGATGAGGCCCTGTCAGGGGACAGGAAATCTCCTCAGGCTGTCAGTACTAGGCTAATTATCCTCTGCAGTGTAACAATAACAGGGGATGGGGATAGCCCAAGTGGTTAGAGCACTCACTTTCCCCAAAGCTAAGGTTAAGTAGCCTTGAGCCTGATTAGCAAGTGGGTGAGTGACCATTTATATGCCTTGCCTTCAGTCCAGTGCCCAAGTTCACCCACATGCAAATAAATACCTGACCTCTTTAGGGTCATGGAAGGTAAAGCGGTGAGGGAGAAGAGATAGGCATCGCCCTCAGTGTACTGGCCCCTGGAGAAGCTGTGGTCTCTGACACCTTACTTCCCAATGACAGCATAGGATATGGGAACACGTTTACCTTTAATTAATGTAGCTGAGCATAGAGAGGCTTCTTACGTAGACTGTGCTCTCTGCACCCCTCCCCATCCCTCAGAAGTGCAGTACAGGCTTCAGCAGCTTCGACCTTCCCAAGACACAGCAGCGGAGGCCTTCAGTGCAGTGCTCCACAGTTTCCCCAAAGAGTCACACGTCTAGCACATAGCCAAGTTTCTCACTGACAAGAAGCTGCAGTCTGAAACACTATATCCATGGGATAGTGTAGTGGTAAGAAAATTGAGCTCGCAATTTGACGACCGGGGTTCTATTCCCATTCGAGGAGATTTTTCTCCTGGAGTTAACGTCAGTGCTGACTCCACTCTCCTCAAAGTCCTTCGGATGAGACTATAAACCGAGGCCCCGTGTGCGAACGCACGCAAAACATCTTGCCATTAAATCCGGTTCTACTTTTCGTAAGAGTAGGCCATTGTGTGCCGGTGGGAACAGATGACAAAATTTACAGAACTGCATACACACAGGGACTGGATGTAAAAACGCACATGAATGCTTATTCCGTTTTCCTCTATATACAAGAATATATATAATATATATATATATATATATAATATATATATATATATATATATATATATATCTTTAATAATAATAGCCAGGGACAGCAGCAACAGGCTCAAAGTGGTCACACGCTGGTCAGCACAGTCTCAACGGAATGCTGATAGTAGAAGAGGGAATGTTAGGCTTATTTCCACACTCCCACCTGCCCACACTGTGTGAACTATTACATTGCAGAATGA
Organism: Stramonita haemastoma; assembly: GCA_030674155.1. NCBI lineage: Eukaryota > Metazoa > Mollusca > Gastropoda > Neogastropoda > Muricidae > Stramonita > Stramonita haemastoma. The sequence goes on along the minus strand of CM060317.1, from coordinate 44,562,756 downwards.
TTTGACATGATGTTTCTGACACAGTCAGTAATGTCTGTTTCTTGTTGTGTATGATATAGAGTTGTGATGGACCATACACTTGGATTGAAAAGATTGATGCATCTTGAACATACAGAGTACACAAGCAAAGCATGAAAGAACAATGGCAGTAAGGAAAGAGTTATTACACAGACACAAGCAAAAGAATTAGCGGAGAATAGGAAATTTCTAGCCAAGCCTTTGAAGAACATGGTTACAGAAACAAGACATTGACCAATATTAAACAGATCAACCTTTCTGGAAAGTAAAGTCAGTGTTCATGCAAAAACCCGAGCACCATTACAGGACCCTCCCTTTCTCCCCCCTTCCCCACCCCACACACACAGATAAACACACACACACACACACACACACACACACACACACACACACACACACACACACACCACACCACACACACAACACACACCACACACACACACACACACACACACACACATACACACACACACTACTTGTCCAGTGCATCATTCCTGTTTTTCTCTCCACCAGTGTTTCATATTTACTTTCTGTGTTTTGAAGTGTTTTTTTTCCTTTTCTCGTTTTATTAATTTTTCTGGTTTATTCACTTTTCTTTTAAAAGAAGATCACCCCTGTCCTTCACCATGCCCCCCCCCCCCCCCCCCCCCCCCCCACCCTCACACACCACATCACCACACACAACTCTTCCACAGTGGCCCACATTCAACCATAGGTCAGAATCTCCGAAATACACAGACTTAAACTGTAGTCCAGCTCCTTGGCAGCCTACCCTAGCTTTCTGAAGATTACAGCAACAGTTTATAGACCCGTATACGCTTTCAAGTAGTGTGTGTGTGTGTGTGGGTGTGTGGGGTGTGTGGTGGTGTGTGTGTGTGTGTGTGTGTGTGTGTGTGTGTATGTGGGTGGGTGGGTTGGTGTGTGTGGGGTGTGGGTGGGGGGTGTGGGGGGTGAGGGTGTGAGTGTGTGAGAGTGGGTGTTCTGTTCTATTCTGTTATTTTATTTAATGAATAATGGAATAAGCACTCGTGTACTTTTTTTACATCCAGTCTCCGTGTGTATGTAGTTTTATCAATTTTGTCATCCATTCCCACCAGCACACAATGGCCTACTCTTCCGAAAAGCGAAACAGGTTTTAATGTGTGCACAGGGTGTTATGCGTGCGTTCGCAAACGGGATCTCGGTGTATAGTCTCATCAGAAGGACATTTTGGAAGGAGTGGAGTCGGCACTCATGTTAACTTCAAAGGAAAAATCGTCTTGAACGAGATTGGAACCCGGGTCAGCAGATCACGAGCGCATCACTCTGACCACCAGGTGTGTTTGTGTGTGTGTGAGAGAGACAGACAGACAGAGAGACAGACAGACAGAGACAGAGAGAGAGGTTTGTATTTCTTCTCACAGATACCCATGACGCAAAAAGATGCCCCAAAGTGGGGGTCATTACTGCAGCTTCCCTCTCCCTCAGCAGGAAGGTGTAAACACAACACCAAACAAATGACTGCTGTTATAGCTGACACAGCTTTCATTTCTAGCATAATAATATGGCTGCAATACTCTGCAAGATCAAATCACATACAGGACTGTGCAGATACGCAGAAACAAAACTCCAGTCATTTGACTGACCTGCCCACACACTTTCACAACTTTACTGCTTCCTTCCTTCCCCCTTTTCCCTTCGTTTTTCCAGACACATCCCCTCCACCCCCGACCCCCCCCCCCCCCCCCACACACACACACTACACACACGTGGAAGAAGTGTTCAGGGAGGTCACACATCACCAGTACAGTCACAGACCTGCCTTCAGTGTCACTCTGAACTTTTGCCAGGGAGCAACGCAGGAAACATTTTCAGTGTTTTCCATTCCACATGGACCACATAGCTTAGAGATGCTTGGCCCGAAATCCCTGAATTGCACGGCTCAGCTGCATAGCTCAGTGTAGTGTGCTGGCGAAGTCTATTGTCCACGATGTGTGTTTCTGTGTTTCTACAGCCAACCAATGCTGACAGGAATCACGGGGTCTTTCAGTTAATGAATGTACATACTTGAGCAGTGCAGAAACAGGATGCAAACGAATTGTTCTTGTGTGAAGCAATGAATTTGTCCCAGCGGATTTATCTAAGCATTCCTGCGCTCTCTCTCTCTCTCTCTCTCTCTCTCTCTCTCTCTCTCTCCTCTCCTCTCTCTCTCCTCTCTCTCTCCTCTCTCTCTCTCTCTCTCTCTCTCTCCTCTCTCTCTCTCTCTCTCTCTGGATTTTCAGAGTTCAAGGTTTCTAGTTATCCGCGTCTCTGTTTCTGACTCTGTCTGTCTGTCTGTCTGTCTGTCTGTCTGTCTGTCTGTCTGTCTATCTTTCTTTCTGTCTGTCTGTCTGTCTGTCTGACTGTCTGTCTGTCTGTCTGTCTGTCTGTCTGTCTGTCTGTCTGTCTGTCTGTCTCTCTCTCTCTCTCTCTCTCTCTCTCTCTCTCTCTCTCTCTCTCTCTCTCTCTCTCTCTCTCTCTCCTCTCTCTCTCTCTCTCTCTCTCTCTCTCTCTCTCTCTCTCTCTCTGTATGTAAATATTGACAGTTATTATGAGGATATGTGTCATCACCCTACCACGCTTCCACCCACCTACTCTATTTTTGTTGCTTGTATTGTGGCCTATGGCCGAAGTACATTAAAGCATTTCAGTGTTCAGTGTTTCAGTGTTCTCCTCTCTCTCTCTCTCACTCTCTCTCTCTCCTCTCTCTCTCTCTCTCTCTCTCTCTCCTCTCCTCCTCTCTCTCTCTCTCTCTCTCTCTCTCTCTCTCTCTCTCTCTCTCTCTCTCTCCTCTCTCTCTCTCTCTCTCTCTCTGAGCATAGTTACTCTGAACAGCCTTTGGTCCACAAGTGGTATAAATTGAGTGAAAGAAAATGTTTTCACTGAAAACGACCCTTATAACCTTTCAGACATTATATTTACAGAGGAAACTTAGACAAAACTAATGTAAGTACCTTAATCTCCCCTCCTCTCCCTTCCTATCTTATCTCTCCTGCCCCATCCTCCCTCCCTATCTTGCAGGGCAGTTGTGTCAGCCAGCCATGTTGGCCTCAGTCAGTAGCATTACATTACCTCCCTTTGTGCTAACAACAAGTGCTGTGTTCAGCAGAGCGTGCAGACAGCATCTTTCCGCTTCAGCAGCAGGCAGGCTGAGGCCCTGTCAGGGACAGGAAATCTCATCAGACTGTCAGTGCTAATTAGCCACTGCACTGTTTCGTGGGGATAGAGATAATACTTTTCTGTGGGTCTCAAGCCTGTTTCATAGAATAATGAAAAATACTCAATCCAGTTCCAAGATTCAAAAATATTATGGGTTTTTTTCTTGCTCCTCAGCTAGAGCTCCAAGGTTTACCAAAGGTGAGTTTTGGGTATGCAGCCATTTTTGCCCATCAAAACAGTAGCTGAATTTCTACTTTGAGGAGTACGCTGATACATGTGTGTTTTTGTTACCCACAAATAAAATTATATAAATGACGGGATCTTTAACACCCATATCTGATCTTCTGAATGTGTACATACATAAAGGGAATGAGAGCACTGGCAAGTACGCAACTGGCGTTGACCTGGGAGATTTTGTCAGCACTACAGCAGTTCTGTCCTCTGTCTTCCCTTCATGGCTTTCTTCAGCCTCTTCAGCCCTTCAGTTCTGTCAGAAACAATCTACCCTCCTCCCCCTCGCTCTGCCTCAGGAAGGACAGAATAGTCCAGTGATTAGAGCATTGCGCAATTTCACTAGCAATCTAACACTCTACATTCCAGCCAATACCTAGACACCCCTTGAAGGAGATAATTCCTTTGGATTTACCATCAGTGCTGATTCCACTATCCTGAAAGTCCTTCAAATGAGACTAAAAACGGAGGCCCCACGTGTGAACGCATGCAGAACACAATGCACACACGTTAAAACCTGCCGCCTTTTGGGAGAGTAGGCCCATATTGTGCTGTTGGAAACAGATGACAAATTTACAAAGCCACATGCACGCGGAGACTTGATGTAAAAAAGCACTGGTGTGCTTATTCTGTGATCCTGAAAATACAAGAATGAAATAGGTAAACATCTCCTCCAAAGATCAGATTATCTGAGCTATTCTGGGATGAGATTTCAATCCACATTAATCTTGCTGCGTATTTCAGTTTTCTCTAAGGACAGCAACATTTTGGAGATCTGTGTGTGTGTGCACACGTGCGTATGTTCGTGCCCGCACGCGCGCGCTAGTGTGTGTGTGTGTGTGTGTTTGTGTGTGTGTATGCATGTGTACGCGCGTGTGTGTGCTTATCCATGTGTATGTGTTAGTGTGTGTGTGTGTTTTCTCTGTGTGTGTGTGTGTGTGTGTGTGTGTGTGTGTGTGTGTGTGTGTGTGTGTGTGTGTGTGTGTGTGTGAAAGAGAGAGAGAGAGAGAGAGAGAGAGAGAGAGAGAGAGAGAGAGAGAGAGAGAGAGGAGAGAGAGAAGAGAGAGAGAGAGAGAGAGAGAGAGAGAGAGAGAGAGAGAGAGAGAGAGAGAGAGAGAGAGAGAGAGAGAGAGAGAGAGATTTGATTTATTTGATTGATTTATTCTTTTATATCGAGGACAATGGAGTAAGCACTCACGTGCTTTTTTCATCCACTCCCCGTGTGTATGCAGTTTTGTAAATGTCATCTGTTCCACCGGCACACGATGGCCTACTCTTACGAAAAGCGAACAGGATTTAACGTGTGCGCAAGATGTTCTGCGTGCGTTCGCACACGGGCCTCGTTCGGTTGAAAGTCTCATCCGATGGAGAGAGAGAGAGAGAGAGAGAGAGAGAGAGAGAGAGAGAGAGAGAGAGAGAGAGAGAGAGAGAGAGAGAGAGAGAGAGAGAGAGAGAGAGAGAGAGAGAGAGAGAGAGAGAGAGAGAGAAAGAAAGAAAGAAAGAAACTAGACATACATACATGCATATAGACAGGCAGAGGGAGATTTCTGTATAAATTGCAACTGCTTGCTATGACGCAAACAGCTATTTAACTTCACTCTTCCTGGGTATCAATGTCTGATATATAATACGAAAAAACATCTCTGCTATGATATTGGACATATGTTAGCTTTGATATCTGATGTATGTTAGCTTTGACATCTGACATATGTTAGCTTTGATATCGAGCATATGTTAGCTTTGATTTCTGCGGTAACATGACTTCAATATCCACAGTGGAAGACCACCTCTCAGAAAAGCTTACACATAGGGGCAGGAACAGGACTCAAGCCAATAGGGAAATATATACACACACCTACACATGTCTTACGGTTTTCAGAAAGACCTCCTGCCTGTTACACGCGCGCACGCGCGCACACACACACACACACACACACACAGACACACACACGCACGCACACGCACACACACACACACACACTCACACAAACACACACACCACACACACACACACACACGCACACACACACAGCACACACACACACACACACACACACACACACACACACACACACAATAGTCCTTCGGATGAGACTTTAAACCAAGGACCCATGTGCGAACGCACGCAGAACATCTTGCGCACACGTTAAATCCTGTTCCACTTTTCGTAAGAGTAGGCCATCGTGTGCCGGTGGGAACAGATGACAATATTTACAAAAACTGCATACACACGGGACCGGATGAAAAAAAGCACATGATTGCTTATTCTGTTATCCTCGATAAAAAAAAATAAATAAATAAAAATAAACACACACACACACCCTTTGATCTCATACACACGGGGACTGGATGAAAAAACAACACAAGAGTGCTTATTCCATTATCCTCGATATAAAAGAAGAAAGAAGAAAGAAAGAAGAAAGAAGAAAGAATCTCAAAGCTACAGGCAACAACGGACCTGTTTAGTTTGACATGTCTGTTTTGCCGAGGCGATGCAGTTGCACACAAGTCAAGTCAAGTCAAAAACACATTTATCATCCCCTGAAGGTCAATTACAATACACACGCACACGCACTTGAAACTTTTTGTTCGACATACAAAAAATTCAAACTGATACAGGATGTCTTCCAGAGTACAAGATGGTTCTGAGTGCAGCCAGTCAAACCTCTTCCCCGTTCACACATCTGTGGTGATAGTCCCTGTCCTGACATGTCTTGTCTTGCCTTGTCTTGACTTGTCTTATCTTCTCCTGTTCTGTCTTGTCATGTTTTATCTTATCCTGTTCTGTCTTGTTTTATCTTATCCTGTTCTGTCTTGTCTTATCTTATCCTGTTCTGTCTTGTCTTATCTTATCCTGTTCTGTCTTGTCTTATCTTATCCTGTTCTGTCTTGTCTTATCTTATCCTGTTCTGTCTTGTCTTATCTTATCCTGTTCTGTCTTGTCTTATCCTGTTCTGTCTTGTCTCATCTTATCCTGTTTCTGTCTTATCTTATCCTGTTCTGTCTTATCTTATCCTGTTCTGTCTTGTCTCATCTTATCCTGTTCTGTCTTATCTTATCCTGTTCTGTCTTGTCTTATCTTATCCTGTTCTGTCTTGTCTTATCTTATCCTGTTCTGTCTTGTCTTATCCTGTTCTGTCTTGTCTTATCCTGTTCTGTCTTGTCTTATCCTGTTCTGTCTTGTCTTTTTTTGTCTTATCTTATCCTGTTCTGTCTTGTCTTATCTTGTCTTATCTTATCCTGTTCTGTCTTGTCTTCTCTTGTCTTGTCTTATCCTGTTCTGTCTTATCTTATCCTGTTCTGTCTTGCCGTGTCTTTCTTATCTTATTCTGTTCTGTCTGTCTTATCTTGTCTTATCTTATCCTGTTTTTGTCTTATCTTATCCTGTTCTGTATTGTCTTATCTCATCCTGTTCTGTCTTATCTTATCCTGTTCTGTCTTGTCTTGTCTTATCTTATCCTGTTCTGTCTTGTCTTGACTTATCTTATCCTGTTCTGTCTTGTTTTATTTTATCCTGTTCTGCTTGTCTTATCTTATCCTGTTCTGCTTATCTTATCCTGTTCTGTTTTGTCTTGTCTTATCTTATCCTGTTGTCTGTCTTGTTTTATTTTATCCTGTTCTGCTTGTCTTATCTTATCCTGTTCTGGCTTATCTTATCCTGTTCTGTCTTATCTTATCCTGTCTTCTTGTCGTGTCTTATCTTATCCTGTTCTGTCTTGTCTTGTCTTGTCTTATCTTATCCTGTTGTTGTCTTGTCTTCATCAGGGGATGCATCTCAGCCACTGTACTGTTGTCAGCAATTTATAATGATGTCACTCACTTCAGACACTGTCACCTTGTTGCTGGTTGTTCTAGTACTACTGATGTCACACCTGAAGATTCTGTCTCAAAATGACGTCACTGCAATAACGCCAGTCTGTTTTTATAGTGTAGTACTTGTATAGTGTAGTACTTGTATAGTATAGTACTTGTATAGTGTAGTACTTCAAAGCATGAAAAGATGATGCAAATGGGCAGATGCCTAAATTTTTATATTATTTGGTATTAAGAACGACCACATTACATATCACTTTTTAAATATACGGACGCTCTGAATATCTAAATCTTATCAATTCGAGAAGGGTTTATCACAGAATCAGTGCAACTGGTTGAGCAACTAGTTTTAAGCGGCACTGACTACACATGGCTCATTGCAGTATGAGCGGCTACAGCTCCACATGGTTTATTGCTCCTGAGTCAAAGACCACTCTGTTCATCTTTGAAGTGCCCCCTTGTGTCCTGTTTGCATTTCCAATAGCCTATCCACCACTTTCATTGACTCTATATGTGTGTGTGTTTGTGTGTTTTGTGTGTTTGTGTGTGTGTGTTTTGTGTGGTGTTTGTGTGTTTGTGTGTGTGTGTGTGTGTGTTGTGTGTGTGTGTGTGTTGTGTGTTGTGTGTGTGTGTGTGTGTGTGTGTGTGTGTGTGTGTGTGTGTCTGTGTCTGTGTCTGTGTGTGTGTCCCTTGTTTCTTTTGTCTTTCTTTCTCTCTTTAGCTAGCTCTCTCTCTCTCTTTCACTAGATCTAGCTCTTCACTTCACTGGCTCTGTAAGGGACAGGAGAACAAGGGTGGGTCAGTGAACAGTGTACACAAGGCAGGAACAATTGCAGTAAATAAGATCATGTGTTTTACAATGCTGTATCGATTGACGATAATTACACATACAACTGCTGCAGCCCTTCCCCCCTCCCCTTCTCCCCTCCCCCTGTCTTTCTGTGGGGAGGTGTTGCCGATAAGTCCCTGGCCTGACGAAGGCAGGTTGCTGGTGAAGCGCTTGTCGACTGCTTTCCTTTCCACCTGACAACAAGTGCTGTGTTCAGCAGAGCGTGCACACAGCATCTTTCCGCTTCAGCAGCAGGCAGGCTGAGGCCCTGTCAGGGACAGGAAATCTCATCAGCTGTCAGTACTAATTAGCCTCTGCAGTGTGCGTGCCTGCGTGTAGAGATGTTCTGTACGTCCGATTGTGTCTGACGTATTGAAAGCGATTATTATTTTGTTCAGCTGGGATACAATAACAGCTCTTTAAAGGCTGATGATCATTTTACTTGTAGTAAACTGGCAAGATTTCAGAATCAAAAAGACTTGCAAAGACACTACTGCAAAGCACCGTCCAAGGTGGAAGAAAAGTAGGCAGGCACAAGGAATAGATGGGAGGCAACATCAGCGAATGGACAGGCCTAGAACTCAACAAAGCCATGAGAAAGGCAGAACAGATGGAGGAATGGAGGGAACTGGTTGTCAAGCCTTTGGGGTGCTCCCACGGTCGTCAGACTACAGGATAGATAGATAGATAGATAGATAGATAGATAGATAGATAGATAGATAGATAGATAGATAGATAGATAGATAGAGATAGATAGATAGATAGATAGATAGATAGATAGATAGATAGATAGATAGATAGATAGACTGACCGGCAGAGGCACGGATAGAGGCACAGACAGACAGAGGCATAGACAGAGGCACAGAGGCCCATACAGAGGCGCAGACAGGGGAACAGACAGAGGCACAGACAGGGGAACACACAGAGGCCCATACAGAGGCACAGACAGACAAAGGCCCATACAGAGGCACAGACAGGCGAACAGACATAGGCCCATACAGAGGCATAGACAGACAGAAGCACAGACAGACAGAGGCACAGACAAACAGAGGCACAGACAGAGGAACAGACAGAGGCACAGACAAACAGAGGCACAGACAGAGGAACAGACAGAGGCACAGACTGACAGAGGCACAGACTGACAGAGGCACAGACTGACAGAGGCACAGGCATGCAGACGCAGAGACAGAGGCACAGAGACACAGACAGACAGAGACACAGACAGACAGAGACACAGACAGACAGAGGCACAAACAAACACACAGACAGAGGAACAGACAGAGGCACAGATAGAGGTACAGACAGACATAGGCAAAGGTAGAAAAAGGCACAGACAGACAGAGACACAGAAAGACAGAGGCAGAGACACGCAGAGGCAGAGACAGAGGCACAGAGACACAGACAGACAGAGGCACAGACAGAGACACAGACAGACAGAGACACAGACAGACAGAGGCACAGACAAACAAGGCACAGACAGAGGAACAGACAGAGGCACAGATAGAGGTACAGACAGACATAGGCAAAGGCAGAAAAAGGCACAGACAGACAGAGACACAGAAAGACAGAGGCACAGACGGGCAGAGGCAGAGACAGAGGCACAGAGACACAGACAGACAGAGACACAGACAGACAGAGACACAGACAGAGACACAGACAGACAAAGACACAGACAGAAGAGACACAGAAGAACAGGCAGAGTACGGCAACAGACGCACAGACTGACATACGCAAAGAAGAGAAGGAAGAAAGAAGAAGAATAGAAGAAGAAGAAGAAGAAGAAGAAGAAGAAGAAGAAGAAGAAGAAGAAGAAGAAGAAGAAGAAGAAGAAGAAAAAACAACAACAACAACAACAACAACAACAACAACAACCAACAACAACAACAACAACAACAAGGAAAAGAAGATCAGAAAGAAGCAGAAATTTCAGTCAGCTCAAACACATCGTGGAAATACCATGCTTAGTAACAACATTTTCTGTTTAATAATATGTCTGTCTGCCTGCCATCCTATCTTACGTCGTCCTGTCCACGAAACGCGCGCGCCACAAACACACACACACACACACACACACCACACACACACACACACAACACACACACACACACACACACACACACACACACACACACACACACACACACACACGCACGCCACAATCCTTCTCACTGTGTTATTTCCTTTTGAGCATCTGTCTGTCACGATCCTGTCTTCTTCCATCTTTCCCTATTGTCTTCCTGTCTTTAATTAAAGAGTGGTTCACTTATTTATTCCATTCCTTCCCCCCCCCCCCCCTCTTCTCCTATCTCTTCGTGTTTTTTCCACTCAAGGCTGAATCAGAGGAGAGGTCAGAATGTAGAATGTCTGATCACAACACACGCACACACACACCACACATACACAACACACACAAGCATGCACGCATGCATATGCACATACATACACGCACGCACGCACTCATGCACACACATACACACACAAGCACGCACGCATGCGCACACACATACACCCACGCACACAGCATGCACACACATACATGCACGCACGCACGCAGCATACACACACACACACACCACACACACACACACACACACACACACACACACACACACACACACACACACACACACACACACACACACACACCACACACACACACACAACACAAGCCTTTCGGAGGAGACGATAAACCGAGGCCCGATGTACGAATGCACGCAGAACATCTTGCGCACAACGTTAAATCCTGTTCCGCTTTTCGTAAGAGTAGGCCTCGTGTGCCGGTGGGAACAGATGACATTTACAAAGCTTCATACACACGGGGACTGGATGTAAAAAAACACAGAGTGTTTATCCCATTATCCTTGATATAAAAGAAAAAAAATAATAAATTAAAATTTAAAAAACACATGCACACACATAGATATATACACGCACGCACACAAACACACACTCAACACACTCTCACACACGCACACACACACACACACACACACACACACACACACACACACACACACACACACA
>CM060317.1:44526664-44546664 GCA_030674155.1 Stramonita haemastoma | reverse complement strand
CTTCTTCCTTCGTCTCTTCTCTTGTCTTCTCTTCTCTCTCCCTCGTCTCTTTTCTTTCTTCTCTTGTCTTGCATGTCTTCTCTTCTCTTCTCTTCTCTTGTCTCCTCCTTCGTTTCTTCCTGTCTTTTCTTCTCTTGTTCTTCTCTCTCTTCTCTTCTCTTCTCTTCTCTTTCTCTCTCTTCTCTTCTCTTCTCTTCTCTTCTCTTCTCTTCTTTTCTCTTCTCTTCTTTTCTCTTCTTCATCAGTTCTGTCTGTCTCGTCTCGTTCTTTCATTCTCTATTCTTTCTTCTTTTTTCTTCTCTCCCTTTCTGGTCTGTCTGTCTGGATCTGTCTGTTCAGATTACGCTATGTTTGTTGTTTGTTTGTTCTGTCCTCACCACCCCTCTATCAACAGCAAGTCTTCAGAACCACACTGATGGAGGTATTGTTCTGTTCTACTCTGTTTCTGCCCTGTATGCAGTACAGCACACGGAGAGAGGAGAGGACACAACAGCAACAACAAAGGATACTGCAGCACAGTGCAGAACAGCACACACAGGGTCAGTCAATACAAGGACATGACTGTCCTAGTCTAGTGCAGTGTGGACAGACCCGATCTGAGGAAAGCACACAGTGCCAGCTGCTCACAGTGTGATCACTCTGATCAAGATCTTTTTTTTTAGATTGTGTATGTTGTGGTTGTTGCTATTGCCAGTGTTCTTCCTGCTTTTCTGCTACTGCTATCTGCTGTACTGTTGTGCTGCTGCTGCCGCTGCCATTGTGGTGTTGTATTTGTGGAGATAGTATATTAATGGTTCTGGTTGTAGAGAAATTTGCAAATATCTCTGCTTTCTGTGTCTCTGTCTCTGTCTTACTTTCTCTCTTTCTCTCTGTCTTTGTCTTTCTCTCTTTCTCTCTCATTCTCTGTCTCTGTCTCTCTCTCTCTCTCTCTCTCTCTCTCTCTCCTCTCTCTCTCTTCTCTCTCTCTCTCTCTGTCTGTCTCTGTCTCTGTCTCTGGCTGTCTGTCTGTCTGTCTGTCTCTATCTGTCTGTCTGTCTGTCTGTCTGTCTGTCTGTCTCTCTCTCTCTCTCTCCTCTCTCTCTCTCTCTCTCTCTCTCTCTCTCTCTCTCTGATCTCTCTCTCTCTCTCTCCTCCTCTCTCTCTCTCTCTCTCTCTCTCTCTCCTCTCCTCTCTCTCCCTCTCCTCTCTCTCCCTCTCTCTCCCTCTCCTATACTATTATCTCTCTCTCTCTCTCTTCCTCTCTTTTCTCCTCACCTTCCAATAAGCAGACAGAAAAGCAGACAAGCAGGTAGACAGAAAAAAACGACAGATATAGGATCATCTAAGGTCACATTTTCTGTGCCAGAAATGTCATCAGATATGATGTTTTCTACAGGAAAAACGTAAATTAGCACAGCCTTTTCCTTATCAATTTTTGGGGCTTAAAAAAGTTACAAACCTGATATCTCCAGATTTGATGAAACAGAAAACTGCATCATCCCTATTACCCTCCCCCCCCTCCCTCCCTGCAAACTAAAAAAAAAAAGAAAGAAAAGGAGAGATGTGATCTTTGGGGAAATCTGCAGGAAACGCGATGCTCTCGTTGGTGGTGGGGGTTGGGAACAAGCAATCATCATTATTCAGGGAAGTAAAGAACATGTTCATCTCTGCTGCCTGTCTGTATGTCTGTCTGAGTATCTGTCTGTCTGTCTGTCTGTCTGTGTATGCTGTCTGTCTGTCTGTCTTGTCTTGTCTGTCTTGTATGTCTGTCAGTCTGTCTTGTCTTGTCTGTCTTGTATGTCTGTCAGTCTCTGACTGTCTATCTGTCTTGCCATCTGGCCACCTGTCCATCTCTCTGGATCTCTCTGTCAAAACTGTACGTGTTCTAACTTCCATTACATTTGTAAGTTTTCCGTCTATTTTATTTTTCATTTGCCCTTTTATCTCGATGCTAATGGAATAAGCGCTCATGTGCTTTTTTTTTACATCCTGGTCCCGTAGTTTAAGGTGTGTGCGTGCGTGGGTGTGTGCGTGTGTGTGTGTGTGTTGTGTTGTGTGTGTGTGTGTGTGTTGTGTGTGTGGTGTGTGTGTGTGTGTGTGTGTGTGTGTGTGTGTGTTGTGTGTGTGTTTGTGTGTGTGTGTGTGTGTATGTGTGTTTAGTGTGTGTGTTTGTGTGTGTAGTATGTGTTTGTGTGGTTGTGTGTGTAGTGTGTGTGTGTGTGTGTTTGTGTGTGTTTGTGTGTGTATGTGTGTGTGTTGTGTGTGTGTGTGTGTGTGTGTTTGTGTAGTGTGTGTGTAGTATGTGTGTGAGTGTGTGTGTGTGATGAGTGTTAGGAGGAGTATAGTGGTTAGAGCATAGGGTGGCAATGAGAAGGGTTGGGATCGATACTGAGCCGTTGTAAGGCAGATGATGTTGTGTAGAGTTTTATTTGATTCTGACTCATTCTGCTGCAAGCCCTGTACATGTCTCTGTGAGATAAGGTCATGCCATAGAAATATGAAGAGAGAGAGAGGGGGGGGGCAAATGGGGGGGGAGAGCCGGGGGCGAGGGGAGAGAGAGGAAAAAGGAGAGAGAGGGGGAGTGAGAGAGAGAAACAGGGGAAGAGAGCGGAAGAGGGGAGAAGAGAGGGGTGAGAGGGGTGAGAGGGGGAGAGAGAGAGAGAGAGAGAGAGAGAGAGAGAGAGAGAGAGAGAGAGAGAGAGAGAGAGAGAGAGAGGAGAGAGAGAGAGCGAGAGAGAGAGAGAGGATTGGCAGACAGACAGACAAACGGACTGAGAAACAAAGACACAGAAAGATAAATGGACAGACAGATAAACAGACAGATTCTAAGAGACAGACCGAGATGATGAGGTTAATGGTGGTAATGAACACAGACTGGCTGGCAGACAGACAGACAGACGGACAGCTAGCTTATACACCCACATCACAAGTACATTACTATCTTTTTCTCATCAGAATCATTATCTTCTTATCATCCTAAGAATGGAGTACTAATCTCCTCTATGGAATATTATAGTCCTGTCCTCTCAATAAAGAAAACTGTAGTCTTGCCCTAACAGACAGGCAGACAGACTGAGAGACACAGACACAGACAGAAAGACAGACAGACTGAGAGACACAGACACAGACAGACAGACAGACAGATTGAGAGACAGAGACACAGACAGAAAGAGGGACAGACTGAGAGACAGAGACACAGACAAAAAGACAGACAGAGAGTCAAACAGATAGAGAGAGACAGGCACACAGAGATAGACAGACAGACAGACAGACAGACAGACAGACAGACAAGCAGACTGACAGTGTTAGTTTATACACCCACATCACAAGTATATTGTCATCTTGTTCTCTTCAGAATAATTGTCCTCTTGTCATCTTGAGAACGGGGTATTTATCTCCTCTATAAAATACTATAGTCCTTTCCTCTCTAAAAAGAACATTGTTGTCCTATTTCAACAGAGAGGTAGACAGACTGAGAGATAGAGACACAGACCGAGAGTAAGACAGACAGAGACAGACAGACAGACAGACAGACAGACAGACACAGACAGACAGACAGAAAGACAGACTGACAGACTGACAGACTGATAGACAGTGTTAGCTTATACACCCACATCACAAGTATTTGTTGCCATATTTTTTTCTTTTCAGAATAATTGTCCTTTTACCATCTTACGAATGGTGTACTAATCTCATCTATAGGACTTTGTAATCCTGTCCTCTTAAAAAATGAATATTGTACTCCAATCCTTTTAAAGGCAGTGTTGTATTATCCTTCAAACAATGTTGTAATCCTGCCCTTTTAAAAGTAGTGTTACGATATGTTATCATACTAATGATATTGTAATCCTGCCCTTTGAAAAGTAGTGTTATGTTATCATACTAATATTTCAGTCCTGCCCTTTTAAAAGTAGTGTTGTGTTATCATACTAACAATATATGCCTGCCCTTTTAAAGTTTTACAGTTTAACCTCTTAGGAATATTGTGATCTTACCATTTTATAAATATTCTAGTGTGTTATCCTCTTTACAATTTTGGAGTATTATTCTTTTATAAAGATTTCAACCCTTGGTTTAAACAGATTTCATTCACAAAAAGTGTCACAAAAATACAATACACCTTGACAGGTCAACAAGTCAACTTATAATAGTCCTGTCATATTTACGCACATACATATATTTTGACGGATGACTTTACATTACAACGGATGACATACATAGTATACCAACATCAACAGCTGCATATATATATCGAAGCAGTTGAGCAGACCTAAATGAAAGAATCGTTTCCATTGGATACGTGACATACCAACGAGTCAGCTGTTTGAAACTTTTCAAAAAATGTATACAATAATGAAGGATTGCAAAAATAGATTAGAAAGGTCATCAAACTTTTTATAATAATGATAATGTATTAATGATAATGATAATGATGTGTATGATTCTATCGATCACAATGACGAAAATAATAGTTGTTACAAGGAGAAGAGTGAAGTGAAAATGTGTTGGGAAAGGTATATCAAAAAGGGCGAGTAGAGAGAGAGAAAGAGGCAAGGGCAACTCTCTGTCTCCCTCTCTCTGCGTCTGCGTCTTCTGTCGTCTGTCTCTGTCTGTCTGTCTGTCTGTCTGTCTGTCTGTCTGTCTGTCTGTCTGTCTGTCTGTCTGTCTGTCTGTCTCTCTGTCTCTCTCTCTCTCTCTCTCTCTCTCTCTCTCTCTCTCTCTCTCTCTCTCTCTCTCTCTCTCTCTCTCTCTCTCTCTCTCTCTCTGCTGTGCTTATCTGTATCAGGAGATAAATGCATTCTTCTTTGAAGCCATTGCACACAGGCCGGAGGAGGAAACTGCAGGATTTCCTTCAGCTCTCCAAGTCTGGTGTTCAGGGGCTCAGCTTGCAGGAGTGTGAGGCAGCAGCCATCAGAACAAGTTTAGTGCACAAGGCAAAGCTGGGGGCTGCGGCACAGACACACTTTTAGGGATGGGCTTTGTTTGCTGAAATGTCTGTATTGTAACCATCCTTCACAACTCTGACTAAGAGAAAGAAAGTTGGAAAGAATGAAGGAAAAAGAAAGAAAGAAAGAGAGGGAAGGAAAGAAGAAAGAAAGAAAGAAAGAAAGAAGAAAGAAAGAAAGAAAAGAAAGAAAGAAAGAAAGAAAGAAGAGAAGAAAGAAAGAAAAAAAGAAAGAAAGAAAGACAGAAAGAAAGGAAGGAAGGAAGAAAGAAAGAGAGGAAGGAGAGAGAGAGAGAGAGGGGAGGAAAGAGAGAGAGAGAGAGAGAGAGAGAGAGAGAGAGAGAGAGAGAGAGAGAGAGAAGAGAGAGAGAGAGAGAGAGAGAGAGAGAGAGAGAGAGAGAAGAGAAGAGAGAGAGAGAGAGAGAAAAGAAAGAAAGAAAGAAGGAAAGAAAGAAAGAAAGAAAGAAAGAAAGAAAAAAGAAAGAAAGAAAGAAAGAAGAGAAAGATGTTGGCTGTGGCACAGACACACTTTTAGGGATGGGGTCTTTCAGAGGTGTTTTATTTACACCACTTTAACAAGAACGACAATTTTTTGTTTTAAAAAGAAGTAAAACAAAGAGATGATATATAGAAATTCTGCAAAGAAGGAAGGTGATGAAATCGGAGATATACAACACATATCTTATTTATTTCATTTATTCTACTCTTTATTTCGAGAATGGTGGAATAAGCATTCGTGCGCTTATTTTACATCCATTTCCCGTGTGTGTGTGTGTGTGTGTGTGTGTGTGTGTGTGTGTGTGTGTGTGTGTGTGTGTGTGTGTGTGTGTGTGTGTGTGTGTGTGTGTGTGTGTATGTGTGTTTGTGTGTGCGTGTGGTGTGTGTGTGTGTGTGTGTGTGTGTGTGTGTGTGTGTGTGTGTGTGTGTGTGTGTATGTGTGTATGTGCGAGTGTTTGAATAGCTGATGTTATGTATGTGATGGGATGGTAAGTAGATTACCTCCCATGCGATCAGAGCCTTGTCGCAGCATTGTATTACTAAATCCGGACACACCTGCGAATTGTGTGATGCTCTGTTTCCTTGGGTGGTGGTCAAAAACCCTCCATTGTATACATTTCGCCTTCATGGTACATGGTAGAATTAATGCCATCTCTTATTAGAGATCACATTCTAACCGTCTAGTTGTACCCACCCGAGATGCTGTGCAGAGATGGGACATCACAAATGCCCACTCTGTTTCATGTAGATACTGAAATACCCTGTGTTTACAAAGCAACACATTCAGGTAGTGTTGAAATAGCTGATATATTTATGGATATACTACGAGTTTCTGAGTTGACGGAGCAATGACGTCAGGAAGTGCTGAAATAGATATTTTTATTACGTAGATACTGAACTACCCTGTTTTCATAGAGCACCACAGTCAGGCAGTGATGAAATCGCTGGTGTCATGTTAATAATAAAATACCCTGTTTTCAAACAACACAGTTGGGCAGTGTTGAAATAGCTGATGTTATGTTGATACTGAAAATTAATACCCGGTTTTCAAACGACAACACAGTTAGGCAGTATTGAAATAGCTGATGTTATGTTGATACTGAAAATTAACACCCGGTTTTCAAACAACAACACAGTCAGGCAGTGTCGAAGAAGTTGATACTGAAATACCCTGTTTTCAAACAACAACACAGTCAGGCAGTGTGAAAATAGCTGAAATTAAGAAACACATGTAGATACTAAAATAACTCTTGTTCACATAGTAAAACATTAAGACTGTGCTTAAAAGGCTCATATTTAGAGAGAATTAACATACCCATGTCGATACTAAAATATCTTGTGTTCACGGGAAAAAAAAATCAATAAGACTGCGCTGAAATAGCTAATTGTTCATCAGAGAGTAGCAGAGTTAAGGAATTAGAGAGCGCAGACTCCACACTGATCTTTTCATGCCTGTCGGCCACAGACCACTGCTTTGCACCTGCCGTGTTCATCCCCCTTCTGAATGATGCATGGACCCACGACCTGCCCTGTGTGTATAGATTTTCAGGGCTGTCTGTTTTCCGCTTAATCTCTCTCTCTCTCTCTCTCTCTCTCTCTCTCTCTTCTCTCTCTCTCTCTCTCTCTCTCTCTCTCTCTCTCTCTCTCTCTCTCTCTCTCTCTCTCTCTCTCTCTCTCTCTCTCTCTCTCATCCTCTCTCTCTTCCTTCTCGTCTAACTTTTCTCTACATGTCAAAAAAAAAACAATCTTTATGTGGCAGAGAATTGATGCAAACTGTGTGCATCTGCTGCTGCTGCTGCTGCTGCTGCTGCTGCTGCTGCTGCTGCTGTGCTGCTGCTGCTGCTGCTGCTGTGATGCTGTGCTGTGCTGCTGATGATGATGTATGATGATGCTGATGATGATGATGATGATGGAAAAGTGGAGGTTCAGTATGGAGAGAAGGAAGAGGACGAAGATAATGACGAGGATGGTGATGATGATGCGTACTTGTTTGCCTGTGTTTGCATGCGTGCAGTGTGCGTACACGCGCACGTGCATGTGTGTGGGGGGTGTGGTGTGGTGTGTGTGTGGGTGTGGGTGTGTGTTTGCGTGTGTGTGGAGGGGGGAGTGTGTGCGTGCGTGCAGTGCGTGTATGTGATCTCTCAGGTAAATGTTGATTTAGTTCAGCCAAAGTCTGATTGCCCTCCGTATGTAGCTGTACATCTACACAAGATGAGCATTCACGATGACAATTCCGTCCTTCACTGGTGTCGGTTGGGTTGTGACACACCAAAGCACCCAGTATGCACTAAGGGCTTTACCTCTAAGCCAAGCCAGGTCGTGATGTGCATAAATATCTAGTCACTGGATTTCCAAACAGGTGTAGTAGAGCAACCTTGATGGAGATTCCACCCACGGCGATATGGCCATGAGAAAGCGGAGTACTGAAATCTGAGAAACTGGCAAAGATCGATGTGGAAAAAAACCGGATTTGAAACATCTTAGGTGCTGACACAAAGCATAATTATAACAAATACATGACTCATGACCGGAAACACCTCCACACGGCAAAGGAAGTGACGCAGAGCCAGTTCAATGGAGTCGGGACAGTGCTGGTGGTGACAGTGACAGTTATCTCCGTCTGTTTATTGACCCTGATGACTTTTTACTGATCAATCATGGCTGTTTGGCAGCTGATACTGGGTTGTGCTTCATGTTTCCCTGCTTAAACGATCACAGGGGCGGTGGTTTAAAGAAGACACAAGCAGGCCACTATGGTATGTGCAAAACAACCCAACAAAAAACCAAGACTGGTTACAAAACTAACTTCAGCAGAAACAAGTGCTGCTGGTTTAGAGGACTGCGTGGAATGAGGAAGGATGAAGCTTGTGACTTGAAACCCTATCAGTCCTGAAAGCCATGGTTTAAGATTAAGAGGTGCACAGCCACAAAAAGTGGGAAGTTGCTCTGTCTCTGTAGTCAAGAGTGACTCTTCCAGTGCTTTCCTCCACTGTGGCTGTACACACAGGCAGAGGATCAGCTATGCTCCATCAATTCTCCTAACTCCTTTCCAACGTGTTCATGTTTGTATGTATTCCAAAGAAACTGACAGACATGTGAGGTTATTTGTTTTTTTTGTGTTTTTTTCTCCTTTTTGTCTTGTAATATTTTTGTCTCTTTGCGTGTTACATCTCTCTCTCTCTCTCTCTCTCTCCTCTCTCTCTCTCTCTCTCTCTCTCTCTCTCTCTCTCTCTCTCTCTCTCTCTCTCTCTCTCTCTCTCTCTCTCTCTCTCTCATGCTGGTTTCATTCTTTTTCTTCCTGTCTTTTGTTTTAACTCTTTCTTGTTTTCTTTCTATCCGACTTCTTTCTTTCTTTCTTCTTCTTTGTCTTTCTTTCTTTCTGTCTTTCCATCTGTCTGTCTTTTCTTTGCTTTCTTCCATTCTTTGTTAGTTTCTCTATTTATCTCTCTCTCTCTCTCTCTCTCTCTCTCTCTCTCTCTCTCTCTCTCTCTCTTTCTCTCTCTCTCTCTCTCTCTCTCTCTTTCTCTCTATTCTCTCTATTTCTCCCTCTCTATTTCTCTCTCTATTTCTCTTTCTCTGCCTTCCCTTCTTTCTTTCTTTTTTTTTCTTTCTCTTTTTCTTCCTTTCCTCTCTTTCTTTCTTTTTTCTTCCCTTCATTCTTTCCATCTTTCTTTCTCTCAGTCAGAGTTGGTGAAGGATGGTTACAATGCAGACATTTCAGCAAACAAAGCCCATCCCTAAAAGTGTGTCTGTGCCGCAGCCTACGCTTTGCCTTGTGCACTAAACTTGTTCTGATGGCTGCTGCCTCATCCACTCCTGCAAGCTGAGCCCCTGAACACCAGACTTGGAGAGCTGAAGGAAATCCTGCAGTTTCCTCCTCCGGCCTGTGTGCAATGGCTTCAAAGAAGAATGCATTTCTCTCTCTGCTGAGACAGATCAGCAGACAAAGAGAGAGAGAGAGAGGAGGGCGGGAGAGAGAGAGAGAGAGAGAGAGAGAGAGAGAGAGAGAGAGAGAGAGAGAGAGAGAGAGAGAGAGAGAGAGAGAGAGAGAGAGAGAGAGAGAGAGAGAGAGAGAAGAGAGAGAGAGAGAGAGAGAGAGAGAGAGATGGGGAGGTAGAGAGAGAAGAGAGAAGGAAGAAGAAGAGAGAGAGAGAAGGACAGACAGACAGAGAGAATGGAGGAGAGAGACATAGAGGAGAGAGAGAGAAAGATAGAGAAGAGAGAGAGAGAGAGGGGTGAGGGGAGTGAGGAGAGAAAAAGAAATGGAAAGAGAGAGAAAATGGACAGACAGACAGACAGAAGACAGACAGAACAGGCAGACAGAAGAGAAGTAGGGGGGAAGAGACAGAGAGCAGAATAGAAGACAGACGACAGACGACAGACAACACGTGGCAGACAGACAGAGAACTAGGCAAGATCCAGAACCAAAGACCTGCCTGCACGACGTGTGGAGAAATGGTGCTAATAGACACCAGAGAATGAAACGTGCTTAGAAGGTCTAAAGACAGTATGATTTGTATGTTGTTAGCGTAGTGTGTGTGTGTGTTGTTGTGTGTTTGTGGTTGTGCTGTATGTGTGTGTGTGTTGTGTGTGTTGTGTTGTGTTGTGTGTGTGTGTGTGTGTGTGTGTGTGTGTGTGTGTGTGTGTGTGTGTGTGTGTCTGTGTCTGTGTCTGTGTCTGTGTCTGTGTGGTTTATTATTCTTTTTTATTTTACTTTTTATATCGAGGATAATGGAATAAGCACTCTTGTGCTTTTTTTACATCCAGTCCCCGTGTGTATGCAGTTTTGTAAATATTGCATCTGTTCCCACCGGCACACGATGGCCTAATCTTACGAAAAGCGGAACAGGATTTAACGTGTGCGCAAGATGTTCTGCGTGCGATCGCACACGGGGCCTAGGTTTAAAGTTTCATCCAAAGGACATTTGGGGAGAGTGGAGTCAGCAATGATGTTAACTCCAGGAGAAAAATCTCCTCGACCGGACTCGAACCCGGGTCGTCAAATTGCCAGCGCAATGTTCTGACCACTAGGCTATCCGTCCTATTATGACTCTGTGTGTATGTGTGTGGTTTATATGTGTGTGTAAGTGTCTGCATGTGTTTGTGTGTGTATGGGTGTGCGTGTGCGTGTGTGTGTGCGTGTGCGTGTGCGTGTGCGTGTGTGTGTGTGTGTGTGTGTGTGTGTGTGTGTGAGTGTGTGTGTGTGTATGAGTGTGTACGTGTATGTGTGTGCGTGGTTAACTTAGAAGAGGTATTGCTGACATTCTGAATAAAAAGCACTCCATAAAGACACTGTCCAGTGCACTAAAGTATGAAAGATGCAACAGGTACTGCTGAACATGATTAAACACTTCCTCTATGACTGCACATCCTTCAACTAGGCCAAACTTCTTATCAGCTTGTCAATTTACATATATACTCTGCTTTCAGAGGCTTTGTTTGGTTCCACTTAGGTATACATACGGGAAATAATCATATGCATAACAAAGATATTGAGACAAAATTGGGAAAAATTACGAACATAGGGCAATATATGCAGACCTTTTGGAAATACGTGTACACATAAGGAATACTTACAGACATAAGGAAAATACTTACAGACGTAATGGAAATAATTACAGACATAATAGAAATACTTGCATACGTAAGGGAAATACAGACATAAAGGAGATACTTATACGCATCAGGGAAATACATTTATCAGGGAAATACTTACAAACGTAAGGGAAACACTTATACACTTAAATAGAATACTTACGGACACAGGGGAAATACGTACAGACATAAGGGAAATGTGTATACACATAGGGGAAATACTTACAGACGTAAGGCAAATACAGACATAATTTTAAAAAAAACCAGACATAAGGGAAATACATACAGACATAGGGGAAATACTTACAAACATAGAGGAAATATTTACATACGTAAGGGAAATTCAAACATAAGGGAAAACCATCTACACATAAGGGAAATACTTACAGTCATAGGGGAAATACGTGTACACATAAGGGAAATAATTTACACATAAGTGAAAATGCTCACAGACATAAGGGAAATACGTGTACACAAAAGAAAAACAATATACACACAAGGGAAATACTTTTATTGAGTATTTACTTCGATGCACATTGCAAATATTTATACACATAAATGAAATATAACAATTAGGGAAATACTTCTACATCATTAAAAGGAAAATACTACCAACATAAAGTAAATCTTTATAGATAAAAGAAAAACCTGCTAAGGGAAATACATATAGACATAAGGGACGATTTACAGAAATAAGGGAAGCGCTATAGACACAGGGGAAATCTTTACAGACATAAGAGAAATACTGATAGTCATAAACGCAAACTTTATAATATCGATAAAAAAAGACTTATACACGTGTGGAAAACACTTATAGACATGAGTTGAATTCTCATAGACATGTAGGAAACATAGACAATTGGAAAATACTCATTAACATGAGTTGAATTCTCAGACATGTTGGAAATACTTAGGCATTTGGAAAACATTCATAGATTTGAGTTGAATTCTCAGACATGTCGGAAATCGGTTTAGGCATTTGGGAAGTACTCATAGACACGAGGCAAATTCCTATAGACATGTTGGAAATATTTATAGATCTGCATGAGGAAAAGATTCATAACCACAAAGAGAATACCGTCTTTTTTGTTTGTGCTCTACCAGATTTTTTTTAAGCAAGTGCAGCAGGAACAATCTCTACATATTAATTTCCGCCATTCTCTTTCCAGTTGACGTCCCTGCCTAGTTTCTTCTTGTTTTTTCGTTGCAGACGTAGTCAGGAAAAAACACAACAGCACCATCCTGTGAAACTCCTGCTGGCTGAAGGTGAAGCGGAACCATCTGCTTGGCAGGTGACTGGGCACTGATTTCATTATTTCCTCATGCCGACCTCCCCCACAGGATTTATTGATTTGCATTGAAAGAGGCCAGTCATGTTTTTTTTTAATTGTATTGTTGAATAAAATTGATATCTAAGATATAAAATAAATCACACACACGGACACGTGTACACACACATACCCTAGCGAGCGGACGCGCACACACAGACACAGACACACACGCACGCACGCATACACACACACACACATACACACACATGCGCGCGCACGCCTACCAAACAGCATAAATCAAGACACTGTCTGATTAAAAAAAAAAACAACACCAAAACCCAAAGAGATAAGAAGAGGAAAACAACTAACAAACTAGCAGAGCTATTTTGTCAGAGCTGTACTCCTAATCACCCGTGAAGTAACTATCTGGCAAATTATCAACAACAAACATCCTAATTCACCTTTATGAAGTGCAATGTTGTGCCTATGATGTTGAACTAAAGCTGTCTTCTCTTTCTGAAGACAGCTTGTGTCAAACTTAATAAAGCAAACAGTGCACCACTCTCATTGACAGATGAGCAAACCAGCCAAAAAGGTCTCTTCCTTCATCATCTAGCACCATACCCCATGATCAAGTCAAGTCAAGTCAAAAACACTTTAATTATCCCATGAATGGCAATTACAATACTGAAAGGCATAGCCATACCAATCATATTCTCGAAAGACACAATAAAGCTACATTTCATATTTGTTTAAGCATTCAAGATAACATCAAATTAAAAGTGTCACAAACACACACACACACACACACACACACACACACACACACACACACACACACACACACACACACACACACACAAACATCCCACAACACTACACTACACACACCACACACACACAACACTACATACATACATACATATAAAAACATCATCTTTACTAATTACATCATACATACATACATTACTACTTACTTACATACAACACACACAAACATACATACATACTAATACACACATACACATACACACACACACAACATACAACAACAACACAACAACAACATCAACATACACATCACACCAACGCACACAGCACGCAACACACATCACCATCATCACCACAACCACTACCATCACCACCATAAGCAACCAACAGCAACAACCATAACGACATCGCACACCTAAACGAATAGCATTGAAAATTCAGCAGAAACGAAAGCACATGCAAGACCACCAGACCACCACAGTGTGTGTGTGTGTGGTGTGGTGTGTGTGTGTGTAGGTAGGTGTGTGTGTGTGTGTGTGTGTGTGTGTGTGTTGTGTGTCTGTGTGTGTTGTGTGTGTGTCTGTGTGTCGTGTGTTGTGTTGTTGTTGTGTCTGTGTGTGTTGTGTGTGTGGTTGTGTGTCTGTGTGTGTGTATGTGTGTCTGTGTGTGGTGTGTCTGTGTGTGTGTATGTGTGTGTGTGTCGTGGTGTGTGTGTCTGTGTGGTGTGTGTGTGTGGAGAAATCGGCCAGAGAGAAGGAGAGTGAAGGAAAGGGCAGGTAATGTGGCAAGAGCTACAGTAGGTCAGAAACAACAGGTGACAGAAAGCAAGAAACAGATGATAAGTTAAAAGAGATGATAAAAAACAAAAGGTTAAAACATATAATATAAAACAGAACATATGAAACAGATTATCAGTTAAAAGAAATTATACGAAACAGAAGACTAAAACATATGCTGGTCAGAAGTCAACACAGGGAAACTCAGACAGCAGAGGGAGGTGCTACAACACAAGACAGCAGAGGGAGGTGCTACAACACAAGACAATAGAGGGAGGTGCTACAACACAAGACAGCAGAGCTAGGGAGGTGCTACAACACAAGACAGCAGAGAGAGGTGCTACAGCACAAGACAGCAGAGGGAGGTGCTACAACACAAGACAGCAGAGGGAGGTGCTACAACACAAGACAACAGAGGGAGGTGCTACAACACAAGACAACAAAGGGAGGTGCTACAACACAAGACAACAGAGGGAGGTGCTACAACACAAGACAGCAGAGGGAGGTGCTACAATACAAGACAGCAGAGCTAGGGAGGTGCTACAACACAAGACAGCAGAGCTAGGGAGGTGCTACAACACAAGACAGCAGAGGGAGGTGCTACAACACAAGACAGCAGAGCTAGGGAGGTGCTACAACACAAGACAGCAGAGGGAGGTGCTACAACACAAGACAGCAGAGGGAGGTGCCACAACACAAGACAGCAGAGGGAGGTGCTACAACACAAGACAGCAGAGGGAGGTGCTACAACACAGGACAACAGAGGGAGGTGCTACAACACAAGACAGCAGAGGGAGGTGCTACAATACAAGACAGCAGAGGGAGAGTGTGTCATACAGCATGTTCAGGGGTCTCTCCTCTCCTCTCTTCTCCTCTCTTCTTCTCTCCTCTCCTGTCCTCTCCTCTACTCTACTCCTCTTCTCTTCTCCTCTCCTTTCCTCTCTTCTTCTCTCTTGTTTTCTCATCTCGTTTCCTCTCCTCTCCTCTTCTTTTCTCTCCTCTTCTTTTCTCTCCTCTTGTCTCCTCTTCTCTCATCTCTTCTTTTCTTCCTCTACTCTCCTCTTTTCTCGTCTCGTCTCCTCTCCTTTCCTCTCCTCTCTTCTCCTATCCTCTTCTCTTTTCTCTCCTCTCCTGTCCTTTCCTCTCCTCTCCTCTCGTCTCTTCAACTCTCCTCTCCTCTCCTTTCCTCTAATCTCCTCTTTGCTCTCCTCTCCTCTACTTGCCCATCCTGTTTTCCACACACCACTGGTCTGCACCTGCCGTGTTCATCCCCCTTCTGAATGATGCATGGACTCACAACCTGCCCTGTGTGTATAGATTTTTAGGAATATGCCGGATGTGTGTCTTTGTTTTCTCTCTCTCTCTCCTCTCTCTCTCTCTCTCTCTCTCTCTCTCTCTCTCTCTCTCTCTCTCTCTCTCTCTCTCTCTCTCTCTCTCTCTCTCTCTCTCTCTCCTGTCTCTCTCTGTCTCTCTCTCTCTGTCTGTCTGTCTGTCTGTCTGTCTGTCTGTCTGTCTGTCTGTCTGTCTGTCTGTCTCTCTCTCTCTCTCTCTCTCTCTCTCTCTCCTCTCTCTCTCTCTCTCTCTCTGTATCTCTGTGTCTCTCTCTGTGTCTCTGTGTCTCTGTGTCTCTGTGTCTCTCTCTTTCTCTCGCTCCCTCTCTCTCACTCTCTCTCTGTCTCTCTCTGTCTCTCTGTCTCTCTGTCTCTGTCTCTGTCTCTGTCTCTCTCTCTCTCTCTCTCTCTCTCTCTCTCTCTCTCTCTCTCTATCTATCTATCTATCTATCTATCTATCTATATGTCTATCAACCCCCACCCCACCCCCTGTCCGTTGTCTTTGAAGTCGGAATCTGTGATTCCTTTATCTCTTCATCTTCAACCAGTCTCATGATCATCCCCTTTTCTTTTTCTTCTTGATCCTTTTTGTATCAATGTTATCTTTGTCTGTTGTTGTACCTGTCTGCCTCCCTACCCGCCTGTCTGCCTGCCTGTCTGTATGTCTGTCTTCCTGCCTGTATTCCTGTATGTGTGTATGTCTGTCTGCTTGCCTGTCTGTCTGGGTGCCTGCCTGCCTGCCTGCCTGCCTGCCTGTCTGCCTGCCTGCCTGCCTGCATGCATGCATGCATGCATGCATGCCTGCATCTTGTTACAACTGATTTCCAAAGGGGCTGGAATTCTTCGTGCCATCTGTTCATGTTCTGTCTATCAATGATTCTGTCAATGATTCTGTTAATGATTCTGTTAAGTGTTCTGTCTGTCAATGATTCTGTAAGTGTTCTGTCTGTCAATGATTCTGTTAGTGTTCTGTCTGTCAATGATTCTGTTCGTGTTCTGTCTGTCAATGATTCTGTTCGTGTTCTGTCTGTCAATGATTCTGTCAATGATTCTGTCAGTGTTCTGACTGTCAATGATTATGTTAGTGTTCTGTCAGTCAATAATTGATAAATGAGACAGACTCTAAAAAACCGATATCTGAGACAGATCCCATAAACTGATATCTGAGACAGCTTCCATAAACTGATATCTGATACAGCTTTCATAAACTGATATCTGATACAGCTTTCATAAACTGATATCTGATACAGCTTTCATAAACTGATATCTGATGCAGCTTTCATGAACTGATATCTGATGCAGCTTTCATAAACTGATATCTGATGCAGCTTTCATAAACTGATATCTGAGACAGCCTCCATTAAACTGATATCTGAGACAGCTTCCACTAAACTGATATATGAGACAGCTCCCACGAAATAGGTCAAAGTGGTTTTTTTCTTTTAAGTTGAAAGAGATGACACAAACACGTTTGGCAAAAAACAGGATCCATGACCGGAAACACCTCCACACGGCAAAAAAGGAAGTGACGCAGGGACAGTTCAATGGAGTCAGTCAGGACAGTGCTGGTGGTGGTGACAGTGACAGTGACATCTCAGTCTGTTTATTGACCCTGAAGACTTTCTGCTGAGCTGAGCAGTTATGGCTGTTTGGCAGCTGACAGCGGGCTGCACTGTCTGTCGTCAGTGTCTGTGGGATTGATCCCAGGCGTGGTCGGTTGAACAAAGAAGAAACAAGAAGCAGGCCATCATAATTTTATGAACAAAAACTGGGAGGTCGATGAATGCACTCCAAGACTGCATGACTGTATGCCATCGCGAACTGCTGTGTGAAGTTGTAGGTGGAGAGGGGGGAGGGGGAGAGGGCGGAGGTAGGGATGACAAGTCATGAGGCCCTGGTCACTGAGTGCTGGACACCTCAACGTCTGTCATTCCTATAATTATATCGGCGATTGGTCAGCGGCTAAAACAATGGACGTGACCGGTGTGTAACTACAGCAAACCAGGCATCGAGCATTCACCTGTGCATGTATTTGCAGAAGTGGTGTGTGTGTGTGTGTGTGTGTGTGTGTGTGTGTGTGTGCGAGCGCACGTGCGTGTGTGTGTGCGTGTGTGTGTCTGTGTCTGTGTGTGACAGACCGGCAGACAGACAGCAAGACAGACAATGAACAGACATAGACACACACGCAAAAAGATAGATTAAAGACAGACGGACACAGGCAAAAAGCTGGACCAGCAGAGACAGGGACAGGCAATCCGACAAAAAAACCTCGATGGCAGCTGTCCCCGTAGTCCTTGACTTATGTGTTCCCAGTACCCTCTATAAAGAAGTTATTACATAGGACAGGCTTCAGACAATGGCCAGAACTACGTGTCCATTTCTGAAAGCACACAGGGGCCAGGCCTGCCACCAGATGCATGTCCACGTCTGGTGTGTAGCCAGTGTCTGCCACTTTACTGACCCATGTCCACGTCTGGTGTGTAGTCAGTGTCTGCCATCTGACTGACCCATGTCCACGTCTAATGTGTAGCCAGCGTCTGCCATTTTGCTGACCCATGTCCACGTCTAATGTGTAGCCAGCGTCTGCCATTTTACTGACCCATGTCCACGTCTAATGTGTAGCCAGCGTCTGCCATTTTACTGACCCATGTCCACGTCTAATGTGTAGCCAGTGTCTGCCATTTTACTGACCCATGTCCACGTCTAATGTGTAGCCAGCTTCTGCCATTTTACTGACCCATGTCCACGTCTGGTGTGTAGCCAGCGTCTGCCATTTTACTGACCCATGTCCACGTCTAATGTGTAGCCAGCGTCTGCCATTTTACTGACCCATATCCACGTCTGGTGTGTAACCATTGTCTGCCATTTTACTGACCCATGTCAACGCCTGCTGTGTAGCCAGTGTCTGCTGTACAGTGCTTAGCTCAGCCTGCAGTGAAGTGGATTGGTGGTTTAGAGGTAGCGCACCTGACTAGAAAGCAAAACGTCTGGGTTCGAAATGTGCGGTGGTTTGATCGCCGTTTGATCACAATATGTATTGTGTCAGTGTGTGTGTGTGTGTGTGTGTGTGTGTGTGTGTGTGTGTGTGTGTGTGTGTGTGTGTGTGTGTGTGTGTGTGTGTATGTGTTTGTGTGTTTGTGTGTATGTGTGTGTTTGTGTGTGTGTGTATGTGTGTGTTTGTGTGTCTGTGTGTGTGTGTTTGTGTGGTGTGTGTGTATTTGTGTGTGTGTGTGTGTGTGTGTGTGTAAACTCTACAATGTGACAAGATACCATGGCTTAGTGTGTGTGCGTGGGGCGTGCGCGCACAGGCGCGTTCGTGTGTGAAACAACAATAAAGTAATAATTGATCTATCAGTGTAGTAGTGCGCTATGATTATGCAGCATACCAGAAGTCTGTAACTCAGTGCGCACACACACACACACACACACACACACACACACATGCACACACACACATACACACACGCACAAACGCATGCACTCACTCACCCACGCACGCACGTACATACGCGCGCGCGCACACACACACACACACGCACGCACGCACACACACACACACACACACACACACACACACACACACACACACACACACAGTGGGTATTCCAGTTCACCACCTAACATCAAAGCTGACGGCACACTGACCACACCATTGTATATTTTATTGTTAAAAATTGCCATGCCTTAATCATGTTGTAGTTAAATATTGATGAAATGATCGTTGTAACTAGATATTTGGCACGATGAAAAAAAGCATATTTTCATCACTTATTCAATGTAGCATCTGGAAATAAAAAATTGACTTTGACTTCGACTTGTTCCATAGCTGTACGGCAGAGGAAGGAACGGTGTCGGAAAGAAAGTCACTTTGCTGACAAAAGTACGGTCACTTCTATCATGCTGGCCTTTCTTAGAATTCATTTGGCTATTTTTTTAAAATTTGTTAATTCCGTTCTTCCCTCTTTATCCCCCCCCTCTCTCTCTCTCTCTCTCTCTCTCTCTCTCTCTCTCTCTCTCTCTCTCCTCTCTCTCTCTCTCTCTCTCTCTCTCTCTCTCTCTCTCTCTCTCTCTCTCTCTCTCTCTCTCTCTCTTTTTACTCTCTATTCTGTCCTTCCTTAATTTTTTTTATTTGTTTGTTCCTACCATATTTTCTGTCTTCCTTTTTTGTATTTCCTTTCTTTATGTCTTGTCTTTCTTTCTCTCTTTCTTCTTTGCTTTTTTTCCTGGCTTTCGTTCTTTCTTCCGTTCTTTCACCCTCATCTCTGCCTCCTTATCTATAAACAAGGACCAGAAACCTTTGTCTAGTTTGTTGAGAGTAGTTGTTATCAATGGCTGATATTGACGGCGGTATTGACATCCTACCGCATGCCTTGCCTGCAAGAGGCGCCCTGCATATAGCAGCATCCTCATCAATAACTGCCTGTCTCTCTTCTGTACATGCACGAGGAATAGGAAAAGTGAATGTACTATGAACACATGGTGATCACACACGATTTGATGTGAAGCTACTGTGAATACATGGTGATCACAAACGATTAGATATGAAGCTACTATGAATACATCGTGATCAGAAACGATCAGATGTAAAGGTACTATGAATACATCGTGATCAGAAACGATCAGATGTAAAGGTACTATGAATACATCGTGATCAGAAACGATCAGATGTAAAGCTACTATGAATACATCATTATCAGAAACGATCAGATGTAAAGGTACTACGAATGCATCAGTATCAGATACGATCAGATGTAAAGGTACTATGAATACATCGTGATCACAAACGATTAGAATGAATAAAGGAAGGTAAAGGGAGGACACAAGAAGTAAGGAA
>CM060317.1:44519164-44521664 GCA_030674155.1 Stramonita haemastoma | reverse complement strand
CAGGGCAGGGTAGGGCAGGTAGGCAAGGCAGGGTAGGAAAGGCAGGGCAGGGCAAGGCAGGGCAGGGCAGGGCAGGGCAGGGCAGGGCAGGGCAGGGCAGGGTAGGCAAGGCAGGGTAGGAAAGGCAGGCAGAGCAAGGCAGGGCAGGGCAAGGCAGGGTAGGAAAGGCAGGGCAGGGCAAGGCAGGGCAGGGTAGGAAAGGCAGGGCAGGGCAAGGCAGGGCAGGGTAGGAAAGGCAGGGCAGGGCAGGGCAGGGCAGGACACAGCAGGGTAGGAAAGGCAGGGCAGGGTAGGAAAGGCAGGGCAGGGCAAGGCAGGGCAGGGTAGGAAAGGCAGGGCAGGGCAAGGCAGGGCAGGGTAGGAAAGGCAGGGCAGGGCAGGGCAGGACACAGCAGGGTAGGAAAGGCAGGGCAGGGTAGGAAAGGCAGGGCAGGGCAAGGCAGGGCAGGGTAGGAAAGGCAGGGCAGGGCAAGGCAGGGCAGGGTAGGAAAGGCAGGGCAGGGCAGGGCAGGACACGGCAGGGTAGGAAAGGCAGGGCAGGGTAGGAAAGGCAGGGCAGGGCAAGGCAGGGCAGGGCAGGGCAAGGCAGGGTAGGAAAGGCAGGGCAGGGCAAGGCAGGGCAGGGTAGGAAAGGCAGGCAGGGCAAGGCATGGCAGGGCAGGGTAGGAAAGGCAGGGCAGGGCAGGGCAGGACACGGCAGGGTAGGAAAGGCAGGGCAGGGCAAGGCAGGGCAGGGCAAGGCAGGGTAGGAAAGGCAGGGCAGGGCAAGGCAGGGCAGGGTAGGAAAGGCAGGGCAGGGCAGGGCAGGGTAGGAAAGGCAGGGCAGGGCAAGGCATGGCAGGGTAGGAGAGGCAGGGCAGGGCAGGGCAGGACATGGCAGGGTAGGAAAGGCAGGGCAGGGTAGGAAAGGCAGGGTAGGAAAGGCAGGGCAGGAAAGGCAGGGCAAGGCAGGGCAGGGTAGGGAGGAAAGCAGCTGATCCTGTGACTGCAGCAGTGCACATCCCTGTCCTGGGGGAGGGGGGAAGCAGGCGGACTCTCTGCCAACTAACCTCTGCCAGTCCTGCCACACTGTCTGCCTGCTCTTCTTCCCGGGGCTCATTTCTCTGTGCGGTCACCTGGTTCCTCGGTGGGTTGGTTTGTTGGTGGATTGATTGGGCTGGTTAGATGGTTAGTTCATTGGTGGGTTGGTTGGTGGGTTGATTCGTTGTTGGGTTGGTTGGTTGTGTGGGTGGGTGGGTGGGTAGGTTGGTTGGCTGGTTGGGTGGGTGGGTGATGGTGGGTGGGTGGGTGAGTAGGTGATTGGTGGTTGGTGGGTTGGTGGGTTGGTTGGTTGGTTGGTTGGTTGGTGGATTGGTTGGTTGGTTCGTTCGTTCGTTCGTTGGTGTGTGGATTGGTTTGGTTGGTTGGGTTGGTGGGTGGGTGGGTTTGTTTGTTCGCTGGTTGGTTGGTTGGTTGGTTGGTTGGTTGGTTGGTTGGTTGGTTGGTTGGTTGGTTGGTTGGTTGGTTGGTTGGTGGGTGGGTGGGTGGGTGGTTGAATGGTTGGTTGGTTGAATGGTTACTTGGTTGTTTCGTTGGTGATTGGATGGTTGATTGGTTGGATTGTTTGATCGTTGGTTGGTTGGTTGGCTGATAAGTGAGCTAGTTGGCAGGCCAGCTAGCTAGGTTGTTGGTTGGTGATTAATTCTTATCTTGTTTTTGTTTTCAAAAATAGTAAATATACTGACTGGTTCGTAGAGGCGCAAACACGTGTTTGTGTGTGTGTGTGTGTGTGTGTGTGTGTGTGTGTGTGTGTGTGTGTGTGTGTGTGTGTGTGTGTGTGTGTGTGTGTGTGTGTGTGTGTTGTGTGTTTGTAGGGGGGTGTTTGTGTGAGTTTGAGTGTGTGTGTGTGTGTTTGTGTGCGCGCGCGTGTGTGTGTGCGTGTGTGTTTGTGTATGTGTGTGTTTGTGTATGTGTGTGTTTGTGGGTGTGTGTGTGTTTGTGGGTGTTTGTGTGTGTGTGTGTGTGTGTTTGTGTTATATGTGTGTGTGTGCGTGCGTGCGCGCGTGCGTGTGGGGGGGGTGAGAGAGATTGAAGAACGCTGGTTTGCTTGTAGGTGTCGGTTTGAAAGTGTTGTATTTCCTTACCCCTTCTCAGCTTCTCTTGAAGTATTGATTCTTAACTTTTCCTTCTCTCTCTCTCTCTCTCTCTCTCTCTCTCTCTCTCTCTCTCTCTCTCTCTCCTCTCTCTCTCTCTCTCTCTCTCTCTCTCTCTCTCTCTCTCTCTCTCTCTCTCTCCTTCAAAAGCTAATGTCACAATATAAAAGGGAATGTTTTTGTTTCATTAACAACAATGTTTGAATCTTTACTTTGAAGTATGCAGAAACAGAAAGATATGATACGTACGGATCATAATACAAGTGTTTTTGAAAAAGGAGAGTATGTTGAATCTGTCGAAACATAGTTACTGTTCTCGGGTGACCATCACACTGAGAAGATTGAATGTTTTGCCACTCAGTAACAAT
>CM060317.1:44506664-44514164 GCA_030674155.1 Stramonita haemastoma | reverse complement strand
TGCCTCATGGGACATGCCCTGCTTCTTAACTCCTTCACTCAGTAACCTTTGTCTTTGCTGGGTTGGTTAAAGAATTCTTTCAGGTTCTGTGCGTGCATGTGTGTGTGTTTTGTGTTGTTGTGTTGTTGTTGTTGTTGTGTGTGTGTGTGTGTGTGTGTGTGTGTGTGTGTGTGTGTGTGTGTGTTGTCGTTGTTTGTGTGTGTGTGTGGTGTGTGTGTGTGTGTGTGTGTGTGTGTGTGTGTGTGTGTGTGTGTGTGTGCGTGTCTGTGTCTGTGTCTGTGTCTGTGTCTGTGTCTGTGTCTCAGTCTGTGTCTGTGTGCCTGTGTATGTATGTGTGTGTGTGTGTGTGTGTGTGCGTGCGCGCGCGTGCTGAGTGTGTGTTGGTGTGTGTGTGTGGTGTGGTGTGTGTGGTATGTATGTGAGAGAGAGAGAGAAATTCAGAGAGTGTGTTACGAGCGTGTTGTGTGTATGTATAATGTGTGTGTGTGTGTGTGTGTTGTGCGTACGTATATGTGTACGTGTATGCAGTTATGCATGTGCTGTGTCATTTTTCTTCTGTTTGTGTTTTTCAAGCTAGGAATGCTTTTTCAAGGCAAGGAACAATGTCTTTGATTTTGCTACCGTATACACTGACACGACATCAACGACAACGAAAGTACGTCCATTCAACTACCACTTTATGTCACAGTGACTGTGCTGGGCAATAGTGTTCAAAGTGTCCATTCAGCAATGCATGCAAGTCAACACGCCATCATTATTGGCACTGACAAAAAAGCTCTGACAGGCAGACATTCATAGACACTGTCATTTTTCATTGCAATTGTTTCTATGACATCATTATTGGCACTGACAAGCAGTCATAGACATTGCGTTATTGTTTAATGCAATATTTACATGACATCGTCGATGGCACTGGCAGGCAGTCATAAGACATTGTGTCATTCCCAATGCAATGTCCACACATTATCATCGATGGTACTGACAGAAATGCCAGTGACTTGACTTCTCCTCTCGCTTCCCGTGGAGTCATCTGGTGACTTCACTTCAGGTCCAGACAGTCTGCCTTGGCATAGTTCAACCTGGCGGAGTCCATCCCCGCCTAGGCTGTAGATTGCATGCTGGGCATGTATATGTCACTGCACTGCCTTCTGGGAAAGAGGTGGTTGCTTCTGTTTGATTCAGCAATATTGCACACAGAAAGAGGTGGGTTTTTCAAATTAATTCACCGATACTACACAGAAAGAGGTGTGTTTCTTCAATTTGATTCAACGATATTACACACAGAAAGAGGTGGATTTTTTCAGTTTGATTCAGCGATATTACACACAGAAAGAGGTGTGTTTTCTTCAATATTTGATTCAACGATATTACACACAGAAAAGGTGGGTTTCTTCATTTGATTCAACGATATTACACACAGAAAGAGGTGTGTTTCTTCAATTTGATTCAGCGATATTGCACAGCAAGAGGTGGGTGTTCAGTTTAATTCAGTGATATCATACACAGAAAGTGATGTTTTCTATCAGACAAAGAAAGAACTTTATTTTTTCAGTTTCATGTGTTTTGATATTCAATTATATCAGACAAAAAAAAAATGTATTTTTCAGTTTGATGTCTGTTGATATTCAATGCTCAGACAAAAAAAGACTGTATTTTTCAGTTTGATGTATGTTGATATTCAATTATATCAGACAAAGAAAGAACTGTAATTTTTCAGTTTGATGTAT
Source organism: Stramonita haemastoma (assembly GCA_030674155.1). Lineage (NCBI taxonomy): Eukaryota > Metazoa > Mollusca > Gastropoda > Neogastropoda > Muricidae > Stramonita > Stramonita haemastoma. Next base: position 44,512,437 of record CM060317.1, on the reverse strand, counting down.
GTTGATATATCAATTTATATCAGACAAAGAAAGAACTGTATTTTTCAGTTTGATGTATTTGATATTCAAATTATATCAGACAAAGAAAGAACTGTATTTTTCAGTTTGATGTATGTTGATATTCAATTATATCAGACAAAGAAAGAACTTTATTTTTCAGTTTGATGTATGTTGATATTCAACGATATCAGACAAAGAAAGAATTGTATTTTTCAGTTTGATATCTTTTGATATTTAATTATATCAAAGAAAGAAAGAAACGCGTTCTTCAGTTTTATGTCTGTTGATATTCAGTGATATTAGACAAAGAAAGAAATGCACTCTTCAGTTTTATGTCTGTTGATATTGTGTGATGTTAGACAAAGAAAGAAATGTGTTTTATGTCTAATGTCTGTTCACAATCAGCGATGTTAGACAAAAGGGAGGAGTGGTTCGTAAAGCGTGTGCAAGATGTCATTCTCTTGCTTGACAATAATTGTGTAGAAAAACAATGCTCGTTGTACATATTACAATCGTGGGTTGAAACCCCCCCCTCTCTCTCTCTCTCTCTCTCTCTCTCTCTCTCTCTCTCTCTCTCTCTCTCTCTCTCTCTCTCTCTCCTCTCTCTCTCTCTCTCTCTCTCTCTCTCTCTCTCTCTCTCTCTCTCTCTCTCTCTCTCTCTCTCTCTTTTCTCTCTCTCTCTCTCTCTCTCTCTCTCTCTCTCTCTCTCTCTCTCTCTCTCTCTCTCTCTCTCTCTCTCTCTCTCTCTCTCTCTCTCTCTCTCTCTCTCTCTCTCTCTCTCTCTCTCTCACACACACACACACACACACGCATACACATACACACACACACCACAACCACACACACACATACACACACACACGTGGGGGGAGAAAGTTGACTTGCAGTTATGCTGCTGGGCAAGAGGAGGAACAAGCTGTACGTATGCAGGCAGTAGTGCAGAAAAGGCACGTGAAGATGATGCTATTGATACTCTGCTAGCCTGCTCTTGTTCCTGCCGCTGTCTGAGCTGCAGATGATATGCCTGCCTGCTGACTGCCTGGCTGCTAGTCTGTCGTCTGCTGTCGCCTGCCGCTGCCTGCTGTATCCTGCCTGCCTGCCTGCTGCTGCCTGCCTGCTGAGGGTACTGTCATCACTGCCCCATGCTCTAGCTCTTCCTGTCTTCAGTCCCTGCTGTACTCCTCACAGTCACCACCATTAACAACAACTCACACTCCTTCAATCCTGCATTACATGTCATGGTAGGAGTATTCACAGACAGTCTGACAGACAGTTACTAGACTTACAACCTGGAATTAAGGGTGAATATACTTGCTTTCCAGCGTAAAACTACAATAGGGTAACACATATTAGAAGATACAAAGAATGGTTGGAAGATTGCACAGAGAAAGACAGAAGAAAGAAAGATAGAAAGAAGAAGAGAAAATTGAGAGAGAGAAAGAAATAAAGAAAGAAGGAAAGAAAATAGAATTGAAAGAAAGAAGAGGATAGGAAGGAAGAAGAAAATAAGAAGGAATAAAAGGAAGGAAGGAAGGAAGAAAGAAAGGAAGAAGAAAGGAAGGGAGGAAGGAAGAAGGAAGAAAGAAGAAAGAAAGAAGAAAGAAAGAAAGAAAGAAAGAAAGAAAGAAAGAAGAAGAAGAAAGAAAGAAGAGAAAGAAAGGAAGGAAAGAAGAGAGAAGGAAGAAGAAGACAGAAAGAGGACAGACAGGACAAGACAGAAGACAGAAAGAAAGAAGAAAGAGAGAAGAAAGAAAAAAAGAAAGGAGAAAAAGAAAAGAAAAGAAGAAAGAAGAGACAAGAAAGTGAGAAGAAAGAAAAGAAAGAAAGAAGAAGAAAGGAAAAAGAAAGAAAGAAAGAAGTCAGTCAGAAAGACAGAAAGAAAGAAAGAAAGAAAGAATGGTGTGTGCATCTGTGTGTGTGTGTGTGTGTGTGTGTGTGTGTGTGTGTGTGTGTGTGTGTGTGTGTGTGTGTGTGTGTGTGTGTGTGTGTGTGTGTGTGTGTGTGTTTAAATGTAGTGTCCATACACCAAAATGATAACTTCAATAACGCAGTTCTAATTATGTTGGGAAGATCAGTCAAGTATAGTCAAGTCAAGTCAAGTCAAAATGATCTTCATTGAGGGAAAACAAATCAGCATGCACAGCTTTTTTATAGCTACATCCAAATCATTGTTTGCATAGTCTTTTTTATATACATATTCCTTACGGCAGAAAGACGAAAAGGGCAGCGATGATGATGTTGATGATATTGGTTGATTTTTTTTTACCTATCTGAGAAGACAATCGCCACTGAAAATAGCACCATTCCCTTCTAAGCCTCTAAAATAACACATCAAAATTATCTATGGCAGCTATAAAAATAAAGATCATAAGACACAGAAAGAGAGAGAAAGAGAGTTAGAGAGACAGACAGACAGACAGACAGACAGACAGAGACAGAGAGAGAGACAGAGAGAGAGAGAACTCAAGATTTTAATGTATTTTAACCTTTGGCCACAATACATCGACACGTTAGGACAAAATGTGTAAAATATGAAAAAAGCCATTTGCAACCTTGGTAGTCATGAAAATATTAATCCACACTTTATAGCATACCAAAATAGCTCAAGGCAACGAACACCTTTTCAAGAGAAATCTGCCGTGACATAAAGTGGTACAAAATACAAAAAATATACAAAATACAAAAACATCAAATCAAATAAGTAAATGATTTACCATAAATAGAAGAAAACACAATACTTTCATCATCTTCAGAGGATTGTAAAAAAAAATTGCACTTTGCCTTGTGTTTACTACCTGGAGAACAAATCTGGACAAATTGTGTCTGATTCCTATTTGTTGCTTTTAAAAGCGCATGTACAGGAACATTTACTGATTCTTTTAGAAATCTATCCCCTGAGTCTTTATAGAAACAACAGTCAAAAATAAAATGGTGCTCGTTTTCAGGTTTGTCATTACAAAATGGACAATTTCTATCCTGTGCTAGACACACAGAGAGAGAGAGAGAGAGAGAGAGAAGAGAGAGAGAGAGAGAGAGAGAGAGAGAGAGAGAGAGAGAGAGAGAGAGAGAGAGAGAGAGAGAGAGAGAGAGAGAGAGGGGCCAGACAGACAGACAGACAGACAGACAGACAGACAGACAAACAGGCAGACAGATATACAGGTAGAATGCAGACAAGCCGACTGACAGACGGAAGGAAGGAAGGAGTGAATAAAGGAATGAATGCTCTTTTTCTAATGCAAAGGAATGAAGAGTTTTGGTCTATTCTAGTCTTACAATCTGTCTTTGTAAACATGCATACATTGAAATAAGAGAGAGAGAGAGAGGAGAGAGAGAGAGAGAGAGAGAGAGAGAGAGAGAGAGAGAGAGAGAGAGAGAGAGAGAGAGAGAGAGAGAGAGAGAGAGAGAGAGAGAGAGATGCAGACAGACAGACAGAAAGACAGATAAATAGACAGACACACAGACAATCAGACAGACACACAGCTTATGGCAAACAAGACACTCGGTGACAAACGACAAGTGTGTCACGTGCAGTGACAGAAAGCGGCGCTGACAACAATGGAGGCATTGGAATGAAACACGTGCCGATTCTGCCTGGCCTAGTTCCTTCCTTTCTTTACCCCCCCCCCCCCCTCCCCCTACCTTCCTTCCCTATAAGCCGTTTATAGAGGGCTCTTCCAGCAGTGTGGTGGGGCAAAAAAAAGTACATTTAGCCCGTACCACAGAAATGGCATAAAAGTAATCTTGCTCGATCGAGATTAAGAACTTTAAGCCTTTAATTAATGCCAGCAAAACTGGTTTTCCACTGACACTTCTGTACTCTTTTGCTTGTTTGCAAATCCTACGATGACATCCGCCAGAAATGCCTCACATTCAAGGAAGAAATCTCAAGAAGGAGAGATGTAATCAACATCCTCTTAATCTAAGATGAACAATTTTTAAAATCGGTTGCAAAATTTATCTCCCTTACTTGGGACAGCAGAATAATAAGAAGAAAAAAACTGCAGCGAACTGCTAGACTTTTTTTTTCAAATTAGCATTGCTAAAATGTAACACAGTTTTGTTTTCCATATTTATGGAATGTGAATTCCGTTAACTAAATTATATCAAATTAAATGTTAGGGTCAGCAGGTCGAAGTATACCACACTGTTGCTGATTTTTATAATAATTATCAGAGCGTGAAGGTGACAATAGGAAACAAAACCAAATTAAAGTCAGCATGTGTGTGTATGTGTGCGCAAGTGTGTGTGTGTGTATGTGTGCGTGCGTGCGCGCGTGCGTGTGTGTGTATTTATGTGTGTGTTGCGTGTGTGTGTGTGTGTGTGCGTGTGTTCGTGCGTGCGTGTGTGCGTGTGTGCGTGTGTGTGTGTGTGTGTGTGTGTGTGTGTGTGTGTGTGTGTGTGTGTGTGTGTGTGTGTGTGTGTGTGTGCTAGCTTGGGACAACAATTTATTTATCTATTTATTTTTTTATATTCATTTATATCGAGGATAATGGAATAAGCACTCATGTGATATTTTACATCCATTCCCCGTGTGTATGCAGTTTTGTGAATCTTGTCATCTGTTCCCACCGGCACACAATGGCCTACTCTTACGAAAAGCGGAACAGGATTTAACATGTGCGCTAGATGTTCTGTGTGCATTGGCACACGGGGCCTCGGTTTATAGTCTCATCCGAAGGACAATCAATATAAAAAAAATGAAAGTACTTATTAGAGTTGGGGGTTTTTATCCTTTTTAAAGTTTTAATTCCTCATAGTAAAAAAAATAATCCTAACTCATATTGCTCAAATTCTGTTCAAGTTGTGCTCCTTGCCAAAAAAAACTGTATTAATGGCAAAACTACTTTCATTGTTCATTATTCAGTGTTCTCTGTCTCTCTGTCTGTCTGTATGTCCGTCTCTGTCTGTCTTTGTCTGTCTGTCTGTATGTCCGTCTCTGTTTGTCTCTGTCTGTCTGTCTGTCTGTCTGTCTGTCCGTCTCTGTCTGTCTTTGTCTGTCTGTCTGTCTGTCCGTCTCTGTCTGTCTTTGTCTGTCTGTATGTCCGTCTCTGTTTGTCTCTGTCTGTCTGTCTGTATGTCCGTCTCTGTCTGTCTTTGTCTGTCTGTCTGTCTGTCTGTCCGTCTCTGTCTGTCTTTGTCTGTCTGCCTGTATGTCCGTCTCTGTTTGTCTCTGTCTGTCTGTCTGTATGTCCGTCTCTGTCTGTCTTTGTCTGTCTGTCTCTGAGTCTCGGTCTTTGTCTCCGTCTGTCTCTGTGTCTGTCTGTCTCTGTCTGTCTGTCTGTCTTTATCTCTCTCTCTCTCTCTCTCTCTCTCTCTCTCTCTCTCTCTCTCTCTCTCTCTCTCTCTCTCTCTCTCTCTCTCTCTCTCTCTCTCTCTCTCTCTCTCTCTCTCTCTCTCTCTGTATAAGCCAGCCTCTACAATAAACGCTATGTCGGTTGTATGAGAACAGGCCTATGCGGCTTTTGCCCACACTCACTCCCTGTTTCACTGTTAAAAAAAAAAGTTGCAGGAACAAAAGCAAGAAGAAAACCAGCATGGACTATTGATCTGTACTCTGCACACTGCTTCCACCTCCATTGTTATCTTTTTTCTGTTCCTACTGGCTAATACATAGTTTTGTTTTTTCTCATTCCTTGGCTACAGCTTCGAGGTTCACCAATGGTAAGATTTTTACGTGTACAACAGTGGGTTTTTTTACCACATTTATGTAGCCGCAATCTGACTTCGGGGGTGATGTCTAAACTCGACACCTGCGTGCCTGCTTTTTTGCAAT
>CM060317.1:44484164-44504164 GCA_030674155.1 Stramonita haemastoma | reverse complement strand
TGCATATCAATGTGTTGGCCACATGCTGCAGTACTGCACAGCAGTGTGTTAACCAGATGTTGCAACACAGCACTGCACTACATGACCTGTATGCAAAATACTACAAACATGCTGCTGATGTTCTGTTCTTACTGCTATCCCTGTGGCACACCCCAACATTTGCTGTCCATATGGCACATCAAATCTCTCGGCTGTGGCTGGGGTGACATTCCCCACCTTTAAAGTGTGGTCCCTATATTATGTATTGTGGCACTGACCACAAACATGGAGCATTTCAGCATGGTGCCTTTCAGCAAGGTACATTTCAGCACGGTGCATTTCAGCACGGTGTATTTCAACATGGTGCATTTCAGCATAGTGCATTCCAGCACGGTACATTTCAGCATGGTGCATTTTACACCTGGCAGAGGGCTTCAATCCTCTCTTTACACCTGGCAGAGGGCTTCAATCCTCTCTTTACACCTGGCAGAGGGTTTCAATCCTCTCTTTACACCTGGCAGAGGGCTTCAATCCTCTCTTTACACCTGGCAGAGGGTTTCAATCCTCTCTTTACACCTGGCAGAGGGTTTCAATCCTCTCTTTACACCTGGCAGAGGGTTTCAATCCTCTCTTTACACCTGGCAGAGGGCTTCAATCCTCTCCTCATAGAGTGAATGCTAAGTACGTTCGTGTCATTCATACTATGGCCATAACAGAGATGGTTTACTCTTAACTAAACATAAAGAGTCAAAGAAAAATGATAAGATCACATCAAGAGGCTGGCAAATGGGCAAGCTTGTAGGAATGCACATGCACACAGGAGCGTGGCTTGTAGCTTCGTCCAGAGAGTGGCACAGAACTGAGGTGGGATCAATGTGACCTCCACCAAAACTATCGATGGTGATAGGCAGTCAAGAGTGTAGTTAGCTTCAAAATTCCACACAGTACAGACAGGCTTTTACCCGCCCCCACTACAAAGAGGCGTTACAAAAAGAGACAATCAGAACAACACAGAATGACAAAGACACCAGTGAGTACGCCATGCTATCCTCAACAGGAGTGTAGCCCTTGTAATCTCATCAAGTCACGTCACTGATAACATGATAACATAACCGTCATTTACTGGTCATGCCAACATCTGGTAGCAGGATGCCGTTTCCTCATTTCAATCGCAGATTTCCTACAGTGGTGTTGAATGGAGGGATTGCCAGGGAGTGTCTTCAGCTGCTGACTGCCGGCAATGTGCACATGTTTCTGTCATGTTCCCAGCACGTGCCTCCCTATGCTGTTATAGCTTTCACGTCTCTGCACTTACATTGGGATGGCGCAACACCTGGCACCGGGATGGCGCAACACCTGGCACCGGGATGGCGCAACACCTGGCACCGGGATGGCGCAACACCTGGCACCGGGATGGCGCAACACCTGGCACCGGGATGGCGCAACACCTGGCACCGGGATGGCGCAACACCTGGCACCGGGATGGCGCAACACCTGGCACCGGGATGGCGCAACACCTGGCACCGGGATGGCGCAACACCTGGCACCGTGACCATAGTGCAGTGCCCCCTCACGTAGCACTCCTACTGCATTGAGGAGGGAGATGGGGGTGCCACCAACGTGTACCATTGCTGCTCGCCAGCGCAGAAAAAGATGCTCGTTTCTTGGACCCAGAAAAAGTTGGGGCACTAACTTTGCCTGCTTCATGAAAGCAAAACGTCTTGATGAATGTCACCATGATTTGTTTATTTCATTTAAGCTACGCCATTGTGTTTTGAGAAAAGTGGTCTATAATGTTACTTGGCATATGGCCTCTCCATTTTCTTTCTTTCTGTCTTTTCATCCTTCCTATCTTTCTTTCTTTCTTTCTTTCTTTAACCTTTCTTTCTTCTTTTCTCTTTTTTTTTTATTTCCAAACGAAAGAATTCAACTAATAGCATCACTTTTTGACAAAATACGTACCTCTCATTTGAGATTAAGAGACAATAGCCACATGCGAACTACTCTCTGATTTACATGACAGTGGTTACCCAGAATCCTTTTTTTTTCTTTTCCAAGCTAGCACTGCGCTATTTTTAATAGGAGCCCTATGGTTAGGCGCTATAATCAGGGTGACCACGGACGCTATACAGCGTCCCAGTCCCGTGCGACCATGACGTTTGAGTTCAAATCTCGGCAGCAGGATCTGGTGAATAAAGAGAGGGGATTTTTACATCTCCCCGGTCAACTTCAAGTGCATACCTGCCAAAGATCGCTTCCCTTCGTGTATAACTATATACATGCCAAAGATCACCTGTGCATTTTACAGATTATGTCATTCATGTGAATGTTTGGTGGAATACGGAAACGCAAACAAACATACCCATCATGCAACCTGTACAATAAAACGAGCCACTTTGAAGTCGGAATGTGTGGTCTGAAACCAGCCGGGAGACCTCCTGTAAGGTTTCAAGCACAGGAGAAGATCGGGCACTACAAAAGGGCGCCAGTCACAAACCCCTTGCTCTAAGTTAGGCCTATGTGCCTAGCTGCTACTTTGGTTCAGTTTTTTTTTTGTATCATTATTATTGCACTTTTCTTTTTTGTTTGACAAGGAGCGATGCTGTCAGACCAACAAGGACAGATCCAACCGTTGCACCCCCGTCCTTGCGATTCACCAACAGACAGCAGTGTCACTCAACGAGGGCAAATAACAGGACATTATCACCGAGTACTTACCTGGTGTTGTTAACCTCATAACACCCTCATTACTGTCATCTATGTCTCGTCGTCCCCCACCCCCACCCACCCCCATCCTATCCCACCCTTCACCCCTCCTTGCTGCTTATGCCAGAAATACCAGCAGAGAGAGGTCAAAGACTAGGATGTGTGTATACCGCCCTCTGCCTCAATTAGCGGCAGAATAGAAGGCACTTTTGCTGCAGATTCCGCCACACTCCAGGCCCTCACAACCCTACTTCTCACCACCAGACAAAAGACGCTGCCTGGAGCAAGGGGACTTCACTGGCTGACCATCCTGACCCTGTCATTCCACACTTCTCTCCCCTAGTTTCCTTGGCATCTACTGACTCACCACAAATTATTGCCCGCCCCCTTCTTTCTGTAGCCGCCGTTGTAGTCTAGTGGTTAGGACGTTGGACTCGTAATCTAAAGGTTGCGGGTTCGATCCCAGCTTTCGGCTATGGCGTTGTGCCCTTGGAAAAGGCACTTTACGGCTATTTTCTCACCCCACCCAGATGTAAAAGGGGTACCAACCTTGTGTTGGAGGTTAACCCTGCGATAGACTGGCGTCCTATCCAGGGGGGAGTCAATGACTCTCAGTCGCTTAACGCCACAGAAACCGGGATAAGCACCGGCCTGATGAGCCTTAGGCTCGGGACGGACTTTAACCCTTCTTTCTGTAATCCTAATTTGGCTATGTTGTTGCACGGCGCGCGCGACACACACACACACACACACACACACACACACACACACACACACACACACACACACACACACACACACACACACAGGGGGGGGGAGGGAGAGGAGAGGAGGAGAGAGAGAGAGAGAGAGAGAGAGAGAGAGAGAGAGAGAGAGAGAGAGAGAGAGAGAGAGAGAGAGAGAGAGAGAGAGAGAGAGAGAGTGCTCATATTAAACATTGCAATATGTAACAGGAGAAAACTGCCGCGAGGTGAGCGCAATGACAGAACAGGACGCTGCTAACGTGACAACAAGATAGTGCGGGAACAGTGGCAGTTCCCTTCAGCTTGTCACCTTCCCCTTCCCTGCCCCTTCCTCTCTTCCTTCCCTTCCTTCCCTCCTTTTCCTCATCCAGCTTGTTGTGGATAGTGTTCTGCTATTGTTCAATGTTTTGGATGTTTTTCTGTTGTTCAGTATTGTGGATATTGTTCTGCTATTGTTCAGTGTTGTGGATGCTGTTCCGCTATTGTTCAGTGTTGTGGATATTGTTCAATGTTGTGGATATTGTTCTGTTTTTGTTCAGTGTTGTAAATGTTGTTCTGTTATTATTCAATGATGTAGAAACCTTTGGCAAGTTCCATCACTAGCATTCAGGAATCCTTGCCTTTTTTTCCCTTTGCTGCCCCTCACCCCCACCCCCACCCCCCACCACCACCACTTTTTTTTTTCGTTTCTAGTATCTATTTGCTCTATGTGGTGTTTCTTTGTTTTGTTTCTTTCTCATTTTCTCACTATATTATAGTGTCCCATTAATGCTGATTTTCTTACATTCTCTAAACCAAGTTTTAAAAAAAGAAGAAAATGTCCCACCAAGGTCAAGTGGCAATCGCATCTCTATGGGGGCCTGAATAGCTTGGTGGTTAGTGTTATGCTTGTGATCTGACGGACAGGGCTCCAGCCACCACTGAGATTCCCACTCAATGGGGTTTTTGCCTGAGAGTCGACATTAGTACTGACTCCACTCCAACAAAAGTCCTTAGCATGAGACTAGAACCCAAAGCTGTGTGCAAAGCAAGAGGTTCTGCGTACCTTTGTAGGCAGAACCTTGTTTTACCGCCTCATGGAAAATTGATGAATCGTTGTTCTGTTTCTTAACCAAATTCAGATTTTGTTCTCAGCTCTCACGTGGTCATGAGGAATAATTAACAGCGATAATATTTTTTTTAATCTTACATTTAGACAAACACATTATTTTTCCCGAAAGTCTGCACATAGTCTGATAGTGTAATCACCTAATAATGTTGAGCTGCTTGCTCAGTGCTTGGAAGATCAGAACCAAGAAATTTAAGAAGAGTTGGGTAAGGACTGACTTCTATAGCTGATTTTAGGTCACTTATATTTAGTGCATAAATGTTTTTTTTTCCATAAATAAGGGCCTACTACTTGCGTTCCTTTGTCAGTAGTTCCCTTCAGGTTCTGATCTGTCCTCTGACAGTCTTCTCCCTACAACAGAAAACAGTCTGTATGGATCTCTTCTTTGATGTGTCTTGATGGACCATTGGGGGCACAATGAATGATTGGAGGACAGCAGTCTCCCCCCATTAAGGTAAGTATGGTCAGTGGACCCTCTTTTCTTCCTCTGCTTTCTGGAGGCCTGTTTCTGTTGGGGACACATATTCTATTCTCAGGTTGGTTTTTAATGGTAAACAAAATCCTGGTAATTTAGATCAGAATAAACGCATGGCCATCGGAATCAGCTGGTCTTCTGAACGACTCTAAACCACAGAATTTGAGACAGCAGTGCATAATTTAAAACAGTAATTGTTTGAATCTTTAGGCAAACTGACACGAAATCTTATATAAAATTATGTGCTGACTGACACCACAGATCAATAAGTGTGGACCCCCTCTTTTCCATATGGGATGAATCTTTCTCTGAAATCTTTTAAACTATCATTTCAAATTGTGTGTGTGTGTGTGTGTGTGTGTGTGTGTGTGTGTGTGTGTGTGTGTGTGTGTGTGTGTGTGTGTGTGTGTGTGTGTGTGTGTGTGTCTTGCACTAATACGCAATGGTGAAATAAATACGGTGACCAAGATAATTATGTCTATTTGCAAAACTGAGCATATAACAGGACACTAAAGCAAAAAACACCTCCAAGAAAACACTATGAAAACATCTGCAGGAATACAAAAAGCCATTCTGAGGACTGCAAGACACAGCGACAGAGGTAGAGAAAACTGGAGTAATACAGTCATGGTTATCCACAAGCGTACTGGCAAAGACTTTGGCCATGGATGGCGTGTCTTTAATCACTGTATGCGTGTCTTTAATGCACTGTATGGCGTGTCTTTAATGCATGTATGGTGTGCTTTAATGCATGTATGGCTGTTCTTTATGCACTGTATGCGTGTCTTTAATGCACTGTATGGGTGTTTATGCATGTATGGCTGTCTTCAATGCACTGTATGCGTGATCTCAATGCACTGTATGGCCTGTCTTTAATCACTGTTGCGTTCTTCAATGCACTGTATGGCGTGTCTTAAAGCACTGTAGGCTGTCTTCAATGCACTATGACCTGTCTGTCAATGCACTGTATGGCTGTCTAATGCACAGTGACGTGTCTTCAATGCACTGTATGGTGTCTTACATGCATGTTTATGTCCCAATGCAATGTACTGGCAATGTCTTTATGGCCTGGATGACGTGTCTTTAATGCACTGTATGGCGTGTCTTTAATGCACTGTATGGCGTGTCTTCAATGCACTGTATGGCGTGTCTTTAATGCACACAACACTGTATGGCCTGTCTTTAATGCACTGATACACTGAGCGTGTCTTCAATGCACTATATGCGTGTCTTCACTGCACTGTATGACGTGTCTTCAATGCACTGTATGACGTATCTTCAATGCACTGTAGGGCGTGTCTTAGCACTGTATGGCCTGTCTTCAATGCACTGTAGCGTGTCTTCAATGCACTGTATGGCGTGTCTTCAATCACTGGATGACGTGTCTTTAATGCACTGTATGCGTGTCTTTAATGCACTGTATGACGTGTCTTCAATGCACTGTATGACGTGTCTTCAATGCACTGTATGACGTGTCTCAATGCAATGTATGGCCTGTCTTTAATGTCTGGATGACGTGTCTTTAATGCACTGTATGACGTGTCTTCAATGCACTGTATGGCCTGTCTTCAATGCACTGTATGGCCTGTCTTCAATGCACACAACACTGTATGGCCTGTCTTTAATGCACACTACACTGTACGCACGTCTGCAATGCACACTTCACTGTACAGCCTGTCTGCAATGCACACTACACTCTACAGCCTGTCTGCAATGTACACTACACTGTACAGCCTGTCTGCAATGACACACTTACACTTACAGCAAGCTATTTGCAATGCACATGCAGACAGCTGCCAATGCACACTCACACACTTCATGCTAACAGCCTGTCTGCAATGCACACTACACTCTACAGCCTGTCTGCAATGCACACTACACTGTACAGCCTGTCTGCAATGCACAGTACACTCTACAGCCTGTCTGCAATGCACACTACACTCTACAGCCTGTCTGCAATGCACACTACACTCTACAGCCTGTCTGCAATGCACACAGCCTTCTGTGTAGCCCTGAAGTAGACAGGATCAGTAGATTGGATCCTGTGTTTTCTTCCTGAGAACACATCCTGTAATAGGCACATCTTATCAGGGAATGGAACTCATGTCCTCAAATGACCCTGACTTCACAGACTTCATGGGATAACCACGCAGCTGTTCTACTTGATGACAGGAGAAATATTTGTAATGCATCATAGAACAATACAATAGAGAAGGCCTGTGTTACGCCGGGTTAAAGAGGACGGGAGCACACCCATTTTTACATCATTGACAGCAAGAACCGTCACTGAAGGCTGCAGGCACATCTATGACCAGGGTCCACTTTCCTCATTTCCATCACAGATTTCCGACAGCGGTGTTCAATGGGAGCGTGAACAATGAGTGTCTTCAGCTGCTAACTGCCGGCAATGACAGCAGTTGACATTTTCCCGAGTATTTGTTCTTCCGTGATAGCAACCAACTTTGCAGGTTAAATCTGAAATGCGCTTTCCATTGTGCTGCAAGCTGCAAGTTTATAGCCACCATAAGGAAGTAGAAAATGAATTCTGGAACTCATTTTGCTTGCCAGATTCAGTGGCCAAAATCCAGTTGCTCACTTACAGGCAGTATTCTGTGCTGCCGTCTGTTCTCTGATATCAGGTTACAGACTTGTTTGAAGTACTTCCAATGAAAAGAAAACGGAACATTTTGGACCAAACATGACGCCATTTTATCAACAAATCCACATGTGAATGACGGAAATAACCCGAAAAAAGAAAGAAGCCAGCTGTGTGAGGTGAAGGCAGAACCAGCCTCTGGTGAAAAATACATGGTTAAAGGCGCTCACCACTTCTGCCAACGCTTTGCTTTTTTGCCTTGTTAACTGAAGACTTGAACTACTTATTCACACTGACTTTGAGGACACAGCGATTTACACTGACTTTGAGGATACAGTGCTTTACACTGACGTTGAGGACCACTGTTTTACACTGATTTTGAGGACCCATTGTTTACACTGACGTTGACGACAACTGCTGTACACCAACGTTGAGGACCACTGCTTTAAACTGACTTTGATGACATAGTTTTTACACTGACGTTGAGGACTACTGCTTTACACTGACGTTGTGGACTTCTGCTTTCCTCTGACGTTGAGGACTACTTCTTTATGCTGATGTTGAGGGCAATGCTTTACACTGACGTTGAGGATTACTGCTTAAGGCTACGGCCATAGTAAACCCCGCCCGTCCCGTTGTTTTGACGGCCGTCTCTTTGACGGGAGAACGGATCCGTCAAAGCGGCCATAGTCAACCCGGCCCATCTCTTTCTGACAATATGGTCACCCCGAGACTGCGAGTGACGCAAAAATGAGGCTGCCGCGGTGACGCAAATCGACAGAAAATAGTTCGACATAAAAAGTGTTTTTACGTAAAATCTCCCCCCAAAACTTTTATCAAAACCATTGGAATGTAATCGGGAAAGGTTAATTTACTAGTTTGTGTAGTCAGAATTTTTGAAGCACCATAAATAAGTTTTTCTTGATTATTTTCCTTTCCGTCGACCCGGCAAACGGACGTGTTGCTCGAACGTCAAAACGACGGGTTAAAAAGAACGGGCCGGGCCGGGTCTACTATGGCCACGCACAGCCGTTTTCAGTGACGCCACAGAGTAATTCAGCCGGGCAGCATTTTTCACCCGGCCCGTCGTTTTGACGCCGTCAAAACGACGGGTTAAGGCTACGGCCATAGTAAACCCCGCCCGTCCCGTTGTTTTGACGGCCGTCTCTTTGACGGAGAACGGATCCGTCAAAGCGGCCATAGTCAACCCGGCCCATCTCTTTCTGACAATATGGTCACCCCGAGACTGCGAGTGACGCAAAAATGAGGCTGCCGCGGTGACGCAAATCGACAGAAAATAGTTCGACATAAAAAGTGTTTTTACGTAAAATCTCCCCCCAAAACTTTTATCAAAACCATTGGAATGTAATCGGGAAAGGTTAATTTACTAGTTTGTGTAGTCAGAATTTTTGAAGCACCATAAATAAGTTTTTCTTGATTATTTTCCTTTCCGTCGACCCGGCAAACGGACGTGTTGCTCGAACGTCAAAACGACGGGTTAAAAAGAACGGGCCGGGCCGGGTCTACTATGGCCACGCACAGCCGTTTTCAGTGACGCCACAGAGTAATTCAGCCGGGCAGCATTTTTCACCCGGCCCGTCATTTGGACGGCGTCAAAATGACGGGTTCACTATGGCCGCGGCCTTACTATGGCCGCAGCCTTACGTTGACGACCACTGCTTTTCACTGACGTTGAGGATTACTGCTTTACACCGACGTTGAGGACCCAGTGCTTTACATTGACTTTGAGAGTTGATTTCAGCATGATTTTCTTCCCCTAGCAAACTCTTTACAAGCATGTAAGAAAGAAAATAATGTAGCATAGTTACAACAAGCTCCAAGCTTTAATTATATTGACGTTTTTGAGATGTGTCGCTTTCGCTTGACAGCGTCAAAGGGAGTAGTATCTGATTATGTGAAAAAATGAGAAAGAAAAATTTCTTGAAAACAAAACCAAAAACGATGAAGAAGGATGAGAAGCGTTAAACAGCCGCTGAAATATAATGTCTTTTTGTGTCTCATATTATCTATCAGCTTTGCATCTGACTTTTGTCAAATGACAGCCTGCCTGCTATATTTTCTGGAATGTGTTGGTTGACCTTGCATCACGAAGATCTCTTCCTGTTTTTCTTTGTAATCCTCTTTTTTCTTTCTTTCTTTCTTTCTTTCTTCCTTTCCTTGTTTCCTATTTCTTCCGTTATTTCTTCCGTTATTTCTTTTTCCTTTCTTTTATTCTTTCTTTCTTTATTTATTTCTTTTCTTTTCTTTTTTTCCTTCTTCCTTTCCCCTTGTTTCATGGTGTCTTTTTCTTTATTTCTTTATCTCTCTCTCTCTCTCTCTCTCTCTCTCTCTCTCTCTCTCTCTCTCTCTCTCTCTCTCTCTCTCTCTCTCTCTCTTTCTTTCTTTCTTTCTTTCATTCTTTCTCTTTTTCGTTTCTTCCTTCTTTCTTATTTCTTTCTCTTTTTTCTTTTCTGTCTTTCCTTCTTTCTCTTGTTCTTTCCTTCATTCTTTCTTTCTTTCTTTCATCCATTCATTTCCTGTTTTTAAAAAAACCTAAGCTGATCACAGAATTCAACTAACAATGTTTATAAAAAAAAATGTTTATCATACAAAGAGGTTCTTTTTCATGTTTATTCCTTCTGGTTCATAAGATACTGACCTACCACATCCATTTCCCAGATCCTGATACCACATTATTTGGAACAGGTACGCTGTAGTTAAACCATATCAATGTATTTATCATATAACAGCTCCCATCAGGTTTAGACCCGGCAAATAGTCACTTCTTACTCTGTACGTGACTGTTACTTTGTTGCAATTTCTCTTCCTGTTGCTGAGGTACATTCTTTTCTCGTCAACAACAGACAGATCTTTCTGATCAACAAGGATGGATAATGCTGCACTGTCTCCTAGTACTAATTAAGTACTTACTTAGTGTTGTTAACCTTACAATACCATCAATACTGTCGTCTGTGTCTAGTTTCAGCCCCCCCCCCCCCCCCCCCTCCTTGTGCCAGCAGAAGAGCATGCAGAAAGAGGACATAGAATGAGCTGTGTGGCTACACTCTCCCTCAATTACCGGCAGAACAGCCGGCACTTCACCCGATTACTGCCATCATAATGACACTACCAGGCACCATTAAAGACCCCCACATCGCCATTCATGTGTGTGTGTGTGTGTGTGTATGTGTGTGTGTGTGTGTGTGTGTGGTGTGTGTGTGTGTGTGTGTGTGTGTGTGTGTGTGCGTGCGCGCGGTGATGTACACTCTAATTTCAGCACACGCCAAGGCAGCAATGGATTTTGTTTTCTTTTCCATCCTTTGCATGTGAATTCTTACTTTGTAAACTCCAAGGGTTTTTGATGTTACAATACAAGGTATTGGCAAAAAATTTGTCTTTTCCTTCTTCTTTACAAGTAGGGGTTTTTACGAATAAAACTATTATGGCTTTACTCCACCACACCCTAAATAGCCATACACCACCACACCCTAAGTCATCATAGCCATACTCCACCACACCCTAAGTCATTATAGCCATACTCCACCACACCCTAAGTCATCATGGCCATACTCCACCACACCCTAAGTAATCATAACCATACTCCACCACACCCTAAGTAATCATAGCCATACTCCACCACACCCTAAGTCATCATAGCCATATACCACCACACCCTAAGTCATTATAGCCATACACCACCACACCCTGTCATCATAACCATACACCACCACACCCTAAGTCATCATAGCGCATACAAACCACCACACCCTAAGTCATTATAGCCATACTCCACCACACCCTAAGTCATTATAGCCATACACCACCACACCCTGTCATCATAGCCATATACCACCACACCCTAAGTCATCATGGCCATACACCACCACACCCTGTCATCATAACCATAACACCACCACACCCTAGTCATCATAGCCAAACACCACCACACCCTGTCATCATAACCATACACCACCACACCCTAAGTCATTATAGCCATACACCACCACACCCTGTCATTATAGCCATACACCACCACACACCCTAAGTCATCATAGCCATACACCACCACACCCTAAGTCATCATAGCCATACACCACCACACCCTAAGTCATCATAGCCATACACCACCACACCCTAAGTCATCATAGCCATACACCACCACACCCTAAGTCATCATAGCCATACACCACCACACCCTAAGTCATCATGGCCATACACCACCACACCCTAAGTCATCATGGCCCATACACCACCACACCCTAAGTCATCATGGCCATACACCCCCACACCCTAAGTCATCATGCCATACACCACCACACCCTAAGTCATCATGGCCATACACCACCACACCCTAAGTCATCATAGCCATACACCACCACACCCTAAGTCATCATGGCCATACACCACCACACCCTAATCATCATGGCCATACACCACCACACCCTAAGTCATCATGGCCATACACCACCACACCCTAAGTCATCATAACCATACACCACCACACCCTAAGTCATCATGGCCATACACCACCACACCCTAAGTCATCATGGCCATACACCACCACACCCTAAGTCATCATAGCCATACACCACCACACCCTAAGTCATCATGCCATACACCACCACACCCTAAGTCATCATACCATAACCCCACACCACTAAGTCATATAGCCATACTCCACCACAGTCAGTCATAACCATACTCCACCACAGTCAGTATAGCCATACTCCACCACAGTCCGTAATCAACCATACTCCACCACAGTCAGTATAGCCATACTCCACCACAGTCAGTATACCATACTCCACCACAGTCAGTATAGCCATACTCCACCACAGTCAGTATAGCCATACTCCACCACAGTCAGTATAGCCATACTCCACCACAGTCAGTATAGCCATACTCCACCACAGTCAGTATAGCCATACTCCACCACAGTCAGTATAGCCATACTCCACCACAGTCAGTATACCATACTCCACCACAGTCAGTATAACCATACTCTCCCACAGTCAGTATAACCATACTCACCACAGTCAGTATAGCCATACTCCCCACAGTCAGTATAGCCATATTTCACCACAGTCAGTATAGCCATACTCCACCACAGTCAGTATAGCCATACTCCACCACAGTCAGTATAAGCCATACTCCACCACAGTCAGTATAACCATACTCTCCCACAGTCAGTATAACCATACTCTCCCCCAGTCAGTATAACCATACTCTCCCACAGTCAGTATAGCCATACTTCACACAGTCAGTATAGCCATACTCACACAGTCAGTATAGCCATACTCCACCACAGTCAGTATAACCATACTTCACAACAGTCAGTATAACCATACTCCACAACAGTCAGTATAACCATACTCTCCCACATCAGTATACCATACTCTACCACACTGTCATCACGGTAATACTCCCATATCAGACATCACAGTAATACTCCCATATCAGACATCACAGTAATACTCCCATATCAGACATCACAGTAATACTCCCATATCAGACATCACAGTAATACTCCCATATCAGACATCACAGTAATACTCCCATATCAGACATCACAGTAATACTCCCATATCAGACATCACAGTAATACTCCCATATCAGACATCACAGTAATACTCCTAACAGTAATACTCCCTTCTCAGGCATCACAGTAATACTTCCAACAGTAATACTCCCATCTCAGACATCATAGTAATACTTCCATCTCAGACACCAACTCCCATCTCAGACATCACAGTAGTACTCCCATCTCAGACGTCACAGTTATACTACCATCTCAGACATCTACTTCCATCTCAGACATCTACTTCCATTTCAGACATCTACTCCCATCTCAGACATCTACTCCCATCTCAGACATCTACTCCCATCTCAGACATCTACATCCATCTCAGACATCTACATCCATCTCAGACATCTACCCCCATCTCAGACATCTACTCCCATCTCAGACATCTACCCCCCATCTCAGACATCTACATCCATCTCAGACATCTACCCCCCATCTCAGACATCTACTCCCATCTCAGACATCTACTCCCATCTCAGACATCTACTCCCATCTCAGACATCTACTTTTATTTCAGACATCTACTCCCATCCCAGACGTCTATTCCCATCTCAGACATCTACTCCCATCTCAGACATCTACTCCCATCTCAGACATATACATCCATCTCAGACATCTACCCCCATCTCAGACATCTACTCCCATCTCTGCAATCCTAGTTATACTCCCATTTCATACATCACAGTTATACTCCCATCTCAGATATTTATTCCCATCTTGTTGTACTCTCATTTCAAACATCTACTCCCATCTCAAACATCCTAGTTATACTGCCATCTCAGACATCTACTCCCATCTCGTTATACTCTCATCTCAGACATCTACTCCCATCTCAGACATCCCAGTTATAATCCCATTTATACTCTCATCTCAGACATCTACTCCCATCTCAGACATCCCAGTTATACTCCAATCTATACTCTCATCTCAAACATCTACTCCCATCTCAGACATCCTAGTTATACTCCAATCTATACTCTCATCTCAAACATCTACTCCCATCTCAGACATCCCAGTTATACTCCAATCTATACTCTCATCTCAGACATCTACTCCCATCTCAGACATCCCAGTTATACTCCAATCTATACTCTCATCTCAGACATCCACTCCCATCTCAGACATCCCAGTTATAATCCCATTTATACTCTCATCTCAGACATCTACTCCCATCTCAGACATCCCAGTTATAATCCCATTTATACTCTCATCTCAGACATCTACTCCCATCTCAGACATCCCAGTTATAATCCCATTTATACTCTCATCTCAGACATCTACTCTCATCTCAGACATCCCAGTTATAATCCCATTTATACTCTCATCTCAGACATCTACTCCCATCTCAGACATCCCAGTTATAATCCCATTTATACTCTCATCTCAAACATCTACTCCCATCTCAGACATCCCAGTTATACTCCAAGCTCGGAAAGCCTATTTCTCCTCATACAACTGAAGTCATAGTCATACCCCTCTAACAGTCGTTCATTCTATACACACACCCCTCCCCTACCCGTCACAGTCATCAATGACAGTTGTACTCCACCAGTCTGTCAGTCACACTACCTGTCATACCAGTAACTACCCTAAGCGTTACCCCCTCCTTCCCCCTCCCATCCCCCTCCACCTTTTGCATCAGCAGATTCACCTGTCTATCCCCTGCTTCATATCTAGTCAGTATTCATTTTCATAAGTGTCTCGGGCACCCGGCACCCCGTCCACCCACTTAGCGCCCACCCACCCCCCTATCACCACCACCACTCGATTCACCTACCTCCCCATCCCCACCTACACACACACTCACTCACTCACACACACACACATACACAACACACATACACATACACACATACACACATACACACTCACACACACACACACACACACACACACACATACACACACACACACACACACACACACACACACACACACACACACACACACACACACACACACACACACACACACACACACACACACACACACACACACACTTGCACATAAACAGACAATGTTTAAACCAATATGAAATTTAGCTTCGTTGTGTTTTTCGAGATTATGATTCGCAGCAATATGCCTGTCAGTATTGCAATTGCCGTTAATGCGATGATTAAAGTATTTTTTACTTGTCTTGACTTCACACACACACGCGCGCGCGCGCGCGCGTGCGCACACGCACACACGTACACCTCTATGCAAGATGCCTGTACACACGTACGCCCACACAGACACAGACAGACACACACACATACACACACAGATATATATGTATGTATGTATATATATATATATAGATAGATAGATAGATAGATAGATAGATAGATAGATAGATAGATAGATAGATAGATAGATAGATAGATAGATAGATAGATAGATAGATAGATAGATAGATAGATAGATAGGCGCGCGCTTGCGTGTACATGCACTAAAAAGAACACAGTGAAAGAGAGAGAAATAGAGACACAGGCAGACAGACAGAGACAGAGACAGACAGACAGAGAAGCACAGGGGGGGGGGGGGAGAGAGAGAGAGAGAGAGAGAGAGAGAGAGAGAGAGAGAGAGAGAGAGAGAGAGAGAGAGAGAGAGAGAGAGAGAGAGAGAGAGAGAGAGAGGAGAGAAGACAAGAAAACAAAAATACAAATGAGGAGAAAGGCTGCAATGACAGGCCTCACTGACTTGGGCCATGGGAGGTAACTTTGCTGAAATTGCTTTTTCACCTTTTATGTTTTTTGCTTGGTTTTCTCTTCTTTATATCAGCACTTTTGGAAAGCCATGTTTTTAAAGAAAAAATATAGCAAATTTAACAATGTATTATATACGGTTTTTTTTATACACGACCAGCAGAAATAATGAAGGACATCAGTTGTCATCCAAACCTTTTGTCAATTGAATGCTTTTCATGACTGAGAAGAAAGATGATTTTGATGATGATGATGATGATGATGACGACGACGACGATGACGATGATGACGATGGTGGTGGTGGTGATGGTGGTGGTGATGATGATGATGATGATGACGATGACGATGATGACGATGATGATCTATGCTGGCTGTCCTTGAGGATTATATAACAACTTTGCCACTACACAGGACACAGCCTTGAAACGACTGACTGGCACCCGAGTCATTGCTCTGTCTGTCACCTTAACTATCTATCTACATCACTGCTCTGTCTGTCACCTTAACTATCTATCTACATCACTTCTCTGTCTGTCACCTTAACTATCTATCTACATCACTGCTCTGTCTGTCACCTTAACTATCTATCTACATCACTGCTCTGTCTGTCACCTTAACTATCTATCTACATCACTGCTCTGTCTGTCACCTTAACTATCTATCTACATCACTGCTCTGTCTGTCACCTTAACTATCTATCTACATCACTTCTCTGTCTGTCACCTTAACTATCTATCTACATCACTGCTCTGTCTGTCACCTTAACTATCTATCTACATCACTGCTCTGTCTGTCACCTTAACTATCTATCTACATCACTGCTCTGTCTGTCACCTTAACTATCTATCTACATCACTGCTCTGTCTGTCACCTTAACTATCTATCTACATCACTGCTCTGTCTGTCACCTTAACTATCTATCTACATCACTTCTCTGTCTGTCACCTTAACTATCTATCTACATCACTTCTTTGTCTGTCACCTTAACTATCTATCTACATTACTTCTCTGTCTGTCACCTTAACTATCTATCTACATCACTTCTCTGTCTGTCACCTTAACTATCTATATACATCACTTCTCTGTCTGTCACCTTAACTATCTATCTACATTACTTCTCTGTCTGTCGCTTTGACTTTCTATCTACATAACTTCTCTGTCTGTCGCTTTAACTATCTATCTAAACTAATGCTATGTCTGTCGCCTTGTTCGCTAAGTCGGCGCGAACGCTGACGAGTTGTTGCATACAAGAAAAGAGACTTACCGACGGCAGGGAATTGCTGTTCAAAGCACAACTTCATCTCTTTCTCTTTTCCCTTATTTCCCCGGGGGCCTGTTGTGGCGGTACAATAAAACGCTCATGCAGTCTGGTGCAAAGTGAACGAAGCGAAGCGCATTCCTCCGCACCTCGCAGATTGCAGACAAGGCATGCCTGTTCCCTTTACACCACTCACCATAGCTAATCTGTTCTTATGCAAAAGATGGATGGTGTTGAAAGTAAAAGGCACCATCCACAGCCTCCGTTCGCAGGCTTGGGTGTCAGCTTCAAGCGTCGTGGTAAGGACGGTGAGATGAAGTGGAGTCAGAAGCAGTGAGAACTTTAGGCAACATCCATCCCTCACACGGTCTGTGCTATCACGCCGCACTTCAGGCCATTCAGATCTACAGTCTCAGTGCAGCCATCGGCTCTTCCCTCCTCTTTTGAAAAAATGAATAACCAGCCGCCATGGCGCAGTGGTTTGGAATCAGCAGTCTCACTGCATCTACCCGCTGTTCCACCCTCTATAGAAAATCATGAATAAACATCCGCCATGGCGTAAGAGTTTGCGCCTTGGGTTCTGGCTGGAAGGTAGAGAGTTCAAATACCAGAGGATTCATACAGGTGTTTTTGTTTGTTGTTTTGTTGGGGAGGGGGGTTGTTTACGTTTCGGCCTCTGGCCGGCGCCAACTCAAAGTGACTTTGCTATCAACTCATCAGAGAGATTGGGACCACACAGCCTTGCTTTGTTCACTTGACAGAAGCGAGTTTGAGAAATTTCCTTACCAACACTGCAGGTGTCTGTATCTCCCAGGTTCCAGGTTGACGCCAGGATATATGGTGATAGAGGGCGTAGAGTACAGCCCTGTTAAGTAGTCTCAAAGCATGTGCACTTCCATAATATCCTCGTTCTTATCAGTTTTTTATGTACCTGTGGTGGGTTAGTGTTAAGTGCTTGGGGTTGAAGGTTTATGGGGAGAAGTCATTTAAAAGACGACGTGGTGATGGCCACTCCAGGTGGGCACCTCATTCAGCCTAGCTTTGCCATTAAGCTGTCATTGACATCAGTCTGGGGCTCAGCAGATGGCGTCCTGTGTATATCAGCTCAGAACAGGCACCACTGAACACTTCCAAAGTGATCCAGCAGTAGTGCAGGGCTCCACTGGCTGGTGGCCATACATTGGTCTAAAAGGAATAAACTTCTAATGTACCTCTGACCATGAGGGTTTATACCAAGTAAAGGAATGGCTGGGGCGGGAAGACAGGGAAAAAAGGGTTGTGACAACAGGACAGAAAAAAACATCACATGAGATGAGGCAACAAAATCTTAATAAATGAATAAACGAATAAATACTGAATCAAGTAAATACTACTTATAAGCAGAAGAAGCAGCTGAATAAACATGAATAAATAGATCAATGAACAAATAAGCAAATGAATACATTAATTAAATAATTAATTAATTAAATAAACATAAAGCTTATACTCATACTAAACACCAAGAGCTTTTGACGTGAAAGAGATGCTAATAGTGACACCAATGCTGATTTTACTGCTGCTGCAGATGATAATCTCTCTCTCTCTCTCTCTCTCTCCTCTCTCTCTCTCTCTCTCTCTCTCTCTCTCTCTCTCTCTCTCTCTCTCTCTCTCTCTCTCTCTCTCTCTCTCTCTCTGCGTATATTTGTTTTTCATAATGTTGGCATCCGCAGCAAAGCGTAGAACAGTGGGAAGGGCAGGATGCTCCTCTGTAGGCGGAGGTCTACAAATCATTTCACCAGATGCTTGTTTGTGCACAGTGTGTAGCGGCAGATGTATAGGCTACACATTGCTTCATGACGCCTATCTGTATGCCATTCTCCATGCCATTCTCTGCAGCCATCTTTGATCTGGAGAATGGCAAGGTGCAGCAACAGATGCTCAGCAAAAATGGAAGACAACTGGCCATTGGTTAGAGAACAGTGTGACAGCTGTCCACTGACAGTCGTTTGGAAAACAGTGTGACAGTTCTCTACTGACAGTCGTCTGGAAAACAGTGTGACAGTTTATTGACACCTTTTAGAAAACAGTGTAACAGTTTATTGACAAGTCATCTGGAAAACAGTGTGACAGTTTATTGACAGCCATTTGGAAAACAGTGTGACAGTTTATTGACAGCTGGAGTACAGTGTGACAGTGTATTGACAGTCATTTGGAAAGCAGTGTGACAGTTTATTGACAGTCATCTGGAAAACAGTTATGACAGTTTATTGACAGTCATTTGGAAAACAATGTGACAGTTTATTGACAGCCATTTGGAAAACAGTGTGACAGTTATCGACAGCTGAAGAACAGTGTGACAGTTTATTGACAGCCATTTGGAAAACAGTGTGACAGTTTATTGACAGTCATTTGGAAAACAGTGTGACAGTTTATTGACAGTCATTTGGAAAACAGTGTGACAGTTTATTGACAGCCATTTGGAAAACTGTGTGACGTTTATTGACAGTCATCTGGAAAACTGTGAGACAGTTTATTGACAGTCATCTGGAAAACAGTGTGACAGTTTATTGACAGTCATCTGGAGAACAGTGTGACAGTTCATTGACAGCCATTTGGAAAACACTGTGATAGCTTTATACTGACAGTCATTTGGAAAACTGTGTGACAGCTGTCTACTAACTGCAGAGGAAACATCACCAAGAAAGAAGAACAGTCATGTATGTGTGGAAAACAGTCACTTATTCAGTATCTGTGACTGTAAATACTGCTGTCACTCTATCTTGCGTTTTGGGGAAAACTTTCAACTCTTTCAGTATCTGTGACTGTGAATACTGCTGTCATTCTGTCTAGCGTTTGGGGGAAAACTGTCACTTCTTTCTGTATTT
>CM060317.1:44476664-44479164 GCA_030674155.1 Stramonita haemastoma | reverse complement strand
ACCTGTCGTATTTCGACCATTTATGATGATAATTATACGAAAATCTACCTAAAACTATGCTGACAGGGAGAGTAAGAAGGATTGAGAGTAGAGGAATAATAGAGAGGTAGAGGGTAGGAGGATTGAGTAATAGAGAGAGGGTTGATAGGTAGAGGGAGGGTTGAGAGGTAGTGAATGAAGCTCATCCCAGTAAAATCCCTGGCCCAGAGATGTGAGTGGAAGGATTGAGAAGGTAGAGAAGGAGTTGAAGGTGAGAAGTGGTAGAGGGACGGATTGAGAGGTAGGATTGAGAGGTAGAGGAAGGATTGGAGAGAGTATGAGAGGAAGGATTGAGAGGTAGAGGATTGAGAGGTAGAGGAAGGATTGAGAGGAAGGATGAGAGGAAGGATTGAGAGGTAGAGGGAGGATTGAGAGGTAGAGGAAGGATTGGAGGAAGGATTGAGGAGGGAAGGATTGAGAGGTAGAGGAGGATTGAGAGGTAGAGGAGGGTTGGAGGAAGGATTGAGAGGTAGGGAGGATTGAGAGGTAGAGGGAGGATTGAGAGGTAGAGGAGATTGGAGGAAGGATTGGATAGGATTGAGAGGAAGGATTAGAGAAGTGAAGAAGGATTGAGAGGTAGAGGGAGGATTGAGAGTAAGGAAGGGTTGGGAAAGGATTGAGAGGTAGAGGAAGGATTGAGAGGAGGAATATAGAAGAGGAAGGAGTTGAGAGGAAGGATTGAGAGTAGAGGAGGTTGAGAGGTAGAGGAAGGGTTGAGAGGAAGGATGAGAGGTAGAGGAGGATTGAAGAAGGAAGGATTGAGAGGAAGGATTGAGAGGAAGGATTGAGAGGTAGAGAGGAGGATTGAGAGGTAGAGGAAGGGTTGGGAGGAAGGATTGAGAGGTAGAGGAGGATTGAGAGGAGAGGAGATTAGAGAAGGATTGAGAGGAAGGATTGAGAGGTAGAGGAGGATTGAGAGGTAGAGGAAGGGTTGGAGGAAGGATTGGAGTGAGGGAGGATTGAGAGGAAGGGAGATTGAGAGGAAGGATGAGAAGGATTGAGAGGTAAGAGATTGAGAGGTAGAGGAAGGGATTGGAGGTAGAGGGGAGGATTGAGAGGTAGAGGGAGGATTGAGAGGAAGGATTGAGAGGTAGAGAGTAGAGGAGAGAGGTGAGGGAAGGATTGAGAGGAAGGGGATTGAGAGGTAGAGGAGGATTGGAGAGGTGAGAGGAGGATTGAGAGGAAGGATTGAGAGGTGAGGGAAGGATTGAGAGGTAGAGGGAGGATTGAGAGGAAGGATTGAGAGGTAGAGGGAGGATTGAGAGGAAGGATTGAGAGGAAGGATTGAGAGGAAGGATTGAGAGGTAGAGGGAGGATTGAGAGGTAGAGGAAGGGTTGGAGGAAGGATTGAGAGGTAGAGGAGGATTGAGAGGAGAGAGAGAGGATTGAGAGGAAGGATTGGAAGGATTGAGAGGAGAGGATTGAGAGGAGAGGAAGGGTTGGAGGAGGATTGAGAGGTAGAGGGAGGATTGAGAGGAGAGGAAGGATTGAGAGGAGGATTGAGAGGAAGGATTGAGAGGTAGAGGAGGATTGAGAGGTAGAGGAAGGTTGAGAGGAAGGATTGAGAGGTAGAGGAGGTTGAGAGGAAGAGGAAGGATTGAGAGGAGGTGAGAGGAAGGATTGAGAGTAGAGGAGGATTGAGAGGTAGGAAGGGTTGAGAGGAAGGATTGAGAGGTAGAGGGAGGATTGAGAGGTAGAGGGAGGATTGAGAGGTAGAGGGAGTGGGAAGATTGAGAGGTAGAGGGAGGATTGAGAGGATAGGATTGAGAGGTAGAGGGAGGATTGAGAGGTAGGGAAGGGTTGGGAGGTAGAGGAAGGATTGGGAGGTAGAGGAAGGATTGAGAGGTAGGGAAGGATTGAGAGGTAGAGGAAGGATTGAGAGGTAGAGGAAGGATTGAGAGGTAGAGGAAGGATTGAGAGGTAGAGGAAGGATTGAGAGGAGAGGAAGGATTGAGAGGTAGAGGAAGGGTTGGGAGGTAGAGGAAGGATTGAGAGGTAAGTTGGAAGGGTTGAGAGGCAGAGGAAGGATTGAGAGGCAGATGAAGGATTGAGAGGTAGAGGAAGACCAAGACTCAGTATCAAGGACTGATTCAGGCAATAGGCTGCCTGAGTGGATGCTGCTGGCCCAACACAGAATGACTTTGAAACCCATGGCACGGCAACCCCAGTCTTGAGACAGCGCCTAATCCAAATCATAATCCAAAAAACTCCTGGTGGTTTCTGAAGAATAGAACTTTCTGATAAAGCATAACATAACCATACTATCACAGTGTTCACATCATCATCACTCATCATCATCATCATCATCATCATCATCATCATCATCATCATCATCATCATCATCATCACACCATCACATCACCATCATCATCATCACCATCACCACACCATCATCATCATCATCATCATCATTCATCATCATCATCATCATCCACCATCACCACTACCACCACCACCATCT
>CM060317.1:44464164-44471664 GCA_030674155.1 Stramonita haemastoma | reverse complement strand
AAGATTAGTCCAGGGCCTTGAGGGAATGGAGGGAATGATGTATCGACAACGGCTGATCTCAAAGGAATCAATAGTTTTAGGAGGGCATTTTCATCCACACCATGCTGCATGCATAGTGCCTGGTGTAGACAAGCCTAGCTTTAACAGAAAATTCTGTGGTGGAATCAGGCTTCCCACACTTGAATTATATGACAGTCCTGGATGAATGAATGCCACTCTAACTGTCACATCAGCTCATCAATAATTACTCGGCTGTGATCTATTGCTGCACGGGGAACGTTTGTCAAAGCACACATGAAAAACGTTCCTTTGTTTGGCCAACTGACATTTGAAACTTTGTATTGGATGAACGTTTTCCAGTGGTGATAACAGTCTTGGGTAGTGTGTGTCAAGGATGGCAAGCAGAAGGCCCTTCTTCAACACCGTCTTCATTGGTCAACAGCACCTGCGACTGAGATCTCATCTGCTGCCTTTCATTTGTGTGGAATAAAGTATCGTATCGGTTTTCAGTTGTAGATGTCGGTATTTATGGTTTACAACCACTGGGGAGTGGATGAACCTGTGTGTCTTATTTTTTAGTTTTTGTGCTTCTTCATTAGGGCAAGAGGTACTACATCATGCCGATGTATCATCCACTAACATCAGCATTGACACGGTACAAAATAGGATTTGTACTGGCATGGTATAAAACAGGGCTGGTATTGGCATGGTATAATAATTTTAAAAAAGTGTTGGTATTGGCATGGTATAAAATAGTGTTGGTATTGGCATGGTATAAAATAGTGTTGATATTGGCATGGTATAAAATAGTGTTGATATTGGCATGGTGTATAACAATGTTGATATTGGCATGGTGTATGACAGTGTTGACATTGGCATGGTATAAAACAGTGTTGATATTGGCATGGTATAAAACAGTGCTGACATTAGCATGGTATGAAACAGTGTTGATATTGGCATGGTATAAAACAGGTTTCATATTGGCATGGCATAAAATAGTGTTGGTATTGGCATGGCATAAAACATGAATGGTACTGGCATGGTATAAAACAGGGACAATATTGGCATTGCATAAAACAGAACTGGCACTGGCATGGCATAAAACTCGGTTGGAATAAGCATGACGTAAAACATGGTTTTTGTTGTTTTTTTGTTTGTGTTACGTTGTTTTTCCCTTCTTCTTCTTCTTCTTCTTCTTCTTCTTCTTCTTCTTCTTCTTCTTCTTCTCTCTTCTTCTTTCTTCTTCTTCTTTCTTCTTCTTCTTCTTCTTCTTCTTCTTTTTCTTCTTCTTCTTCTTCTTCTTCTTCTTCTTCTTCTTCTTCTTCTTCTTCTTCTTCTTCTTCTTCTTCTTCTTCTTCTTCTTCTTCTCATTCTTCGCAATTTTTCTTCTTCTCCTACTTCGCATTCTTTTTCGTCGCATTCTTTTTTGCATTTCTTTGTAATTCTTTTTCTTTGCAATTCTTCTTCTTTGCAATTCTTTCTATTCTTATACTCATTATTATATTTCCATACTAACCTTTTTGTCCATGCTTTAATCCATCTTCTAATGATGCTCTTTCTTTATCTTGTTCTTTTTAGCAGATTTCTCCTCGTCCTCTTCTTCGTCCTTCTTCAATCCACTGTTCTTTCTTTTTTTTTCATTTTAGCTTGCTGACACTGTTGCGTGAATCTGTCAAGACATGCTATCTTAATATTTCAGATTTTAATTTTCCCCTTCTTTGTTTTGTGGTGACCTTTCTGCATCTTTGTTATGACCTTTCTTGATTTTGTTGTGACCTTTCTGAATCTTTTCGTGACCTTTCTTTCCCCCTCATCTGTCTTTGGAAGCACCTGAAATAACACAAACTCCAGTAATCGGATTACATGGTATTGCGATGAAATTCGTTTGCTTCCCTCTTCTTTCTTTCTCTCTTTTTTTTCTTTCTTTCTTGTAAATTTGTTTGTTTGTTACTATATTTGTTTTCCTAACAGAATGTCACGATTTTTTGTTTTGTCAAAGTGTATTTTATGAGTGTTTTGGGCGTGAGCAGTGTGTATATTTCAGAAGCCAGAATGACGTGAGCAGTATGTACACTTACGATGGCAGAATGACGTGAGCAGTGTGTACGCTTACGATGGCATAATGACGTGAGCAGTGTGTACACTTACGATGGCAGAATGACATGAGCAGTGTGTACACTTACGATGGCAGAATGACATGAGCAGTGTGTACACTTACGATGGCAGGATAACGTGAGTAGTGTACACTTCAGATGCTGGAATGATTTGCGCAGTGTACACTTCAGATGCTGGAATGATTTGAGCAGTGTACACTTCAGATGCTGGAATGATTTGAGCAGTGTACACTTCAGATGCTGGAATGATTTGAGCAGTGTACACACTTCAGATCCTGGAATGACGTGAGCAGTGTACACTCCAGATGCTGAAATAACGTGAGCAGTGTACACTTCAGATCCTGGAATGACGTGAGCAGTGTACACTTCAGATGCTGGAACGACGTGAGCAGTGTACACTTCAGATGCTGGAATGACATGAGCAGCGTACACTTCAGATGCCGGAATGACGTGAGCGGTGTTGTACACTTCAGTTGCTGAAGTGACGGCAGCATGTCCTAGTGGTTAAAGTGTTGTGCTCGTGATGACTCACTGCGCTAGTTCCAGTCTCCTCTGATGTGCCCGTTCGAGAGGGCGGTTTCATTTCTAAAGATTAAACTGGCAGTGACACCATCCCCCCTAACAGAACTTCAGATAAAGCTGTCGACTGCAGACCCGTGTGTGAACGCATGCAGAATGTCCAGTACACAGATTGAAATCCAATCCACTAACCGTAACAGAATGAGAGCAGACTGGGGTCGGAGTAATGACAGGCGAACACAGCTGTACGTCTGCGATTGTCTGAGCTGATGTGTACGTGTATTCTCTGAAGACATCGTGGTCAAAGAAATAATCCAACTGCAGTGTATTCATCCTTCCCAGTGAGGCCACTGTAGTAATCTTCTTTCGCCAGTACTCATATTCCGCTAACAACAGCATTAAAAACCATGACATGATTATGATCAGTGAAGCTAAAGCTAATCACCTCACTGTATCTCTAGACGGTCCTTAATGGCTCAAGAATGAGTTAACATCAGTGCCGACTCCACTCTCCCCAAAAGTCCTTCGGATGAGACTTTAAACCGAGGCCCCGTGTGCGAACGCACGCAGAACATCTTGCACACACGTTAAATCCTGTTCCGCTTTTCGTAAGAGTAGGCCATCGTGTGCCGGTGGGAACAGATGACAATATTTACAAAAACTTCATACACACGGGGACCGATGAAAAAAAGCACATGATTGCTATTCTGTTATCCTCGATATAAAAGAATAAATAAAAATAAAATAAATCCATTCAAAATGCAAAATAAAAGTTCAGAAATAGGAGGATTTCCAGTGGAATGGCTCTCTCTCCATTCGTTTACGTGTAACGGTAAACAGATAGATTCATCTTACTGCGAGGTTAAGAATGGTTCCTTGTTTCCTGCTACAGAGGAAAACATGTTAACCTTAAAAAAGAGTGGATCAGAAGTGACTTTAGACCTAAGATTCACCTAAAAACTGCAGTCGCGCGGATGATTTAAGTTCGCCAACTGCAGTCAAGTGCGAATTACGGTCCTCACACGTCGAGTTCTACACTTTCAATGCCACTAATGACGATGTTGCTGAGATTATAATGTCTGCAGAAAAATAAACATCCAGAGAAGAGAGAGAGAGAGAGAGAGAGAGAGAGAGAGAGAGAGAGAGAGAGAGAGAGAGAGAGAGAAGAGACAGAGAGAGAGAGAGGACAGAGCAGACAGAGAGAGACAGACAGACAGACAGACAGAGACAGAGACAGAGAGAGACACAGAGACAGAGACAGAGACAGAGACAGACAGAGACAGAGACAGACAGGCAGAGACGAGAGAGAGACAGACAGACAGAGACACAGAGAGAGACAGAGACACAGAGAGAGACACAGAGAGAGAGACAAAGAGAGACACACAGAGAGACAGAAAGAGAGATAGAGACAGAGAGAGAAAAAAATCAAATTCAAAATATGTACAGTCAATGGTAATACATAAACAAATATATTTCCCAAAAGCAGGTTGAAAATCTAACTTTCAAAACCACTTGCCCACAATTAAACCAACAAGACAACATCCAGCCCACCCACCAGCTACCAACCCATGCATCCGACAAACCAACCAACTAACCAAACATCTAAACAAACAAAAGCAAGCCAATCAACCAGCCAATCAACCAACCAATCAACCAGCCAACCGACCAGCCAATCAACCAACCAATCAACCAGCCAACCGACCAGCCAACCAACCAACTGAAAAGCAACCACCTAACCAGCTTGGGAAGCAATCCATCAAAGAAAACCAAAACCCAAATCCACTTTCAGCAGAAGTATCACTTAAGAGGGGGATGGAAGAGTGGGGTTGGGGTAAGCTGAAACATGGGTTGTGTTGTTAAGTGGATGTTGTCGTAAACCAAGAAAAAAATTTTAATGAGAACTCCTTCCCTGATCTGCAAACTTCTTGTGGTAACTTCTTGCGGAATGTTGCGTATTGTACTTAGTAAAGGAGGTACTCCTGTTTCGTTCGCAGCCTCAAATGAGTTTTTTCTTTATTTAATATCTATTCTCATTGCCGTTATGTGGGCCGTGCTGTCATCTTTGATGCTATGAAGCTCTGTGCGGCTACGCAGTTTGAAAATGGAGTCCAGTTACTTTTTTGACATATTATTTGTTGAACATCTTAATCCACTTAGAGACAAGGAACCACTTAACGACATGACAAACGTGGGACAGCAGCCAGCATGCATCAAAAGAAATCGTACAATAGGGGCAAAGCACAACCCACTAACTGCATGCATTGGAAGGGGAGTGGGGAAGGGAGATAGAGGGAGTGAGGGAGGGGGGGGGAGTGACTTGATTGACACACAGGGCTCTTACAGCCAGGGTAGGGACAGTGGGTCGTTCTCCGCTATTTGGCAGAGGAAGAGAAGGGCCTGACTTCTTTTAGCAGAGGATCACGCAACACAGCCTTTGGAAATACCCACCCATTAGTGCATGCTCTCTCTGTCTCTCTCTGTCTCTGTCTCTGTCTCTCTCTGTCTCTCTCTCTCTGTTCTCTCTCTTTCCTGTTGTGTGTGTGTCTCTCTCTCTGTTCTCTCTCTGTTCTGTCTCTTGTCTCTGTCTCTGTATCTGTATCTCTGTCTCTCTGTCTCTGTCTCTCTGTCTCTCTCTCTCTCTCTGCTCTCTCTCTCTTCTCTCTCTCTGTCTCTCCTCTCTCTCTCCTCTCTCTCTCTCTCTCTCTCTCTCTCTCTCTCTTCTCTCTCTCTCTCTCCTCTCCTCTCTCCTCTCTCTCTCTCTCTCTCTCTCTCTCTCTCTCTCTCTCTCTCTCTCTCTCTCTCTCCTCTCTCTCTCTCTCTCTCTCTCTCTCTCTCTCTCTCTCTCTCTCTCTCTCTCTTAAAGTTTTTGTGACCGCTTTGTATGTTTAATGTCTACTTTAAACTGCTCATATTCCTTTTTAATCTCTATTCTAAAGACTTAATGACTTATTTTTAGATATTTCCTGTCTGTTTTGAATTCCTCCTATCTGTTTTTAAATGTTTCCTGTCTGTTTTAAACGTGCCCTGTCTGTTTTAAATGCGTCCATCTAATCTGTTTTCAATTTTTCATGTTGACTTGGCCTGTGTGCAACTGATTCGTTATTGTTCTGTATGTACATGCAGTTTGAAGTGTTCATGCAGAAGTAGTAAATAGCAGGGGAAGAGGAGCAGCAGCAGTTCTCTGAGGATGTTTTGCATATCAGATCTTTCCTTGTCCGTGCGTGTGTGGACAGGACGTGAGGGGCTGAGGAGATAAAGAATGGATGACCAGAGTGTTGGACACGTGACCTGAAGCCGTTTGACAGCGTGGTTTGGAGTTCCTTTGGAGCTGTCCCTTTGAGAGTTTTCTCCCTTGGATTTTGTATTACTTCTTCCGCCAGTTCCCTGCAAGTCCTTGGCACGAAACTGTAAATCATGTCTTCATGTGCCAACACAGCACACTCTAACTGTAAATCATGTCTTCATGTGCCAACACAGCACACTCTAACTGTAAATCATGTCTTCATATGCCAACACAGCACACACTAAGCCAGCCAATAATGTGCCAACACGCACTACTCCTTTAACGATGCCAGTGTGTGCCGATACAACACTCACTAAACTATGCCATTGAGTGTCAACACAGTACTCACTAAACCATGCCAATATGTGCCAACACAGCACACCTTAAACCATGCCACTATATGTCAACAAAGCACACCCTTAACCATGCCACTATGTGCCAACACAGCACACCCTTAATTATGCCACTGTGTGCCAACAAAGCACACCGTAGAACCAACGTTTTATGTGGCAACCCAGCACACCCTAAACCAACGTTCTATGTGCCAACACAGCACACGCTACACCATGCTACTATGTGCCAACAAAGCACACCCTTAACCATGCCATTATGTGCCAACACAGCACACCGTAAAACCAACGTTTTATGTGGCAACACAGCACACCTTAAACCATGCTACTATGTGCCAACAAAGCACACCTTAAACCATTCCACTATGTGCCAACACAGTACATTTTATATCATGCCACTATGTGTCAACACAGCACACCCTAAACCATGCCACTATGTGCCAACACAGCACATCCTTAACCATGCCACTATGTGCCAACACAGAACACCCTTAACCATGGCACTATGTGCCAATACAGCACATCTTACGCCATGCCACTATGTGCCAACACAGCACACCGTAAAACCAACGTTTTATGTGGCTAACACAGCATACCTTAAACCATGCCACTATGTGCCAACAAAGCACACCTTAAACCATTCCACTATGTACCACCACAACACATTTTAAACCATGCCACTATATGTCAACAAAGCACACCCTTAACAATGCCACTATTCTCCAACACAGCACACCCTTAATTATGCTATGTGCACACACACCTAACAAAGATTCCGCACACCCTTAAATGCACTATGTGCCAACAAAGCACACCGTAAAATGCCATATGTTGCAATGACCGTGCAAACCATCAGACACACACCATACACCAACGTTTCATGTGGCAACACAGCTCACCAAACATTATTGTAAAGTTTGTGTTGGGTTGTTTTAACTGTTTGAAACTCTGCAGTTATCTCAGCTTTTCGTGTCTGTGTGTTTTATATTCTGTTCCTATCTGTTTCGACTGTCGTGCCCCTTTTAAGTACGCCATTTCTAGTCTGTACCACACTAGGTTACATTCCTTCATCTCCATTTTAAATCACCCGTCCGGTTGTTGTTAGGGTTTTGTTAATGATTCGCATCTTTTCATTTTGAAATCATCATACCTGTTTCCATTAAAAACTATGTTGCCTGTCTGTTCCAAATTATCTACATGTGTTTGATTTCAATGGCTTTATCTCTGAGTTGTG
>CM060317.1:44456664-44461664 GCA_030674155.1 Stramonita haemastoma | reverse complement strand
CTCTTGTTCTTGTTGTTGTTTTGTTTTTTGTCTGTTTCTCTTCTTCTTCTCTTTCTTCTTCTTCTTCTTCTTCTTCTTCTTTCTTTTCTTCTTCTCTCTTCTTCGCAATTCTTCTTCTGCAATTCTTCTTCTTTCGTCATTCTTCTTCTTCTTCTTCGCAATTCTTCTTCTTCCATTTTCTTCTCTTCTTCGCAATTCTTCTTCTTCGCAATTCTTCTTCTTCGCAATTCTTCTTCTTCTTCTTCGCAATTCTTCTTCTCTTCTTCTTCTGCATTCTTTTTTTCTTCGATCATTTTTCTTCTTATTTTCTTCTTTTCATTCTTCCTTGCAATTCTTCTTCTTCTTTGCAATTCTTCTCCGCAATTATTCTTCACAATTCTTCGCAATTCTCTTCTTCTTCTCTGCATTCTTCTTCTTCTTCGCATTCTTCTTCTTCTTTGCATTCTTTGCAATTCTTCGCATTTTTTGCTATTCTTCGGAATTCTTCTTCTTTGCAATTCTTCTTTTTTCGCAATTCTTTTTCTTCTTCTTCGCAATTCTTTTTCTTAATTGTTTGGAATTCGTCTTCTTGACAATTCCTTTTTCTTCTTCAGAATTCTTCTTTAGATTCTCCTTCAAATTCTTCTTTTTCAAATTCTTCTTCTTTAAATTTTTCTCCTCAGCATTCCCATGTTCTTTTTTTAAGATCCTCTTCCACTGTCTTGTCTTTTTTTTGCTCGACCCTTTTTTCTATTTCCTCTTCCTCCTCTTCTTGCTCCTAGTCCCTCCCTCCCCCCTGTTCTGTTTTCCTTCCTTACAGTTAACTTGCTGAAACTTGCGTTGATCATATTTCAGATTCTTGTTCTCACCATCGTTGAAAACTTGCTGTAAACTTTCCAATGTCTTTGGACACAACAAGTGCTAGACATAACAGAACGGGACAGAAGGTCAGATTTCAGGACCTCTTCAGATAGCCCGATGGCATTTTAATTCTGATTTTCACTTCCTTCTTGGTTATGTGATCTCTGTACGAGATGACAAGAAGTTTGCGGAAGTATCTCATCTCTGCTGCCTGAATCCTTCTTTCAAAGTCTGCTGTTATCATCCACGTTTCAGATGCGTTCAAAAATATGGACACCATCAGGGAATGCATCAGTCTGATCTTGAAGCTGACGGTGTTGTTCTCGTCATTCCAGAGGACTTTCAGTTTCGTCATTGCAGTTGTGGTCTGCGCTATTCTGGAGAGAATTTCAGGTTTGGATCCTTCATCCGATACTATAGCTCCGAGATCTTTAAAACTATAGACAGTCTTGATTTTCTTGACGTATGTAGCAATGTCAGTGTTGATGATGTTGGCACTATTTGTCATCAGCTGGGTTTTCTCTGCACTGATCTGCATGCCATAATTAATCCGAAGAGGCTTCATCAAGGTAATTTACCAAATTCACCAGATCAACTAACAAACGACCCTTACACCACCAGCACACACCCCTCACCAAAAAACATAAAACCAAACAAAAATAACAGCTAATTAACCAGTCAAATACAAACAAACAACTTCCACCTCCACCACCCACCTCTACCCAGACACATCTCAGCATGAGCAGAAAGAAGAAGAAAAATAAATCAGCATGTGTCACGTTTAGTTTTAGCAGTAACAAGATGAAGAAAGGAGGACAGGAGAGGGGAAGGGGTTTGACAGCAGTACAGAGGAGAGCAGCTGCCGTGACTGTATCAGGGGAACACGCCTGCATGCTGACGTCAGCCTGCTTTGCTGTAGGCTACATCCTCACTGCACAACAGCAGTCTGTTTACTGTCTGTCTGTCTGTCTGTCTTCTGTCTGTCTGTCTCTCTGTTTGTCTGCATGGTATTGCCTAGCTTAGCGTGGTAGGGGAATAGAAGGTGTGGGCACACTTGATTTACACCGCGCCCTCTTGCAGCCAGGGAAAGTTGAGCAATTCTAGCGGGGGAAGGAAGCTGTTTATCTGCACATCACAAACAAGGGGGCGGCAAATGTGCCGCCATTATTGCCGTCCTCTGCTGTTGGTGCTTATCTTTTTTCTTCGTGAATAATGACCTTTAGTGTCAGTTTGTTTGGAAAATATTTTTGGGTACATTACTGTCATCGATTATTTATGTCCTCTCTTTAATAATGTCTCTTTTTTTTTCGTTCCTCGGCTAGTGCTATGAGGTTCACCAATGGAGAGATTTTGCGTGTGCGCTCGTTTTTGCCTACTATGAAGGTAGCTGCATTCCAAAGTCTGTTTTAAATCACGATCATTAGTCATTTGTGTCTGTGATAAGTATTACCTTTAATCATTCGCATGTGTTTAAAATAATTATTGGCATTTGTTTTGAAATTTGCTGTGTTCGTTTGCTACAAATTGTTTGTGTTTGTTTATAAATTTGTATTCAGATCAGAAGGCAACTATCCAATGGAATGGCGAGTATTCAAGTTCTTTGATATAAAAAGGAGTCCGCCAGGGTTGCATTATTATCATCCCTGCATCTTTTCAGCATATTATAGAAATGGTTCTGAAAAAGTCAGGAACAGATAACATGGGCATTGTGATAGGAGGAAGAAATATGACTAACCTCAGGTACGCTGATGATACAGCACTAACGGCCAGTGATATTATCACCAGAATGAACAGCAGAATCCTTTACAAAGTCCATGCAGAGGGCAACACTGCTGGCGTTAAGTAAAATGCCAAAAAGACCAAAGTGATGCACATTCATGGTATCCGGTACAGTCACCCCTCAAAATATCAAAATTAATGGATCAAATTGGATTATGTTCAAAATACCAAATATTTAGGTCTATAAGAAAAACAATGATGGCTCCTATCTACAAGACGTCATGGTTAAAATCAGTATGGCCAAGCAAATGATGATTCAGTAAGACATTTGGAACGACAGAGGCATACCTAAATATCTCAAAATTACAGTTGCCAAAACACTCACCTGGCCTGTATTGCTCTATTGGTCAGAAGCCTATACGCTTGGAAAATTAAAAAGAGACAAAAACACTGCCGAAACATAGTTCAATAAGCGACTTCTAAGAGTCAGACAGAAGCAAATATGAAAGCATTTTTGATAGGCTTTCATTGTAAAAAGGTAAAAAAATAAATAAATAAATA
The DNA here is from genome assembly GCA_030674155.1 of Stramonita haemastoma. NCBI lineage: Eukaryota > Metazoa > Mollusca > Gastropoda > Neogastropoda > Muricidae > Stramonita > Stramonita haemastoma. The sequence goes on along the minus strand of CM060317.1, from coordinate 44,458,544 downwards.
AAAAGAGTAAAGATGTCCCATAACCTATGTGGTCGTGGAGGAGCGAGGCATCAGAGACCTCAGCTTCTCCAGGGGGGGGGGCAGCGTATTGAGGGCAGCGCCCATCTCCTCTCCCTCGCTGCTTTACCTTCCCTGACCCTAAAAAGGGCAGGTACCCATTTACAGCTGGGGGGACTGTACTGAAGCCAAGGGGCGCAAACTGTAACCCATCCACTTGGTAACCACGCTCGATGCTGCTTAACCTTAGCTTGGGGAAAGTGAGTGCTCTGACCACTGAGCTCTCCTGTCCCCCGCTCTCAATGTAACTACAAATATTAGCTGAAATTGGTCAGCAAAGACTGAGATATGTTGGTCATGCAAACAGAAACACACAGACAAATCTGATGACGATAGTTTTCCAAGGTAAGGATAAGGGCAGAAGAAAATGCGGCAGACTACCAACGGTATTTGTTCAATAAAAAAAATCTTTCTTGAAAGAAAACATTGTTCCAGCTTATTCACACACATTTTGTCTGTTTGTGACCCTATCTGTCCTTTAAAAATAGGTCTTTGGAAATCTGACTTAGCCGTTCAAGGGCTATCATCATCATCATCATCATCATCATCATCATCAATCATCATCATCATCATCATCACCATCATCATCATCATCATCACCATCATCATCATCATGAATTGTAACTTCGTCTGTCTATTAGTAGACATCTTTAGACATCTGCTTTAAACGTCCAGCGATCTTTCTCTCACTTCAGCAAAACTTCATTTTTGCCGGAGACGTTCCGTTCCATTGAATGGTGGCCAAATGTGCGTAGTCCATAATTTTCTAACTTTGATCTGTCATGTCTTGACACGTGTGTTATTCCCCCAAGTCCACAGATGATACTGAACGATGATGCACTAGTGCCAGTCCTCATGATTTCTGCACCGCTCACAGAGGCAGTCAGACAATGTCCTGCAGTGCATGGAGTGTGACAGGCTGAAATCACACAGCACGAACACTGAAGTTACGCCTGTCCGATCTGCTTCTTGTGGCAGACAGACTGATGGTCAATCAATGCATGGCGGCCCCCAGCCCTGCCCGGCCTAGGAAGGCGTGGGGTGAATGAAGTGTCTTGGTGTCAATCTGGATCAGACACGTGGGGGGGGGGGGTGACGGGAGGAGGGACGGGATATCCTGGTGGTTAGAATAATGTGCATTGCGCTCGAGATTTGCTGACCCAGGTTCAAATCTTGCTCAAGAGGATTTTTCCTCTAGAGTTAAAATCAGTGCTGACTCCACTCCCTCGACAGTCCATCGGATGACACTATAAACCGAAGTCCTGTGTGAGAACACTCGTAGAACATCTTGTGTGCACGTTAAAACCCGTTCCGCTTTTCGGAAGTAGTGGGAACAGATGTTAAAGTTTACTAAAACTGCGTACACACAAGGACTGGATGTAAAAATGCACTGGAGTGCTCATTCCACTATCCTTGACTAGAATAGACACTGTTCATACAGGAAGACGTGACAAGGGTGACTGCCTGCACAACATCTTTTCTTGAAATGAGGCGCATACAACATTCGCTATCAGTCAAGCCCCTGTTTATCAGTATGTATGAGTTTGTCTATGCCTATGGTTTGTGTGTGTGTTTGTGTGTGTGTGTTTGTGTGTCTGCATGTGTGTGTGTATGTGTGTGTATGTGTGTGTGTGTGCGTGCGCGCGCGCGTTTAAGGACACAAGTGCTGCCCACTGGTTACTGGGTAAACAAGACACATTGGGTTGCTGATACAATATTTTGATTGTAGGAGAACGATTCATTATCTATTACTTATCGCTCATACAATATTTTGAGCGCAAGAGAATGATTCACAATCTATTACTTGATTCCCTGAAAAAAGC
>CM060317.1:44449164-44454164 GCA_030674155.1 Stramonita haemastoma | reverse complement strand
GGGAATTCTTCTTTGATTGGACACTGGATGCAAGTTGCGTTTTCACCAGACCACGTGACACAGTGACCATAACTCTGTGTCCGTTGCTCGCATGATGAGGTGTTGATGGAAAGCCATGTGACAGCCTGCCAGGCAGATACAACACTTAACGTGTACTGACAGCCAGGATGCAGCACTTAGCGTGTACTGACAGCCAGGATTCAGCACTTTATTTAATGTGTACTGACAACCAGGATACATCACTTATTTAACGTGTACTGACAGCCAGGATACATCACATTATTTAACGTGTACTGACAGCCAGGATACAGCACTTTATTTAACGTGTACTGACAGCCAGGATACAACACTTAACGTGTTCTGACAGCCAGGATACAGCACTTAACGTGTACTGACAGCCAGGATTCAGCACTTAACGTGTACTGACAGCCAGGATCCAGCACTTAACGTGTACTGACACACAGGATACATCACTTTATTTAACGTGTACTGACAGCCAGGATACAGCACTTTATTTAACGTGTACTGACACCCAGGATACAACACTTTATGTAACGTGTACTGACAGCCAGGATACAGCACTTTATTTAACGTGTACTGACAGCCAGGATACAGCACTTTATTTAACGTGTACTGACAGCCAGGATACAACACTTAACGTGTTCTGACAGCCAGGATACAGCACTTAACGTGTACTGACAGCCAGGATTCAGCACTTAACGTGTACTGACAGCCAGGATCCAGCACTTAACGTGTACTGACACACAGGATACATCACTTTATTTAACGTGTACTGACAGCCAGGATACAGCACTTTATTTAACGTGTACTGACACCCAGGATACAACACTTTATGTAACGTGTACTGACAGCCAGGATACAGCACTTTATTTAACGTGTACTGACACACAGGATACAGCACTTTATCTTACGTGTACTGACACCCAGGATAGAGCACTTTATCTAACGTGTACTGACACACAAGATACAGCACTTAAAGTGTACTGACAGCCAGGATACAGCACTTAACGTGTGCTGACAGCCAGGATACAGCACTTAACGTGTACTGACAGCCAGGATACAGCACTTAACGTGTACTGACAGCCAGGATACAGCACTTAACGTGTACTGACACACAGGATACAGCACTTAACGTGTACTGACACACAGGATACAGCACAACGTGTACTGACACACAGGATACAGCACTTAACGTGTACTGACACACAGGATACAGTACTTTACGTGTACTGACACACAGGATACAGTACTTAACGTGCACTGACACACAGGATACAGCACGTGTACTGACAGCCAGGATACAGCACTTTATTTAACGTGTACTGACAGCCATGATACAGCACTTTATTTAATATGTACTGACAGCCAGGATACAGCACTTTATTTAACATGTACTGACAGCCAGGATACAGCACTTAACGTATACTAACAGCCAGAATACAATATATAACATGTATTTTACATACACAGCCTTCTCTTCCTTTTTCTCCTCCTTTTTCCTTCGTTTACCCCTTTCTCTCTGTCTGATTTCTCTCTCCCTTTCTGTCTGTTCCTCTCTGTCCCGTACGTCTGTCTTCCTGTCTGTTTTGGTTTCTGCTCCTCTTTCTTTCTCTGTTTTTCACTGTGAATTAAGACCTATCAGCATGACGACAAGCTCAGCAATGTGATGTAGCCTGGCCCGTCTGTCCTCACCATGGGATGTTTCTTTCTTCCTTCCGTCCTTCCTTCATTTTTCCTTCCTCCTCATCCCCTGTCTACTGCCCCCCCTCCCCACCTTGTCTTCTCTTCTTCCTCCTTTTTCCCCCCTTTTTTCTTTGTTCTTTGGGAAATAAAAATTATTCTTAGGCAGTGACCCAGAAAAGGAAAATGCGTTATCTGCAAATGGAGTGACGAGGTAAACAGCCATTGATCAATGACTAATCTGACATTGCTGGCTGTCACAGTGTTTAGTCTTCATGGCTTTAGTAAGAGATCTTCATGGCCTTAGAGATCTTCGTGGCCTTAGTCAGAGATCTTCATGGCCTTAGTCAGAGATCTTCATGGCTTTAGCAGAGACCTTCATGGCTTTAGTCAGAGACCTTCATGGCTTTAGGCAGAGATCTTCATGGCTTTAGGCAAAGATTCACATGGCTTTAGGATAAGATCTTCATAGCTTTAGTCAGAGATCTTCATGGCTTTAGACAGAGGTATTCATGGCTTTAGGCAGAGACCGTCATGGCTTTAGCAGAAACAGCACACGTTTAGTCATAGATCATAATAGCTTCAGGCAGATCCAACCACGGCTGTCAATGAATATACAATCAGTTCAGAGAGAGAATGCCCATGTATTTTTTATTGACATAGTAATAAGGGAACTGCAAATAAGACAATAACATATGTTGTTGCTTTCTGTTACGAAACACTCATTGATTTATATTTCTGTGACATGGTTTGGAGTTTTTGGTTGGTTAGCAATTTTTTGTTTTGTTTTTGTAATTTTGTTGTTGTTGCTATTGTTTTTCTATTTTTAGGTGGAGGTGTGGGTTGCTGTAGGATCCTGCAATGGGTGAAAAATGGTAATATAGCGCTTCAACGCTTATCGGCAGTTTTTTGCTTGTCCTTATCCCATTTAAAGTAAAAGCAACACTTCAATGCAGAACTTGGCCTTGCCTGAAAGCTTTGTTAGCTAGTGATATCAGCAAAGTATCCACACCCACGTCAACTTGTTGCTTTACTCTGAAATGCTATGCTATGCTATGCTAAGCTATGCTGTGATGTACTGTGATTTGCTACGCTATGCTATGTCGTGCTATGCTATGCTATACCGTGCTATGCTACCCCGTGCTATGCTATGCTATGCTATGCTATGCTATGCTATGCTATGCTATGCTATGCTATGCTATGCTGTGCTATGCTATGCTATGCTATGCTATGCTGTCTTCATCCATGGCAAGCTCTTATCACAGCAGCCTTTCTCGACATTACAGGAGAAAATCCTTTGCACAGCTGTCAGAGTCCCCCACTTTCAGCTTCTCTCAGCTACTAATTTCCCCAGCCCAGACCAGTCCAGCTGTGGTCAGCTGGTGCTATTTAAAGCAGAAACTGACCACACATGGACTAGGTAAAAGGAAGGAGCACACTAGATTTAGCGCTCTTGACTAGGCTTTATTTGTGCTCTGTGTTCGAGGTTGGAGTATGGCTACCAATACATCGAAGTATTAAAAAAAAAAACAGCCATACACACAGACTTCTCTTCCAGTGTGTACTTATGGTCTTACAGTGATTCCCAGGTGTGACAAGTACAGCAGAATACATACCTGAGGGGGCTCCAGAGTGTTCGTGAAAAACAATTATTGCATTTATTCCTTTCTTTTTCCTGCTGACACTGAATCAATGTCACTCATCTGTTCTCTCTCTTCTCATCTCCTCTCCTCTCATGTCCTCTCCTCTCTTGATGATTTTACACACAGACACACACGCGCGCGCGCGCGCGCGCACGCACGCACACAAGCACGCACGCACGCACACACGCACACACACGCACGCACGCACGCACACACACACACACACACACACACACACACACACACACACACACACACACACACACACACACACACACACACGTGTAATATTTTCGTCTAATATCACTTAGAGTGAACAGACGTTAAATTGAAGACAACAACAACAACAACAACAACAACAACAACAACAACAACAACAACACACACACACACACACACACACACACACACACACACACTCTCTCTCTCTCACTCTCTCTCTCTCTCTCCTCTCCTCTCTCTCTCTCTCTCTCTCTCTCTCTCTCTCTCTCTCTCTCTCTCTCTCTCTCTCTCTCTCTCTCTCTCATTGATTACTCAGTGGCTATTTGATATAATACTGGGCTTCGGATTGACAGACAGAGAACACGTACTTATTCAGATTTTTTGTGCTTGAAATCTGTTAGTTGTCGACTAGTTTTTCTTGAAAAATTGTGTGCATCTTTGTTGTGGGTTGTTGGTGGTGGGTTTTTTTTTCTTCTTCTTCTTCTTTTTTTCTTTTTTCATTTAAACTGTTTTGTGAATTGTCTTTCTTGGTTTCTTGCATGCACATGTGTGCCCTGGACCAAATGTGAACAAACATAGTGTTTTGTTACCGGGGTTTTCTTTAACCAAACTTGTGGTTACTTATATAGTATTTGTATTTATACAAAACGGACAGGTTTCATAATATTTTCCCTCGCTGTTTTTGTCTTTCTTCTTATTATTTTTTTTAAAAAAGTTGTTGTTTTTTTGTTTGTTTTTTTTACATGTAATACTTAATGTGCTGATTATTAATTCCTTTTTGTGTTTATGATGTCCTTGACAAACACTATTGATGTCTGGCCATCAAGAGATGGTCTGAGAGTAGGGTTCCTTAATATAAATCATTTGTATGGTAAATTAGTGGATGTGTCAAATATTTTATCCAACTCTGGGAAATTTTTCCATATTTTTGGCTTTGCAGAGACACGCCTTACAGCTCATATTTCAGATGAAGAAATCTCTTTTCCAGGATATTCTTGTATTCGTAGAGATCCTAAACATTCCAAAGAAACAGGACTTCTTGTTTATATCCACCAGACAATAAACTTCAAGCAAATACACCCTATAGATCTGCATAATGTTGAATCCTTATGGATACAGGTTAATTTCAAAAAAGCAAAACCTATACTCTTGGGTTCATTTACAGAAACCCAGCTGAACATGCAAACTGGATAGACAATTTTACTTTATTAATGGAAGACATAGCTATATATTCTGATGAGACAATATTGTTAGGTGATTTTAATATTGATTTACAGAAACGTCAGTCAACCTGGACACATACTTATGAATCTTTCCAACTGGTCCAATTGATTGACAAACCTACAAGAGTCACAGCTACTTCGAAAACCCTGATTGACCATGTTTATGCTACGGCATTAAACAATATGTTAGAGGTGTGTTCTCCAACCTATG
>CM060317.1:44439164-44444164 GCA_030674155.1 Stramonita haemastoma | reverse complement strand
TAACCCTCCATACCCCAAAAGGGGTGAAATGAATAAAATATTGAATCTTGCGTATTGGAGTGAATGTGTGCTCCAGCATGTGTACAAATGTGTATATTCACGCGTGTGGACGTACATGCACACCCCATACTCGTCTATATTCACGGAACGATTTATGGGAAATGATTTTTTGTCTGTGTATGGAAGAAGAGAAAGAATATGCATTGATAGCGTGTTGGTATGCACAGATGTGTATGCACGGGCATTTGTCACTCCTGTTATGCATATGTTCACACTGACCATCGACAGGCTTGCACTTTTCTTGATGACAGAACTGCAGATTGGGGGTGGGGGAGGGGGCGAGGATGTGGGTAGGAGGTAAAGTCTCTTATGATTCATATCCCAGACCGGAATGTAGCATAGGGAAGCGTGCCCCCTCCCCACCTGTCACTTACGTCAGCCCTGTAAAACCACAGACAGTCGCCATTCACCAAGACCAGTCACGACAGTCATTCACCAAACCAGTCACCAGCATCACCAACCAGTCACACAGTCACCACCAAAACCAGTCACCAGGGCCAGTCACGACAGTCACTCACCAAAACCAGTCACGACAGTCATTCACCAAAACCAGTCACGACAGTCACTCACCAAAACCAGTCACGACAGTCATTCACCAAAACCAGTCACGACAGTCCATCACCAAAACCAGTCACGACAGTCATTCACCAAGACCAGTCACCGCAGCCAGTCACCAAACCATCACCGCAGCCATCACTTCTATCAGTGAATACGGTGGACAATGGTGCCTTGTTCCTGGATTATCCTGATTACGTCCATAGACACATCGTCTAGGCGAACTTTTACAGACAAAAGCGTTGTTGTGGATTCCTTTACGTGCCTCTGCACACCCAGCCCAATGTGAGCTAAGAGGCAGGTACTGTGTGTGTGAGTACACCTTTGGTTAGAAGAGGCAAGGTACTCTGTGTGTGTGTATGTGTGTGTGTGTGTGTGTTGTGTGTGTGTGTGTTGTGTGTGTGTGTGTGTGTGTGTGTGTGTGTGTGTGTGTGTGTGTGTGTGTGTTGTTTGTGCGAGCGCGCATCAATGATCAGAAGAGGCAAGGTTTGTTCTTGTGTAGATCAGTGGTCAGAAAATACAAGGTACTGTTTGTTTGGGCAAATCATTTGTCAGGAGAAGGCAGGAGGTGGGAAGTCTATGGGTTCTCAGATGTTCAAGATAGTCATCAGAAAGCAAACAAGCAACCGATAGCGTTGGCAAATGACAACAGGTTTCGCATGTCAGTTGTCAATTGTCATTTAAAAATTGTACACAGCAAGAAATCCAGCATGCAAAAACAGCCTGAGAGTGAAATGTCAGAGGCCAGGACCACTGATGTAGTGGTCTGTGAGGCCCCCTGCAGGTTACAGTCTGATTGAAACCTGCTGAGAGACAGTGCAGCGAAGTTTGAGTCATTTCTGATGTAAATGAAGTCTGCACACAGAGAGAGAGTGGGAGGAGAGATGATTTAATACTCAGACAAGCAGATGTACCAAAACCTTTTTCAGAGAATCTTTAGACTTTAAAGTACCTGCCATGTTCTATTGAAGGGAAAGGCAGAGTGAATGGAGACAAAAACAATAATTAGCGGGGTTAATAGACCACTCCACCCGTCCCATGAACACTAATGACGGGGATTTAATACCCCATTACCCCTTTGCAAAAGATACCTCTTTCCTTCAGAGCATTGAGTAAAGCCAGAGATATGAACAGCAGATGGTGAAGATGGCTAACAATTGCGCTATTATCGCTTTAAGGCGGTTAGGACGCCTCTTTCTTTGAAAGCTGCAAGCACTCTTTAAACCTACAGTAACAAGGACAAGCATGAACGAAAATAGTAGCCCTATAAATAGATAAATGAATGTCATGCACAGAGAGAGAGAGAGAGAGAGAGAGAGAGAGAGAGAGAGAGAGAGAGAGAGAGAGAGAGAGAGAGAGAGAGAGAGAGAGAGGAGAGAGAGAGAGAGAATGAATGAATAATCTTTATTTTCAAGGGTAACAGAGTAAGCATCACATACTTTTTTTTATCCGGCCCGCCAGAGAGAGAGAGAGAGAGAGAGAGAGAGAGAGAGAGAGAGAGAGAGAGAGAGAGAGAGAGAGAGAGAGAGAGAGAGAGAGAGAGAGAGGCAGCTGGTTTCAGCCTGGGTTCGAGCAGCCATCGAAACGCCTCATTAAGAAGACTTTTCCTCTGGAGTGAACATCAGTGTCGATTCCACTCCACCTCTTGCTCATCATGCCTTCCTATATTTCTCTTCACCAGTCTGTCTTCAAGTCCATCCATCCTGCTCTGGCTTGTTGCTGTAACCGCTCTCTGACATCTCCTATGATGTTTCATGCCTTAGTAAACGCCACATCACCTCTGCATGTGTCTCATGCCCTATTGTCAGTAGTTCAACATCAGCTAAGTCTTTGAGGATAGCTGATGTCACTACTAGCCCCTCAATATCTTCAAGTGTTTAAGATCGCCAATATTCCGCCACGGGGATGCCGGGGCCTGTCAATATAAATAGCACCCCCCCCCCCCCACCTCTTCCGGAATTCTTTGCTAGGAATTTCCTTCTTATTTATCCCTCTCTTTGTTTTGCCTTGTTACATTTCTTTCGGGTCACCTCCATCTGTCCATGTTCTGCCTTTTTGGTACATTCTCCTTTTTTTTCCAGAGACACCTAAAATATATCAATTCTCTCCCACGCCGAAGATGGATATTCTGGAAGTTGAGGTGCTGGGCCTGACTTGTCAGGCGCTTAATGGCAGCGCAATGCATTTTTACTTATATCAAAGACAATGGCTGCTGTTTGAGCGTTCAAACGACGACAACGACCGACGACGACGACGACGACGACGACGACGACGACGACGACGACGACGACGACGACGACGAGCAAAGAAGAAGAAGAAGAAGAAGAAGAAGAGAGAAGAAGAAGAAGAAGAAGAAGAAGAAGAAGAAGAAGAAGAATGTATTGACATTCTAAACGGATTGGGTTGTGTGGTGGGTGGTGGTGGTGGTGTGGTGGTGGTGGTGGTGTGGTGGTTGGTGGTGGTGGTGGTTGGTGGGTGGTGGTGGCGGTGGCGGTGAGGGTGGTGGTGGTTGTGGTTATGTGGCCAGTTTGATTATGTCCTCAGCATGTTTGACATTGCTGATCCTGCAAAACTTTTATTCTCATCCCTGGCAAATTTCTGTCATTGTGTGCTTATTTTTCCCATCGGTCTTGCAGTGTGTATTAAGTCCAAACAAACAAAAAAATTAGTAACCATGTCGGGGTTTTTTATGCTTTGGGAAATGTGTCTGTGCATCCCCTGTGCATGATATTTACATATGTCAGGGGGTGGCTGGCCTGAGGACGGATGATGGAGCTTCTTGTCTGTGTGTTTTCCAGACCAACAGGTTTTCTGTCTGTTTGTGGCTGCTTAGTTGCTGGCATGTGGTGCTTTTTCTGAGTTTGAAGCTAGGAGTCGATGAATGCAAATGTTGACGGCTACTGTGGCATCTTCTTTTTTTCTATCCAAACATTTGAACTGCTTCGCTCTTCTGAGCATTCAGCACTTTTTTGTTCAAGGAGACATAACGTCTTCCCATAAAGTCTGCAGACTGAGCCATGATTTACAAGATCCACTGTCATGTTATGAATCTGTCCTGAAATAAACTGTACTTTTCTCATAAAGAACCCAAAGCGAGTTCACCAAGACCAAAAACGTGCATAATTCAAAAGACCCATTTACCATAATTTCATTTGTATCAAAGAACTGGAAGAATAAATGTCGTCTGCTTTAAGCCCTAGTGACCAGACGTACTTCTTGTAAAAGAGAGTTCCTATTGCGGGAAGAGAGAAATCGAAGTGGAGGATGTCTGGGCATCTATGGTTGTTTCTCCTCAGGGAGACAGCAGAGTAAGTAGAGGCACACACCGTGTTGACTTGCTTTTCGGTGCTCTCTCACTACACTAAAGAATATAGAACCAAGCTTTCGTTAAGAACCAAGGAATAACTGTGGTTCTGTTAAGAACAAGGGAATAACTGTGGTTCTGTTAAGATCCAAGGAATGACTGAGGTTCCATTAAGAACCTGGGAGTAACTGTGGTTCTGTTAAGAACCAGGGAATAATTGTGGTTCCGTTAAGAGACAGGGAATGACTGTTTTTTTAAAGACGGAGAATAGCTGGGATTCTGTTAATGAAAGTATTTGAATTTTGAATGTAAGAACCAGGAAATAATTGTTGTTCTGTAAAGGACAGGAGAATAACTGAGGTTCTGTAAAAGACCGGAAAATATTTGGGGTTCGGTAAAAGACAGGTGAATATTTGAGGTTCTGTAAGAGACAGGAGAATATTTGGGGTTCTGTGAAGGGCAGGAGAATAACTGGCTCTGTAAAGGACAGGAGAATAACTGTGGCTCTGTAGAGACAGGAGAATAACTGTGGCTCTGTAAAGACAGGAGAATAACTGTGGCTCTGTAAAGACAGGAGAATAACTGTGGCTTTGTAAAGACAGGAGAATAACTGTGGCTCTGTAAATACAGGAGAATAACTGTGGCTCTGTAGAGACAGGAGAATAACTGTGGCTCTGTAGAGACAGGAGAATAACTGTGGCTCTGTAAAGACAGGAGAATAACTGTGGCTCTGTAAAGACAGGAGAATAACTGTGGCTTTGTTAAAGACAGAGAATAACTGTGGCTCTGTAAATACAGGAGAATAACTTGTTGCTCTGTAAAGGACAGGAGAATAACGTGGCTCTGTAGAGACAGGAGAAAAAACTGTGGCTCTGTAAATACAGGAGAATAACTGTGGTTTCTGTAAAGACAGGAGAATAACTGTGGTTCTGTAAGACAGGAGAATAACTGTGGCTTTGTAAAGACAGGAGAATAACTGTGGCTCTGTAAAACAGGAGAATAACTGTGGCTCTGTAAAGGACAGGAGAATAACTGTGGCTCTGTAGAGACAGGAGAATATCTGTGGCTCTGTAGAGACAGG
>CM060317.1:44421664-44424164 GCA_030674155.1 Stramonita haemastoma | reverse complement strand
GCAAAATAGATCGTAGGCGGCAAATTCAGCCAGATGCCATTATTACCTTGAGTGTGTGGTTCTTCCTGCCTGACGGCCAGCCACTTTACACACACTGTGTCCATCTGTCTCTGCACAGCTGAAAAAGCAATCCTGGATTAGGACTACGTGTGGAATGGACTGTGGGAAGGGGTTTGTATCAGCACTCCCTTAGAGAGCAGCTTTGGCTGTTTTGGGTTTGTGTTGTTTTTCTTTGTTTCTTGCCGTAGCTCTTTTGTGCTGCATCTGCATAATCCTGGGGGCGGCATTGTACTCCTGGAGCACGTGTCTATTGTGATGTGCACTTCTGTGGATAGGATCCACTAGGCTGTGTCCTATTTTGGTATGCCTCGTTCGTTGGGCCGTGTGTCGGTTTTGTCTAGACGTACATGTGCAGTGTATTTCAGGGTTTGAGGCAGGTGATGCTGAACTGGTGATGACGTAGGATGTAGGATGGAGGTGTCACGTGAAGCGGCAAGAACTCACCTGCATCCGTTTGGCTTTGCTATAAATAACTGAGAAAGATTTTGTAATTCATTTGATGTCTGCAAGGAATCTGCGTCATCTTTTACTTGTGTGATTTTTTTATTTCATTATTTTGCTTGTGGGTGCTTCGTGATACTGTCACCTCAGGCAAAATGGCGTCAGTGGGCAGATGCTGAAAATGATCGACAACACATCCTTCCTCCGCATTGTAAAAGTCAGGAACTCAGTCAAAAAAAGTTAAAAGAAAGAAATACTAGTTTTCCTGCTGACTGATATAAACATGCATCTTGCAAAATGTCAAATTAATGTATGTGTTTCAGTGCCAACTCACTACCCGAAAGTCCTTCATATGCGACTATAAACCAAATTCTCTTGTGTGAACACACATAGAACATTTTGCACTCATGTTCAAACATGTTCCACCTTTCGAAAGAGTAGGCCATCGTGTGCTGGTGTGAACGGATGACAACTTTGACAAAAGGCCTGCTCACTTGGACTGGATGTTTAAAAGCGACATGAGTGTGTTGTTGTTGTTTTAGCACTAGTGCTTATTCGTTATTCTTAAGAAAACATTACTAAATGAAAAATAAAATAATTAAAAGAAACTGTCCTTTTGATATGCTTCTATTAACAACGCACCACGCAGCTCTTAATCCTGCTTGAAGAGCAAATGCAAGGGGACTCTGGAAAAAACAGGCACTGTGAAGCCTGTGTGTGGTACTGACTGTCCTCTAACTTAACACTTTCAAATCTAGCCTAAAGACACACTTATTTCCTACCTAGGATCTTCTTCCTCTGTCATTACATCTCACACCTGTCCCTACTTCAATCAGCCTCCTCTATTTCCATCACCTCGCCTTAGTGTTTTAATATGTGTGTGTGTGCGATGGGGTGTGTGTGGTGCGTGTGTGCGTGTGTGTGGAATTTAAAATCTGTTGATCCTATTGGGGAACTGTCGCATGCGCGTGAATGGTTCGAATGCAGGTGATTTGATTTTTTTGCTTTACCAGATTCGGCGCTATACAAACTTCATGTAGTTATTATAAGCCATATTGCGTACACGCTCTACAAGGAAAGCTTTTGTGCATGGCTGGGTTTTTTCCAGTATCAAACCATATAGGCAGGAATACTCCGACTTCAGAGGTTCTTCTCCTCTTCATATAGTTTACTTTGCTAAGAGGTTTTCATGGATGAAGGCAAATTCAACATGCCATGCCAAGCCACAGCACCATGCTAATGTAGAGTATGGCATTGTAAAGGTAAAGGTGTCCCATAACCTAGGCGGTCGTAGGGGAACGAGACATCAGAGACCTCAGCTTCTCTAGGGCCGGCATTTTGAGGATGGCGCCCATCTCCTCTCCCTCGCTGCTTTACCTTCTCTGACACTAAAGAGGGCAGGTACCCATTTACAGCTGGGCGAACTGGGGGAACTGTACTGAAGCCAAGGCGCGCAAACGATCACCCATCCAACTGGTAACTGGTATGTATGTATGTATGTATGTATGTATGTATGTATGTATGTATGTATGTATGTATGTATGTATGTATGTATGTATGTATGTATGTATGTATGTATGTATGTATGTATGTATAGGGAAAGTGAGCGCTCTGACCACTGAGCTATCTACCCCGTCCCGCATGGCCCTGTACTTACTCCAGTTCCTCACACAGCGTGGGTCCGGGCCACCAGGATCATGACATGCCAGGGAAGGAGGTTAAGTTCTGCACGTGCACCTCGCTTTCTGCTTTCTGTGCAGGGCTTCCCTGTCCTCTAGCTTCCCATCAAAACCAGATGTGTCTCAGCGTCAGTGTGGCATCAGTGATAACACACCTGGACCAGCAGTCCATCACTGAAACACACACACGGCAGTCACGGCATGGTATTCAAGAAAGGGATGATTGTATTGTGTTGTATTGTGTTGTATTGTGTTTTGTTGTATTGTGTTGTATTGTATTGTGTTGTGTTGTATTGTATTGTGTTGTGTTCTGTTGTATT
>CM060317.1:44401664-44419164 GCA_030674155.1 Stramonita haemastoma | reverse complement strand
TTGTCATTCTTGTCATCGTCCCCACCGGCACACAATGACCTACGCTTCCGAAAAGCGGAACGGGTTTTAACGTGTGCGCGGCAGCAGCAGCAACAGAAAGAGTAGTGGTGGTAGTAGTAGTAGTAGTAGTAGTAGTAGTAGTAGTAGTAGTAGTAGTAGTAGTAGTAGTAGTAGTAGTAGTAGTAGTAGTGGTGGTGGTGGTGGTGGTGGTGGTGGTGGTGGTGGTGGTGGTGGTGGCAGGTGGCAGTAGTAGTAGTAGTAGTAGTAGTAGTAGTAGTAGTAGTAGTAGTAGTAGTAGTAGTAGTAGTAGTAGTAGTTGTTGTTGTTGTTGTTGTTGTTGTTGTTGTTGTTGTTGTTGTTGTTGTTGTTGTTGTTGTTGTAATAGCAGCAGCAGCGGCAGCAACGCAGTGTTATTAATATTTCTCATTTGTCTGTTGGCATGTCATTATCTGTTTGTTTATCTATCTATCTATTTATCTATCTACCTATCTACCTATCTACCTGTTCATTTATCTGTTTGTCTCTAAGTTACCTGCCTGACTTGCTGTGTTTATCTGTCTGTTTATGTCTATCTGTCTGTTTATCTATCTGTGTTTGTGTGCCTGTTCATCTGTGTTTATCTGTCAGTTTATATATCTATCCATTCATCTGTATGTTATCTGTCTGTTCATCTGTTCTATCTGTCTGTTTGCCTGCCTGTTTCGTCTGCTTTGTTGATCTATCTGTCTCTGTCTGTCTATCTGTTCTGTTTATCTGTTTTCCTGGCTATATGTTTAAATGTCTGCTTATCTGTCTGTGGAATTGTGTGTCTGTATGTTTATCTTCCTGTTTATATGCCAGCCTTCAGGTTGTATCAGATGATACATTTGGAAAACAAGGAATCTGAGCTTTCATCTTCCTTTATTTCTTATGATTAATTTGAATGGCAGCTTTTTTTTTTTTAGCTTTCGGGCTCCTTTGTTTTTAGAGGATTCATTTGCTGAACATGGAACTTTAAGCTGTCAGAGTCCTTCATTTCTTTCTAGGAGGTGATGGTGATGGTGATGATGGTGGTGATGATGGTGGTGATGATGATGATGGTGATGGTTGTGATGACGATGATGACTGGATTCCTGATACAGCAGTGCACCTGTCACTTCAGATTTTCCTCCATCTGCACAGTATTTCTTCAGGAAATAAGCATGATGAGATTGAGGAGGAGGAGGAGGAGGAGGAGGAGGAGGAGGAGGGTCATGACATAGATGATAACAATGTTAGTGATTACAATAACTGTGAAATGCATTTAGATCATTAATTTTTTGCGATTGTCTATCCATTCTGAAAGATGTATGCAACCAGTCAAGTCTGGAAAAGTTGACTTTTATCAAATGCATTTTGCTATCCTGTCCACTTGTGTAACAGTCAACTGATTCCTTCACTTTGTTTTAAATAACAAGGGGATTTGAAATAACCCCTACAGCCATATCCCCGTCTGATACTTATTGAATCCCACAGAGAAGTGCAGTCATTAGCGCCTACTGCCCCGCCAGCCAGTAGAAAAGACGGGTGCATAATCACATTGACCTCGCTCCTGTCAACCAATCCACGGGACAGACATTTTAGACCCTGCCGTTCTCTTATCCAATCAAAATGGCAGATATATATTTGACATTTTCTCTATTGGCTCTGTCTTGAGTTATCCAATCAGAAGTACAGACACGGTGATTGGCTTGTGTCTATCTCATTAGCCAATAAAATGCCATGTCTTGTGTTATCCAATCAGAAGTACAGACACGGTGATTGGCTTGTGTCTATCTCATTAGCCAATAAAATGCCAGACAAGATGATGCCAGCCCCCATCCTCTTAGCCAAGGACGGGTGCTGCTGCACTGACTGCTTGCTGGTGCTCTTCCTTTCTTCCGGGTAAGATTCAATTCTGAAAATAGTTGTGGACTTCTGTTATCAATATTGTGTTGGTGTTGGACATATTTCGTAAATATTGTGTTGTGTGGTATATAATATGTTGTCAAAACACTGATAATGTTGGACATATGTCATCACTATGGTGATGGTGTTGGACATAATTATGTTATCACTATGACGATTGTGTTTGACATATATTGTCATTATGGTGATGCTGATGGACATATGTCATCACTATGGGGTAATAATGATGGACATATACCGTCAATATGGGTAGAGTGTTGGACATTATTATGTCGTCAATATGGGGATGGTGTTAGACATATATCGTCAATATGGTAATGAACATATTTTCTCAATATTATAAATATTTTGAACATGTATAGTCGATAAGGCGAAGTTTCATAATATGATTTATATTGTCTATATGGTGATACTATTGACCACATGTCATCAGTAAGATGATGGTGTTGATCATTTATTGTCGATAATAGTGTATTCGTCAATATGGTGATGTTGTCTGACATATATTGTCAATACAGCGACGTCTTTGGGTATATGCCTTCAATCTGGTAACATTACTGTAGATATATTATGACTATACCATTCAATATATAAACAAAATAGTTATTGAAAACGTTTTGTGAGTTGATTAATGAATAGGTGAAGGAATAGAGATGTGAATGAATGAATGAATGAATGAATGAATGAATGAAATGAATGAATGAATGAATGAATGAATGAATATTAAATCAATCACACCTATCGTGCATGCAAGCTTTTCCGTGAGGCTTCTAAGTACTTTTGCACGTCCAAATAATAAAATTTGATTATCAATTATATCAGATTAGACAATGATGAGGATGAAAAGAGGGAAGTTAAAGAAAAAAGAGGAGAAAGGAAAAAGGAGGATGAACAAGAAAGGACAAAAAGTTGAGAAGGAGGATGTAAAGAGAGAGAGAGAGAGAGAGACAGAGAGAGAGAGAGAGAGAGAGAGACAGAGACAGAGACAGACAGAGACAGAGACAGAGACAGACAGACAGACAGACAGACAGACAGACAGACAGAGACAGATAGAGACAGACAGACAGACAGACAGACAGAGACAGAGAGAGACAGAGCAACATCAACGCCAATAAAACAACAACACTAAAAACAAAAAGAACAATATTGTGATTTATGCAACACTAGTAGGTTGGTGACTATGGTGAGGAAGATGGTGGCGGTGCTGCTACTGAAGGATTGGGTAGCATTGTATTGATACAGTAGCAACACAGGCTGGCCAGTAGCAGAGCTGACTGTGTAGGTGAAGATAGAGTTACTGCTGGGGACGTTATGATGGTAAAGATGGTGGTGATGGTGGTGGTTAGAAAGTTCAGGGGCGGGAGGAAGGAAGAGAATAGTTAAAAACTGACAAACTTTAGATGACTATCTGTGCAGACCAGGGTCAGCCTTATTCTGAACTTCCCCCACTGATTAGCAGTCATTTACCTGTTGAAAGTCACTGCACGCACATGCCAGTGCTATGAATACTAATGAGTAGACTGAGAACTATTGAAAATCTGGGGAGGAAGCAAGGCGGCACAGGCACAGGAAGTGGTAGAAAGGGGGTGGGGGAACATTTATCAAACTTATTTTTACGTTACCATTTTTCTATTCCCTCAAAGGGGGAGGGTGGCTTTGTGTCAGATCTAAGAAGTTGTGGAGATAACCAGAAGAGAGGGGACTACAGTCTCAGACTTGGAATGAGGGAGACGGCCAAAAGTGGGAGAAGGCCTTGTGATAGACATTCAGGGTGTGAACAAATGGGCCAAGGCTGTTTCATAGGGGAGTGGCACATTGTATAGCATGGTAACCTATACACAGGGCCATGGATATAAACAGGGACTGTTTTATAGGGGAGTGGCACATTGTATAGCATGGTAACCTATACACAGGGCCCTGCCAATGAACCAAAGCTTTTTCGTAGGGAAGTAGCAGATTGTGGAGCCTGGTATGGTATACATAGATAGATCATGGCAGATGTGCTATTGTAGATGTGTCATGGTGGGTTCCTAGATGAGTGGCAAATTATTGAGTCATGTTTGAAATGAGGAATGGGTACATTCTCAAATGGAGTAGTCTAAAATTAGCAAATACTTCATGTCCTTAATCAGTCAGTGTACATTTTAGGTGGTTATGTTTAATTATGAAGACATGACTGAGGATATATTGCTTTATTTTGCATCCCCCAAATGGAGATACGCATGTATTTCACTAGTAGTTGAATGTATAATTCATTATATACTGAATAACAAAAGTTAGAAAACATCATTTACTAATGTCAGAGCAAGACCAGGGGTAGGCAGTGACTCAAACATTTGCTTGTATCCATGAAGATAATTAAAGGCGGTCAAACAGAAACAAACACCTGGATCCTTCAAATAATCATAATCTGGACAACCTGCATTACACTGAATCAAAAAGTGCTTATAAAATTGGAAAAACAATCATTTTAAGATCAGCAAATTCAGTACCTCCAGAATAAAAGCTATTCAAAGAAAAACGTATAACAAAAAACATTTCGATTTATGCAATCGTTATTCATGTTTTGGTTTTTTATCTTAATGTCTCAGTCGTCATAGGCATTGGGACAGGCACAGGGATGATTGTGGTAAATCTGTAAGAACAGTTCAGATTGTGATCACGTCTGTGTTTCAGTCTTACTTTAAGTGCAGAACATATTGCAGATGGACGTTACAGAAAAAAGCTCTTGGGTGCTTCTTCCATTCGGTGACTAGTTTATTCTTGTTTTGTTGTTATGTTTTATTCTTTTTCCTTATTTAACTCTGTCCTGGTGTTGGGTATCTCTGTGTTCTTTGTGTTGGCTGGTTTGTGTTTGTAGTTTGTGTTGGCCAGTTTGTATGTGTGCTTTGTGTTGGCCGGTGTGTCTTCGTGTTTCTGATTGTGCTTTGTGCTGGGGTTTTGTGGTTGTGTTTGTCTCCGTGTGCTTTGTGTTGGCCAGTTTGTCTTTGTGTTTCCATTTGTGATTTGTGCCGGTTTATTTGTCGTTGTGTTTGTTACTTTGTGCCTTTTCTTCGCTGTGTCGATCAGTTGTGCTGGCTTCTCTTCATGCCACAGCATCAGCACTGATCAACAAAGGAACGTCAGGAGTGCAGGGCCCTTCATCAACGCACAGGGTGAGGGTTGTCGCCCCTCCTGTGTCTCTGTCCAAAGGGCAGGAAATGGCCTTGCTCTCTATTCACAGCACGGCCCACAATCACTGACGGCAGCAGGCATGTCGGCTCCGCGCTTTCTCCCTGCGCTGTTGCAGTAGCCTTTGTTTGGGGTGTTTGTTGAGTTTATTGTGGTTGCGTTGTTGTGGAATGGCCAGGGGCCGTTTCCCTGACAGGCATTGCAATTGTACAACTAACTGAGATTTGTTTGCGCTGACTTTCACCACTATCCGACAACGTCAAGTTCAAAGAAATTGTTGACTGCAAGCTATCCACTCAACAAAAACTAAACAATCACTTCGTTTGTGTTTCTAATTAAGTTATCACCAACGACAACTCAAAAGTCCAATGACCTCAAAGAATCAAAACGACACTGCCAAGAAAAGCGTTTTCTTTCGCAACTTCACAAAATAATCGTCTATGCCTGTTGTTAAGGTTTTTGACTATCTGGCTCACCTCGAACAATCTGAGACGCGTGGTCTGGATGGAACAGACAGTAGAAAATGGAAAGTATCAACTCCAGTTATCAAAGACTTTATTTTAATCCCCAATGCCCTCACAACAGCTTGAGTAATCTCCATCTTCAAGTCTGGTGACATTTTGGATACTTTAGACTATAGGCCACACCCAGACTACAATCCTATCACCTTTACTTTATCATGATTAAAATGGCAACAGGAGGGACGGGACAGCCTGGTGGTTAGAGTGATGCGCTCGTGATCTGCTGACCTGGATTCGAATCTCGTTCAAGAGGATCTTTCCTTGGGGTTAACATTAGTGCCGACTCCACTCCCCCCAAAAATCCTTCGGATGAGACAATAAACCAGGGCCCCATGTGGGAATGCACGCAGAACATCTTGTGTTCACGTTAATACCTGTTTCGCTTTTCGTAAGAGTAGGCCAATGTGTGCCGGTGGGAACGGATGACAAATTTTACAAACTGCATACACACGGGGACTGAATTTTAAAAAGCACATGAGTACTTATTCCATTCTCCACGAAATAAAAGAATAACTAAAAATGAAAAATAAATAAACATCAGTATGTCTCAATAGTACATCAACATCCAGTCTACAATCCTGCCATCGTTATCATGATTAAACCAGCAACAGTGTGTCTCACTAAGTACATCCACATCCAGTTTCATTCTTACCATCTTCATCATGATTATAGTTTGGTTATCTTCATTCTATTATCATAATCACAGAGAGTGATGCTGTTGTTGTTTCTGTTTTGAACATTATGTTTGATACTATTTGCTTTAGTATGTACTACGTAGTTATGAATCTCCTCTCTCTCTCTTCTCTCCTCTCTCTCTCTCTTCTCCTCCCCTCTCTCTCTCCTCTCTCCTCTCTCTCTCTCCTCTCTCTCTCCTCTCTCTCTCTCTCTCTCTCTCCTGCGGATAGCCTAGTGGTGGGAACATTGCGCTCGCAATTTGACGACCCGGGTTCGATTCCCAGTAGAGGAGATTTTTCTCCTGGAGTTAACATCAGTGCTGACTCTAACTCCTATAGGACTGCAACACCAGTTAAATACATTGTATACTTCATCACAACGCTTACAGTTAAAAGTTAACATGGATAAAAGCAATATCATAGTTTTTAGAAAAGGAGGTCACCTTGCAGCCAAGGAAAAATGGTTCTATGGAAACACTGAGATGAAAGCTATAAATATTTGGGTATTTTTTTCTCCACTAGATTATGTTTTTCTGCAGCTTTGAATGAACTTGTCACTCGAGCCAAAAAAGCATGTATTAATATATTAGGTACACTGAATAAGATAGATTGTCATTCTTTTGATGTTTTTATAAAACTTTTTGATGCACAGGTTGCATCTATTGTGTCCTACGGATCTGAAGTTTGGGGTATTAGAAATGAAAGTTTGTTAATAGAAAAAAGTACATACTTTTGCTCTTAAGAGATACCTGAAAATAGATCAGCGCACACCAAATGATTTAATATATGGTGAAACTGGAAGATATTGTTTAACAATCAGGTGCCATATTCGTTGTATTAAATATTGGATTCAAACCGATTGCCATATAAAACTTATATCATGTTGTATCATTTAGATTTGAAAGGGAAGAAAACTTGGGCCACAAAAATCCGTGAATTCCTGTTATCATATGGATATGGTCATGTATGGTTTATGCAAGGTGTTGAGCACATTGACGTTTTCTTGCAGAGCTTAAAGCAAAGGTTAATAGACTGCAAAATGCAAAACTGGCATGACCGTATTTCCAGTAAAGAAAGATACACTATGTATAGAACATTTAAACATAATTGTGAACTTGAACCATATCTAGCTCTCGACATGAACACGCACATAAAGCGTATCCTAACTAAGTTTAGATTGGGTGTATCCTCGATTTTTGTTCATGCATTAAGATATTCAGGTGGCAGTGACTTACACAGAATTTGTGCACTTTGTAAATCTGGTGTTGAAGATGAAAAACACTTTGTACTTGTTTGCCCAGCTTATTTAGATTTGAGAGAAGAATTGATTCCATCAAAATATTATAATGATCCGTGTGCCTTTCGAATGACCTTACTGTTAACATCAAGAAAAGAAACTGTTGTAAAAAATCTAGCTGTATATCTATATAAAGCTTTCCAGAGGCGAGAGATATTATCAGGATAAAAAAAGGATATTATGATGTCACACTTTGAAATAACTTTTCAAGTTCTGATGCTTTATGAATTCTTGTGTGAATGAATATGTGAATTTTTTTTGGGAAATGTTGTCTCCTGTTGTGGGCCAAGGGCCTGACAGTAAACGTTTGAGTTTGAGTTTTGAGTTTTCTCTCTCTCTCTCTCTCTCTCTCTCCTCTCTCTCTCTCTCTCTCTCTCTCTCTCTCTCTCTCTCTCTCTCTCTCTCTCTCTCTCTCTCTCTTTTCTCTCTCTCTCTCTCTCTCTCTCTCTCTCTCTCTCTCTCTTCTCTCTCTCTCTCTCTCTCTCTCTCTGAGGGATAGCCTGGTGGTGGGAACATTGCGCTCGCAATTTGACGACCCGGGTTCGATTCCCAGTAGAGGAGATTTTTCTCCTGGAGTTAACATCAGTGCCGACTCCACTCTTCCCAAAACCCTTCGGATGAGGCTATAAACCTAGGCCACGTGTGCGAACGCACGCAGAACATCTTGCGCACGCGTTAAACCTGTTCTGCTTTTCGTAAGAGTAGGCCATTGTGTGCCGGTGGGAACAAATGACACTTATAAAACTACATACACACGGGGACTGGATGTAAAAAAGCACATGAGTGCTTATTCCATTATCCTCGATATAAAAGAGTAAATCTCTCTCTCTCTCTCTCTCTCTCTCTCTCTCTCTCTCTCTCTCTCTCTCTCTCTCTCTCTCTCTCTCTCTCTCTCTCTCTGTCTGTCTGTCTGTCTGTCTGTCTGTCTGTCTGTCTTCTCTCTCTCTCTCTCTCTCTCTCTCTCTCTCTCTCTCTCTCTCTCTCTCTCTCTCTCTCTCTCTCTCTCTCTCTCTCTCTCTCTCTCAGCAGATGAATTCTTTTTGTCTCATACCATATCATATTGACTGAAATTTAGAAAAATGAATTATCTTTTTCTCACGTAGCAATTTGATATGGTGTTAGGTGTGTGTGTGTGTGTGTGTGTGTGTGTGTGTGTGTGTGTGTGTGTGTGTGTGTGTGTGTGTGTGTGTGTGCGCGTGTGTGTGCGTGCGTGCGTGTGTGCCTGTGTGTGTGTGCGTGAGTGTGTGTGTGTGTGTGGTGTGTGTCTGTGTGTGTGGCATATGGAACATATCAGTGGGCAGACAGAGATAGTGTGGGGAGTGTAGGGAACAAGCGGGTGGCCAAGAGAGATGTAAGGAAACAGATCAGTTTGATAGAGGGGCTGGAGCACGTTTGGAAAAATCTGCAAAGAAACTTGGTGGTATCCTGTTAGTTATCTTGAGAAGATTAATGTCTAGTTTATTGAGTCTTATATTACATAATCCGCTTGGTTTTGGTGTTGTTATTGCTGTTGGCGCTGTTGTTATTGTTGTTGCTGCTGTTGTTGTTATTGTTGGTGGTGGTGGAGCTGTTCGTGTCATTGTTGTTGTGGTTGTTTTTACATGTTCTCAAGAGATTTTTTTCCTTAGTAGATTTACTTAAGATTTACTTCCATCAGAACATGCCCTTTATTTCATTCCTTACACCCGCAATGACCGTGACAGTGTACACACATGATGATAGATACCTGGATGACTGTCTTCAAATACTGTGACAGTCACTGCAACTTTTGAAAGTGGTCGGTATGACTGTTTTTAAACACTGCCACAGTCACTACTACCAATAATAGTGACCAGTGTGACTGTTTTCAAGAATAACTCGCTATACATTAGCCGCCACACTTTGACTTCAGAAGATCTTGCCTCATCTAATGGCCGATTCAGGTTGAAGAATCCCTACAGCAGCATTTCACATCTGTTTTGAAATGACATGTGTTTGTTATTCATGAGGTTAAAAGCCATGCCATTTGTTTTCGTGACTTGTGTACTTCTTTGTTCATTGTCTGTACACACCCAGTCAGCCGTTTCTCAGTAACATCTCATGATGGGATGGGGAGGAGGGAAGAGGAGGGAAGAGGATGAGTATGCTGGAGTAAAAGGAAAAAATAGGGGGCGGGGGGAGTTGGAGTGAAGACTATATACAGTGCTGAAGACTGGTTGCAGAAAAAAGGCCACACGTATCGATTGACCTCTTTGCTTTTGGCAGCCTGTTAGGCCAAACATAACACTGCCACTTACATCAGGATAGGTGTCAGCAAAATCAGGGGAGATCATGTGCAGGAGAAGAGACAGACAGACAGACAGACAGACAGACAGACAGACAGACAGACAGACAGACAGACAGACAGACAGACAGAAAGAAGACCCCTGAATGACACCGCTGAAATACCATCCTTCCCATAGCTGAGTCTTCAGGTCAGCTGCTGTTACTGCTGCTGCTACTGTTACTGCTACTGCTGCTGCTACTGCTACTGCTACTGCTCTGCTGCTGCTACTGCTACTGCTACTGCTATGCTGCTGCTACTGCTACTGCTATTGCTGTTGCTGCTGTTGCTACTATTACTGCTGCTGATGCTGCTATCACCACCACCACCACCACCACCACCACCTACTACTACTACTACTACTACTACTACTACTACTACTACTACTACTACTACTACTACTACTACTACTACTACTACTACTACTACTACTACTACTACTACTACTACTACTACTACTTTACTGACGAGGTGACAGCCCCGATATAGCCTGTGTTGGTCGGCGGGGCTATAAACAACATGATTGGTTTAATTGATTGGACCTTCGGATGAGACTATAAACCGAGGCCCCGTGTGCGAACGCACGCAGAACATCTTGCGCACACGTTAAATCCTGTTCCGCTTTTCGTAAGAGTAGGCCATCGTGTGCCGGTGGGAACAGATGACATATACAAAACTGCATACACACGGGGACTGGATGTAAAAAAGCACAAGAGTGCTTATCCCATTATCCTCGATATAAAAGACTACTATTATGTTCTGTGCTCTGCTGCTGCTAGCTGCTGCTACTAGCTTATTTCTACTTCTACCACAACCGCTGTTAATAGTTTATTTTTGTTCCCTTAGCTTTTGTAACACTGTACCTCTGACATGTAACTCTGACAGTTTATCTCTGAAAGTGTATTTCTGACATTGTAGCTTTCAGTGTAACTCTGACATTGTAACTCAGATATTGTTACTCTGACTTGTAACTCTGATATTGTTACTCTGACATTGTATCTGACATTGTGACTCTGCCTTCATAATTTTGACAGTGTGACTCTGACAGTGTGACTCTGACAGTGTAACTGCTTGACATTGTAGCTCTGACATTGTAACTCTGACATTGTAACTCTGACAAAGTAACTCTGATATTTTAACTCTGACAGTAAAGTGTAACTCTGGAAGTGTAACTCTGACATTATCTGACCCCTTGGCCTGTACAGTGAATGCTGTATCCACATCGCATCACAGCACACCACACCTCAGCACACCACACCACACCACACCACACATCACCCCACACCACACCACACCCACACCACATCACACCACACCACATCACACCACATCACATCACACCACACCAACCACACCACATCATATACCACATCACACCACACCACATCACACCACACCACACCACACTATGGCACAGCGTTATGCCAGACAGCCATGGCCTCAGGGGTCATGCCTGGATTGTGGCGGACACTGTTTAGCCTGGGGTCCTGCAGGACAGCTATCTGAAGGTTGGTGAATGGAGGGAAGGGGAGAGGGAATGAAGGATGGAAGGGAAGAGAAGGGAAGGGGCATGTGTCACTGAAGCAGACAAGAAAGGGAATAACTGACAGTCAGCCTCCTGCCCCCTGATCTCTGCTGTAGTGTGTGAGGACAAGAACCAAAGGTTTACTTTGGGAAAAGTGGGTCAACGGATATTTCTGTAGTACATACAGTGTTTTGTGATGACCGTCCATACAGTCTATGACTGGTCAGCATTAAGCGAGGTTTCTAAAGAGTTGTCATCTCTGTGAACAAAGATAGCGGGGGCTGGCCGGGGTTTGGCTCTGCCCTCTGTGTGCCTTCTTCTGTCTGGGGCTCCTTTCAACACTGACCGCAGCACAGCACCCACTTGCTTTGAAACAACCCAGGGTTTTTTTTGGCGCAGCTCCCCACAGGAATGGAGGTCAGGTTTGTACTGTCTGTATAACTAATGAGCTGACTGTCAACGTTGTCAGACTGTAGAAAAATGGTAGGGAAATTAACAGAGTGCTGATTTTTTATTTCCCAGTGGAAGTACAGAGTTTGTTCTGAAAACTATGCTGATGCAACCCGTTTGTTAGTCAGCTGATCAAGTCAGCCAGTCAGCCAGTCAGCCAGCCTATCACTTGGTCTGTTCAATCTATCCATCACAGAGTGATTGGTTGGCTAGTCAATCAGTGTTTTAATCATCTTTGCTATGACATTTCGTGCTCTGCTATCTTCATGAATAGAGCACAGTGTATGGTTATAAAGGGTTTGGAGAGGTCAGATTTTCAGGGACTCCTGCTAACTGGACACTAATTTGGCAGGGCAGTCTGAATGCCTTGTAATCCACCCAAACTTTCCCAGACTTCTTCCTTCACCTTCACCTGCCCTGTAGTCCCGTGGACCGTGGGGGCACAACTGAAGATTTTGCAACAAGCTTCCTCCACTCCACTTCCAAGACTACAAACAACATAAACAACACCATCACACACACACACACACACACACACTCACACACACACACACACACACACCACACGACCTGCACACACACATACACACACAACACACACACAACCACACCACGCACACACACTTACACACACACACTTACACACATCACACACACTACACGCACACTTCACACACACACACGCACGCACGCACGCCCCACGCACCAGCGCACCACACAACACACCCACACACAACACCACACACACATGCAAAGAAAACAAAACAGTCCCTATAATTCGTCACTGGAACTGTGCACCTCCATAATTCGTGGGTGACATGAAGTCAGCACTGATACAAAAACTGGTCCCTGTGGAATCCTGACTTCAAGCATGGCTAAAGCGAAAAGGAAAGGTCACAGCGGTCAATACTGACTGTCCACAGGCTGACAGGCTGAAGCCAAACCCAGAGGTGATCGGTGCCTGAGTGGCTCAGACTCCTGATGTGATGTCCTCACAGGCATTGATTCCAGCCACCCTCGGCTGTCCCTGGAAAGAATTGTGTCATGCATCCCCTGCAGCTAGCACAACATCCGACAGCACTGCTCTGCAAGCCCTGTGGCTGCAACTTTAAACACAGGCAGGATCCACGTGCAAAATGAATGCTTATTCCATCATCTTCAAAATACAGAAATAAAAGAGAAATGATAAAATAAATAAGATAAATCTTTACGATATCATCACAGAAAACCCCCACATTGCTGGAACTCAACAACGCTACCACGTGAAAAATTTCACAACTTTTGTTTAAATACTAAGCACTTTAATAACCCTCTGACCTGGTGTTATGGAGTTTTGTGACGCATTGTCCCGTTTGGGCCCAAAACATTTCTCCCATCCAGTAGGCCATGAGTGGTGGTCTGGGCGCTAGTTTTTCAGATGAGACATAAACCGAGGTCCTGTGTGTTACACATGATTATTTAGCGCACGTAAAAGAACCCACGGCAACAACAGAGTTGTCCCTGGCAAAATTCTGTTAAAAAAGTCACTCTGATAGGGAAACAAATACAGTTGCAGACAAGGAAAGAAAAAATAATGGATGGCGCTGCTCTTGTGGCGACGCGCTGTCCCTGGGAGAGAGCCCGAATTTCACACAGATAAATCTGCCGTGACTTCAAGTGGAGTAAATGTATACGTAAGTTTGACGTTCTTGACTATAACTAACAAGGACATCACTAATTACTCCGCCAAATGGCCAACGGCACTTTCATGACGGTACTTAATCATGTGGTACTGTTCAAGGTGTCAGCTTTTTCATCTTGTCCAGACATTGACCAGTTTCATTTTGTTTGAGGAAGGCTGTTTGCTATTCATCGGTCAAGATATTCACCACGTTCTTTTTCCAAGGAAGGATGATTTGTTCTCCATCGTTCAAGATATTGACTGGGCTCTTTCTTTAAGG
Organism: Stramonita haemastoma; assembly: GCA_030674155.1. Taxonomy (NCBI): domain Eukaryota; kingdom Metazoa; phylum Mollusca; class Gastropoda; order Neogastropoda; family Muricidae; genus Stramonita; species Stramonita haemastoma. Next base: position 44,405,358 of record CM060317.1, on the reverse strand, counting down.
AGAGGTGGTGATTTGTTTTCCATCGTTCAAGACAGTGACTACGCTCTTTCTCTCTTACGGTGAGAGGGGGCGGGGGGGGGGCTGTTTTCCATGGTTCAAGACATTGACTGGGCTCTCTCTTTAAGGAGGGGTGGTTTGTTTTCCATCGCTTGTTCAGCACAGGGCTCCTTCTCTCCATCAGCTGCAGGAGAAAAAAGTGACGTCATTAAAGACTTGAATCAGCCCCCGGCAGCCCCCTATAATGACATAGCCGTCTGCCGGCCTCATTCATATTCATGACAGGGGCACGTGCATGCCATGGCTTCCAATTGGTCAATGAGTGAGTTAATTACAGGGAAGTTCAAAATGATGTAGATTGGTTTCTCCCTCACCATGAACTTGGTAAGTCAATGGGACACAAGTCATTACAAGTTTATAACTGTACTTATCCCCTCATCTTTCTCCTTCTTTTTCACCACTACCACCACCACCACTGCCGCCACACATATCATCGGTGTCACTATTCTCCACTCCTTGAATTTTACGTTGGACTTTTTTCAGCTCGTGTCAAGGTTTACCAATGGTGAGATTTTGTGAATGCGACCGTTTTTGTCCACCATGATAAAGGCTGCATTCCGACTTATGAATGTATCCTGGGTATGCCCGTGTTTTTCCTAACTCAACAAACAATGACATGAATTACAGGATCTTGAACGTGCATATTTGATTTTCTGCATGTTTATATACACGAAAGGAATTAAGGCACATGTAGGTCTGCATTTGAAGCTGACCGGATAGATCGTAAAACTTCCTACCCTTAATTTGCCAAACGCCGCCGAGATTCGAACCCACGAGTTTTATGGTCCCTTGGAACTGAAGTTAAACGATTTTAACCATTTTGGCAATAGTGTCTGTCAATGGATGAGTCAACATGGTAGTGAAGGAAAAAGGAAATGATGTATGTATGTGTTCTTTGAAACGAGGAAAAATAGGATAGAAACTGACAAGTAATGCAACCTACAAGACTTCTCAGTCCAGAAACCTCTATCAAACAATGGATTTGTGGTGGTATAGAGATGGGAACAGTACAAGGAGGGAGATGTAAGAGGCAGACAGAGAAAACAATCGGAAGACAACATCAGAGAGTGAACTGGCCTTGGGTGGAACAGTTGCTAAGGAAAGCAGAGAACCGAGGGGAAGGAGGAGGCTGGTTGCAAAATCTTGCATGGTGCCCCACACTGTCCATGGGATATGGGATAGGTGAAGGTGAGAAGAAGGAAGACATGTAGCTCGTAGATATATAACCTCAAAAAGTGTGTTGTTTGCTTTTCTCTGTAGATAATTTTGTAAAATGCATACGTGTCAAAGGAAATGAACATCATAAAATCAGGAAATGAAACAGAACACACAACTTTAATCTCAATCATTATTGCGAGATCTATGATGAAACAAAGCATATTCACATTTCACCCATTTTATTAGCAAAACAAATAATATAATATATATAGTATATATATATATGTAGTTTATTATATATAATGTGTGTGTGTGTGTGTGTGTGTGTGAGTGTGTGTGTGTGTGTGTGTGTGTGTGTGCGTGCGTGCGTGTGTGTGTGTGTGTGTGTGTGTGTATGCATATGTATACACATGTATATGTATACGCATATGTATTGTATATGTATATATATATATATATATTATATATATATATATATATATATATATATGTGTGTGTGTGTGTGTGTGTGTGTGTGTGGTGTGTGTGTGTGTGTGCGTGTGTGTGTGTGTTAAGGAGATGAGTTTCACTTCATAATGGAATGTCCAAAGTTTTCTGAGCTTCGGAAGAATGTCCTACCTCAAGAATATTTGTATCCAAGATCCGTGTTCACATTTTGTAATTTGTTCTCTTCTGATAAAAATATGTTATTAAAACTTAGCAAATTCATACTTAAGAGTAAAGTTGCATGACATTAATGAAAAGGTTGACTATATTTTTATTTCTGTGAAATTCTGTGTATGAACGTATTCTATCAATGCAAATTCTCTATGTTACAGTTGATTTTGTTTGAAATCCTCCATGCCCCAAGAGGGGTCAAAGGCGAATTAAATCTTGAATCTTGAATCGTGTGTGTGTGTGTGTGTGTGTGTGTGTGTGTGTGTGTATAAATATGTGTTGAAAAAGTGACCAAGACAAACTATGGATTGTCGATTAGAGTATCTCTTCTAAACAGAGCCACTATTCTTAGCATTAACATAATTCGCCCATTACAAACATCACAAAATGGGGTGTGACCTGTGATGTGGGCCCAGCAGTCAACAGCAAACCATGGCCACAGAGAGCCTGTCCGGAATCAATCAGAGCTGAAGACACAGCCCTCCTCTCAATGGAGGACCACACAGGAAGCAGGGAGCAAGTGCACACACTCTCAAACCCCCGCCAAAAACACACACAGCCTTGGTGCTAAAGACACTCTGGATGACTGTCTCTCTTTCTTTGCCTAAGGCCACAGTGCTTCTTGATCCATCGCTGCACAAGTGTACCCAGCCATTTCTTCTGTAATGTGAATCTTCTACCCTTTCTTCTCTCTTCGGGGGCGCGGCTGGATAGCCTGGTACTTAGAGTGAAGCGCACTGCGCTTGTGTGATCTGCTGACCTGGGTTCAAATCTCGTTCAAGAGGATGTTTCTTCTGGAGTTACCGTCATACCAGTGCTGACTCCACCCCCACCCCCCACCCCCCACCCACCCACCCCTCCAAAACTAAGTCCTTTGGGTGAGACTATAAACCGAGGCCCCGTGTGCGAACACACGCAGAATATCCTGTGCACATCTTAAAACCTAATCCACTTTTCGGAAGAGTAGGTCATTTTTCCTATGGTAATGGATGATGACATTTACAAAACTTAATATACACGGGGACTATGTGTAAAAAAACAAACGCTTGAGTGCTTGTTCTATTATCATCGAAAGAAAAGATTTTTTTTTTTAATAAGATTTAATTAAACCATTTTTCCTCTCTTCTTTTCCCCAATTTGTTAATTGCTCTGAACCCATGCCTTCAATTCAGCTGGTATTCCATGGCCAGCCATTCTTAGAAGGGACCCAGCGTGCAGCAGTAGGTAAGAAGAAGGAGGTATCGGGCTGCCATAGAAACACTCAGTGCAGTTCGACCTGCATTGCCATTGACCTGTATAGCTTTTCCGATTCTACAATGTTCGCCCTGATTGGACATGTGTGGCTGTATCATTTTTAAAAGAGAGAGAGAGAGAGAGAGAGAGAGAGAGAGAGAGAGAGAGAGAGAGAGAGAGAGAGAGAGAGAGAGAGAGAGAGAGAACTCGAAACTCAAACTCGAACTCGAAAGGTTTATTCATGAAAAAAGGCCATTGGCCCATACATGAAGGGGGTTGCCGAATAACGATAACAATAATTGCTTTAAGCTGACACACGACGCTACTCCAAGCCATGGAAACCACAGCATTGATTAGTAATGTACATCGAGACACGAAACTCTTTACTGTCCAGATATGTTACGGCATTCCGAGCCTTTCTTTCGTCCAGTCTTTGTCACAAACACACCCTTAGGTCTAGGCTAGGCCTAGCCAAGAAACCGCTGTAGTAGTTCTCTAAGTGTCGCTAAGTCCCTTGAAGCACACGATAGGGTCTCCGTGTGTAGTGTGTTCTGGATTCGCTTCCCATTCCGCAAACTGGCGAGTTTGA
>CM060317.1:44386664-44391664 GCA_030674155.1 Stramonita haemastoma | reverse complement strand
AGAAAAGTGCCCATCCCCTGCACCTCTTCACCATCACCCTACCTCAACCCTCACCACTATCACAACCTCACCTCATCCCACCCCCCAGCTTACTTTTTATCTCTTCTCTGTCAGAATAAGATTGTGATGTGATGGATGATGATCCATGATGGACGATGATCCATGATGGATGATGATCAATGATGGATTGTGATGGATGAGGATCAATGAATGGGTGGGGTCAATGATGGATGATGATCAATGATGGATGATGATCAAATGATGGATTATGATGATATCAATGATGGATGATGATCAATGGATGATGATCAATGATGGATGATGATCATTGATGGATTGATGATCAATGATGGTGGTGGTCAATGATGGATGATGATCATGATGGATGATGATCAATGATGGATGATGGATCAAATGGATAATGATCAAATGGATATGATCAATGATGATGGTATGTGTGATCAAACTGGATGATGATCAATGGATGATGATCAATGGATGATGACCAACAGAGGAACACTCCACTGACAGAAAGAGGACAGGGGATGAAGGGTCAGGCACAGCACAGACACAACAGACACCTCCACAGTCTCTCTACAGGCCGTCTGTGCTGCCACCACTGGTCATGTTGCTGTGTTACTACAGTGTTTCTGCATCACTGTTGCTTTGCTTTGTTACTACTGTATTTTAGCATTGCTGGGTTGTTGTTATTGCTGTTTTAGCATTATTAGGTGGTTGTTGTTGTTACTGCTGTGTTTTAGAATTGCTGGATTGTTGTTATTGCTGTTTTAGCACTGCTGGGTTGTTGCTACTGCTGTGTTTCAGCATTCCTGGGTTGTTGTTGTTATTAATGCTTTTGCATTGCTGGGTTGTTGTTATTGATGCTTTTGCATTGCTGGGTTGTTGTTGTTGTTTTGCTGGGTTGTTTTTGTCTCTGTTGTGTTTCAGGTTGTTGTTGTTGTTACTGCTATATTTCTGCATTGCTGGGTTGTTGTTACTGCTATGTTTCAGCATTAATGGGTGGTTGTTACTGCTGTTTCAGCATTGCTGGGTTGTTGTTACTGCTATGTTTCAGCATTAATGGGTGGTTGTTACTGCTGCTTCAGCATTGCTGGGTTGTTGTTACTGCTGCTTCAGCATTGCTGGGTTGTTGTTACTGCTATGTTTCAGCATTAATGGGTGGTTGTTACTGCTGTTTCAGCATTGCTGGGTTGTTGTTACTGCTATGTTTCAGCATTAATGGGTGGTTCTTACTGCTGCTTCAGCATTGCTGGGTTGTTGTTACTGCTGTTTCAGCATTGCTGGGTTGTTGTTGTTACTGTTGTGTTTCAGCATTGCTAGGTTGTTGATACTGCACTCTGTCATTCCTATACGGATAGAGGCAGACATGGCAGACATTGCCTTTCTAGTCCCGGTGTCAGCTAACCATGTGAGGGTACAGATTACTGGAAACGTCCCGTTTTACAGCTGGACAGAGCATGTGCTTTCCTTTCTAGGAGAAGAAAACGTCCCATAATCATGTCGTTTTAGTGTTGTCCTTCCCCTTAGTGTCCCCTTAGTATTGGGTAAGAGGACAGAGACAGGTATGGCTTCGATTTTACCTTTACTTTATGGGCCATCTCTAAGACATGGTCTGTTCTTTATCTGTAAGCGTGCTGCTTCTCCATCCTCTTTGACTTTGTGCAGTGTGCTTTTTTCTGTTGTTAGTGGTGTGATGAAGAGTTGTGTGATGAAGGCTTTGAACACTCTGTTGATGTGCCATAACAGGGGCATCTCTCTTCTCTCCTGTTCTGCTGATACAGCCTAGAGGTCTTTATTTACTTACTCAACTAACTGTTACACAAAGTAATATCTGATTTGAATACATGAGAAACTTTAAAACTAAACCATAAAAGTAATTTTGTGGACGGGATAGCTCAGTGGTCAGAGCACTTGAATTCCCCCAGCCAAGGTTAAGCAGCATCGAGCGTGGGTACCAATTGATGGGTTGACCGTTTGCGTGCCTTGGCTTCAGTACAGTCCCCCAGTTCACCCAGCTTTAAATGGGTACCTGCCCTCTTTAAGGTCAGGGAAGGGAAAGCAGCGAGGGAGAGGAGATGGGCGCCGCCCTCAATATGCTGGCCCATGGAGAAGCTGGGGTCTCTGACATTTTGCTCCCCTACGACCACATAGCTTACCTTTTTTAGAAAAGTAATTTTAGGACATTCAAAATAAAAGGTTGCTGATGAGCATATATATCCCATGTTTTGAATGATATCCACCATGCATTAAAACACGTCTTATGCTAACAATCTTTCGTGCCAAAAGTGAACCGTTCAGAAACCTTTCATACAATCTCACTTACCTTAAAATCATGTGTGAAGTGTTGAGTGAAAATAATGAAGAGGAAAGAAGAGGGTGTGAATGGCTGGACATGATTTCGCTGTGTCCAGATTGAAACCATCTATTGATTTCTGTCAGTGCCTGCTTGCAACCCTGGCCAGGGTTTGTCTCTTTCCCTCACTAAAGACCTTTTAGCTGATGCTTACTCCCTCCCCTCTCCCTCAATACACACACAAAGTGGAGGCCGATGGTGTTTGAGGGAAGAAAAGCCGATGCCCACCCCATGCACTTCTTCACCTCACCCCCCCCCCCCCCCCCTTACTTTTTATGAGCTGCTGTCAGATGTTGTTGGAATAGGACTGTGCTGACTGTGATGGATGATGATCAATGATCAATGATGATCAATGATGGATAGTAATTGATGGTGATCAATTGTGAATGATGATCAATAATGGACGATGATCAATGCTAGATAATGATCAATGATGAAGGATGATCAATTGTGAATGATGATCAATGATGGGTGATGATCAATAGATGATGATCAATGATGGATGGTGATCAATGATAGATGATGATCAATGAGGGATAGTAATTGATGATGATCAATTATGAATGATAATGATAGATGATATTCAATGAAGGATAGTAATTGATGATGATCAATTATGAATGATAATGATAGATGATATTCAATGAAAGATAGTAATTGATGATGATCAATCGTGAGTGATGATCAATGGTGGACGACGATCAATGATAGATAATGATCAACGATATATGGTGATCAATGATGAATGATAATCCATGGTGAATGATTATCAATGATGGATTGTAATCAATTGATGATGCTCAATGATGGAGGGTGTTCAATGATGGATGATGATTTGTAATAGATGATGATCAATATATGGCAATCAATGATGGATGATCAATGATGGATGATTATCAATGATGGATGGTGATCAATTGATGATCAATGATGGATGATGATCAAGGGATAATGATCAATGGATGATCAATGATGGATGATGATCAATAGATGATGATCAATGGATGATGATCAACAGAGGAACACTGCACTGACAGAAAGAGGACAGGGGATGGAGGGTCAGGCACAGCACAGACACAACAGACACCTCCACAGTCTCTCTACAGGCCTTCTGTGCTGCCACCACTGCTAATGTTGCTGTGTTACTGCTGTGTTTCTGCATCACTGTTAATGTTGCTGTGTTACTGCTGTGTTTCTGCATCACTGTTAATGTTGCTGTGTTACTGCTGTGTTTCTGCATCACTGTTAATGTTGCTGTGTTACTGCTGTGTTTCTGCATCACTGTTAATGTTGCTGGGTTACTGCGTGTTTCTGCATCACTGTTAATGTTGCTGCGTTACTGCTGTGTTTCTGCATCACTGTTAACGTTGCTGTGTTACTGCTGTGTTTCTGCATCACTGTTAATGTTGCTGTGTTACTGCTGTGTTTCTGCATCACTGTTAATGTTGCTGTGTTACTAAAGTGTTTCTGCATCACTGTTAATGTTGCTGGGTTACTAAAGTGTTTCTGCATCACTGTTAATGTTGCTGTGTTTCTGCATCACTGTTAATGTTGCTGTGTTTCTGCATCACTGTTAATGTTGCTGTGTTTCTGCATCATTGTTAATGTTGCTGTGTTTCTGCATCATTGTTAATGTTGCTGTGTTCTGAAGTGTTTCTGCATCATTGTTAATGGTGCTGTGTTTCTGCATCATGTTAATGTTGCTGTGTTACTGAAGTGTTTCTGCATCACTGTTAATGTTGCTGTGTTTCTGCATCACTGTTAATATTGCTGTGTTTCTGCATCACTGTTAATGTTGCTGTGTTTCTGAAGTGTTTCTGCATCATTGTTAATGTTGCTTGTGTGTTTCTGCATCACGTTAATGCTGCTGTGTTTCTGCATCACTGTTAATGTTGCTGTGTTTCTGCATCACTGTTAATGTTGCTGTGTTTCTGAGTGTTTCTGCATCACTGTTAATGTTGCTGTGTTTCTGCATCACGTTAATGCTGCTGAGTGTTTCTGCATCACTGTTAATGTTGCTGTGTTTCTGCATCACTTTTAATGTTGCTGTGTTTCTGAAGTGTTTCTGCATCACTGTTAATGTTGCTGTGTTTCTGCATCACGTTAATGTTGCTGCGTTACTGAAGTGTTTCTGCATCACTGTTAATGTTGCTGCGTTACTGAAGTGTTTCTGCATCACTGTTAATATTGCTGTGTTTCTGCATCACTTTTAATGTTGCTGTGTTACTGAAGTGTTTCTGCATCACTGTTAATGTTGCTGTGTTACTGAAGTGTTTCTACATCACTGTTAATGTTGCTGTGTTACTGCAGTGTTTCTACATCACTGTTAATGTTGCTTTGTTACTACAGTGTTTCTGCATCACTGTTAATGTGGCTTGCTTGGTTGGTGCTGTTGTGTCTCTGCAATGCTGTTAATGTTGCTTTGTTGATGCTGTGTTTCTGCATCACTGTTGCCTTGCTTGGTTGCTGCTGTGTTTCTGCAATACTGTTAATGTTGCTTTGTTGCTGCTGTGTTTCTGCAATACTGTTAATGTTGCTTGGTTGCTGCTGTGTTTCTGCAATACTGTTAATGTTGCTTTGTTGCTGCTGTGTCTCTGCAATGCTGTTAATGTTGCTTTGTTGCTGC
>CM060317.1:44366664-44381664 GCA_030674155.1 Stramonita haemastoma | reverse complement strand
GGGAAGGGGGTTGGTGACAGCTGGGGAAGGGGGGATGACAGCTGGGGAAGGGAAGGGGGTGGATGACAGCTGGGGAAGGGAAGGGGGTTGACTGATACAGATCTAAGCCTTCTTAACTCTATGCGTTCACCAGCTTTGGGGTTGTTTTTTTTCTTGCTTTGTTTCTTTGAATTTAAAATACAATTTTCCGCTGCTCTTCGCAGTGTTTTTATATCTTTATTTATTTTAAAGAGCTTAAAATACAATTTGCCAGTGATTTTCTTCACCTTTTCTTGCATTGTTTCTTTTAAAGGGTTTAAAATACAATTTGTCGATGTTCTTCCTAATCTTTTAAGCGGGGTTTTTCGCACCCAATTTATTACTTTATTTTCTGTTTTGTAACAAAAGATTGTAACATCATATTATATTTCTTTTCTTCTGTAGTCAGTTACAGGATGCCTTAGGTGAGCCATTGGGGTGTGGTAGTTAAAGCATTACATTCCTGGCTGGAAAGTTGCAGGTTTCAATACCAAACGGATTTTTTTAGATTCTGGCCTGCTCCTAGTCAGACTGAGTTTGGAATGAGCTAACTACCAGTACTGGGACCATATCGTCGAACATAGTTCTCTTTACATATGTAAATATCAGAGTGTTGCTCAATGACTTGGCCAACACTTCAGGCGTCTGTCTGTTTCTCAGACATAGTTGGTACTGGACTATATCATGATAGGGAACAGGGAGTACTTATCTGTGAAGTATTCTCAACTATGATCCACTGTCACAGCATCACTATGGCATCAACATCATTACAACTGACTACCAGAAAAAAAAATGTCTCTGATTCTATGGCCCTTGTGCTTTGGTTTCATAGTGATCTAAGTTTAGGATCTGGCTTCTCGTACACTTCTCCACATGTGGTGTGTTTGTGCCAAAGCTTTCAAGGCCTAGAAGTTTACGGCAGATGGTCTTCGAAGACTTTGTGATGACTGCTAGTATAGATGGACAAGGGGACTGGGGAAGGGAAGAGGGTGGATGACAGCTGGGGAATGGAAGGGCTCCAAAGCTCTGAGAACATTGTCTTCAGTATGTCACACATCAGCTCCCTGTGAATGACTTTCCCTCAGAACGATTGAATACCTACGTTCAGAATCTAAAAACTCCGTTTCGTATTGAAACCTGCAACTTTCCAGCCAGGAATGTAATGCATAAACTACCGCATCCCAATGGCTTACCTAGGGCATCCTTGTTAAGGTGGGACACTGGGGTCGAAACTGATGAAATTTTGTTTACAAGCCCATGTTAAGAGTCATGCAATATATTGGAAGGGCATCACTTGTAAAACATAAAAATCAAAGAATTACTCATTTTTCTGCACTGTTGCCATGAAAACAATCCAATATGACCGCCAAAACTCAATATTTCTAAGTCCTAAACCTTTTTATCCATAACAAGTATGAGTATTTTATGACATATTTTATGGTCTGAATTCTTTAATTTCACACAAGGAAATCTCCATAAATGTATCCAGCAATTTTTAATTCTAAAAAAAACATGATTTGGGCCACTTTTTTACCCGTGTCTCACGATAAACAGTTCTCAGAAGTTAGGTTGTGGCTGTCTTCACAGTGGACACAGCTGGTAAGAGTTCGTGCACGTCACCCTGTATAGCGTCAGCACAAAGGTCACATAATTGTTCCAGAGCTTCTTTTAATGCACAGATGAGTACTGGATCATCAATTCAGAGCAGGTGGTCCATAAAAGGTACAGGTGTTCCATAACCTATGTGGTCGAAGGGGAGCGAGGCATCTGAGACCTCAGCTTCTCTAGGGGCCAGCATATTGAGGGCAGCACCCATCTCCTCTCCCTCGCTGCTTTACCTTCCCCGAACCTAAAGAGGGCAGGTACCCGATTACAGCTAGGTGAACTGGGGGACTGTACTAAAACCAAGGCGCACGAACGGTCACCCATCCAGTTGGTAACCACGCTCGATGCTGCTTAACCTTGGCTGGGGAAAAGCGAGTGCTCTGACCACTGAGCTATCCTGTCCCCAGGCTGTCCATACATAGGCAAAAAGCTGTGCACTGCTGGTGAAAGCAAGTGTAAAGGCCTACACTGAATTATGGCTGTGTTTTAAAATTTTAATGAGATGTGGAGATCGTCTTCAGCGTTCTTAAACTTGTAGTATAAGAACCTGTACTCCCCTTTAAAGAAGGAAAATATTCTCTGAAGTCGGAGTATGGCTGCCTAGATGGTTTGGTACTTGAATACAGCCATACACGCAAACTTCTCATCCTGTGTGTAGTTACAGACTTACAGTGATCCCCAAGAATGATGAGTCAGATGGTGTACATATTTTGGGTACCCACCAAAATTTTAAGCTTGGGAACGTCCAAAAACAGCAACCAATATTCATCAAGTAACCACTGGCTGAGAGCCAGTCAGGTCGGAGAGCAGAACATAAAAACAGTTTATTTTGGAAAGGCTTACGGATTAGGGAGGATGCTTTTGCTTGGTTAGTTGAGTTAGGTTTATTTGAGTGGATTGGTTGGTTTGGGATGAAGGGGGGAGGGTAGTTTTCTGTAAAAGGCCATGGTATAATTCTGCTTTGGTGAAAATAATGGGAAAGCAAACACTGACTTATCTGATCAGAAAGTTGTCTGTTGTCTGATCACAAAGTTGTCTGTTGTCTGTTGCCTGATCACAAGTTTGCTGTTGTCTAGTCAGAAGTGTGTATTTTAGTGATTGTCTGTATGGGAAAGGTGCTGTTTTCTGTTAGGCCTGATCAGAAGTGTCTGTTTCTGATAAGTAGGGAGTACTGTATTTCTGTGTTGCTGTTTGATCAAAAGTGTCTGTTGTCTGTTGCCTGATCACAAAGTTGTCTGTTGTCCTGACAGAAAGCTGTCTGTTGTCTGTGTCTGATCAAAAAGTTGTCTGTTGTCTGTTGCCTGATCAGAAAGTGGTCTGTTGTCTGAGGAGTTTGTCGTTCCTGATCAGAAAGTTGTCTGTTGTCTGTTGCCTGATCACAAAGTTGTCTGTTGTCTGTTTGCCTGATCAAAGTGTGTCTGTTGTCTGTTGCCTGATCAGAAAGTGTCTGTTGTCTGTTTCCTGATCAAAAAGTGGTCTGTTGTCTGTTTCCTGATCAAAAGTGGTCTGTTGTCTGTTTCCTGATCAAAAGTGGTCTGTTGTCTGTTTCCTGATCAAAAAGTGTCTGTTGTCTGTTTCCTGATCAAAAAGTTGTCTGTTGTCTGTTTCCTGATCAAAAGTGGTCTGTTGTCTGTTTCCTGATCAAAAAGTGGTCTGTTGTCTGTTTCCTGATCAGAAAGTGGTCTGTTGTCTGATCAAAAGTGGTCTGTTGTCTGATCAGAAAGTTGTCTGTTGTCTGATCAGAAAGTGGTCTGTTGTCTGATCAGAAAGTTGTCTGTTGTTGATCAGAAAGTTGTCTGTTTCCTGATCAGAAAGTGGTATGTTGTCTGTTGCCTGATCAGAAAGCTGTCTGTTGTCTGTTGCCTGATCAAAAGCTGTCTGTTGTCTGTTGCCTGATCAGAAAGTTGTCTGTTGCCTGACCAAAAGCTGTCTGTTGTCTGTAGTCTGATCAAAAAGTTGTCTGTTGTCTGTTGCCTGATCAAAAGTTGTCTGTTGTCTGTTGCCTGATCAAAAGTTGTCTGTTGTCTGTTGCCTGATCAGAAAGCTGTCTGTTATCTGATCGGAGGGGTGTCTGTTGTCTGTTGTTTGATCAGAAAGTTGTCTGTTGAAATCCTTACAGCAGTTCCAAGAAAAGCTCCAGAGACAAAATGTCATTTATTTTAATGTTTTAATTTCAAGAAAAGAAAAACAACAACAAAACCGGATACCAACACAGCCTACCAGATTGTTTTCTTTAGGAGTCCTGACAACAGTTCCAGAAAAAGCCCAGAGGCACAATGTTGCTGATGTAACAAATCATCCCCTATCTATTTTTACCCAGGAAAGTATGCATTCTTCTGCTTTTGGACAAAGTGCACAGATCCAAATTTACCCCACACCCTTTCTGTACACATCGTAATCACTGATGTTTTCTTTCTTTGTTCAGTTTGCAGAGTTAGCTTTCTTCGTATAACACACACTTATACTCTCACACACACGTGCGTGCGCGCGCCTGCACGCACACGCATACACGCACACACGCGCGCTCACACACATACAGGGCTCCTTTCCCACACCACACACGCCACACACCACACCACAAAGTGGTTTAGCTCTCCTTCCACTGTTGAGAAATGTCATCTATCTGTCTATCAATCAATCTATCTATCAATCTATCTATCTATCCATCTATATCTATATCTATATATATATATATATATATATATCCATCTATTTATCTATCTCTACTCACATCACATACAACATACACCCCACATACATACATCATACATCACAACATACATACATACATTACTTACTTCATACATACATACATACATACATACATACATACTACATACTATACATCATAATATATATATATATCATTATTTATATTATATATATATATATATATATATATTTGATTTGTATTTGTATGTCTGGCTGTCTATCTATTGATCGATTGATCGACTGGTCTATCTGTTTTTCTTTCTTTTCATATGTATAGCTTCTATCTACCTGTCTATCTATCTACCTACCTATACATCTATCTATATATCAATCTGTCTGTCTAGCAATCTATCTATCTATCTATTCATTGATCTATATGTTTATCTTTCTCTCCTTTTATCTGTATAGTTTCTATCTGTCTATCTACCCATCTACCTATCTATACATCTATCTATATATCAATCTGCCTGTCTGTCTAGCAATCTATTTATCTATATATCTGTCTATCTATCCATTGATCTCTATGTTTACCTATCTATCTATCTATCTGTCTATCTATCTTTACATCTATCTATCTATATATCAATCTGTCTGTAAGTTTAGCAATCTATTTATCTATCTAGCTACTGATCGATTGATCGATCGGTTTCACTGTTTATCTTTCTTTTTATCTGTATAGCTAGCTAGCTGTCTATCTGTATGAAACAAATAAAAATTCACACCGAGTACAACAGGTAATTTTTCCCTACTGGCTGACTCCTTCGTGCATTGTGTGATGGCATTGCAAGGTGGAGAGGACACTACACTCACTTTGCTGGTAAGCAGGTTCCCTACCTCACAGGATGCCTCTGTCCCGCTTTCAGCATTGCCACTCTTCTCTCCTCCTTTTGTACATGACTCAAAGAATGGTGGAGTGGGCAACGTATTTTCCTGTTTCTCCGCCCCCTTCCCCTTTCTTCCCCCCTCCCTTAATATAGCGGCTGCGTTACTTTAAAAGGAAAACAGTATCATCACATTGATCTGATTACAAGTTTCAGCCAGCCAAAATGTATCTTGCCGCCATGAAAACTAATCAAGTTTCCTGATGTTTGTGTAAGTGGAAAATGGAACACGAAGAATCAATGCTTTGGAGGAGGTTAGAGGAGGGTGGTGGGGGTTATCATTCTGTGTTCTGTGTTGCACTTCCAGTCCTGTTTGTGTTTGCTCCAAAATGCCTTCAGTCCTCCTCACACATCCCCGTTCTTCCTGTTTTGCAATTCTTCTTCTTCTTCTTCTTCTTCTTCTCTTCTTCTTCTTCTTCTTCTTCTTCTTCTTCTTCGCATTCTTCTTCGCATTCTTCTTCGCATTCTTCTTCTTCTTCTTCGCATTCTTCTTCGCATTCTTCTTCGCATTCTTCTTCTTCTTCTTCTTTGCAATTCTTTTTCGCAATTCTTGTTGTTGTTGTTGTTGTTGTTGTTGTTGTTGTTGTTGTTGTTGTTGTTGTTCTTCTTCTTCTTCTTCTTCTTCTTCTTCTTCTTCTCTTCTTCTTCTTCTTACTACTACTTACTACTACTACTACTACTACTACTACTACTACTACTACTACTACTACTACTACTAACTACTACTACTACTACTACTACTACTACTACTACTACTACTACTACTACTACTACTATACTTCTTCTTCTTCTACACTACTTCTTCTTCTCTTCTTCTTTCTTCTTCTTCTTCTTCTTCTTCTTCTTCTTCTTCTTCTTCTCATTCTTCTTCTTCTTCGCATTCTTCTTCTTCTTCGCATTCTTCTTCTTCTTCGCATTCTTCGCATTCTTCTTCGCATTCTTCGCATTCTTCTTCGCATTCTTCTTCGCATTCTTCTTCGCATTCTTCTTCTTCGCATTCTTCTTCGCATTCTTCGCATTCTTCTTCGTATTCTTCGCATTTTTCTTCGCATTCTTCGCATTTTTCTTCGCATTTTTGGCATTCTTCTTCTTCGCATCCTTCTTCTTCGCATTCTTCTTCTTTGCATGGATCTTCTTTACATTCCTCTTCTTTGCATTCTTTTTCTTACAATTCTTCTTCTTCTTTGCAATTTTTCTTAGCAATTCTTCTTCTCAATTCTTTGTAGCAATTTTCCGCTATTCTTCACAATTCTTCTTCTTTGCGATTCTTCTTTCTTGCAATTCTACTTCTTTGCAATTCTTCTTCTTCTTCTTTGCAGTTCTCATCAATTCTTCTTCTTCTTCTTTGCAATTATTCGCAATTCCTCTCCTTCTTTGCATCCAGCTTTCTGAAAATCGAGAAACAGATACTCGGATTTCCCAGGCAAATTGATGGACAAACTAAAGTTTGTACTTTGTGCCTTCCTACTAGGTTCACAAGTGAACATCACAGACAATTTAGTGCTAAAGTGACAGTCATTGCTGGCCATTGTGGGCAGGAGTCTGAGTGGTTTGCTGTCCATACTGCACAGCCCTCTGTGTTCACCTGTATGTCTGTCTGTTGTTCCCTGTCTGTACTGCAAAGCCCTCTGTGTTTACCTGTCTGTTTGTTGTTCCCTATCCACACTGCAAAGTCCTTTGTGTTCATCTGTCTGTATGTCTGTTGTTCCATGTCCACACTGCAAAGTCCTTTGTGTTCATCTGTCTGTATGTCTGTTGTTCCATGTCCACACTGCAAAGTCCTTTGTGTTCATCTGTCTGTATGTCTGTTGTTCCATGTCCATACTGCAAAGTGTTCTGTGTTCACCTGTCTGTCTGTTGTTCCCTGTCCACACTGCAAAGTCCTTTGTGTTCACCTGTCTGTTCTCTGTCCTTACTGCAAAGTCCTTTGTATTCATCTGTCTGTCTGTTGTTCCCTGTCCATACTGCAAAGTCCTTATGTTCATCTGTCTGTCTGTTCTCTGTCCATACTGCAAAGTCTCTGTTCATCTGTCTGTCTGTTGTTCCCTGTCTGTACTGCAAAGTGCTCTGTGTTCCTCTGTCTGTCTGTTCTCTGTGCATACTGCAAAGCCCTCTGTTCATCTGTCTGTCTGCCGGACTCGTTGTCACTTTTCCCCTCCAGTTGTCTATTCATGGATCGCCTTGACAGTCCACTTGCTGTTGTCACATGGCCACACTATTTTCATTGTCTGATTTTCTGATGGGCTATATACAGCCGACAATCATTAGGTCACACTATTTTCATTGTCTGATTTTCTGATGGGCTATGTGCAGCTAACAATCATTAGGTCATGCTATTGTCAGTGTCTGCTGTTCTAATGCGCTGTGTACAGCTAACGACTACTACGCCTGCCACGGCCACAGAACGTAGTTAAGTTTGTCTTGTGCCCAGAGGGATGGTTGTAAAAAAAAAAAAAGCATGTTTGCTTATGACTTCACCTCTTTTAGATCAAATTAATCAATCAGTTAACACATGACGAAACCGTTTTGAAAATAGCTTTGTGTTTTGTGTGACAGAAGCTGACACATGTAAAAGTAGAAAATGTGTGGTGACAATACAGTACACTACAATAATTTTGATATAATACAATACAATACAGAAGAATACAGTTCAATACAATACAAAGCAACGAGGGACAAATCTCACACTTCTAGCGAGTCAATAGAAGAAATGGAAATAGCAGTAGAGAGAGAAAAAAAGAAAATAACTGCGGCCTTATTTTGCATGCTGCTATTATTTCTTCTTTGGCACACTCTTCTCTTTTTTTTGGTGTCCATGCAGATTAGAGTGACGGACAAGGAAAGAGGACGGGAGGGAAGGGGAACAGCAGAAAAGGAAGAGGGTATGGGTGAGAAAAAGGCCACTCCGTGGACAGAAGGAAACAGAAATACAAAGCTGTGGAGTGAACCCTTTCCTTCTCCATCCCTCTTCCTCATCCAAAAAACAAACAGAGGCTGACCAGCCAGTTCTTGTCTTGTGATGCAAATGGCATTGCTCTTCATTTCAATGTAAAAAACAACATGTTTTTCCGGACTTGTTGTGTCATAGAATGCCACATTGTTGCAATGTGTGTGAATTTTATTTTTCTCTTTTTTAATCTAACTGTCGGTTACAATGCAAAAGTGCAATAAGCAAGTTCAAAACCACAAAGCACAAAAAAAAGGCTGCGCGAAAACTATATCACAAAATTTAAAACAGCAAAAACATCAACATTAAAAACAACAAAACAAAAAAAAGCACAAACTGCATCACCACCAACAATAACAGCAGCAACAAACAATAACAATAACAAAAAACGACAACAATGAAAGCAGCAGACGAATCATCATTTTTTGCCATTCCGGAGAAAGAATGGCGGCAAAGTGGCCATCAGTGATGGGGCTGTAAGTACAAGGGAGGTAATATGAAAGATCATTATCTTGTCGATGTACAGAGCTTAGCACTTTAGAAACTCAGCAATCTGCACTTCCTGGTTTGTCTCACACACACAGACTACACATACAGAGACTACACACACACAGACTACACACACACACACACACACACACACACACACAACACACACACACACACACACACACACACACACACTACACACTACATACACACACTACACATACACACTACACACACACCGCCACACACACATACACACACATACACACAAACACACACACACACACAAACACACTCACACGTCCATACACACCACACATATACACACACACATATACGTACACAAGCACGAACGAACGCACACGCGAATACAAATGTGAGTACTTTTTTTATCTTAAAATACATTCTCTCTCTCTCTCTCTCTCTCTCTCTCTCTCTCTCTCTCTCTCTCTCTCTCTCTCTCTCTCTCTCTCTCTCTCTCTCTCTCTCTCTCTCTCTCTCTCTCTCTCTCTCATAAACACGTTTTTATCTGTTTGCTGTGCAGATACATACATGCATGCATGCATGCATGCATGCATCATACATACATACATACATACATACATACATTACATACATACATACATACATACATACATACATACATACATACATACATACATACATACATACATACATACATACATACATACATACATACATACATACATACATACATACATACATACATACATACATACATACATACATACATACATACATACATACATACATACATACATACATACATACATACATACATACATACATACATACATACATACATACATACATACATACATACATACATACATACATACATACATACATACATACATACATACATACATACATACATGCATACATACACGGACAAAAATAGGATAAAACATGCAGACAAGATCAATAAAGTAATGAGATATAATCCAACTTCTAATCGTCAATATTGGAAAAGTGGACATAAGAATTCCATGTTGGTAGCGTGGGCGAATGCTTACCGAGGTCATATGCTGACCAAAATAGTGTCCTGTATTTTTTATTCTTTCCTTACTTCTTTTCATTTTGGCGAATTTAACTGCAGAAAAATCAATTTTCTGCCTTTTTATCAATCCAGTTCCTTTGGACATCCATAGTGTAATGACAGCCATTGTCTCATTTCTATTTTGCTTCAGCTGAACAGTCAGGCAAAGTGACGCTGTATGTCCTTCAGCGACACAGTGTCATAATATGCCTTTCAGCCTGATCTTTCTCTACTGTTCTGAAGCAGCTACACTGCCTATCTGTTTGGGAATGTTCTGGACATGAAACAATGTTGTTGGCATTCGGTTTTGCTGAAGGCCACAACCAGGCTGGCCTTTCCGAGTCTGTCCCTGGTTTCATCATTTCCTCTTGATCTAAAATCATCTTGCGGAGTGTCTGTATCTTGATTCTGGTCCACAACACACGAAAACCAAACGAACCAGTGACCGTTTTCAGCGGTGAAGAAGCAAGGTCTTCTGAAAGCGTCATGTTCTGCTGGCTGTCCACAGGGAGCGTTGTATCTCCTGTCCTACCCCCTCCCTGTGAAAAGATGGTTGCACTGTTTCTCCTATTCCTATCTGCCAGTTTAATAATCTACCTTCAACAGCTCTTCCAAAAACGACGCTGTAGATCTTCTATAGAGGTAGAAAGTCATGGTATGGAAGAAGTCCATAATAACACTATTGTAGCAGACATTGTAATTTAAGCTTAAAGATGAAAAAAAACTCCTAATTGATTCTAAAAATTCAAAAATAATACAGAAACTATCTAAGCATTCTGGAATTTCTCAGTTTTAGAGATGATAAAGTATTTTGAATTGAACTGAATTGAATATTGATAACTTGGCTATAGACAGGAAATAACTTAAGCGCAATCACTGATGACAAGATCAGTATCCAGTTCCATCACAGAACATGTCCTGATCTCATATGGATCACACAGATGCAGGTTTGCATCCGCTACAACACTGCTGGTCAGCTGAGGACATAGTTTCAGAGACCGAAGAGTCCTGTGGAACTAGCTGATGTCAGAGGAAGGAACTGAGGGTCTCTGTATCAAACTGGACGGCTCCCTCATCCAGTCTGGCTCCACGACCAGGCTGTTAGTGTCTTCAGTGGAGAGTGTTGAGGGGGGTGTCCCACGCACCTTGGATCAGAAGATGCACCCATTAAACATCTTCAAAGTGACCCATGTCAGCAGCAATGCGGAGTTTTCTGGTTGGTGGTACAGTACCAGCCTGATACACTTCTGAGTAAGCCTATGGTGAGTGTGATGAGAAGGCGGGAACGAATGAATAGCACTGGATGACACAAAACACAACAACGATAATAACAATAGCAACCACAGCAGTAACAGCAATCTTAAAACAACAATTTGCAAACTAAACTGAAACCAAATATTCCCCTCCACACAAAAAAAACGAAATCAACAAAACATAAACCAAAATATAAAATAAATAAATAACCACTCTTCGTCCCCGGTCTAAGAAAAAGAAAAAAAAAAGCAAAGAAAAGCCCGGCACTTTCCACCTTGCTGTTTCTGCTGACGTCAGCAGCAGGCAATGGGATTAGTTTTCAGGGAGCCAGGATCCAGGCTGGACCCTGCACCTGTCTAATCACATCACTGCCATCATATTGTTTTCCTTTTAAAGTCACCCAGCCGCTGGCTGTACCGGGGAAAAGGGGATACGGGGGGGGGGAAACAGAGACATTTCTCTCTAATAGAAAAGAAATAGATCACCTTCTCCAGCCATTCTTTCAACAACATAAAAAAGGAAGAAAAAGAAAATGTCAAAATGATGAAAGCCTACCACAAAAAGCTTTCTCCAATCCGTTTAACAATCCAAAACACGACGCACATAAAAGTGGGCCACGTGAAAACTGCAGAGCATGTCATGAAAGTTTGATACCAGTTTTTGTCAGGTTGCTTGAGTTCATTCTTATCATGCATCTTTGTTAGGATACATACATCATACATACATGCATGCATGCATGCATGAAATGCATGCATGCATGAATGCATTCATACATACATACATACATACATACATACATACATACATACATACATACATACATACATACATACATACATACATACATACATACATACATACATACATACATACATACATACACACACACACCATACACACATACACACTACACACATACACACATACACACATACACACTACACATCCACGCACACACATACACACATACACACATACATGCATGCATCCTTAATATCGGGATTTCTTTTTCGCTAAACAAATCATAAACCATTCTCGTGGGGGCGGATAGCCTAGTGGTCAGAACATTGCTCTGGCAATTTGAAGACCCGGGTTCGAGTCCGGTCGAGGAAATTTTCTTCCTGGAGTTAACATCAGTGCTGACTCCACTCTCCCCAAAAGTCCTTCGGATGAGACTTTAAACCGAGGCCCCGTGTGCGAACGCACGCAGAACATCTTGCGCACACGTTAAATCCTGTTCCGCTTTTCGTAAGAGTAGGCCATCGTGTGCCGGTGGGAACAGATGACAATATTTACAAAACTGCATACACACGGGGACCGGATGAAAAAAGCACACGATTGCTTATTCTTATCCTCGATATAAAAGAATAAATAAATAAATAAATAAAAAACGTGTCCGTCATCGCCACTATCAGAGGCTGGGGACAGGCATCAGCATACAGTGGGCAGATATCTCCCCCCCCCCCACACACACACACACACAATCCCCGCCTGCCTTTTCAACACCTCCCTCCATTTCCAGATATCACACCTATAAATATTCATGAGAGGCTTGTGACGTCATAGGGCCCTAGGGCAGTGAAGTCGGCAAGGACTGGTTAGGAAGGATGACGGTAGTGAACATGCGCTACGTCAGGAAATGTAGGACACAATGACTAACTTTTGACCACTCTCTTTGTCCAACACTGCACCGTCAGAGGAGGGAGGTCAGTCTGTAGTGCGATCACCCAGGGGATCAGGGCTCTGCTTTCTCTCTGCGAGGTCAGGTCAGGTCAGGTCAGGGTTCTGCTTTCTCCTCTCGCAGGTCAGGCAGGTCAGGTCAGGGTTCTGCTTTCTCCTCTCGCAGGTCAGGCCAGGTCAGGTCAGGGTTCTGCTTTCTCTCTCGCAGGTCAGGCCAGGTCAGGGCTCTGCTTCCTCCTTACACAGGTCAGGTCAGGGCTGTGCTTTCTCCTCTCTCAGAGCTAATGGACACAGCACGAGAGAAGTGAGGTGAAGTGCATGGAGAGGCGGAGGGCTTGGTCCATCCATGCCTGCCTGATGCTGACCATCCAATCTGCTATGTGACAGATACAGGATCACTCCATCCATCCTTTGACACGATGGACGTGTGTTGGAATCAGACTTAGCAAACAAAACGTCGCACAAACAAAAAGCTAAATCAATAATTCAACTGCAAGGAAACAAGACCAAATTGAATTCTTAGAAAATAGGAATAACAGTTTGGAAATAGCAAAAATAGTCATAAATAAATGACGATCCGTTAAAGAAACACCTCAGCAGAGACCTGAATTCACACTCTCAGTTACA
The DNA here is from genome assembly GCA_030674155.1 of Stramonita haemastoma. NCBI lineage: Eukaryota > Metazoa > Mollusca > Gastropoda > Neogastropoda > Muricidae > Stramonita > Stramonita haemastoma. The sequence goes on along the minus strand of CM060317.1, from coordinate 44,368,391 downwards.
GTCAGAGCACGGTGTCAGCTCTGACCACATGGCTACCCCCCTCCAGCCACTTCTCAACACCCCCACCCACCCACCTTTCACCTACCCCCCCCCCCCCCCATAAGATCAGAAGCAAAGATGGTATCTGGGTTGGCTTTTGAGTCATGAAAGAGACTAACACCAAACTTTCTTAAGTTCCAGTTCTTTTGCATTTGCTGAGGGCTTTACAGCTTTAGCGGGAGAATCAACAGCAGACCCAGTGCTTCAAGGTTCTTAGGGCCACCAAAACCAAACCATGCTAGCTAAAACACACCAGCCACAGACAAAATCAACCAGACCAAAACAAAACCGTTCAAAGAACAAAAAGTATTTTCTAACCTCTCCAACGTCTATACAGGTCGAAAAAAGTCGTCAATTGCTTTGTTAAGGTCCACCACACAAGTAACAGATTCAAGGGCAAAAGTCATGAAAAGTAGGGATCTGAAAGTTATCTATTCTTTTATCCTTGAGAGAATAGTAAATAGTTTTCAAGTCCCTACATTCCATGACTTGAATGTAGGAGGCAGAAACACCACGACTAACCTCTGCTGCACTAATGAAACAGCACTCATGGCCATTGATATCACAAGCATGAGAAGAAGTCTCTGCAGACTCGCTACAAAGAGCAACAGTACTGGCCTTATGTTAAACGCCAAAAAGACCAAAGTGATGCACATTTATGGTGCAGTCAACCTTCAGACTATCAAAATTAATGGAACTGATCTAGAATACATTCGACATTTCAAATAATATTTGAAATGTTGAATTTCCAATACAGAGCCCAAATATTATTTTATAATATTTGAAATGTCGAATGTATTCCAGATCTGTTCCATTACAGAGCCCAAATATTATTTGGGCTCTGTAAAAGAGAAAAATGGCTCCTGTCTACAAGATGGCACGGCAACTGCAAATGCAACCAAGCAACTGCAATCGACCCTGATGTGGTCACCTCCCACAGCCTGCAAACATGCTGCTCCAAATGAAACTAAGCACCGAGTGGGAAAAAGAGGACATTATTTTCATGGAAAAGAAACACTGGGGAGAAAGAGCATGCCCATACTGATGACGGGTCTGAAGCTGGAAGACATATTGATTCCATACAACCGCCATTGCCGACTGCCCAGCCTCTGCAATCCAACAAGATCCCTCTTCATTTAAGTCTGCTTCTTCTGCTTTGTGTGTGTGTGTGTGTGTTGTGTGTGTGTGTGTGTGTGTGTGTGTGTGTGTGTGTGTGTGTGTGTGTGTGTGTGTGTGTGTGTGTGTGTGTGTGTGTGGTGTGCGTATGCGTGTATGCGTGTATGTGTGTGTGTGCGCGTGTGCGTGCATGTGTGTGTGTGTTTTACAAAAGTGCAGATACATTCAAATGTGAGTGGTAACAAACAAATCAGCGATTGGATCACGTAAGGTCATGCCATGTCAGCTAATATGTAGACTTACTAATGCCTTCTTATTGCCTGTTATTGGTCCTCAAACATAAGAAAAACCATGCAGGCGAGAAGTCTTAATTGACATAGGTTTTCTTGACCTGTGGCAACATCAACAGTTGTGTTTAGTACTCTGCCTAGTGTTTTAGTGAGGGACTGGCTGCCTGACCTTTCTGCTGAAAGACTGTAGCGTTTATGGAATATAGTATCTTTCTCTGAGAAAAAAAACTGAATGAGCTAAGTGAGTTTACACTCATTTTGAATTTTAATGACAAAACATAT
>CM060317.1:44351664-44364164 GCA_030674155.1 Stramonita haemastoma | reverse complement strand
CTCAGTGCATGGTCGCAAAAAGGATAACAAGAGATTACTATATACTGCGTAAGTTACCTTTTATTTTTTACCGTCCCAGACAGTATCAGATTTGTTGTGCTTTTATGGCGGACACTGGCTACAGCTTTGTCAGGGCTATGTGGCCATCTGCCACTACTAAAGTGTGTCACTAATGTCTGGTGCATTGATGTAAGGTCTGCTTCATGCGATGCTAATGGAAAGTGAAAGTGCACAGAGCGTGGCAACAACCACCTCAGCAAGGACAGAAATACTGTAGTATTAACACCTTCAGCAATGCAGAAACAGAGCAGTAACAACAACTTCAGCAATGCAGAAACACAACAGTAATAACAAATTCAGCAATGCAGAAACACAGCAGTAATAACAACTTCAGCAATGCAGAAACACAGCAGTAATAACAAATTCAGCAATGCAGAAACACAGCAGTAACAACAACTTCAGCAATGCAGAAACACAGCAGTAATAACAAATTCAGAAATGCAGAAACACAGCAGTAATAACAACTTCAGAAATGCAGAAACACAGCAGTAATAACAACTTCAGAAATGCAGAAACACAGCAGTAATAACAAACTTCAGAAATGCAGAAACACAGCAGTAATAACAAATTCAGAAATGCAGAAACACTGCAGTAATAACAAATTCAGAAATGCAGAAACACTGCAGTAATAACAGCCCGGCAATGCTGGAACACTGCAGTAACCAAGAAAAGCAACAGTGATGCAGATACACTGCAACATTAACAATGATGTAGAAACACAGCATTAACAAAGCAACATTAACAGTAATGCAGAAACACAGCAGTAACAAAGCAACATTAACAGTGTGCAGAAATACATCAACATTAACAGTGATGCAGAAACACAGCAGTAACAAAGTAAAGCAACAATGATGCAGAAACACAGAAGTAACAAAGCAACATTAACAGTGATGCAAAAACACTTCAGTAACACAGCAACATTAACAGTGATGCAGAAACACTACAGTAACCCAGCAACATTAGCAGTGGTGGCAGCCCAGAAGGCCTGCAGAGAGACTGTGGAGGTGTCTGTTGTGTCTGTGCTGTGCCTGACCCTTCATCCCCTGTCCTCTTTCTGTCAGTGCAGTGTTCCTCTGTTGATCATCATCCATTGATCATCATCCATTGTTTATCATTATCCATTGTTGATCATCATTGATTGTCCTCCTCCATTGATCATCATCCGCCACAACTTTCCATTGATCATCCTCCAATATTGATCATCAACCATTGTTGATCATCATCCACCATTGATCATCATCCATCGTTGATCGTCTTTGATCATCATCCACCCTTGATCATCATCCATCATTAATCGTCATCCCTCGTTGATCGTCTTTGATAGTCATCCTTAATCATCATCCACCATTGATCATCATCCATTGTTGTTTATCAACCATTGTTGATCATCAACCATTGTTGATTATCATCCATCATTGATCATCACCCATCATTGATCATCATCCACCATTTATCATCATCCATCATTGATCATCACCCATCATTGATCATCACCCATCATTGATCATCATCCACCATTTATCATCATCCATCATTGATCATCATCCATCATTGATCATCGTCCACCATTGATCATCATCCACCATTGATCATCATCCGCCATTGATCATCATCCGCCATTGATCATCATCCGCCATTGAGCATCATCCACAACTGATCGTCATCCACCATTGATCACCATCAATCATTGATCACCATCTATTATTGATCATTATCCATTGATCATCACCCATCATTGATCATCATCCATCACAGCCAGCACAACCCTGTTCTATCAACAGCAGCCGGCATGGATTTTTTATAAAATAAAAGAAAAGGTCAGCTGAGGTGATGATGGCAAAGCAGGGCAGTGGAGGGCCCGAGTCTTTCTGCCTTTAAATCCTGGGGCTTTAAAGTTTGTAGGGCGGGCAGGGGGTGTAGGGGGTGAGGCGGGTGAAGGGGGTGGGGAGGGTGGCAGGAAGGGAAGAAAAGGAGGAGACAAAAGGTCTTTAGCAGGGAAACAAACTCAGTCTGGCCAGGGTTACAAGCCAGCCCCTGACTGAAATGGATGGGGGGCTTAATCCTGCACAACAGGCAGAAAGAATGGAAGCTGTTCACACCGTCTTCTTCGCTAACGGTTAGATCATTAGCTACTGAGTGGGCAGATCAATGCTTTCAGAATTCTGGTGTGGTTGTTTTTTCTTGTGTGCTTTATTGCTGTTTTTGGTTAAGTTGCAATGAGAGGTTCAAGGTGGTTAGCATGGTTCTGAATGTTAGTCAGTATGTAGTAATGATGATAGCAACGTGATGGTGTGGTCCTGATTGTCTCCCTTGAGAACAGAACAGCATCACAAGGCTGTGTTACTAAAATTGGATACTCTTGTAAAAGTGTGTCAGGCTCCCCTTCTTTGGGTGGTAGTTTTGACATCTTCCTTTACGCTCTTTGCCTTCGTGATGATTTTGGAGACTATTTCATTCATGTGTAGAGGTTGTACTTCTCTCTATACTTATCATGCTTCATAGTAAGAGTGTGTGGCAGATAAAGGAGATGATCCATCTGTAAACTGTGACAGGTGGCGCTGAGTGCAGGCAGATCCCTGGAAAGGGAATGTTTCTGGTGTTGATAACTCTCTCTCTCTCTCTCTCTCTCTCTCTCTCTCTCTCTCTCTCTCTCTCTCTCTCTCTCTCTCTCTCTCTCTCTCTCTCTCTCTCTCTCTCTCTCACACACACACACACACACACACACACACACACACACACACACACACACACACACACACACACACACTCACAGAATTGAGCTAGACATTAAGTTCAAATTTATATAAATTTTCTATTTTTTTAATACATTAAGTTATGATACCATCCATTTACAACTGTTTCAAGGATGTTAACAGTTTGAAACAGGGCACACAACACTCTGTGTCCTCAAAACCATGTTGAGACAAATCCTAAAACAAACCTGAAGCTACTTTCTTTCCTCTATTTGTGAGTTTTCTTTCTCCGCACACACACACACACACACACACACACACACACACACACACACACACACACACACACACACACACACACACACACACACACCACTCAATTTTATACTCTGTTGTCATAAAAAAAATTTAGAATGGCATCCAATACTAAATGTTTAAAACTTCTATACTTTTTATCCATTTTAGCTACAAAAAACCTGCTTTTGCAGACATGTTCTACATTCTAAATTCTTTCAATTTCACATGGAAATCTCCATATTTGCTTGTAGCATTTTTTATACCAAAAAACATAATTTGGGCCACTTTTAGATCCACGACTAAGTTCACCATTGTAGCTTCATTGTGTCTTGTCTGCATGCAGATTGTAAAGCACTGCCTTATTTCTTTCTGGGGGGTTCAATATTTTTTCTTCTTTCTTAACATTTTCATGGGTGTATTTAATGTTTTTTCTGTATTTTTTTTCATTCTTTTCCTTCATTCTAAACCATATTTCTTTCTTTTTCCTCCTTTTGTTTTGTTTTTGATAATTAGTGCTTCACACATCTGTCTACACATGCAAAAACAATGATAAACTAATAACAGAAAATATAACCAAAAAAAACTAACCAACCAGACAAACAAACGCTTTCCTTGATTAGTGTCTAGCATCTAGAGCTCTAGTTGCCCTGGTATGGATTGACGCATGCCCTGTATGAGTTATGACAAAGGAATGCATTTGTCTGAGTTTGTTTACATGTGTCTGGGTTCTTTGCTTCTCTAGTGTACGGCAATGCATGCAGTCCATGGTGTGATTAGTGATTACATTTGTCTGGGTTTATTACTGCTCTAGTGTGTGTTGCAGAATTACATCCTATTTATTCTGTCTGTAGTATGATATTTATCCGCGGAATTTGTCACTGGAGGATGCGTTTTACATAAATCAGCTTGCAGGTTTGAATTAGGCAACTTGCACCAAAAAACAAAAAACAAAAAAAAACCTCGGTTGACGTAACTATTTGTTTATTTGACAAGTAGTTGTGTTGTACATCTTTCTGTAAACTGTTTGTTTTCTTGTGCGTTGTGTTACGTCTTTTCCCAAATTTTACATCCATTTTTGCAGGTCTTTGTAAGCTGCTCCACAAAATCTGAATGTTCTGTTTCAGCATATGGTAGGTATGCATTCAGTGGTTAGGAGGCCCATGAGGACTGGCATTCATGATGACTGGTGTTCCGCGATGACTGGTGTTCCGTGATGACTGGTGTTCCGTGATGACTAGTGTTCCGGATGACTGGTGTTCCGTGATGGCTGGTGTTCCGTGATGACTGGTGTTCCATGGTGACTGGTGTTCCATGATGACTGGTGTTTTCCATGATGACTGATGTTCCATGGTGACTGGTGTGTTCCATGATGACTGGTGTTCCATGATGACTGGTGTTCCATGACTGATGTTCCATGATGACTGGTGTTCCATGATGACTGGTGTTCCATGATAAATGGTGTTCCATGATGACTGATGTTCCATGATGACTGGTGTTCCATGATGACTGGTGTTCCATGATGACTGGTGTTTTCCATGATGACTGGTGTTCCATGGTGACTGGTGTGTTCCATGATGACTGGTGTTCCATGACTGATGTTCCATGATGACTGGTGTTCCATGATGACTGGTGTTCCATGATGACTGGTGTTCCATGATGACTGGTGTTCCATGATGACTGGAGCTTCTATGGTGACTGGGGGGTGGGGGGGGAATTGGGAGGGGGACCCTTCGATAGGTAGTGTGTCGTTTACAATGACTGCATTCGCCAATGTTCCACCGTAGTGATATTCTGCAGGGTGTAAATCCTTTTTTAATTGAAGGGGGTTTGTGTGTTCTTTATTTTTGTATTATTTCAAGTTTGTCCGGGGGGGGGGGGGGGCACCTGTTGTATCCTAAATGGATTCCTAGTCGCTAACTGAATTCAGATGTATACCTGTTGGAACGCGGCCAAAGAGCAACTTGAATTTTGTTTTAACCTGCTTAGCACATTGTTTTCCATCAACACACTCGAAAACACGACCCACAGTAAAGGTAAAAAGGTAGCGGTGTCCTATAACCTGTGTGGTCGTAGGGGAGCGAGGCATCAGAGACATCAGCTTCTCTAGGGGCCAGCATGTTGAGGGCTGCGCCCATCTCCTCTCCCTCGCGGCTTTACCGAGGCAGACAAACCAAAAGCTGGATGGATAACATCAAGGAGTGGACCCACCTGGACAGTCCAACACTCATTTGGAAGGCGGAGGGCAGGGCTGGATGGCGACGGCTGGCTGCAGAATCGTCTCTCATGTCTCCTCCACGACCATCCCGGTCATGAGAAAGAAGAAGAAGAAGAACTGGGGGACTTTACTGAAGCCAAGGCGCGCAAACGGTCACCCATCCTATTGGTAACCACACTCGATGCTGGCTTAACCTTGGTTGGGAGAAAGCGAGTTCTCTGACCACTGTGTTATCCCGTCCCCACGACCCACAGTAATGGCAATAAAAATACACAACATAGATACATAACAAACAAAAACTCAGTCGAGACCGCAAACGTGAAACAAGCTCTCCCTAACTTTCCCAGGAAACATGTTCTTCTACACGAAAAGATTAAGAGATTTGGAATCACTTGTCCTGGGATTTCCAGTCTGTGCATTGGCAGCCTACACTGGTGAATGAAAGAGGAAAGGTTTTTTTCCATAGAAAGTTTCAAGGTCCAGGGAGGAGTTCTTATCTCCATGGAGCCTGTCCCCTTTTCGACAATGACCACTTTACGACCATAGCCACTTTATGGCAATAAAGCACTTTACCACACAACAGACGTCACTTTAATGATGGCAGGAATGAGAATGTGGGTGGGGGAGGAAAGGCCAGTGGAACAGTGGAGGGGAGAGAGGCTCCCTGTCATGTCACAGTAGCAGCAGCAGTGTTAAAAGCCCTCATCACAACACTCCACAACACCACCATCACCGCCACCACCACACCACCACCACCAATAACAACAACAAAAACAACAGAAAAAGCGCACTGAGCAAAGTGACACAGGATGGAAAGGCAGCAGCACGCTGACAGGTAAAACACAGACAGTGTCTGACAGATAACCCACAGCAAACACAAACATAAAGCCACTCGTGTTTTCTCTTCTATCTTTTCCAGTCCTTACTGTCACAAAGAGGAGAGTGAGGGAGAAAGTACTATAAATGTGTACATTTTTGCCTTCTCCCGAAAAGCATCTTTGTGCCCCCGCTTTAAGATGAAAAATTTCCAGAGGTTATCAGAGTCGTGTTGTCAGCTGACACTGTGACAAGAGAGGCAATGTCTGCCATGTGTGTTTCTGTCGATGTGAGGATGACATAATGTCACGCTGTGACAAGAGAGGCAATGTCTGATATGTCTGCTTCTGTCAGGGTGGGAATAATCTCGCGTAATACAAATGGTAAGTGAAAGCACACATATTGCAATAATAACAACTAAGCAAAGCTGAAACATAGCAGTAACAACAACCTAGCAATGCTGAAACACACAGTGACAACAACCTAGCAATGCTAAAACACAGCAGTAACAAAGCAAAGCAACAGTGATGCAGAAACACTGCAGCAACAAAGCAACATTAGCAGTGGTGGCAACCCAGAAAGCCTGTAGAGAGACTGTGGAGGTGTCTGTTGTGTCTGTGCTGTGCCTGGCCCTTCATCCCCTGTCCTCTCTCTGTCAGTGGAGCGTTCCTCTATTGATCGTCTTCCATCATTGATCATCATCCATTGATCATCATCATCATCATCATCATTGATCATCATTCATTGACCATCACCCATCATAAATCGTCATCCATCATTGATCATCATCATCCATCATTCATCAATGATTATCATCCATCATTGATCATCATCCATCATTCGTCAATGGTTGTCATCCATCATTGATCATCGTCTATTGATCATCGTCCATTGATCATTTTCATCCATCATTGATCATCATCCACCACAACCCTCCATTGATCATCATATCATCCATCATTAATCCTTATCCTTCGTTGATCATCATTCAACATTGATCGCCTTTCACCACAGAAAGCACAATCCTGTTGTTCCAACAACAGCCGAAAGCAGAGATAAAAAGTAAGCTGGAAGGGGTGGAGAGGGAGGGAGGAGGGTGACTGTGAACAAATGAAAGAGTGCTAGCTTTGTTCCCTAAAAGTCCAGAGACTTCTAAGTGTATGACTGTGATGGTGGAGGGGGGGGAGACTAAAGGAGACAAAAGGCCATCCGCGGGAGAGAGAGAGAGAGAGAGAGAGAGAGAGAGAGAGAGAGAGAGAGAGAGAGAGAGAGAGAGAGAGAGAGAGAGGTTACAAGCAGCCACTGACAGAAATGGATGGCTAGCTCAGACCTGGATCACTCAGAGAAATCATGTCTAGCCATTTCTAGCCATTCACAACCCCCCCCCCCTCCCCCCCTTCCCCTTTTTTTGTTTTTTTCCTTTCTACCCTCTGGACTTTAGTAACATGTACTTTAACCATGGTCTTCGAAAACATAACCCCCAAAATTGATTTTGTATTATTTGGATATGTTTTCAATTATTGTATTAGAAAAAATATCATACATAGCAACTTGAAACATATGTAGTGATTTGCTGAGTTATGTTGTGTTGATTATCTGTTGCATTTCTGAAAGCTTTTTTGTATCTATCTATCCCTTAGTCTGGCGACCGTGGGGACACCCCTAAAGACTTGACAACCAGTTCCCTCCATTCTTCTCTCTTTTCTGCCTTTCTCAAAGTTTTGTTGAGTTCTAGGCCTGTCCATTCGCTGATGTTGTCCTCCCATCTCTTCCTTGGTCTGCTTCTTTTTCTTCCTCCTTGTACAGTGCCTTGCAGTATGCGTTTTGCAAGTCCTTTTGAACTTGTAACATGCCCGTACCATTTAAGTTTACTCTTCTTTACAATTGACAGAAGGTTTTCGTATGAACCAATGGTTTGCTGAATTCTGTTATACACGTCTTCGTTGCTTATGTGGTCTCTGTAGGAGATGCCAAGGAGTCTCTGGAAGCATCTCATCTCTACCGCCAGTACTCTTCTCTCCAAATCAGCAGTCAGGGTCCATGATTCACAGGCAAGCAGGAATATGGATATGACAAGGGAGTGCATTAGTCTGATCTTGGAGTTGAGTGAAATATTTGTATCTTTCCAAACGGTGTTCAGTTTTGACAGTGCTGTTATTGTCTGTGCAATCCTACAAACTACCTCTGGCTTGGACCCCTCGTCTGATACAACGGGTCCCAAGTACTTGAAGCTTTGAACCGTTTCCACATTCTGGTCATTGACCCTGATATCAGTGCTGATGCCCTTAGCATTATTGGTCATCAGTTTGGTCTTCTCTGCACTGATTTCCATGCCGTATGTTTTAGAAGCATTGTTCAGGTGTTCTGTTAGGCTGGCAAGCTCTTGTTCTGATCCTGCTAGTTCGTCAATGTCATCTGAAAAGCGGAGGGTTTGTGATCGTTCTGCCACCAATGCTGACTGATCCTTTATGGTGTTCCAGTGCATCAGCCATGCTTCTCTCATGGAAGATGTTGAAAAGTGTGGGTGAGAGTAGACAGCCCTGCCTTACTCCAACTGTTGTTCGAAACCACTCTCCAATGTTGCTGTTGTAGTACACCTTGTTGTACAGCTCTTTGATGACTCTGATCAGGTTTGCATTGATGCTGTACAAGTTCATGGTTGACCACAAAGCTGCATGCCACACCCTGTCGAATGCATTCTTAAAATCAATAAGTACATGGTAGAGGTCTTGTTGGTGTTGTATGTACCACTCACAGAGTATTCTGAGGTTGAATATCTGTTCAGTTGTGCTCCGCCCTGCTCTTAAACCCGCTTGTTCCTAAGTAATGATGGTCTTTGCTCGTGGCTTCCGTCTATTCAATATAATCTTCAACACGACCTTGCTTCTGTGGCATATGAGGCTAATTGTGCGTTAATTCTGTTACTGCTGAAGGTTTCCTTTCTTGGGGAGGTGATGATAAGTGACTGTGTCAATGGTATTGGCCATTTTCCTGACTGCCAGATTTTTGTGTTAAAAATAAGTTAAAGTCTGTCACGAGCCTAAGGCTCATCAGGCCGGTGCTTATCCCGGTTTCTGTGGCGTTAAGCGACTGAGAGTCATAGACTCCCCCCTGGATAGGACGCTAGTCTATCGCAGGGTTAACCCCCAACACAAGATTGGTACCCCTTTTACACCTGGGTGGGGTGAGAAAATAGCCGTAAAGTGCCTTTTCCAAGGGCACAACGCCATAGCCGAGAGCTGGGATCGAACCCACAACCTTTAGATTACGAGTCCAACGCCCTAACCACTAGACTACAGCGGCGGCTAGATTTTTGTGTAGTACGTTTTATTATTGTCCATTCATTCACTTAAGTCTGTTTTCCTTTCTGTGGTACCATTGCACATTATCATTGTTGCAACAGCATGTTTTACCATCTTTCCATTTCAGGTGGCTGGAAAGATCTGAACACGTCGTCAGTGACTAGTGTTGATAAAACCTACAAAGATCTGACAATGTCGTCACTGACTAGTGTTGATAAAACCTACAAAGATCTGAAAATGTCACTGACAATGTTGATAAAACCTACAAAGATCTGAAAATGTCACTGACTAGTGTTGATAAAACCTACACAGATCTAAAAATGTCGTCACTGACTAGTGTTGATAAAACCTAAACAGATCTAAAAATGTCGTCACTGACTAATAATGTTGATAAAACCTACAAAGATCTGAACATGTCGTCTCTGACTAGTGTTGATAAAACCTACAAAGATCTGAAAATGTCACTGACAATGTTGATAAAACCTACAAAGATCTAAAAATGTCGTCACTGACTAGTGTTGATAAAACCTAAACAGATCTGAACATGTCGTCACTGACTAGTGTTGATAAAACCTAAACAGATCTAAAAATGTCGTCACTGACTAGTGTTGATAAAACCTACAAAGATCTGAACATGTCGTCTCTGACTAGTGTTGATAAAACCTACAAAGATCTGAACATGTCGTCATTGACTAGTGTTGATAAAAACCTTCAAAGATCTGAACATGTCGTCATTGACTAGTGTTGATAAAAACCTTCAAAGATCTGAACATGTCGTCATTGACTAGTGTTGATAAAAACCTTCAAAGATCTGAACATGTCGTCACTGACTAGTGTTGATAGAACCTACAAAAATCTGAACATGTCTTCACTAACTAGTGTTGATAGAACCTACAAAGATCTGAACATGTCGTCACTGACTAGTGTTGATAGAACCTACAAAGATCTGAACATGTCGTCACTGACTAGTGTTGATAGAACCTACAAAGATCTGAAAATGTCGTCACTGACTAGTGTTGAAAAAATTCTACAGACTCTGAGACAGTGTCTTGTGATTCCAAAAACTAACGAGAGAGAGAGAGAGAGAGAGAGAGAGAGAGAGAGAGAGAGAGAGAGAGAGAGAGAGAGAGAGAGAGAGAGAGAGAGAGAGAGAGAGAGAGACAGACAGACAGACAGACAGACAGACAGACAGACAGACAGACAGACAGACAGACAGACAGACAGACAGACAGACAGACAGACAGAGAGGCAGAGGCAGAGGCAGAGACAGACAGAGACAGAGACAGAGACAGACTGACAGACAGACAGACAGACAGACAGACTTTTACATGATATGTATATGGCTAATTCCCACAAATCACCTTATTTAGTTACTGTAGAACGTACATTAAACGAAATTGGATTAAGTGGTATATGGCAGAATCAGTTTGATCTCCGAGTATCATCAGAATGGTTTAAAGCCAAAGTTACACGTAGTTTGCAAGATCAGTATTTACAGCAATGGTATTCTCATGTGGACAATGACGACATCTTCCTCAATTATAGACTATTTAAAAAGTGTTTCTGCTTTGAACATTACTTATCCATTCTTCCTCGTACCTCATTACTAACTTTTATTCATTTTCGAACGTTAAATCATAGACTTCCCATCCAAACAGGCAGAATAAGTAGTATTCCCAGAGCAGAGAGAGTATGTGATAAATGTGAAGATAGCGAGTTAGGAGATGAGTTTCATTGCTTGTTCAAATGTAAATTTTTTGTGCAGTTAAGAAACAAATTTATCCCAAAATATTATCATAAAAATCCAAACGTTATCAAGTTCCATAACTGTTTAGCTCTAGGAGGAAATCTTTGCTTATTAAAGTTACACAGTTTCTGAAAGAAATAATGAAAAAACACTAATTTGATATTTCTTCATAAATGATACTAGTGCATGTATTGTGAATACTCTTTCTTTTTTCTTTTTTATGCCATCCATTGTGTTAGGATTTTTGTTGTGAGTATTTTTCACACGCCCATATCTGCAAACATTGGTTTTGTCAAATTTCATGTACCCCTTGGGGGGTTTTCTTGAAATAAAATTTTGAATTTGAATTTGAATTTTTGACAGACAGACAGACAGACAGACAGACAGACAGAGAGAGAGAGAGAAGGCAAATTCTTTTATTCGAGGATAATAGATAATAGAGAGATAGAGAGATGGACTGCGACAATGACAGAGACAGACAGATAGACAGACAGACAGTGAAACGCACACTAACACACACACGCGCGCGCGCACACACACACACACACACGCACACGCGCGCGTGTGTGCGCGCGCGCGCACCACACACACACACACACACACACACACACACACACACAATTATACAGAGAGACCGACATACATACAGAGACAGACAGACCTACAGACAGACAGAACTACAGACAGTCAAAGACACAGACAAAAAAGCAGGTCATGTTGGGAGGAATTGGAGTACTAACCATTAGACTAGGAAAATAATTGAAACCCGGGTTCAAAGAAACAGAGGCAAACAAACCTAAACCCACACTATATAAATAAGTACACAAAAGCAAAACTCAACAACTATACAAATAAAAACAAAAGCAAAACTGACTGTCTGCGTCATCTAAAGTGCGTTGCAAAGAAAGTACAAAAAAACAAAAAACAAAATGAAATATTCCTTTATAGCTGACTCACACGAAAGTGGCTGAAGTTCATAACGTGATCAACGTCCCCCTGTTATTTTTTTATGCTGCCCTCCCTACCTACCTTCCCCACTGCACGTTGTGTCTGTCTGGCTTTTTTTGGTCCACTCCGCCCCCCTCCCCCTCGCTGTCTCTTCACCCACACACACGTCTCTACCACCATCTCCTTCTCCTACCCTCCCCCCCCCCAACCGCTATGGCAGTTTTCACGGAGGTCTGGTTATTTTGGTCAGATGCGATTATATACCAAGCTTCAAGCCCTCCCTGAGTCAGAAAAACACTGCACAGTCACTCAGCTATCAGATAAAGCACTTGGGTTTGACAGGCACACACCTGGAGGATAAGTGACTTGGGTGTCAGTGCCCAAAGAAGATATCGTGTCACTGTCCACATGATGCCCTATAT
>CM060317.1:44319164-44349164 GCA_030674155.1 Stramonita haemastoma | reverse complement strand
CGAAAAAGTATGTGGTGATTAATGTAGGTGTGGTGATTGTGAGGCTGTGTTGTTGTGTGTGTGTGTGCTGTGGGTGCTTGTGGATGTTGTGTGTGAGGGCATGTGTGTTTATTTATTTGATTTAGTTCTTTTATTTGGAGCAATATGAATAAGCCTTGCATATGCTTTCTAATCCAGTCCCGTTGTATGCAGTTTTGCAAATTTGTCATCCGTTCTCACCGGATTGTTGTAGTGTGGTGTTTACTTAGTGTGGTGCTGTGGTGTTGTGGGTGTGTGTGTGGTGTGTGTGTGGGGTGGCTGTGGTGACGTGTAGTGTTGTGGTTGTGGTGTGCAACTTGACTCAGAATAAGGTTCCTGTGCCATCAGAGTAGATTTTCAGGCTCGACTCAAGAGAGAATCTGTCCCAGTAGTTTCTTTCTGTTATTGCAACGCTCTAAGCACTACCTCTCTCTCCTCTCACTCGTACCTCTCTCCCTTCATTACTCCTTTTCTCTCTTCTCTAGCCCTCCCCCCCCCTCTCCATACCCTTCCCCTTCATCTCGACGCCTACTCCCTCTCATGAAGTCTCTCTCCTTCTTCTGCTCCCCCCTCCCTCTCACTTCAGCCTCTGCTCCTCTCTCTCATCTCCTTGTGCTCCTCTCTTCTTACTGCTTCCCTCCCATTTCGCCTCTCTCCCTCCTGTGTACTTTAAAGTGAAATCAGATATCCACGCAATAGATAATGTCAGTACAAAGTAGTACATTTGGGTATCAAGACAGTAGGGCGTGTGTGTTTGTGTGTGTGTGTGTGGTTGTTTTTATGTCTGTGTGTGAGAGAGGGTGGAGACAGAGAGAGGGGCAGAGAGAGAGAGAATGAATGAATGAATGAATGAATGAATGAATGAATGAATGAATGAATGAATGAATGAATGAATGAATCAATGATCTTTATTGGGGTAACAGAGTAAGCATGCATATACTTTTTTCATCCGGCCCTTGCCCTGATTAGAGAATAGCAGCCCCCCCCCAAAAAAAAAAAAAATACAACAAACACACACACACACACACACACCAAAAAAAGAAAGAATAAAAAAGAATTTTAAAAAACACACAACAACAAAATATAACAAAGAAAAAAACACCATCACCAACAACAAAAGTTAACCTATGATTTAAGAAAAGGAAATAGGTATATATTCAACAGATGCTTATCCCCACTTAAAAAATTGATAATGATTATTTTTTAAATAGGGCCTATGTATCATACACACCTACACATAATCCCCAACTGACCCGAACATCAATGTCAAATCAGATATATACTAATTATAATGAAACAGATCAAATAGATTAGAATTGAGGGGACAGCTGCAATTAAAAAAAAACCCAACATATCAAAACATTTAACATATCTTTCTTACTTTAAACCAATATCATGGGGGAAAAACATAAAAACAAAAACCCTGACAGCAAACAAACATTTTTAAAAAATCAACAACACTATGATGTAACGTCCAAGCATAGCATTTCTCAAGATGTGTTCAAAGGCATGAATTCCAAAAGGGCGTTAAATATATGTAACGGGACAAAAACCAACAAACAACCAAACAAATTAACAAACAAACACAACCCGTTCTTGTTTAGACGACAAGACTACAATTTCAAATTTAACATAAAAACCACAACAGCTATCTATTTACAAGTTTAGGATAGTATAAAATGTGAAAGTGGAAGAGAGAGAGGGGGGGGGGGGAGAGAGAGAGAGAGAGAGAGGGAGAGACAGACAGACAGACAGACAGAGAGCATCTTACGCTTACATCATCATCAAAATAAACCAATCAACAAAGTCTGACAACACCACACTAAATCTTTCTTTAAGATATTACCAATGAAACATTTTAATTAATGTCTGTCAAGAATAAATTTAGGCTGAACACATCTCATACATTCCAACATTCAGAGAAAGAGAGAGAGAGAGAGAGAGAGAGAGAGAGAGAGAGAGAGAGAGAGAGAGAGAGAGAGAGAGAGAGAGAGATTATTATATAGAGAGAAAAAAAATTGATTGATTGATTGATTGATTGATTGATTGATTGATTGATTGATTGATTGATTGATATTGAGGATAATCGAATAAGCACTCATGTACTTTTTTACATCCAGTCCCCGTGTGTATGCAGCTTTGTAAATCTTGTCGTCTGTTCCCACCGGCACACAATGGCCTACTCTTACGAAAAGCGGAACAGGATTTAATGTGTGCGCAAGATGTTCTACGTGCGTTCGCACATGGAGCCTTGGTCTATAGTCTCATCCGACGGACTTTTGGGGAGAGTGGAATCAGCACTGATGTTAACTCCAGAGGAAAAATCCCCTCGAACGGGAATCGAACTCGGGTCGTCAAGTTGCGAGTGCAATGTTCTGACTACTTGACTATCGAGAGAGAGAGAGAGAGAGAGAGAGAGAGAGAGAGAGAGAGAGAGAGAGAGAGAGAGAGAGAGAGAGAGAGAGAGAGAAGACAGAGAGAGAGAGACAGACAGACAGACAGACAGACAGACAGACAGACAGACAGACAGACAGAGACAGACAGACAGACAGACAGACAGAGACAGAAACAGACAGACAGACAGACAGACAGACAGACAGACAGACGGACAGACGACAGACAGACAGACAGCAGACAGACAGAGAGAGAATGCAAATATGAACTGCGTGCGTTGTTTTTTGGTGTTGCTGTTGTTATTGTTGATTTTATTGTTGTTGTATAGAATCAGAATGAGACAATCAGAATCAGACAAAATTATTGTTATTTAGATTCAATTCACTCGCATATTCCCCTTTTATTCGTGTTATTCATTTGTTTTATCATTAGATAAATAGTTGGTTCTTCTTCTTTGTCGTCGAACGCTCAGACAGCTACTATTGTTATTTGTCATATGAGCGAAAATGCGTTGCGCTGTCGTTAAGCGCCTGACAAGTCAGGCCTAGCACATCTGACATCGGTATGGGAGAGACAATCTTTTAAGTCTTTCTGGAAAAAGGCAGGAGAATGGATCAATTAGGCAGAAAAAGGACGAAAAGAACAGAAGCAAGGCAGAAACAAAGAGAGCAATAAAAAAGAGGGTATTCCTAGCACAGAATTTCCAGAAGGTGTGAATACTATTTATACTGACAGGCCCCCGGCATTCCTACGGGGAAAGTTGATTCTTGAAATAATCATCATATAGTGTACAGACATCAAGTAAGTGAAACTTATCTTCTATTTTTACAACACTTACATTTTTACCCAGCCAGGCCCAGTTTGTGCAACTTCGGTGTGGGAAAACATTGCTATCTTTTAAGTCTTTCTGGGGGAAAAAAAGGCAAGAGAATGGACCAAGAAGGCAGAAAATAAACAAGGAGGTGACATGATGAAAAGGAACAAGGCAGAAACAAAGAGAGGGATAGAAAGAGGGAATTCCTAGAAAAGAGTTTCCAAGAGGAGATGCTATTTATTCTGACAGGCTGCAGGCCCCTGGCATCCCCACGTGGGAAAGCCAGGATTGATCCGTGATTGGCTTGAGATCCAAGTTGTGGATTTCTGTTAGCGTGTTCCCAGGACTCCACTACCGGTACTGTCAGGGATTGATTAAAAGTTTGTGAGGGCTTTGAGCTGCTCTTCCACCGGCAGAAACAGGGGCAGTGTCCCTCCTATGCTTTGAGTGGAGTCCTCTGGCCATGTTAGTTAGGATCGCTTGATACGTCGACACTGAATCTGAGACAGCTGTTTTTACTTGTTTTGTTTGGTTGGTTGCTGGTTAGGATGCTTTTGTTTGAGTTTTTTGTTTATGTTTGTTTTTTTGTTTGGATCTCTTGTTTATTTCATTTGTTTTTGTTTCCCTGTTTGTTTGTTCCTCAGCACTGCTGTGAAGTTCATTATGACAAGATCATTATCGCTGACAACGAAGGCTGTAGGAAATGTCCTTGTTTAGCTCTGTTGACGTCACACCTGTACGAGTTTTTCACATTAGCATAATCTACTTGACTGCGAGATTGTCTGATTGCGATGTGCAACGTCTTTCGATTTGGTTTTTTTTTTTTAGTTAGACTGTTCACTCCTCATAATATCAGGCTACTGCAAGATTAAAAGCCGTGAATAAATAAATAAATAAATAAAAGCACGGGTAGAGGGGAAGACAAGCTGAAGTGAGGCAAAGCGGCTGAACATTTCTATTCTACGATAGCAGATCAATGTGAGATCAAACACAGAAGCCTCTTTCTGTCTGCTGCGCATTCTTTACTCCCCCTAGTGCTGTTGGAGGCGACCCTTCTTTAACTCTGTTCAACTCTTTGGAGACTCTGTTTAACTCTGAGGCGACAATAATACTGATAGCAATACCGTTGCTTTCACTAGCCATACATACTGCTGTTACTTATATTACTACCGCTACTACTTCTACACTTACTGTTGACAGTATTACTACTACTACTACCACTACCACTGCTCTGTTGTTGCATCTATTGTATCGCTGTTGCAACTTCTCTTCTGTTGCTGCAGCAAAACCACTGCTGTTCTTTCTTCTGTTCCTGATGCTGCAGCTATAATACTTCACTTCAAAAGCCGACTCATACTTTTTTTTTAAAGTCAGACAATTATTAATACATTTATTTCTGTCCAAAAACTGAACAACCTTCACCCTTTCTCCTCCTCCCCCACCCCCTCCCCTCCAGACCTGTCTCTCTCCTGCCCTCCAGTTCTTCTGCGCATGACTCCTACTCTTGGAGTGAAAAGTATGTCAGTCAGTCGATCGATCAAAGGTAGACCAGGGGCTAGATTTGATGGGGGAGGGCTACCGCACCGCCCCCTGCCTCCTCTGTCTCAATGTCTTTGCACTTTCGCCTACAGGGAGATCACCTCAAACACGTCTACCCCTTTCACCTCACCTCCCCCCCCCCCCCTTTCCATTGCTCCTTCCCCAGGGGTAGGTGGGTGAAGGTGCACACGTAGATCAATAGTCCACAGCCAATACGAGCACCCCCTCCACTGAGACCTTCTTTGAAGTGAAAAAAAGAAAGAAATGATGCACAATTAGCGCATTGTCTTCGGGGATGTGGAGGTGGGAGAGGGGGGGGGAGAGAGACATTTCAAACAGACAAAAAGAGGAAAGAAAAATGGGAGAATGAGAGAGTGGTGGGGGAGATGGGGATGAGGAGAAGGGGGGGGGGTTAATTGATGTATATAGGGTACGAAGGGGGAGGTATCTGTCACGTTTTTTCACTAGGATTTAATGTCTCTGCTCTCTTTTTGGTATACGAAGTAGCGGGTGGTTAAAAGATTGCAGTTGTCGCCCAGGGGCGCAGGTTCTATTCAGCGTGGAGTGTGGAGATATCGTACTGGTTTCACCTCATTTCCCCTGCGGGGCAATTGCTTGAAAATGTAAAGTGAGTGATAATCACAATGTCAAAAAAAAAATACTATGTCTTGAATAAGGTGGTTTGGTGGTCTAGGGGCAACGCACCTATCTAGAAAGTGAAAAGTATGGATTTGATCTCCCGTTGTTGCCTAAACATTTCCTCCACTCGCTAGACCTGGAATGCTTGTCTGGGTGCTAGTCTTTTGGATGAGACAATAAACCGAGGTCCTCTTGGCAACACACGTTCAGCCCATGCAAAAAAAAACCTCAGAAACAAGAGAGTTGCCCCTAGCAAAATGATGTGAAAAAAACATTCTGATATGAAAACAAATGCATTTACAAACAGGAACTTTTTTGTAAATGGGTGGTGCTGATCTTGTGGCGACGTGCTCTCCTTGAGGATAACAGTCTGAATTTTCACGCAGAGGAATTTGCCATAGCTGAAAGTGGTATACAATTTAATTCTAGTCAAAAAGAAGGAAGAAAAAAATTCCTATTTTTCAAAGAATGGAAAGAAAAGAAACAACAACTCATAAACTCGAACAAAAATGTCACTAAGTTTGTTTCAACAATGGAATTACCATGTGTGGGCTGCCATGCAATGAAGGCGGAAGAGAACTGCAGCTGTCTTCTTCACTGTGTGGCCTTTTGTGTATTAGCTCCGTGTGTTTCTTTGTTCGTCTAGCCACTAAAAAGTGATATTCGACAGACACCTGTATGTCTGTGGACTTCAAGGGATATTAGAGGGAAATATGTCACCTGTGTGCTTTCCATTGAATCTAGACTTCAGGCATATTAGAGGGAAATGTGTCACCCTTATGTTTTTCATTGAATCTGGACTTCAAGGCATATTAGAGGGAAATGTGTCACCTATGTGTCTTCCATTGGATGTTGACTTCAACGGATATTAGAGGGAAGTGTGTCACCTGTGTTCATATACTGTATGTTGACTTCAAGGACATTTAGAGGGAAATGTGTCACCTGTGTTTCCACTGATTTGACTTTAAGGCTTTAGGGAAATGTGTCACCTTGTTTTCATTGGATGTTGACTTCAGGGGCTATTAGAGGGAAATGTGTCACCTGTGTTTTCCATTGGATGTTGGCTTCAGGGCTATTAGAGGGAAATGTGTCGTCACCTGTGTGTTTTCCATTGGATGTTGGCTTCAAGGGCTATTAGAGGGAAATGTGTCACCTGTGTTTTCCATTGGATGTTGGCTTCAGGGGCTATTAGAGGGAAATGTGTCACCTGTGTTTTCCATTGGATGTTGCTTCAGGGGCTATTAGAGGGAAATGTGTCACCTGTGTTTTCATTGGATGTTGGCTTCAAGGACTATTTAGAGGGAAATGTGTCATCTTTATTGGTGAGGAGCACCAACAAGTCTGTCTACACTTCACAGAGTGAAACGATCCTACAACAATCTTTACTTTCTGTGGTCTGTCTACACTTCACAGAGTGAACAATCCTACAACAATCTTTACTTTCTGTGGTCTGTCATCAATTACAGGAGGAACAATCCTATAGCAATCTTTACTTTTGTGGTCTGTCTACACTTTACAGGATGAACAATCCTATAGCAATCTTTACTTCTGTGGTCTGTCCTACACTTCACAGGGGAGGGGGGACAATCCTAGAGCAATCCTTACTTTCTGCTGTCTATCTCTCTGTACTCAAAGGGGGACAATCCTACAGCAATTGTCTTTTCCTACAGCAATACCTGCCCTGTATAGGATGGCTGTCCCTAACCTGCAACCTACTCTCTACATCTTGTGCACTTTTTTCTCTTTTTCATCTTCTTCTTGGTCATGTTCTTGCTCTTCTTCTTTCTTTCTTCTTCTTCTTCTTCTTCTTCTTCTTCTTCTTCTTCTTCTTCTTCTTCTTCTTCTTCTTCTTCGCAATTCTTTGCAATTCTTCGCAATTCTTCTTCTTCGTCGTCAAATTCTTCTTCTTCAAAGTCTCTTCTTCAAAGTCTTCTTCTTCCAATTATTCCATTATTCGCAATTATTCGCAATTCTTTCGCAATTTCTTCTTCAATTCTTCCTCTTCAAATTCTTCTTCTCTTCAAATTCTTCTTCTTCTTCTTCTTCTTCTTCTTCTTTTCTTCTTCTTCTTCTTCTTCTTCTTCTTCTTCTTTTTCTTCTTTTCTTCTTGCAATTCTTCTTCTTCGCAATTTTTATTCTTATTCTTCGCAATTCTTCTTCTTTCGCAATTCTTCTTCTTTACATTCTTCTTCACAATTCTTCTTGAAATTTTCTTCTTCTTCTTCTTCTTCTTCTTCTTCTTCTTCTTTCTTCTTCTTCTTCTTCTTCTTCTTCTTCTTCTTCCTTCTCTCTTCATCTTCAAATTCTTATTCTTCTTCAAATTCTTCTTCTTCTTCACATTCTTCAAGTTTTTCTTCTTCCCAAATTCTTCTTCAAATTCTTCTTCTTTAATTTTCTTCTTCTTCTTCTTCTTCTCCGCAATTCTTCACAAATCTTCTTCTTCTCCTCCTTCTTCCACACGCTACCCAAGCAGCCAACTCGTGTAGAGACAAGAAGTAAAGGAAGACAGACGAAAACACTTTCTCGGAGAAGAAAGGATCTAGGGCTGTTGATAGGCCTGTAATTTCCATCTGCACAGGGCGCACAAAAGGGAAGAAAACTACAACCTGCACCATTGTTTCCTTTGAAGACTGGGCCAAGCTTTGATAGCAACCATGACGCAGCTACATAGGGAGGGAAAACGGAACAAAGGGCGCCTTGATGTTTGGGTCTTAGAGCACAAGCTGGGGACCCACAGCTGGAACACAGATATCTGTGAAACACACACGCGCGCGCGCGCGCAAACACACATACATTCATATAAACACACACACAAATCCATAAACAAACTTACACACACACTTATACACACGCCACACACACACACACACATAAACACACATAAACACACATACACACACATACTTACATACATACATACATACATACATACATACATACATACATACATACATACATACATACATACATACATACATACATACATACATACATACATACATACATACATACATACATACATACATACATACATAATTATACTAAAGAATGAGAGAGACCTATATATGAGAAGGAGTCGGACAGACAGACACAAAACAAGCAAAGACTAAAAGTCTAAGTGGAGGAAAACAATTGCCGGCAACACACAAACAGGCGGACAGACAGACAGACAGACAGACAGAATAAACACATACACAGATGCAAAGACCAAAGTCACTAAGGAGACGGACACCAAAAAATCAGCTAGACATAAAGACAGAAATATGCACGTGCAAGCACAAATTCACAACGCTTATAAATACAGAGAGAGAGAGAGAGAGAGGGCGGGGGGGGGGGGGGGGTAGCGGAGGGGGGGGGGAGGAGGGGCAGACGGCGACAAAGAGTAGGATGATTAAAGGGAGGGAAGAAGGAAAAGACAGAGGAAAGAAGACAAACAAAACAGTCTCACAGAGAGACAAGGGGAGACAAATGGGTAAACAAAGACAGAAACACACGTCAGATAATACAATCAGCTTCAAACACGCTTTTTGTTAGGATGCAGACGAATTGGCAGCAGCACGCTCTGTACGTGTGTGTGTGTGTGTGTGTGTGTGTGTGTGTGTGTGTGTGTGTGTGTGTGTGTGCGTGCGTGCGTGGTGTGTGTGTGTGTGCGTGTGTGCGTGCGTGCGTGCGTGCGTGCGTGCGTGTGTGTGTGTGTGTGTGTGTGTGTGTGTGTGTTTGCAATTTAACTTTGTTCTAGTATAAAGTCTTTTAATGTTTCTGTATTCAGCGAAAGTAAAAACAATGTAAAGTTGTCAAATTAAACTGCAGCAGACACAGCTTAAAAAGGGAGAAATTTAGACAGAATTGACCTAGCAGTTAGCAGCAAAAAGAGAACATTTATACTTAATACTAAACGATACAGATTTGAGGCCAAGGCTGGTCTCCTTCTGGTCCTTCAAACCAGCAAGTAAAACACAGAACAAAGGAGGACAAGAGAAAAACAAACAACGAACAAAAGAAGACGTACACGCTACGTAGAAACACCGAAAAATAATCATAAAACAACCCCTAATTGCACAAAAAGAAACAATCTCGTTTTTACACACATGCGCACGCACGCACGCACGCACGCACGCACACGCACGAACGCACGCACGCACGCACACACGCACGCACACACACACACACACACACACACGCAGAACATCTCATGCACACGTTAAATCCTGTTCCGGTTTTCGTAAGAGTAGGCCATTGTGTGCCGGTGGGAACAGATGACAATATTTACAAAACTGCGTACACACAGGGACTGGATGAAAAAAGTACATGAGTGCTTATTCCATTATTCTCGATATAAAAAAGTTTTTTTTAATAAAAGTAAATAGACGCGCGCGCAAAACACACACACACACACACACACACACACACACACCACACACAAGTAGCACATTTTTTGCACAGAGACACACACACCACACACACACACACACACACACACACACACACACACACACACACACACACACACACACAAGTAGCACATTTTTTGCACAGAGAATTGCAAACAAATTGCTTGGGCTTTACTGTGGAACAATGGTAAACATGGCAGCAAATTCATTTTTTGTTCAGTTGTTAGCTGAAGGCTTCTGCATGTACTGTGAACAGAAGCCATGACGACAAAATGAACAGCACCTCATCAACCTTTCAGGTCTTCTTTGCTTTTCTGACAGATGACTGATGGCCATTGCCCAGTGCCACCTGCCTGCTGACACACTTTGCTGTAGGCCTCGCTCACTGTCTGCTGCCTGCTGCCTGCACGTGTGTGCTGACCCTGTCCTCAGTGGACACTGCAGGGAGGTCAGAGACAACGAGGTCAGTGGGCTGGTCTTCGGCAGACAACGTTGTACTTCCTAGAGGGTCAAGTTTATCTAGCCATGACACGAGATGAAAATCAGACCTATAGGTTTTTACACACACACACACACACACGAGCGCGCGCACACACACGCACACACGCACGTACGCACACACACACGCGCACGCACGCACACACACACGCGCGCGCGCGCACGCCACCGCACCACACACACACACACATACAAAAGCGCGCCCGTGCACGCACAGTCTGTCCCTCCACAGACTATGTCACAGACCATCACATCACGCCCCCTCCCCCTTCTTCTTCACCCCTACACCCACCACTCACAGCCAAGGCCAGGCATGGTCATACAGCAGGGTCTAGTGCACAAGGCAACAGGCTGCTGGCGCTAATGGCCACAGGTGGCTGGTTCAATTCTCGCCGTGTCTGGCTATACAATTTAAGAGTATGTGTTTTGGGCTGGTTAGATGGTTAGAGGAGTGTGTGGCAAGGTGGTTAGATGGTTGGCAGCTGAGTTAGATAGTTGGTCGTCTATTTTTTGTTATTTTAGTAGTTTATGTTGTTGTTTGGGTTTTAAAGAAGGGTGGGCGTTGATCTTTGCTGGGCACCCCCAAGCAGACATGACCATGTGGGGCTGTGTCCTTTCCATAGTTAACAAGTGTGGATCTATCTTCGTGACTCCCCTACCTGTGTGTACGAAAGCGTACGTGCGTTAAAGATCCTGTCCCTGATTTATGTCAGCATTGCTGGGCTGCTCAACTACTATGATGCCCAGCATGCACCCGAGGCTTCCTGGCGCTTTTGGCCTGGCACCTTTGGCCTGGCACCTTTGGCCTACGCTTTTGGCCTGGCGCTTTTGGCCTGGCGCTTTGGCCCGGTGCTTTTGGCTGGTGGTGCTTTTGGCCTGGTGGTGCTTTTGGCCTGGCGCTTTTGGCCTGGCGCTTTTGGCTGGCACTTTGGCTGGTCCCTTGGCCTGGCGCTTTTGGCCTGGCGCTTTTGGCTTGGCGCTTTTGGCCTGGTCCCTTGGCCTGGCGCTTTTGGCCTGGTCCCTTGGCCTGGTCCCTTGGCCTGGTGCCTTTGGCCTGGCGCTTTTGGCCTGGTCCCTTGGCCTGGTCCCTTGGCTTGGCGCTTTTGGCCTGGTCCCTTGGCCTGGCGCTTTTGGCCTGGTCCCTTGGCCTGGCGCTTTTGGCTGGCGCTTTTGGCTTGGCGCTTTTGGCCTGGTCCCTTGGCTGGTGCTTTTGGCCTGGCGCTTTTGGCTGGTCCCTTGGCCTGGCGCTTTTGGCCTGGTCCCTTGGCCTGGTCCCTTGGCCTGGTGCCTTTGGCCTGGTGCCTTTTGCCTGGTGCTTTTGGCCTGGCGCTTTTGGGTAGACTGGCCATGCTGGACACACCACCCACACTGCGTGGACACACAGTTGCCATGGAAACAGCTGGTCAGTCCACCCTCACTGGGTTATCAGAGAATCAGCCATTTCACCACCTCTCTCTCTCTCTCTCTCTCTCTCTCTCTCTCTCTCTCTCTCTCTCTCTCTCTCTCTCTCTGTGTTATTATTGGTTTTTATCTCTGAGTTTGATTGTGCGTTGCTGGTTGTTTTTGGTGGTGTTTTTTGTTTGTTTGTTTGTTAATGAGTGTATCAGTGCTTTAAATCCAAATGGTTTATGATACTGTCTCTATGGCTGTATTTCTCTTTGATTTTGTTTTATACTTCTGCAATGCAAATTGTTGCTCACATAATTATCAGGTTTGTGGGCGGGTTTTGTGAGGAGTGTGTTGCTGTTTGTTTTGTCTGTTTCTTGGGTGGAGGGTGACTTTATTCTTTTTCTCCTTGTTTTCTTCCTTTACGGACGCATTAATGATTCAGATAAAAACGTTTTGTGATATCTTCTTTATGTCTGTGTTTGATTTATATGCAAGGCAAATTGGTGCGCGCTCTCTCTCTCTCTCTCTCTCCTCTCTCTCTCTCTCTCTCTCTCTCTCTCTCTCTCTCTCTCTCTCTCTCTCTTCTCTCTCTCTCTCTCTCTGAGTCATGGCCTATACTGAATAAACCATTTCGAGTTCGAGTTCGATTTCTCTCTCTGAGCCTGAAGTTGCAAAACACGTGCATGTACATCATCCACAGAAAAATAGCATGATGAGCATAAAAAGAAAGGTGAGGAACGAGAGAAAAGAAAGGTAAGGAACGAAGAAAGAAAGGTGAGGAACGAGAGAAAGAAGGTGAGGAACGAGAGAAAAGAAAGGTGAGGAACGAGAGAGAGAGAAAGAGTGAGATGAGAGAAAAGAAAGGTGAGGAACGAGAGAAGAGAAAGGTGAGGAACGAGAGAAGAGAAAGGTGAGGAACGAGAGAGAGAAAGGTAAGGAACGAGTGAAGTGAAAGAAGGTAAGGAACGATAGAAAAGAAAGGTGAGGAACGATAGAAAGAAAAGAAAGGTAAGGAACGATAGAAAAGAAAGGTAGAGGAACGATAGAAAGAAAGAAAGGTAAGGAACGAGTGAAGAGAAAAGAAAGGTAAGGAACGAGAGAAAAGAAAGGTAAGGAACGAGAGAAAACAAAAGAAAGGAAGGAACAAGAGAAAAGAAAGGTAAGGAACGAGAGAAAGAAAGGTAAGGAAAGAGAGAAAAGAAAGGTAAGGAACGAGAGAAAAGAAAGGTGAGGAATGAGAGAAAAGAAAGGTGAGGAATGAGAGAAAAGAAAGGTGAGGAACGAGAGAAAAGAAAGGTGAGGAACGAGAGAAGAGAAGGTGAGGATGAGAGAAAAGAAAGGTGAGGAACGAGAGAAGAGAAAGGTGAGGAACGAGAGAAGAGAAAGGTGAGGAACGAGAGAAAAGAAAGGTGAGGAATGAGAGAAAAGAAAGGTGAGGAACGAGAAAAGAAAGGTGAGGAATGAGAGAAAAGAAAGGTGAGGAACGAGAGAAAAAAAAAGAAAAGAAAGGTAAGGAACGAGAGAAAAGAAGAAAGAAAGGTAAGGAACAGGGGAAAAGAAAGAAAAGAAAGGTAAGGAACGAGAGAAAAGAAGAAAAGAAAGGTAAGGAACGAGAGAAAAGAGAAAAGAAAGGTAAGGAACGAGAGAAAAGAAGAAGAAAGAAAGGTAAGGAACGAGAGAAAAGAAGAGAAAAGAAAGGTAAGGAACGAGAGAGAAGAAAGGTGAGGAATGGGAGAAAAGAAAGGTGAGGAATGAGAGAAAAGAAAGGTGAGGAATGAGAGAAAGAAAGGTGAGGAGAGATGAGAGAAAAGAAAGGTGAGGAACGATAGAAAAGAAAGGTGAGGAATGAGAGAAAGAAAGGTGAGGAATGAGTAGAAAAGAAAGGTAAGGAACGAGAGAAAAGAAAGGTGAGGAATGAGAGAAAGAAAGGTAATGGAACGAGAGAAAGTAGAAAGAGAAAGGTAAGCGAAACGATGAGAAAAGAAAGGTGAGGAACGAGAGAAAGAAAGGTAAGGAACGAGAGAAAAGAAGAAAAGAAAGGTAAGGAACGAGAGAAAAGAAAGGTAAGGAACGAGAGAAAAGAAGAAAAGAAAGGTAAGGAACGAGAGAAAGAAAGGTGAGGAACGAGAGAAAAGAAGAAAAGAAAGGTAAGGAACGAGAGAAAAGAAGAAAAGAAAGGTAAGGAACGAGAGAAAAGAAGAAAAGAAAGGTAAGGAACGAGAGAAAAGAAAGGTGAGGAATGGGAGAAAAGAAAGGTGAGGAATGAGAGAAAAGAAAGGTGAGGAATGAGAGAAAAGAAAGGTGAGGAATGAGAGAAAAGAAAGGTAAGGAACGAGAGAAAAGAAAGGTAAGGAACGAGCGAAAAGAGAGAAAAGAAAGGTAAGGAACGAGAGAAAAGAAGAAAAGAAAGGTAAGGAACGATAGAAGAGAAAGGTGAGGAATGAGAGAAAAGAAAGGTAAGGAACGAGCGAAAAGAAGAAAAGAAAGGTAAGGAACGATAGAAGAGAAAGGTGAGGAATGAGAGAAAAGAAAGGTAAGGAACGAGCGAAAAGAAGAAAAGAAAGGTAAGGAACGAGCGAAAAGAAGAAAAGAAAGGTAAGGAACGACAGAAAAGAAAAGAAAGGTAAGGAACGAGAGAAAAGAAGAAAAGAAAGGTAAGGAACGAGAGAAAAGAAAAAAAGAAAGGTAAGGAACGAGAGAAGAGAAAGGTGAGGAACGAGAGAAAAGAAATGTAAGGGACAAGAGAAAAGAAAGGTAAAGAACAATTGAAAAGACAGTTAAGGAACGATAGAAAAGAATGAATGAACTATTTTATACAAACTTCAATGCTTTTCCTCTTTAGGTGGTAGCAAAACATTTTTATTGAAGTAAAATACATATTCAGCCAACAAACAATTACACCGATCCAGTTGTATGATCTCTCTCTCTCTCTCTCTCTCTCTCTCTCTCTCTCTCTCTCTCTCTCTCTCTCTCTCTCTTCTCCTCTCTCTCTCTCTCTCTCTCTTTATCATTTCAGATTTTAGAGCTCCTTCTCCCTCTTACACACACACACACAACACACACACACACACACACACACACACACATACACACCACACATACCCCCCCCCCCCCACACACACACACACACACACACCTCAAGTCTCAGCATCTAGCCACTCATATTTTCTGTTGTGCAGCAGCAGTGCCAGTTGCCTGTTGAAGGGGCGGTAGAGAGGTCCAGGACACGGCGGGTCTCTTTCAGCATGGGTCCCTGCTGCCGAACTCTCCTCCCCGCACGTGCCACAGGCTGCGTGCTGACCGCGTGAAGCCACTCTTTGCTGGGCACCCCTGATGGAACAGCATTTTACTAATAACTCTAAAGAAAGACTTGCAAAACGCAATTTCTGAAGTTTTTAGTTTTGTATACTCTGAATTTCAGAAATTGAAGTTTGAAAGTTTTTCTTTCCGCCAAGAAATATAAACAATTGTGTCTAAATTACGACTAAATGCTTGGTGCACAAAGTACTCTAAAAATGGGATATACTCCTATTTTCATTTTCTCACAGCTCAGCATTTACTATTTGATTGTCAAGTTTTTGGAAGATTTGTATATAAAGAAGGAATTGATACTAGATCAAAATAAGGGGAATTTAAAAATATATTGGCAATATACAGCATCAATTGCTGAAGTCTTATATCAATCAACAATGGGAAGACTACTGTAGTCTTTCTTTCTCAGGACCCTGCATACTCCCGTATCCTTTAATCAATAGTTTTGTTCTTAAAAGTTTGCTTGTCTAAATCACAAGTACTTATGAATTAATAATTTAACCTAGGGGTGAAAACAATCACTGACAACATGATCCATCTGCACGGCTTGCTGTCTTCACTTCATTCAAAGCAAAGTGATTCCAAATTTCTCTCTACAAAACTGAACATGAATATACATGCATACGTGATTTATTTTGAATCGACTATTTTATGGATTTTTTTATTCTGTTCTCGTTTCTTTGCAGTTGTTTTTTACTTTTATGCTTACTACTTTCTCTGTGTTGTCATGCTTTTTAAAGGGAGGTTAAACTTCAATTGTTTTTAATGGCGCCGCTTTTGTCTGGCAGGGTGACAACACTTCTGCCTGTTTTTAACAACCTTGGGAAAGGTCATGAAATCAGCCACAGGAAAACAGAATGGGATCCAGGCCAAAAGCTTGTCAAATAGTGATGTCAGCGAAGTGTGATTGCCTCCACTACAATAGTGTTATGTGTTTGAAATGTTATCATAGGGCTGCCTTCTGCCTTGACAAGCTCCCAGCATGACAACCTATATTCTTTTCTTAAGAAAAAAAAACTTGAAGTATGGCTACCTGTTCAGCAATGTAGTGTAGATCATCCATACACAGTGCTTTTTCACCCGGTGTGTGGTTATGGTCTCCTGGATGATCATGGGAACCAATGACAAAATTTACAAAACTGCATACATAAGGGGACTAGGGTGTAAAAAAAAAAAGTAATGAATGTTTATTCTATCATCCTCCAAATAAAATATTTTTTTTATAATAAAATGATGATTCCAAGGGTTGTTGAGTAAGAGTACATTTTGAGCTCAGCTGGGAAAACCCAGCCACAACAAAACATTACATATGTAATAAACAACACACTGGGCCAACAGTGAGGAGACAAAGCCTATACATATACAACACTCGCAGTGCACCCAGACACTGAGAACCTACTGTGGTAAGGACGCCATCTTACCCACTCCCAGGAAGGCCAACGCTTTCTGCAACTCCTCCTCCCTCCTCAGTGCCATGTCTTCCAATCGGATCACGTGAAGCTGGCCACGTGGGAAGCGCTGCAGCCAATCAGCGATGTACACGTGGTACAGCCCCACGTGCACTGGCGGTGTCTGAAAGCAAAGCCAAGGAAAGGAAGATGAAGGGTGTGCACCTGCCAGGTTCGTATCATGTTCGTTCTCTACGCTGTGAAATTGCTTAGGAGATATTGATGACA
Source organism: Stramonita haemastoma (assembly GCA_030674155.1). Taxonomy (NCBI): domain Eukaryota; kingdom Metazoa; phylum Mollusca; class Gastropoda; order Neogastropoda; family Muricidae; genus Stramonita; species Stramonita haemastoma. Next base: position 44,332,494 of record CM060317.1, on the reverse strand, counting down.
GACACACAAACAGGACAACTCTAGTTGTGTATTTGTATCTAATAGAGTTTGATAGTGCAGAATTTTGTTACAGTTGTTTAGTTGTGTTTTACCAAATATCGGGCAGTCTTTATAGAGTCCTGTCTAGACATACACACGTTAATTGTCACAGAGATTTCAACTGTTTAAGTTTCCAAGACTCAAATTACTTGCTGCTGATGCAAACATGTCTTCAGCTTTAAGACCACACCTGCCTTGCTTAATTCTCTATTCTGGATGTGAAAAAGTGCATGATTTATTATTCTAATATCATCGAAGTAAAAAAAAAAAAAGAAATGAAGAAATAAACACTTAATTAGATGACTAAATAAAAACAACAATTCTGACTGAAATGGAAATGGCTGGTTGCCTGAAAATAAAAATAAATGAAAACGAAGATCTTAAACCGCATACATGACCCTAAAGCAATATAATCCTGATTTTAAGCATGATGTGTTACAAGAGGTTTCCCCTTGAAATACTTAAACATCATCATTAAAGCAAGACGAACACACAGAAAGACTACAGTCAAGACTGGTCAACATAACTGACCACTGGGGACAGTTCTCATCACTATGGTGAACACACAAGAAAAATTGGTCAATCCTTTCAAGCCTCTCGCTTAGTTAACACTACTTGATGATGCCAAAGCAACAGGGACCTATTACAACAACATATTCTATAGTACTGCATAAGATCTCCAGTGAGAAGAGGAGGAGAAGAAGAAGAAGAAGAAGAAGAAGAAGAAGAAGAAGAAGAAGAAGAAGAAGAAGAACAACAACAACAACAACAACAACAACAACAATTGAAGAGAATAACAACAACAAAAACAACAATAACAGCAACAACAAGAACAAGAAAAAAGCAAGGAAAGAACAAGAACAAGAACAAGAAAACAAAGAGGAACAAGAAGATCAAGAAAAACAAGAACAAGAACAAGCACAAGAAGAGAGTTATGACCACAACTGTTTATGGAACCTGCCTCATTCAGCTGTTAGACATGTTAGGAACTTGCTCTAATAGAACAGCACAACAACAACAAGGAAAAGACCTGCCAGTAAGTTATATGCCCCTTATATCTCAGTCAGTTACATGTCAGTTATATGTCACTTATATGCCTGCCAGTTACCTGTCATTTATATGTCAGTCAGTTACATTTCACTTATGTGTCTGCCATTTACATGTCAATCAGTTAAAAGGCTATCCCTCCAACTCAACACAAGTAATTCACTGTGGACTGACAGCTACAACTGAATCATATTAGTCATAATGTCAGCAACAAATGTCCTGCTTTGGGACAACAAATGTCCTGCTTTCAGCAACAGATGTCTGCTTTCAGCAACAAATGTCCTGCTTTCAGCAACGAATGTCTGCTTTCAACAACAGATGTCTGCTTTCAGCAACAAATGTCCTGCTTTCAGCAATGAATGTCTGCTTTCAGCAACAGATGTCTGCTTTCAGCAACGAATGTCTGCTTTCAGCAACGAATGTCCTGCTTTCAGCAACAAATGTCTGCTTTCAGCAACGAATGTCCTGCTTTCAGCAACAGATGTCTGCTTTCAGCAACAAATGTCTGCTTTCAGCAACAAATGTCTGCTTTCAGCAACAAATGTCCTGCTTTCAGCAACAAATGTCTGCTTTCAGCAACGACTGTCTGCTTTCAGCAACAAATGTCCTGCTTTCAGCAACAAATGTCTGCTTTCAGCAACGAATGTCCTGCTTTCTGCAACAGATGTCTGCTTTCAGCAACAAATGTCTGCTTTCAGCAACAGATGTCCGTTTTCAGCAACAGATGTCTGCTTTCAGCAACAAATGTCCTGCTTTCAGCAACAGATGTCTGCTTTCAGCAACAAATGTCTGCTTTCAGCAACGAATGTCCTGCTTTCAGCAACAAATGTCTGCTTTCAGCAACGAATGTCCTGCTTTCAGCAACACGATGTCTGCTTTCAGCAACAAATGTCCTGCTTTCAGCAACAGATGTCCGTTTTCAGCAACAGATGTCTGCTTTCAGCAACAAATGTCCTGCTTTCAGCAACAGATGTCTGCTTTCAGCAACAAATGGCTGTTTTCAGCAACAGACATCTGCTTCACAGTTCTGCCTGCTCTTACCATCGCCCTTGTAAAACTACAAAACCACTATGTCTTTGATTGCCTACGCCATTGTAGAACTACAAATACGCGATGTCTTTGATTGCCTACGCCATTGTAGAACTACAAAACCACTATGTCTTTGATTGCCTACGCCATTGTAAAACTACAAAACCACTATGTCTTTGATTGCCTGCGCCATTGTAGAACTACAAAACCACTATGTCTTTGATTGCCTACGCCATTGTAGAACTACAAAACCACTATGTCTTTGATTGCCTGCGCCATTGTAAAACTACAAAACCACTATGTCTTTGATTGCTTTTGCCATTGTAAAACTACAAAACCACTATGTCTTTGATTGCCTATGCCATTGTAAAACTACAAAACCACTATGTCTTTGATTGCCTACGCCATTGTAAAACTACAAAACCACTATGTCTTTGATTGCCTACGCCATTGTAAAACTACAAAACCACTATGTCTTTGATTGCCTACGCCATTGTAGAACTACAAAACCACTATGTCTTTGATTGCCTACGCCATTGTAAAACTACAAAACCACTATGTCTTTGATTGTCTACGCCATTGTAAAACTACAAAACCACTATGTCTTTGATTGCCTACGCCATTGTAAAACTACAAAACCACTATGTCTTTGATTGCCTACGCCATTGTAAAACTACAAAACCACTGTGTCTTTGATTGCTTTTGCCATTGTAAAACTACAAAAACACGACGTCTTTGATTGCTCACGCCATTGTAGAACTACAAAAACGCGATGTCTTTGATTGCTTACACCATTGTAAAACTACAAAAACATGATGAATTTGCCTACACCTGTTACAAGGCGGGCAACAGTCAGCCCTTTCCCCCAGGAACATGCAGCATTCAAGGTGTCTATCATCGTTGTGAGAGCAGCCAGTAAGCTCAGACGTGAGCACTATGCTGTTGGTAATTCTCTCCCTTACAATGTCTTCCTTACTTTCGCTCTGTTCTTTCAATGAAAGATCTATTTTCTACTGCCTCCATACTCCTCTCTCTCTCTCTCTCTCTCTCTCTCTCTCTCTCTCTCTCTCTCTCCTCTCTCTCTCTCTCTCTCTCTCTCTGTACACCATTCACTGGATTAAAGCGTCCAGCTCATCACATGGGAGGGAAGTTAAAATCTCCTCTGAGGTGTTCATTCACAGGTCTTTTCCCCAAAAGTCCTTCATATGAGACTGTAAGCCACAGTCCACAGTGAGCGCACACAAAGCATCAAGCACACGTGTTGAAAATCCATCCATCCCTCATGGACAGAGAAGTCAGCAGCCACAGCTGCTGGTGTGCACGACAGGACAAACACATCTTCAGCATGAAACCCGCCATGGGGAGGAGGATGGACTCTCACAGGGACGACTTGCCCACCTCACACTGCCTGAACATTCACCTCCTGCTCTGACCCCTTTTCAAAACATGAGGTAAAATCAGGGAACATGGTCCACCTGGCTACACTTCCAAAGAACACAATGTGTGCACACACCAAGCATACGTGGAATTCAGCACCAAGCACTGTCCTTATGGCTGCAGATTTCTTCTTCCTCTTCATCGTCGAACGCACAGACAGCAACTATTGTCTGTCATATGAGCGTAAATGCGTTGTGCTACGTTAAGCACCTGAGAAGTCAGGCCCAGCACAACTAATTTCGGCATGGGAGAGAATTGTTCTTTTAAGTCTTTTTGGATAAAAAAAAAAGGCAGAAGAATGGACCAAGAAGGCAGACAACAGGTAAGAAGGTTACGGGAGGAAAATAAACAGGCAAAAACAAAGAGAGGGGTAGAAAAGAGGGAATTCCTTTGTGCATGAATTTCCAGAAGGTGTGAATGCTATTTATACTGACAGGCCCCAGGCATCCCCAGGGGGGATAGCTGCAGAATGACAGGTTCACCAAGGCCATTGCCTGGTGATCTCCCTTGACCCGCTGTTGTTGCGGACATGGATTTTGATTCCCATCCTCTGAATCCAGTTGCAGACACCACCACCACTGAGGGACATAAACATGCCGACAGACGCAGAAAAGAACACGGCGATATGGACAAAAACAAATTAATGGAGAGAAACAGAAACTGACCAGCAGAGATCAACTTGATTAATTAACAGAGATGAACAGACCTTCAGACGGGGAGAAGCATACTAACTGGGAGGAATCAGAAACTGATTTATGAAGAAATGCAAATACACAAACACGCTGCGTTAATTAGAAACACAGCAAGAAATATCGGAAGGTAGAGAGAAGAATGAATTGATACATACTAAACATAAGGGAAATAAGCATTATTGTGAATATTCCGCCACAGAGTGTGCTCCACTACACACACACACACACACACACACACACACACACACACACACACACACACACACACACACACACACACACACACACACAGAAACAGCCAGCTAATGTTCAATGAACAAAAACTGACACTACAGCCATAATTCCAAGGCCACTCTGGCCAAGCTAAACAAGCATATAAAAAAAACAGGGGGGGGGAGAGTATAGGGTTCGGGGGAATGGGGGAGGGAGGGTTGTCTTCTAAATAAAAGCTGCAGATGAAGCGCACGATGTAACGTGAGGCGCCTGAGGGAAAGATTCCTCATGTAGAAAAGCCATTCAGCCTATCTCCAATAAGAGACAGGCCTTTAGGGGAGATTATGACTGCAGGAAAACTTATCTCCCCCTTTCTGTGATACTGGACAGACGCCAACTACGGGGGATAACTGCTGTGATTGCTGCCGCTGTCCTCTTCATCAGGGTCCTGTTCCGCCATGACTCCACAGCGGAGAAGGGAGATAACATAACAGCGCGGAGCTAGCTCACTTATCAAGCACAGGGAATCAGGACCACGTCCACAGCCATCCCCAAACACACAGACAATTGGCTTCATTGCACCGCTGCCTGTTCGCTTTGATTCAGGGCCCACTGGCTGGTGGGTTGGCTGGTGGGTTGGTCGGCTGGTTGGCTGGTTGGTTAGTTGATTGGTTGGTTCGCTTGTTTCGGTCCTAATAGACGTCTACAGGGACATGATATTCCAAACAAACAAACCTGTCGTCTGAGACTGGATATTCGCCCTCTCTGTTACACTCAGATGACAGGGTCAACATTCTGACCACAAAGCCGACCCTTACCCCACCCCACCCCCCACCCTCCAGTCACTGCGTGTGGACTTTTCCATACGCGCCACACCTAAACATGACGTGGAAGTGTTGACTCCACAGAAGTGTTAACCCCATAGAGGAGTTCACTCCATAGACGTGTTGACCCCATAGAGGAGTTCACCCCATATATTATGTGTTGACCCCATAGAGAAATTCACCACTTAGAAGTGTTGACCCCACAGAGAAATTCACCCGATAGAAGTGTTGACCCCGTAGAGGAGTTCACCCCGTAGAAGTGTTGACCCCTTACAGGTGTTGAATCCATAGAAGTGTTGAATCCATAAAAATCTGTAATCCACAGAAGTGTTTAACCCACACAAGTGTCCAGCCCATAGAAATATCAAATCCACAGAAGTGTTGAAACCAGGGAAATCTTGAATCCAGAGAAATGTTGAATCCAGGAAAATGTTAAATCCAGACGAGTGTTGAATCCAGAGAAATGTTAAATCCATGTAAAAGGTTTAATCCATAGAAGTGTTGAATCCATAGAAGTGTTGAATCCATAGAAGTGTCGATTCCGAGACAGGTTAGCTTTAGTTTGAAATTAGTTTGTTATGAAATAAACTGAACTGTAACTAGATTGGTATTGGTGATTATAATGTCGATTATTCCAGATCTGAGAGACAGACAGACGTACAGATAGAGGGTGGGGGAGAGGAGACAAAAAAGAAGGGGGTGAAGAGACAGACAGGATGACAGGGAAACAGAAATAGACAGATGGACAGATAAGACAGATAAACAATCAGAAGCCAATCTATAGAGCAAAAGGAAAACTTGAAAAACGTACAACAGGAAGGGGAAGAGAGAGACAGAGAGAGAGAGAGAGAGAGAGAGAGAGAGAGAGAGAGAGAGAGAGAGACACACACACACACACACACACACACACACACACACACACACACACACACACACACACACACACACACACACACACACACACACACACCACAGGGGGGGGAAACGTACAGAAAAGGGCAGAGAGACAGGCAGACAGACAGACAGACAGACAGACAGACAGACAGACAGACAGACAGACAGACAGAGAGATTTAATTTGATTTGATTTATTCATTTATATCGAGGATAATGGAATAATCACTCTTATGCTTTTTTTTATCCAGTCCCCGTGTGTATGCAGTTTTGTAAATGTCATCTGTTCCCACCGGCACACGATGGCCTACTCTGACGAAAAGTGGAACAGGATTTAACGTGTGCGCAAGTTGTTCTGTGTGAGTCTGCACACGGGGCCTCGGTTTAAAGTCTCACCCGAAGGACTTAAAGAGAGAAGAGAGAGAGAGAGAGAGAGAGAGAGAGAGAGAGAGAGAGAGAGAGAGAGAGAGAGAGGGGAGAGAGAGAGAGAGACAGACAGACAGACAGACAGACAGACAGACAGACAGACAGACAGACAGACAGACAGACAGACAGACAGACAGACAGACAGACAGACAGACAGACAGAGATTTGATTAATTTGATTTGATTTATTCTTTTATATCGAGGATAATGGAATAAGCACTCTTATGCTTTTTTTATCCAGTCCCCGTGTGTATGCAGTTTTATAAATGTCATCTATTCCCACCGGCACACGATGGCCCACTCTTACGAAAAGTGGAACAGGATTTAACGTGTGCGCAAGTTGTTCTGCGTGCGTTCGCACACGGGGTCTCGGTTTAAAGTCTCATCCGAAGGACTTAGAGAGAGAGAGAGAGAGAGAGAGAGAGAGAGAGAGAGAGAGAGAGAGAGAGAGAGAGAGAGAGAGAGAGAGAGAGAGAGAGAGAGAGAGACACACACACACACACACACACACACACACAACATACATACACACACACGCGCGCGCGCGCGCGCGTACCCACAGAATCTTGTTTCACTACTAAATGACTAAAGAGGCAGGTGACTGACCAGGTGGTTCAGCAGGTGGTAGACACAGCGGTGCAGGCCATACTGCAGGAAACAGGCCCCGGCCTCCTGCACTGCCCTCACCGCCTGCCCGTGAAACTCCGCCCTGCTGGAGTTGGGGTGGAAATACAGGTGCGCTGAATACAACCTGCACACGGTAGGTACGTAACTACGTACATGGCACCGTCAGCTTGATGATTCGTGTCGTGTTGGGTTGGGTTGGGTTGGGTTAGGTTGGGTTGGGTTGGGATGGGTTGGGATGGGTTGTGCTGGGTTGGGTTGTGTTGTGTTGGGTTGTGCTGGGTTGCGTTGTGTTGTGTTGTGCTGTGTTGTATTGTGCTGTGTTTGCAGTGCTGTGTTGTGCTGTGTCGTGTAGTGCTGTGTTCTGCAGTGCTGTGTTGTGAAGTGCTGTATTGTGCTGTGCTGCGTTGTTCTGTGCTGTGTTGTGTTGTGTTGTGCTGTGTTGTGTATTGCAGTGCTGTGTTGTGCAGTGCTGTGTTGTGAAGTGCTGTGTTGTGCTGTTCTGTGATGTGCTGTTCTGTGATGTGCTTTGTTGTGATGTGCGGTGCTATAAGTAGGCATCCGTCAATCTCTGAAGACTAGACTCTAGAGCGCAAACCCTGGGTAAGTAAATATGGAGGGCAAGCCGAAATAAAGTATAAGATAACATAAAAGAATTTAACCCGGGTTAACTCTTTCGTCGCAGTCTCTTTTACGTACACTAAATGTATGTAGCACTCAGAACCCTGGCTTATTACTTTAGCCAAACAACTGGGACTTTGACAACCACTTGTGGTCTGGTGCTTAAGAAATAATGTACCGCTTCTTTGGAAACAGGACCCGTGATCTCTGAATGGATGGTAACATAGATCACCTATCTGATGTCACCAGAAATCACCAATCTGATGTTACTATACATCACCTATCTGATGTTACTATACATCACCTGTCTGATGTTACTATACATCACCTGTCTGATGTTACTATACATCACCTGTCTGATGTTACTATACATCACCTGTCTGATGTTACTATACATCACCTATCTGATGTTACTATACATCACCTGTCTGATGTTACTATACATCACCTGTCTGATGTTACTATACATCACCTGTCTGATGTTACTATACATCACCTATCTGATGTTACTATAAATTAGCAATCTGATGTTACTATACATCACCTGTCTGATGTTACTATACATCACCTGTCTGATGTTACTATACATCACCTATCTGATGTTACTATACATCACCTGTCTGATGTTACTATACATCACCTATCTGATGTTACTATAAATTAGCAATCTGATGTTACTATACATCACCTGTCTGATGTTACTATACATCACCTGTCTGATGTTACTATACATCACCTGTCTGATGTTACTATACATCACCTGTCTGATGTTACTATACATCACCTGTCTGATATTACTATACATCACCTGTCTGATGCTACAATAGATCACCAATATAATGTTACCATAGATCACAGATCCGGTACTACTGTAAATCACCTTCTGATGTTACTATAAATTAGCAATCTGATGTTACTATAAATCACCTGTCTATCTGCATACAGCCTACACACCACATGGGCAACATCAGGTGACTAAGTACACACAACTAGGCCCACAGACCTTGGCCCGTGTTTGACAAACAAAACCTCTGTAGGTTGCTGCCTCTGATTTTACTCTACGACAAGGTCTTTGACTCAGAGAAGTTAACCTGTGAGTGGACTCTAGCAATGCCTCTGTAAATGTCTCTGACCCAGAAACACCAACCTGTTATGGGGCTCTCTGACAAGGTCTCTGACTGAGTCCCTGGCTCAGAGGCACTGATTTGTGGGTGTACATCCTCACAAAAATCTCTAAACACCACCTCTGACTCAGAGACACACTTGTGGGTGTACATTCTGACCAAAATCTCTGAATGAACACCATCTCTGACTCAGAGACACACTTGTGGGTGTACATTCTGACCCAAATCTCTGAATTAACACCATCTCTGACTCACAGATACTGATTTGTGGGTGTACATTCTGACCCAAATCTCTGAATGAACACCACATCATTCTCTGACCCCGAGACACTGACCTCTGTGTGGGGTCCCTGACCATGACCATGACCTTGGCCTGAGGGTTGAGGTAACGCAGGACATCAGCGGTCAGGACGCGGGGTGAGGGGCAGTTGCTGTTTGCTGTTGTTGTAGTTGTTGGCGGGGATGTTCTGCCACTGGCTGTGTGTCCCACAGAGTGGTGACGCTATGGTCCCCTGATACACAGCACAGCCTACCACCGCTACACCATGGGGACATGGGGCAGTAGTTGTGGTGCTAGGGAAGGGTGGGGAGGAGGAATAGGGGGAGAGGGGAAAGGGGGAGTAATAGGTGGTGGTGGTGGTGGTGGTGGTGGTGGTGTGGTGGTGGTGTGGTGGTGGTAGCATACAGTAAATTTAGCGTGATAATGGTGTAGTAGTAGTAGTAGTAGTAGTAGTAGTAGTAGTAGTAGTAGTAGTAGTAGTAGTAGTAGAAGTAAGTAGTACAGATAGTTGTAGAAGTTGTAGAGTGTGAATAGTAGTAGTAGTAGTAGTAGTAGTAGTAGTAGTAGTAGTAGTAGTAGTAGAGCAGCAGCTAGCAGCAGCAGCGCAGCAGCAGCACTCTAGCAGCATGACTGACTCAGTGTGTAGTGCTTAACTACCCACAATGGCTGACAGTGTGTAGTGCTTAACTCACCCACAATGGCTGACAGTGTGTAGTGCTTAACTCACCCACAATGGCTGACAGTGTGCAATGCTTAACTCACCCACAAGGGCTGAGTGTGTAGTGCCTTAACTCACCCACAATGACTTAGTGTGTAGTGCCTAACTCACCACAATGACTTAGTGTGTAGTGCCTAACTCACCCACAATGACTTAAGTGTGTAGTGTCTAACTCACCACAATGACTAACGTGTGTAGTGCCTAACTCACCCACAATGCTGACAGTGTAGTGTTTTAACTCACCACAATGACTAGACTGTGTAGTGCCTAACTCACCCAATGACTTAGTGTGTAGTGTTTAACTCACCACAATGACTGACAGTGTGTAGTGCCTAACTCACCACAATGACTAACAGTGTGTAGTGCCTAACTCACCCACAATGACTTAGGTGTAGTGCCTAACTCACCCAAATGACTTAGTGTGTAGTGCTTAACTCACCCACAATGGACACGTGTGTAGTGCGTAACTCACCCACAATGATAGAGCTGACAGTGTGTGTAGTGCCTAACTCACCACAATGATTTAGTGTGTAGTGCCTAACTCACCCACAATGACTACGTGTAGTGCCTAACTCACCCACAATGCTTGAAGTGTGCTAGTGTTTAACTCCCCCACAATGCTGACAGTGTGTAGTGCCTAACTCACCACAATGGACTAACAGTGTGTAGTGCCTAACTCACCCACAATGACTTAGTTGTAGTGCCTAACTCACCCAATGACTTAGTGTGTAGTGTTAACTCACCACAATGACTAAGTGTGTAGTGCCTAACTCACCCACAATGACTAGACAGTGTGTAGTGTTTACTCACCCACAATGACTGACGTGTGTAGTGCCTAACTCACCACAACGACTAGTGTGCAGTGCTTTAACTCACCACAATGGCTGACAGTGTGTAGTGCCTAACTCACCACAATGCGCAGTGTGTAGTGCCTAACTCACCCACAATGACTGAAGTGTGTAGTGTTACTCACCCAACAATATGACAGTGTGTAGTGCCTAATTCACCACAACGATAGTGTGTAGTGCCTAACTCACCCACAATGGCTAGTGTTCAGTGCTTAACTCACCACAATGGCAGTGTGCAGTGCCTAACTCACCACAGTGGCAGGTGTAGTGCCTAACTCACCACAATGGCAGTGTGTAGTGCCTAACTCACCCACATGGTGCAGTGTGTCAGTGCTTAACTCACCCACAATGGCTGAGTGTGTAGTGCCTAACTCCACCACATACTGGACAGTGTGTAGTGCTAACTCACCCACAATGACTGACAGTGTGTAGTGTAACTCACCACAATGGTCAGTGTGTAGTGCCTAACTCACCACAATGACTGACAGTGTGTAGTGTTTGACTCACCCACAATGACTGACAGTGTGTAGTGCCTAATTCACCACAACGCAGTGTGTAGTGCCTAACTCACCACAATGCGCAGTGTGTAGTGCTTAACTCACCCACAATGCTGACAGTGTGTAGTGCATAATTCACCACAATGCAGTGTGAGTGCCTAACTCACCACAAGTGGCAGTGTGTAGTGCCTAACTCACCACAATGGCAGTGTGTAGTGCCTAACTCACCACAATGGCAGTGTGTAGTGCCTAACTCACCACAATGGCAGTGTGTAGTGCCTAACTCACCACAATGGCTGTACAGTATGAGTTAGTGCCTAACTCGACCCACATGTAGTGCTATCATGCAGTGTGTAGTTCCTAACTCACCCACAATGGCGTTGCTCAGATCCTCAACAGACAGAGAGCTCTTCAGCAGTGTCCTTCCCATCAAGGCCTTGTAGCTCCTCAGGGCTGCAGGGAAAACACACACACACACACACACACACACACCACACACACACACACACACACACACACACACAGAGGCTAACAGACACTCAAGACCAACAGAAATAAAGGCACAGTTCCAGTTAGGAAAACGAAAACACAATCACAAGAAAAGTGAATGAAGTATATGAAGTGTAGACAAGCTAAGGACATGGATTGAAGAAAGTCAAATGACAGACTACACTTTGACTTATGCTGCATCGAAAATGGAATATTTTATATTATATATATATATATATATATATATATATATATATATATAAATATATATATATATATATATATATATATATTTATAATATATATATACCGTAAAATCCCTAGCATAAGCCCACCATCTAGCAAACGCCCACCCCCCACTTTGGGCCAAAAGTTGTGCACAGGGGTAACTACCTAGCAAATGCCCACCCTGCTTTTTTCATAGACTATGCTCACTTTCACTAGGATTTGTGCAGACTGTTCTAAAAGTCATATTTTCCCCCTTTTTTTTCCTTTTCGTGATTCTTTCCTTTTTTTCTTATTCTTTGTCCCCTCTCCTCACTCCCACCCATCCCCAACAAAGTGAATTAAAATTACGTCGTGCTTTTTCCACTGAGGTCTTTTGTCTGTCAGTGACATACCGGTACTTTGACGACGCTTCCTGATGGCCGGAAGTTGGTTCTTGAATCTCTCTGCCATTTTTGCAAAATGCCAAAGCGACAGTCTTACACTGTATCTTTCAAATTAGAAGCCCTCCAGTATCTGGATAACGAAGCAGGTGTGAATGTATCGGAGTGTGCCCGTGAATTTTCTGTGGATAGGAAGAGGATCACGGAATGGAGTGAAAACAGAGATAGACTTGAACAGCAGTACGGGAAAGACAAACAAAAACGGGAACTGTAAAAAGGACCAGCAGTTAGATCTGAACATGTCGACCAAGGTGTGCTGCATAATCTGGAAGATGAAAGATCTGAAGGCAGGGTAATGCGAAACAAGGACCTACGACGGAAAGCAATGGAACTCGTTGGCCTTTGCCTCAAAGTCCCTTTTTTTCTATTTTCCTTCACTTCTACTCACAGGACCTAACTTACATACTTTCGGGGTTTGTTTTCACTCAACTACACGATTGACCCAAAATACTAAGGACATGGTTAATAAGCAAATGACAGACCCACTTGAATTATGCCTGATCCGATGGGAATATAGGTATTTGATTAGTGTTATGCTAGATTATTAGTTGTTATTATAATATTATACACAATATTAGAATATTGAAATGAAATGCGAACAGGGCATAAACAAAAATATTGCAAAATGCAACTAAATGAGAGAGAAGTTGTAACAGAATGAAAACAAAACAATATAACCAAAAATTTTGCAATGTTAAACACACTGTTACACAAAATGCAAAGAAATTTATCAAGTTCCCTTTCGTGACAAAGAATGCTAGTACGACTAACTACAAAGAATTCCGGTATTATAAAACATTATAAAATACACTACAAAGACTGCTGGTAATAGAACACATATAACTCTTCAAAAATTGCTTGT
>CM060317.1:44311664-44314164 GCA_030674155.1 Stramonita haemastoma | reverse complement strand
CACACACACACACACACACATACACACTCACTCACTCACACACTCACACATACCGCCCCCCCCCCCACACACACACACACACAGCACACACACACACACACACACACACACACACACACACACACACACACACACACACCACACACACGCACAACACACACACACACACACACACACACACACACACACACACACACACACACAACACACACACACACACACACAACACACACACACACACAACACACACACACACACACACACACAACACACACACACACACACACACACACACACACACACACACACACACACACACACACACACACAACAAACACACACAAACAACAAACAACAAAAACACACACACACACCACACACACACACACACACACACACACACATACCCACACCACAGTCTTGGTTCCCGTACAGAGAATGACAAGATGTCAGGACCAGTCAGCAGTAGGCTACAGGACACTTGAACACAGGACACAGTCGTACTGCTCACAGAAATAGCAGTACTTCCGTGTCGCTGACCAGGCTACCTGTCTTCTACTGCTGTCATTCAAACCAGGTAGGCAGGTACCCAGTGATATCCTCCACAGCCTCCAGATAACACTCTTACACCAATGTGTTTTTTGTCTCTCCACCACCCCCCCCCCCCCACCCCCGCCACCCCCCGCCCCACTCCCTTTTCTTGCTTCTAATGCACATATCACACACACGCACACACGCACGACACACACGCACCCACACGCACGCGCACACACACCGGTACACAAAAAGTACACACGTACACACACACACATTGGCATTTGAAATTGTAAAGGGTCTCTATCACAGTCCCATAGGACATATTTGTTACAGTTACATTAATGTTAATAAGTTCTTATAATAATTTCTATTATTTCAAATGCATAACAAAATTTCTTTGGGGCTGTATTTCTCTCTTTTTTTTTTTTTTTTTGGAGGGTGGAGGGTGACATTTTTTTTTTTTGGGGGGGGGGGCGGGTGTTTCGTGTTTGTTTGTTTGTTTGTTTGTTTTCATCGTCTAATATCACTAAAAGTGAACAGACGTAAAATTGAAGACAACAACAACAACACACACACACCACACACACACACACACACACACCACACACACACACACAACACACACACACACACAACACACTCACACACACACCACACACACACACACACACACACACACACACCACACACACACACACACACACACCACCACCACCACCACCACCACCAACCACCACACCACCACCACCACTCCCTTTTTTCGCTTCTAACCCACGTGTCTTGTGTCTTTCTTCCCCACCCACCCACTCACCCTCCTTCAATTAACTCGCTTCACAGCCACTACCTTTTTTTGTATTGTTTGGTTGTTGCTGGGCGGGAGAGGGGGGGGGGAAGTTTACGTTAAATGTCATTGTTGAAGTGTATGCGACCTAATTATTAGTCTTATATGTGAGTGTGTGTGTGTGTGTTTGTGTATGTTGGATGGGGTTTGGGGGAAGGGGGGGGGGGGTGCATGCGTGTGTGTGTTGTGTGTGTGTGTGTGTGTGTGTGTGTGTGTGTGTGTGTGTGTGTGTGGTGTGTGTGTGTGTGCGGTGTGTGTGTGTCTGTGTGTGTCTGTGTCTGTGTCTGTGTCTGTGTGTCTGTGTGTCTGTGTTATGTTTCTTCTTTAATTCAATGTGTTTGTGTGCGTGATGTGTATGTTCCTGCGTGCGTGCGTGCGTGCGTGCGTGCGTGCGTACGTGCGGGTATGTGTGTGTGTCTGTTGTACGTGTCGTGCATGCGTGCGTGTGTGTATGTGTGTGTCTCTGTGTTTTTGTTTGTGTGTGTGTGTGTGAGTGTGTAACGATGAGGTAATGATGTGGGGTGTGAGTACGGCGGTTACTGTCGCACTAAGAACAGCACTATATTATGTCATGGTGTGTGCCAATGCGTCCAGATTGACAGGCAGGCAGATAGGCAGGCAAGCGGCAACAGAAGACGATCAGAGACAGGCAGGCAAGCAGCGATGCAGACAGACAGCAGACAGGCAGTAAGCGCATGGCAGCAGTCAGATAGACAGCAGCAGACAGCAGGCAGACAGGCGACAAATGGCAGCGGCAGACCAGGCAGCAGCAGCAACCCGGCAGAGCAGGCAGGCAGGCAGCAAAAAAAGCAGGCAGGCAGGCAGGCAGCAGACAGACATTGAAGCAGCAGACAGACAGACAGTCAGAACAGGCAGGAAGCAGGCAGATAGGCAGACAGACAGAGGAAGAGCAGATGGAGAGAGCAGTCGGCAAGACATGCATGGAAGCAGGCAGACAGGCAGACGTCAGGCGACAGCAGATAAACAGCAGGCAGGCAGGCAGCAGCAGCAGACAGACAGGCAGGCAGGCAAGCAGACAGACAGACAGGCAGGCAGCAGCAGGCAGGCAGGCAACAGCAGCAGCAGCAGGCAGCAGACAGGCAGGCAAGCAGGGAAGACAGA
>CM060317.1:44301664-44306664 GCA_030674155.1 Stramonita haemastoma | reverse complement strand
AAAAAAAAAAATGTATTGCGTAAGCAATAGGACGGTTTCGGTCAGTCTTTTTTTTTTTAGTGTCCTATTTTAAACCAGTGTCTTCCCGTTACACGATACACGTGAGAAACTTCTAGACACATTTTAAGCACTTCTGTAATGCCTGTGTTGAAATCGCCTTGTAGCTGAAGAAGAGTCGCATTGACAGTTTATTATAAAGCTTATGAACAAGTCAGTAGCTTGTTCACGAGAGAGACATTGCTCAATAGCTGTGTTTTAATTTTCAGGTTTCCGTGTTCAGTTTATGATGAATACCTTTGTCTCATTTTTAAATAGTTTAAAGTTTTATAAGTTTACCCTCACAAATTTCTCTATGAGATGATAAAGTGTTTGAATTTAATAAATCCCCTCTCGCCCTCTTTCCTTTTTCTTGTTTATTTTCATTTTGGGGGTCAATGGTTGCTTTCTTTTTGTCTGACATCAATTATGTGAACAGACATTAAATTAATAGAACACACACACACACACACACACACACCACCACGCACGCCGCGCGCGCGCGCGCGCGCGCGCGCTCACCACACACAACACACATACACACACACACATACACACACACTTCCCACCCCCATCTCCTCAACCCCGCTGCCTCTTTGACACTCATGTGGATAATCATCAGATCAGCAGACACAGAGAGACCCAGACACAGAGACACAGATACAGACACACAAATAGAGACAGAGACAGAGACAGTGAGACACACACAGACACACGGACAGAAACAAAAAGACACAGACAATGTATGGTGGTACACAGCACAGCATGAATACATCGTAAGTCAATGCAATAACTGCTTCACACAGATAATTTATATAAGTAGTGACTTAGAAAATGCAGGGGAGAGAACAACATCACAGATGGTGACCTCCCATGCATCCTTTCAGATGTCCAGATGTTTAAATAAAAGGTACAAAAGTTTGCTAGATGTTCATTTTTGCTTCAGGCCTGTATTTCGTCCGCCACTTCTTTTTCCAGACCTGTTTTCGCTCTTCTCTGGACATAAGCTTAAGTAGGTCACATGCCTGATTGTTCCTCTCCTCTTCTTTGTTTCTTTCCTCTTTCTTTGTTTCTTTCCTTCTTCTTTCTTTAGACATAAGCTTAAGTAGGTCACTTGACTCTTTCTTTCGTTTTCTCGTATGTTCTTTCTTTGTTTTACCATTTTCCCCCTAATGATGACCAACATATAATAAGAAGAGAGCATCATGAGGGGGGAAGCATTCCCCCTCACTGAGACATGTAACGGCTGCCCAACCAGGAGCCAGACCTGAAGTTTGACGTGTGGCAGAATGAATGCTGGTGATGAGGCATGGATGTCTTCCAGCTCCAGACTCTGCTGGGGTGTCCTTACAATGAGGCTTTTTTCCCCTGGACCTCACACTGGGACTATCTCCACTGCCTTAAACACTTCCCCTGACAGAAGCTGTGAACCCAGGTCCTCAGTGCATGCAGTTGTGTGTGTGTGTATATATATATATATATATATATATATTATATATATATATATATATATATTATATCTCTGTGTGTGTGTGTGTGTGTGTGTGTGTGTGTGTGTGTGTGTGTGTGTGTGTGTGTGTGTGTGTGTGTGTGTGTGTGTGTGTGTGTGTGCATGTGTGTGTGTGTTTGTGTGTATGTGTAAAAGTTGGTTTTATTATTGATATTATCCAATCAACTTGAGGGAGCTTTGGACACAACCAAAAATTTGCTGATGATAATAATTTTAAAAAATGAGATGAAGCTGAACACAGTTGTGTCTTTATTACTAGTCTAATGTGTGTGTGTGTGTATGTGTGTGTGTGTAAATATATATACATATATATATATACATATATATATATATATATATATATATATATATATTACATATATATATACACACAAATGTATACACGCATATATATGGAATCAAATCTCTCCATCCACGTCATATCAAAGTAATGTCCCCTACTTCCTGTTTCACTCTTAGTAAAACATCCTTCTGTGTGTGATCAGTCAATCAAGCTACTATTCAATCAGTCAATCAATCGATTAGTCAATCAACAAATAAAGCGATCAGTCAACCAACCAGGAAATGAGGCAATTAATCAGGTAATCAAACAATCAATTAATCAAGGAGTCAATCAATCAATCAATCAATCAATCAATCAGTCTTTTTCCCAACCATTGAGCTCCGGCAGCAACATAGAATAGCATGTTTAGTTATCTATCCTCTGCAGCTCTCCACAAATCAGAAAATGCTGCAGCATGCACAGTGAACACCTGGCAGAAAGTAGTAAACCCTGAAATCCGCGACCTCTCTCCACCCTACTGCCCGACCCCACCACCCTCAGTAGAACCTGACCACTCCAGCAGGATCTCCTGAAGATGGGCGTCGTCCTTCCCCTTCCCCCTCCCTCTCCCCCTCCCCAGGCTGCTCCTTGAAGGCCACCTTGGAGGTCTGCTTGGGGTTCTGCCCGCCAGCTGGGGTTTCCTTGTCTGTCAGCAGAGGTTCCCCCACCACGCCCTCCTCTCCACCACCTTTCCGCTCCCCGGAGGAGGGATCCTGGGAGGAGGCCGGATCCTGTTTGGCCCAGGGCTGGATCTCTCCAGATCCCAGAATGATGTAAGCCAGCGCCCCCACGGTGTAGATGGCTGTGGCGATGAAGAAGACGATCTGCCATTCTTCCCGTGTTTGCTGCAGGAGAAAAACGCAACACATGGACAGCCAGGTAAGGGAGAAACAGAGAACCCTGATGGTTGGTGTTGGCAAGTACATTTCTAATGCCTCTTTTTTATGGAATTCCACTTTACAGTTTAGTCTTTAGTGACTGACTATGACTCTCTGATGAGGAGTTTTGACTTGCACAGTCCTTATATGCTGCAGCCCTGGGGGCTAGTTGGCCTTTGGAGAACATCTCCAATGCTGACCGTCCTTATGCCCAAATGGTCGAGAGAGTGGGGATGTGCTGTGGGCAAGGCATCTCCATTATACTAAAATTTATGCCCAGTTTCCGAAACATCAGCTTTCCCCTCTGCTGTTTTGGAAGTCATCGTTGAACACGACGGACAAACATGCATAGAGATGGGCATGAGAGCTATTCAAGTAGCTATGGGCTTCTCTGATGCTAGAATCAATTTCATTATGGAACGGGAGAGTTCTCTGTGTGAAGTTTGCGTTACTGCCCAAGGGGACAGAACGTGTTGCCACTAGACCAGCGCCTCCTTTTTTCCTGTCTGCATGTACATTTGTCTCCCTATAACAGTCAACGTTGGTATTGGGGGGGGGGGTTGCAGAATTTTGCCTGGGACAACTCTTGTCTTGGCTCTTTACGTGCGCTAAATGTATGTGTTACACAGCTCAGTTTATGGTCTTACTCTGAAGATGAGGACCCAGAGCAGCACTGCTGGTGTGGATGCCGGGAACAGACCAGCGTCAGGCAGATGGCGATGTGCAATGCAGTGCAAGATGGCGGAATACGAAATACAAAGGACCGTGTGACGAAATGCAAATAAAAGAATACAATTTGCGAAATACAATGTAATGCAATACAAGAAAACAGACTACATGTACAATTCATAAGGATAAGTGTAGCACAATACGGGGGAGACAAACTATAATACACAAAAACAGTGTAAAGGTAAAGGTAAAGTTGTCCCATAACCTATGCGGTTGTAAGGGAGCGAGGCATCAGATACCTCAGCTTCTCTAGGGGCCAGCATATTGAGGGCGGCGTCCATCTCCTCTCCCTCGCTGCTTTACCTTCCCTGACCCTAAAGAGGGCAGGTACCTATTTACAGCTGCGTGAATTGGGACACTGTAGTGATGACAGAACGCACGCTAATGGGCACCCATCTACTTGGTAACCATGATTTGATTTATTTGATTTGGGGGGGGTTGTAATATATAGCGCTTATTATTATAGTTACATGTATTTTTATTTTTATTATCAACGCTGCTTAACCTTAGCTTGGGGAAAGCAAGTGTTCTGTTAACTGAGCTATACCAAATGTAATACCAATTGTAATGCCATACAGACGAACAGACTATAGTACATAAGGAAACATACTGCATTACACAGCCCAGCCCTCAGCCCTCAGACCCCAACCCCCCTTCCCCCTCAGCCCCCAACCCCTCCCCCCTCCCACTCATCCCTCAGCCCAGTACTGACGTGTGTGGTGATGTGGCCAATGGCCATGGGGGCCAGGAATCCCGGGATGGTGGCCATGGTGTTGGAGACGCCGAAGATGAGGCCGGCATAGCGCGGGGCGATGTCCACGGGGTTGACCATCCACCCGCTGCCGTACTGGAAGCCGCTGCAGGCCACGCCGATCGTCAGCAGCACCACCGCTGTGGTGGACTGCTCGCAGGTCATGTAGCCCACCGCCACCACCAGTTCCCCGGCAACAACATCCCTGCATGGCAGCGATAATGATGATGATGACGATGACGATGACGATGATGATGATGATGATAATGATACTGATAATGATGATGATAACAATCATCATTATCATCATCACGTCATCATCATCTATATAATTAATAATAATAATAATAATAATAATAATAATAATAATAATAATAATAATAATAATACATGGAATTTCTATAGCGTAACACAGGCGAACACAGAGTACTGTGTGGCAACACAGAGAAGTCAGTGTTAAGAGGAGGAGGAGGAGGGGAAGGGAGAGGGGGACAGGTGGTCATTTCATTCTGAGAATAAGCTGATTTTTTGTTCTCCTCAACGTTTATTGCAGAATAGGCAAACTCAATATAAGGTTTATCTCATGAGGAGGAGGAGGAGGACGACGACGACGACGACGACAACGAGGAGGGGAGGATGGTGATGATGATGATGATGATGATGATGATGATGATGATGATGATGATGATGATGATGATGATGACGACGACGATGATGACGATGATGATGACGACGACGACGACGACGACGACGATGACGACGATGACGACAAGG
>CM060317.1:44281664-44296664 GCA_030674155.1 Stramonita haemastoma | reverse complement strand
CACTGACAGCATAGACCATATACAAAGCAGTGACACTGACAACATGGACCATATGTATAGCAGTGACACTGACAACATGGACCATATACATAGCAGTGACACTGACAGCATTGACCATGATTATGCATAGCAGTGACACTGACAGCATGGACCATATACATAGCAGTAACACTGACAACATGGACCATATACATAGCAGTGATACTGACAGCATTGACCATAATTATGCATAGCAGTGACACTGACAGCATAGACCATATGCCTCTCTCTCTCTCTCTCTCTCTCTCTCTCTCCTCTCTCTCTCTCTCTCTCTCTCTCTCTCTCTTGTTTCTTGTTTGCTCTTTAGGTTACTGAGTCCTTTGCTATATTTTTGTTGTTACATTGTAATCAAAATAGTAGAAGAAAGGCATAGAGACTGACATAACACAATTAACGCTTTGATGTGGAAGCCATGTCATGTGATTATTTATTCTGTTTTGGGTGTTCTTTTTTGCCTCATCAAACTTTTTGCTAAATTTGATATTTTGCTGTTATCGTGTTTATTCATCTCTCTTTGTTTATGGAAACTCTGAGTCTGAACAATAAACCATTTTGTCATTGTCATTCTCTCTCTCTCTCTCTCTCTCTCTCTCTCTCTCTCTCTCTCTCTCTCTCTCTCTCTCTCTCTCTCTCTCTCTCTCGGGGGGACGGATAGCCTAGTGGTCAAGAACATTGCGCTAGCAATTTGACAACCCAGGTTCGATTCCGGTCGAGGAGATTTTTCTCCTGGAGTTAACATCAGTGCTGACTCCAGTCTCCCCAAAAGTCCCTCGGATGAGACTGTAAACCGAGGCCCCATGTGCGAAAGCACGCAGAACATCTTGCGCACACGTTAAATCCTGTTCCGCTTTTCGTAAGAGTAGGCCATCTTGTGCCGGTGGGAACAGATGACATTTACAAAACTGCATACACACGGGGACTGGATGTAAAAAAGTGCAAGAGTGCTTATTCCATACTCCTCGATATAAAAGAATAAATTAATCAAATCTCTCTCTCTCTCTCTCTCTCTCTCTCTCTCTCCTCTCTCTCTCTCATCTCTCTCTCTCCTCTCTCTCTCTCTTCTCTCTGTCTCTGTCTCTCTTCTGTCTTTGTGTCTGTCTCTTCTCTCATCTGTCTTTGTGTCTGTCTCTCTCTCCATCCCTCCATCCCTCTCTCTCCTCTCTCTCTCTCTCTCTCTCTCTCTCTCTCTCTCTCTCTATCTATCTATCTATCTATCTATCTTCTGTCTGTCTGTCTGTCTGTCTGTCTAATCGTCTGTCTGCTGTTTGTCTGTCTGTCTGTCTGTCTGTCTGTCTGTCTGTCTGTCTGTCTGTCTGTCTGTCGTCCGTCCGTTCGTCCGTCCGCTCCCTCTCTCTCTCCTCTCTCTCTCTCTCTCTCTCTCTCTCTCTCTCTCTCTCTCTCTCTCTCTCTTCTCTGGGATAGCCTAGTGGTCAGAACGCTCGCAATTTGATGACCTGGGTTCAATTCCCGTTCGAGGGGATTTTTCCTCTGGAGTTAAGATCACTGCTGACTCCACTCTCCCCACAAGTCCTTCGGATGAGACTATAAACCGAGGACCCGTGTGCGAACGCACGCATAGTATCTTGTGTACACGTTAAATCCTGTTCCGCTTTTCGTAAGAGTAGGCCATTGTGTGCCGGTGGGAACAGATGACAATATTTATAAAACTGCATATACACGGGAGACTGGATGTAAAAAAGCACACAAGTGCTTATTCCATCATCCTCGAATAAAATTAAATAAATAAACACACATGCGCGCGCGTGCGCGCACGCACGCTCCACACACACACATAGGCCACACACACATATATACATACACAAACACACACACACACACACACACACACACACACACACACACACACACACACACACACACACACACTCAGGGCCTACCTACCTCTCTGGTGGCGGCCATTTTGCCCTTAAGGCTGGTGGTGATGTAGCCCTTTTCTTCAGGGCTGATGCGCGGATGTTCTGCCGGAGAATCGAACACCAGGAAGCACCATACCACAAACCACACCACGCCCACCGCGCCTGCGCACACCCACACACTTTAGACACTGTCATACATGCAACACCTGGTGATAATGCAGCCCACAAAAATGAAAAGAACATGTGGCATGTATATATAACACAGGTGTGAAATGTGATAGATAGATAGATAGATAGATAGATAGATAGATAGATAGATAGATAGATAGATAGATAGATAGATAGATAGATAGATAGATGGATGGATGGATGGATGGATGGATGGATGGATGGATGGATGGATGGATGGATGGATGGATGGATGGATGGATGGATGGATGGATGGATGGATGGATGGATGGATGGGCGGGCGGGCGGGCGGGCGGGCGGGCGGGCGGCCGGCCGGCCGGCCGGCCGGCCGGCCGGACAGACAGACAGACAGACAGACAGACAGACAGACAGACAGACAGACAGACAGACAGACAGACAGACAGACAGACAGACAGACAGACAGACAGATAGATAGATAGATAGATAGATAGATCCACAGATAAAGAGACAACACAGACACACAAAAGTACATAGAAACGCATTTGATTATAACATAGAAACACCTATAATGCAGAAACACAATCAGCACAAAGAAGCATATTTCTCACAAAACAACTTGCATAACACATGTAACCAATAAATGGGGACAACAGAAACACGCACTGACATACAGATATACGCACACAGACGTATGTTTGAACAGATTAAGACAAGCATATAATATTATGCATACCGTAATCGAGCACAAAGACTGCGTACGCACGTGTAGGCATAAACATGAATGTGCGTATTATGTTCGTGCACGCACGCGCTTTCGTACCCATTCATCCCCACCTCTCCACTCCTACCTCCACCCACAATGTAAAACCAGCAATATTATATAATATCACTGGTGAGGACAGACAAACTGACAGTACCACCAATACATAACACTAAATCCTCCTCATCCTCCTCATCATCACCCTCCCATCAGCATGTGGTTTCTATGGAAACGACCCCCCAAACTGTCCTGCTGACCTAAGACATAAAAGATAAATACCCCCAAACTCTCGTGCTGTCCTATCAGATAGACGATAAGCAACCTCCAAACTATCCTTCCGACATAAGAGATAGAAGATAAACGACCTGCAAATTGTCGTGCTGACCTAGCAGGTAGAGGGGAAATTATTTACAAATTTTCCTGCTGACCCAGCATATAGAAGATAAATCATTTACAAATTGTGCTGCTGACCTAAGAGATAGAAGATAAATGATTTATAAATCATTTCGGAAGGAATGAAGGTGGCAGGATGGTTAAGACGTTCGCCTGCCAATATGTAAACCGTGAGTTTCTGGGTTCGTACCCAGCCTCGCCCTTTCTTCCCAGTTTGACGAAAAAATCGAACTGAATGTCAAAGTCATTCGGAGGGGACTATAAACCGAAGCCCCGTGTGCGAACGCACGCAGAACATCTTGCGCACACGTTAAAACCCCGTTCCGCCTTTCGGAAGAGCAAGCCATCGTGTGCCGGTAGGAGCGGATGACAAAATTATTAATTTTTTTAAAAACCAGCATGCACACAGGTGTCGTGTTTAGACACCGTCCCTGGGGAAAAATTGGGTAGTTGGAGTCCCAGGGCGGCTCGGTCTGTATATAGCAACGTTCTGGCGGCTCCTGCGACGGTACTGGAACCAATGGTATCGGTCATTGCCTTTCCAATGGATCATTCCAGTGGCGTGGAGAGGGGGGGTCTGCTGCATGGGTAACAGCTTGCCCTCCATACTTACTTACCCAGGCTAGCGCTCTAAAGACGAGGGCGTAACTCCATAGTCTTCCGAGACTGATGGGTGCCTACTATCTGATTTACAAATTCCTGCTGACCTAAGAGACAGAAGATAAATGATTTACACACTGTCCTGCTGACCTAGCAGATAGAAGATAAATGATTTACAAACTGTCCTGCTGACCTAGCAGATAGAAGATAACTGATTTACATACACACTGTCCTGCTGACGTAGCAGACAGAAGATAACTGATTTACATACACACTGTCCTGCTGACGTAGCAGACAGAAGATAAATGATTTATAAACAGTCCTGCTGACCTAGCAGATAGAAGATAAATGATTTACAAACTGTCCTGCTGACCTAGCAGACAGAAGATAACTGATTTACATACAAACTGCCCTGCTGACCTAGCAGACAGAAGATAATTGATTTACATACAAACTGTCCTGCTGACCTAGCAGATAGAAGATAAATGATTTACAAACTGTCCTGCTGACCTAGCAGATAGAAGATAAATGATTTACAAACTGTCCTGCTGACCTAGCAGACAGAAGATAACTGATTTACATACAAACTGTCCTGCTGACGTAGCAGACAGAAGATAACTGATTTACAAACTGTCCTGCTGACCTAGCAGACAGAAGACAACTGATTAACAAACTGTCCTGCTGACCTAGCAGATAGAAGATGGAGGGCCAGCCACCATCCAGCCCATGTTCACACAGCAGGCCCGCTATGGGGAAGGTCAGCACATTGCCCACCTGAGAACCTGTGGACATAATATTATGATAACAATGATCATCTTCATCACCATTACCACCATCATCAATATCATCACCACCATCGCCACCATCATCGCCACCATCGTCATCATCATCATCATCATCCCATCATCACCATCATCATCGTCGTCGTCGTTGTCGTCCATGTTATCGCAATCATTATCGTCATCATCGTCAACGTTATCATAATTAGCGCTCATCAACATCATGCCAAACAGTCATAGGTCAGTCATAGACAGCCACATGGAAACAGACAGCCAGGTCCCTGAACAGAACATGACACAAATACAAAGATTAACAATCAAAGTTCACATGTTTAAATTTTATATCAATGTAAACAGTGTATTTCTTGTATAATACGTACCTACACTGAATGGGGTTTTTTTTATCTTCAAGTTACTGAAAAATTCATCAAACTCAATCAACGTCAGTTTTTAACTGAGGTAATTTCCTCATCACATGCGAACTTTTTTAGAACTCAGCTTGCTAAGTTACTCTAAGAAAAAAAAAATTTCCTTTTCCTTTTGGGGTATATTGTTTTAGAAACATAACCAAAAAAAGAGCCAAATCCTGACTTCTATTTTTCAGTATATTCCAAGACAATAGGGAAACGTAGTGTTTAGGATTCATTCTCACTTTTTGTACATACGTTTAGAATATTAATGGAATTGATGTAAGGGAAAGAAAAGAAAGCAAAAGAAATGTATGTTCTATGATTACACAGTTTAATTCATTCTTTTATAATGTTCATGCTTTGAAGGTCGACTGGAAGTCTCCATGTGCAGAAGTTTGGGGCAAAAAGACGCAGGAACAGCCCGCCATCACGTGACCTGAATATCCAATGCTGCCCAGCTGACTGCTCTCTAATGCGGCGCCCAGCTGGCCCACAGCACGTTCATGGCGGGAAACGTCACCCCCTGTACACCGCACATCATACACCACACATAACACACCACACATCATACACCACACATCACAAATCACACATCATACACCACACATCACACACCACACACCACATATCATACACCACACATCACATATCACACACCACACATCACACACCACACACCACATATCATACACCACACATCATACACCACACATACACACCACACATCATACACCACACATAACACACACACACATCATACACCACACATCACAAATCACACATCATACACCACACATAACACATCACACCACACACACACACCACACACACATCACACATCACACACCACACACACACACCACACACCACACACACACACCACACACAAACACATCACACATCATACACCACACATCACACACCACACATCACACACCACACACTACCCATCACACACTACACATAACACACTATACATCATACACCACACAACATTCCATACACACACATCACACCACAAAAAACCCCTCCCAACACAACATGCATTAAAACCAAAGCACTAAAAACAACATCCAGTTTATGGAGGGAGAGGTCCCCCCCCCCCTCCCTGTAAAACACTGACATCACAGTGAAAAAAATATGTATATTATTATTATCACTGCACCCTCATGGTGAACAGAAAACATCACTCCCTACACTTCACATTCTGTCTTCCTGCCCCACTGCACAATTCAAGATAACATTTAAAATACTGTCAGGTTAACTTTTTACTACAGGGTCCATGAATAGACATTGCAAAATAGAGGACTTTACCAGCAGTCTGAACAAAGCCGGTTTTAAAGTAAACATGTTGCTTCTCTTGGATTATGAGATCAAAACACGAAAGTGAAACTTTCTGGAAACTTCAATAAACGGAGTTACCACGTTTTGCCTGACATGCAGCACTCACCTGGCCCACTCCTGCCAGGAAACGGAGCACTAACAGGAAGCGGAAGTCGGTGCGGGCGGCAATGGGCATGAGCAGAGTGCAGAAGGCACAGCCCAGCATGAAGAAGCCGTACACGCGTTCCCGCCAAACCTGGCCCCCAGCCAGCCCCCCGGGATCTGCGTGGTCATGTAGCCCCAGAAGAAGGAGCCCAGGATCAGCCCCTGAGTCTCCTTGGACCAGCTGAACTCCCCGTCCTGTGGGCAGAACACCACCCGCCCACCCCCTTTCAGTTTGACCCACTTCTTTGAGCAAACATCCTCCCTTTCAGTCTGACCAGTTCTGTGTGCTAACAATCCCCACTTTCACTGTGACCAGTTCTGTATGCTAACCATCCCCTCTATCAGTCTGACCCAGCTGTGTAGGCAAACTATTCCCATCTTTCAGTCTGACCCAGTTCTGTGAGCAAAGCGTTCCCCTTTCAGTCTGACCCAGTTCTGTGGGCAAAATATTCCTCCTTTCAGTTTGACCCAGTTTATAGGCAAAAGATCCTCCCTTTTCAGCCTGACACAGTCTTGTGAAAAAAAAACTCATCCAACCTGACCCGTCTGACATTGACAGCTGTCGTGTGGCTGCTGTGGTCAGCAGGGCTAAAAACATCAGGACTGCATCCATTGGACTGGCAAAAGCTGAGACATCTGGTTCACACTACAGTGAATAGAATGAGGTGGAAAGTACTGGACGTACTGTTCTGCTGTGCAGTGTAATGTAGTGTAGTGTAGTGTAGAGTAGTGTATGTAGTGTAGTGCAGTGCAGTGCAGTGCAGTGCAGTACTGTGCAGCAAAGTGCAGTATAGTGCAATGAATGGCTTCTGTCCAGCGTGAGTTTGCTATGGGCTTATTGGGAAGACTGGGACCACACAGTTGAGCTTCATCAACTTTACTGATGTAATTTTGAGTGTTGCTCAAATTACCTGACTAACACTGCAAGTGTTTGTATCTTTCAGGTCCAACTAACACCAAGGTATATTAATTAAGATCGAAAGCTTAGTCTGTCAAGTAGTCTCAAAGCATATGCACTTTCATAGCAGGAGCATTGCATCATCCTCATAGCCATTAATAATCATGCAATAAAAGAAAATTGTGATTGGGTGGCCCCAGTTGCTTGGGTCTCATGGTGACCTCAGTTTCAGTTTCCCCGTACTCTTCTGTGCATGTGGTGAATTTGAGACTTCGGGTGAAAGTCGTTGGAAGGATGTGGTGGTAGTCGCCACCCTAGTTGGGCATCTCACTCTGTCTGGTTCCGAGACTAAGCTATCAATGTCGTCATGCTGAGGACTAGCAGGCGGTGTCCTGCATATGTTTCCTCAGAACATGCACTCTTGAATGCCACCAATGCAACACGCCTGCAGTGCAGGACCCGTCTGGCAGGTAACGCCACAGTGGCCTGGCATTGATAGCTTTCCTGTGGACTTCTGACTCTGTGGAGTCGACACAATGAATCTGGGTATGGTTGGGGTGAAGAGGTCGAGAGGAGCAGTGTTGAAACAGCTAGACAGGAACATAACGAACAAACACTGAGACAAGGAAATGGTGTGACAATATGTAGACAATAAGAACGGCAAGAAAACAGAAAGGAAGTGAACACACGATCGAAAAGAAACAAAAACAAAACAGAATAAAAACAAAGCTAATAAATAAAACAACCAAATCAAACGGGGGATGGAAAACATGAACAAACAAACAAATCAAAGCCAAAGCAAACAAAAAACAAAAAACAAAAACCAGCTCACCTCATTGCTGGACAAGGACGTGTTGCCGGACTGAGTGCCACACCTTCCTTCCCCTCCCCCTCCTCCTCCTTAACCTTTGAACCCCCAGCAGCAGGTGTGGTCAGGTTGGCAGCAGAGGCGGGGCTGAAGGAGGCATTGAAGGCCACAGCCGTTGAGGTGACGTTGGGCCCAGCAGCAGCAGCAGCAGCAGCTTCCTGGGCGGCCAGGTGGACTGCCGTGTGGTTGATCATGCACACCATGGCCACGCTCAGGTTCACCCTCATGGCGTACACGTTCAGGAACCCCCAAAACCCCATCAGCGCCAGCACCAGCCGGCAGGAACCCCACAACGGCGTGGGTTCTGTAGGGAGGTCAGAGCAGATGTTGACATGAGTGTAGGAGGGGTGGGGGTGGGGGAGGTAGGGGGAGGGATAGAAGTGGGAGGGTTCAGAATAGCTAAGTGGTCTATAAGTGCTTCAGAGAAAGCCACACACCTAGGTCCCCTGTGCTGATGAATGCCTTTGTCGTGCAGATGTGAAATGTATAATAGTGAGGGAGACAAGACCAGCCATGGCTGATGCAATAGATGATGATAGTGAAGTCCCGGTATGTGTGCGAAGGCTTTAGCGCATGTTGGTACACTTTATTTGTTTTCGTTTCTTTGCAAGTGAATAGTTACTTTGTAAAACGCCTAAGGCTTTTGTAATAATTAGATTAGTTGTCATGAATGAAAGTTCTTATTATCATTAAGAGCAATATGCATAATTGAGAATAAAAGAAAGACATTGGAACAAGTCACCCTACTGAGCAAATTTAGATGCTTTGAATAATCATTATCATGAGAAAATTAACTCAATATGTAAGTAACAGGCTTTATCGAACCATTCTGACTTTATGCTCTTCACAAATAGTTTGCCTTTCTTTTAGAAAGCTAGGACGCCCAAAGATGTAACAAAACCCATCCCATTTTTCCTAAAAATGACATTTTGAACAAAATCTCTCCTCTAGAGAAAAGTTTAAAACTTTTTGAACTATTGGAAGTTTGTCATTGAGCCTTTCAAAATATGACACCACTTTGAGTTGCACAATTTGGCAACGTTTAGAAATCATTTTATTTTCAAAAGTAGATTTTAGTCTGTAACTGTTGTACAATCTTTTCCACGTCAATTGACATTAAGAACTCTATAATTATGTAGTGATGTTTCAGACACTGGACTACATTATCCTTCATCTCTCAGTGCAGGCATTGAAAACAAATTTATTGAATCACACACACACACACACACACACACACACACACAACACACACACACACACACACACACACACAGCACACACACACACACACACACACACACACACACACACACACACACACACACACACACACACACACACACGGGATAGCTTGGTGGTTAGAATGATGCATATTGCGCACGTGATCTGCTGACCTGGTTTTAAATCTCGTTCAAGAGGATTTTTCCTCTAGAATTAACATCAGTGCCGACTCCACTTCCCCCAAAAGTCCTTCGGATGAGACTATAAACCGAGGTCCCGTATGCGAACACACGTAGAACATCTTCCGCACACGTTAAAACCTTTTAAACTTTTCGGAAAAGTAGGCCATTGTGTGCCTGTAGGAATGGATGACAATGCCTATCTGTCTGTCTGTCTGTCTGTCTGTCTGTCTGTCTGTCTGTCTGTCTGTCTGTCTGTCTGTCTGTCTGTCTGTCTGCTGTCCCTTAGTCTGGCGACCGTGGGGACATCTCCGAAGACTTGACAACCATTTTCCTCCATTCCCCTCTCTGTTCTGTCTTTCTCTGGGTTTTGTTGAGTTCTAGGCCTGTCTATTCGCTGATGTCCTCCCATCTCTTCCTTGATCTGCCTCTTTTTCTTCCTCCTTAAGCAATGCCTTACAGTACTGTTTTTGCAAGTCCTTTTGTTCTTATAATATACCCATACCATTTAAGTTTACGCTTCTTTACGATTGATAGAAGGTTTTCGTAGGGCCCAATGGTTTGCTGGAATCTATTATGCACGTCTTCGTTGCTTATATGGTCATTGTAGGAGATGCCATGAAGTCTCTGGAGGCATCTCATCTCTACCACCTGTACTCTTCTCTCCAAAATTAATCTGCAGTCAGGGTCCACGATTCACAGGCGTACAGGAATGTGGATATGACAAGGGAGCACATTAGTCTGATCTTGGAGTTAAGTGAGATATTTTTATCTCTCCGGATGTTATTTAGCTCTGAGAGTGCTGTTATTGTCTGTGCAATCCTACATGTTACTTCTGGCTTGAATCACTGGTCTGATACAACGGCTCTCAAGTACTTAAAGCCTTGCACTGTTTCCAGCTGGTTACACTAGACTGAAATCGTCTCTTCACCACGATGTAATCTATCTGGTTGTGGTATTCTCCATTTGGGCTATGTCATGTCCATCTTCTGGATTTTTATGTGGGCCAAGTGTATTTACTAGCTGGAGACTGTTGTTACTGGCAAACGCCAGGAGTCTCAAAGTCTCTTTTGTTTGTTTCTTTGTTGCAGTGTGGTCCAAAAATGCTTTCCCAGTCTTTGTGGGCAATCCTATCTTGACATTCCAGTCACCTTGTACAACAAGAATGTCTTTCTTGGGAATTTTTTTTAGAACCTATTGTATTTGGTAGTAGAATTCTTCTATGGCTTCATCCATACGGTCTAATTTAGGGGCGAATGCTTGTACTACTGTGATGTTGAAGGAGGTTGCTCTCAAGTGGATGGTAATAAGTCTTCTGGACACTGGCTGACAGATTATGATGGTGTTCACGATGTCCTTGTGAATGAGGAACCCCACACCCTAATCATGCTCATCCTGTCTTCCACTGAAGTATACTTAATGGTCCTCCTGGGTCGTTGTTTCTCCATGTTTTTCCACCTTACTTCGCAGAGCCCAAGAATGTACCATTGGTATCTGGCCATCGCATGTGTTAGTTCTTCCACTTTGCCTGTAGCTTTTAATGTTTGTACATTCCAAGTGCCAATGTTGATGTAGTTTCTGGCATGGATCTTGCTCTGCTGTCACCAGTAGCGTACTTTCTACCTCTATCCTGATGTGCAACAGAAGGCACGGTCCTTGGTAACCCGGAGACGACTGATCCGGTATGGAGATCCCGTTTGTCTTCTTCATGGGTGAGTCTTGGGCAAATAGATCCAGGCAGAGCCCATCCCTCCCAGGTTGGATTTTTTTTTTATTGGGCTCACTCCCCACATCTGGCAGGTAGTACTGGATTACATGGTTGCCAGTAGCAAAAGGGAAGCCTCTGACCTGACAATTAATGACAATTTTCCTCAAAATAAAACAATGAAATAAAATAAATATAAAATATCGCGCGCGCACACACACACACACACACACACACACCACACGCACGCACGACGCACGCACGGCAACGCACGCACCACACCACACACACACACACACACACACACACACACACACACACACACACACACAGTGACTGACCCATGTACAGTGATTTACGGCGTTTTTCAATCACTGATCGGATGCTGGCCATGGACAACTTGGAGCGGGAAGTCGTCAGACCTCTGCCAGAAGACGAGGCATCAGCAGAGGGAGCAGCAGGAGACGAGGCATCAGCAGAGGCATCAGCAGAGGCATCAGCAGAGGCATCAGCAGAGGAGGGGGAAGGTCCCGGGTTGAGCTCGATGTCTCCCAGACAGAAGCAGCAAATAGTACAGCCACAGCAGTGGCCTCACTGCTGTCTCCACCATCCTGAATCTTTCTGTCTCTGTCTCTGTCTCTGCACAGTCCCTTCTCTCTCTATCTCTATCTCTCTGTCGTCCCTCTTTCTCGCTTCTTCTTTCTGTGCAAATCTGGAGGAAGGACGTGAATGGCGTTTATCAAAAGAATGTCATGAATAAGCACCTGGTGTTAAAACAGGAACTTTAAGGGAAACAGTTTCAAAATTGCTTCCAAGAGATGTCACTCAGTGCAGAGAGCAGGCACAGGAGCACACTGCAGTTGTAGCAACACTACAAAGGGTCTCAGAAACATTCCTGTATAGAGGCAGAGAACGGTGACAATATCAAGAAGCAAACGAGGAAAGAGAGAGTCCACACTTACCGGTTACTGCACCATGCAAAAAGCAAACTGGACTGGTGGGGTCTGGATAAACAGCGCCCAATGAGGCCAAGGGCTGAGGTTTGAACCACACATCCTATGACAACAGCACGTGGCCTTTCCTACCAGACCAAAAGCTTACAATATTAATGATGTTGAGAATACCTACCCGCCACCTACAGGGTACAACATGGCACGGTGTCCTAAAGTTGTGTATGATGGGAAAAAGGTGGTAGTGTAGTGTAGTGTATGAGTGTAGTGTAGTGTAAGTGTAGTGTATGAGTGTAGTGTAGTGTAGTGTAGTGTAGTGTAGGCCTGGTCTTATCTAGTCTAGTCTAGTACAAGGCAGTGTAGTGTAGTGTAGTGTAATGCAGTGCAATGTAGTGCAGTGCAGAGTCGTGTCGCGTCGTGCCATGTAGTGTCATGTAGTGTAGTGTAGTGTCGTGGTGTGTAGTTTAATGTTGTGTAATAGTGTATGTTATATGGTAATAAATGCAAAGTAGTGCAGTGCTGTGCAGTGCAATATAGTGTCGTGTCGAGTCATGTCGTGCAGTGTAGTACAGTGCAGTGTAGTGCAGTGCAGTGCAATGTAGCGTAGTGTAGTGTAGTGTAGTGTAGTGTAGTGTAGTGTAGTGTAGTGTAGTGTAGTGTAGTGTAGTGTAGTGTAGTGTAGTGTAGTGTAGTGCAGTACAGTGCAATGTAGTGCAGTGAAGAGTCGCGTCGTGCCATGTAGTGTCATGTAGTGTTGTGTAGTGTCGTGTCGTGGTGTGTAATTTAATGTTGTGTAATGGTGTATGTTATATTGTAATAAATGCAAAGTGGTGCAGTGCTGTGTAGTGCAATATAGTGTCGTGTTGTGTCGTGTCGAGTCATGTCGTGCAGTGTAGTACAGTGTAGTGTAGTGCAGAGTAGTGCAGTGCAATGTAGTGTAATGTAATGCAGTGTAATGCAGTGTAATGTAGTGTAGTGCAGTGTAATGCAATGCAGTGTAATGCAGTATAATGTAATTTACTGTAATGAAGTACAATTTCGCGTAGTGTAACGCGCAACGGTAACACATGACTTAAAATACAGTCTGGCACCACGGCACACGGTCACTACAGAACAGCACAGCACAGCACAGCAAAGTATATAATAGCACAACACAGTACAGCACAGACCTACATGGCAGAGTACAGCACAATACAACACAGTCCTGAACAGCACAACACAGCACGGCACTATACAGCACAGTACCACATCGCACAGCACAGTACAGCGCAGCACATCACATCGCTGTACAGCACGGCACAGTACAGTACAGCACAGCACAACACAGCACAGTACAGCAAGGCACAGACAGTAAAACACAGTGCTGCATAACACAACACAACACAGTGTGGAACACTCAAGCCCACAGCGCCGACAACGACAGTCAAGATCATTATACAACAGAAAATAAAGCCAGGCAATTTTAAAACAAAACAAAAAAACAGAACTAGGCTACAGCCATTGTGTTCAGTTGCTGACATAACATAAAAACAAAACTGTCCGGGAAGGGGTCCAATAGGGCCACACCGACGGTGACTGACATCGGCAATTTGCATTTTTATTACACAGACATGCAGGCCCATTATCATCATACCTTCTCTTATTAATCTGCGCGTGCACGCGTACGTGTGTGTGTGTGTGTGTGTGTATGTGTGCGTTGTGTGTGTGTGGTGTGTGTGTGTGTGTGTGTGTGTGTGTGTGGTGTTGTGTGTGTGTGTGTGTGTGTGTGTGTTGTGCGCGCGTGCGTGTGTGTATGTGTGTATTTGTGTGTGTGTGCGTGCGTGCGTGCGTGCGTGCGCGCGTGCGTGCGTGTGTGTGTACGTATGTGTTATATATAATATATATATATATATATATATATATATATATATATATTATGTATGTGTGTGTGTGTGTGTGTGTGTGTGTGTGTTTGCGTGTGTCTGTGTGTGTGCGTGTATCTGTGTGTCTGTGTGTCTGTGTGTGTGCGCGCGCGTCTGTCCATATGTGTGTGTGCATGCCTGTGCACATTTATGTGTAGGTTTGTGTGTTTATTTATTTTATTCTTTTAGATCAAGGATAATGGAATAAGCACTCGTGTGTTTTTGTGCATCCAGTCCCCGTGTGTATGCAGTTTTGTAAATCTTGTCATCTGTTCCAACAGACACACAATGGCCTACTCTTACGAAAAGCGGAACAGGATTGAACGTGTGCGCAAGATATTCTGCGTGCGTTCGCACACAGGGCCTGGGTTTATAGTCTCATCCGAAGGACTTGTGTGTCTGTGTTGTGTGTCTGTGTATGTGTGTGTGTGTGTGTGTGTGTGTGTGTGTGTGTGTTGTGTGTGTGTGTGTGTGTGTGTGTGTGTGTGGTGTGTGTAGTGGAAGGAAAACGGACTAGATAAGATGGTAGACCTCTTTTTGCTAGATGTCTCAAGCACATATGCACGCACACACGCGAGTGTGTGCACACATATGTAGGCACACATGCACACGTAAGCCTGCATAAATGCATGCATACTCATTTACTCTCTCCTCTCTCTCTCTCTCCTCTCTCTCTCTCTCTCCTCTCTCTCTCTCTCTCTCTCTCTCTCTCCTCTCTCTCTCTCTCCTTACACACACACACACACACACACACACACTCATACACACTCTCAAGCAACCCA
>CM060317.1:44129164-44279164 GCA_030674155.1 Stramonita haemastoma | reverse complement strand
AAAACAGCCCTACCATACACAAACAGACCTACCATACACGAACAGACACCAACAGACAGCCCACCATACACAGAACAGCCCTACCATACACAGAACAGCCCTACCATACACAGAACAGCCCTACCATACACAAACAGAACAGCCCTACCATACACAGAAGCAGCCCTACCATACACAGAACACCCTACCATACACAGAACAGCCCTACCAAACACACAGAACAACAGCCACCATACCAATACACAACACAGAACAGCCCTACCATACACAGAACAGCCCTACCATACACAGAACAGCCTATACACAGACCCTACCATACACAGAACAGAACAGCCCTACCATACACAGAACAGACGCCCTACCATACACAGAACAGCCCTACCATCACAGAACGCCCTACCATACACAGAACAGAACACCCTACCATACACAGAACAGAACAGCCCTACCATACACAGAACAGCCTACCATACACAGAACAGCCTACCATAACAGAACAGCCCTACCATACACAGAACAGCCCTACATCCAGAACAGCCCTACCATACACAGAACAGAACAGCCCTACCATACACAGAACAGTAAACAGACGCCTACCATACACAGAACAGCCTACCATACAAG
Source organism: Stramonita haemastoma (assembly GCA_030674155.1). Lineage (NCBI taxonomy): Eukaryota > Metazoa > Mollusca > Gastropoda > Neogastropoda > Muricidae > Stramonita > Stramonita haemastoma. The sequence continues at coordinate 44,278,540 of CM060317.1, read as the reverse complement.
AACAGCCCTACCATACACAGAACAGAACAGCCCTACCATACACAGAACAGCACCTATACACATACACAGAACAGCCCTACATACACAGAACAGCCCTACCATACACAGAACAGCCCTACCATACACAGAACAGCCCTACCATACACAAACAGAACAGCCCCATCACCACACAGCAGATCAGTCAGTTATGAAGAAAGGTGCAGCATGAGTGTCACATTCACAGCTTCAGGCCTGTGTTCCTCAAAAAGACCTTAGATGTGACTCTGTATGTTGCAGTGTACACCACAATTCATTGATGGGAAGTGTAGCAGTTCACGGGTAATCTGTGCAGTGCTAACTGCACAGGTGTGCATACCAAAAGCAAATAATGAGAAATGGAGAAAAGCTGCACCTCCTCCTCCAACAAAAAAAATGAAATGGAGATTAAAGGAAAGTGTCACCAGCAGAGGGGTTGGAATTGAAGGAGTGATTGTACTTGTTCAGTGCTAAGAGACACACAAACAGACATCCTGAGATCTCATATACAAGCCTTGCAAGAGAATGCCCAGTCACCATTTTGTTTCTTCCGTTGAAAGAAAAACATGTCCGATAAAATGGTTGGTTCAAACACAGGGTAACAGCTGGAACCTGAAGAAGGGATAGCAGGATTCGCACGCTCCTTGAAACCCCTTAAAACCCTTTGAATTATGACAACTCCATATCAAGGCTTTGAAGCCTCTTGAAAAGGACAAAATATTAACCATAACCAAAAAAAAAAATCCTTGATAACCCTTGAAAATCAAGGAATGTCTCTCAAACGATGATAATGAGCTTAATGTACATTTTTGTGTGAAAGAACTAGATAATGGTTCAAATGCATGTGTGTACATGGATGACACAAACCAAGAGTAGCAGATGGCAATGTGTCCAAGGAAGGTAATTTATCCATTAATTGCCCCAACTGAATAGATTTCTGTCCATTAGAATCCAAAATAAAGCAAGGCTCAAACTGCACTCAACCCCTCATGACTGATGAAAATGGATTTCAGAGACTAGATTACTGAGGTAGCAAAAACTAAAACAACTGGTTTTTTGCTGACCATGAGATAAAATTAATAGTAGTGACCTGCAGGCGGTTGCAAACAAATGCAAATCTATTGCCAGTTACCAAGAGACGCATAGTCTGGCCCAGAACTGACGCTTTGTTTGGTCTTTATTTGCTATAAAGGCAACAGAAACCAATGCAACTAGCGCACAATAGTTGTCTCTAAATGATTTCATCTACTGGTTTTGTTCTTCTTGAAAACAGACGTGACAAGCGATAACTGTACTTTCGGTTTCCACCTACGGCCATTTTGTTTCATAGAGCAGCACACTATTCTTTCTCCACTACATTTTCAGGTCAGAAGATGAAAAGTTTGCTGTTTAACCATCAAAATGAATCAGCTTTAGGGCCACAGCCTTATAACCCCTGTTTTTTTTTAGGAAAGGGGAGGGGGGCTTAGCATGTGTAGATTACAACTATAGTACTGCCTGAATTGTGGCATAGCAAACTTTTGGTATAGAAGCTCTGTGGTATAGTGGATCTGTGGCAAAGTGGACCTGGGTATAGTGTACCTGTAGCAAAGTGGACCTGTGGCATAGTGATATAGTGGACCTGTAGTGGACCTGTGGTATAGTGGTATAGTGGACCTGTGGTATAGTGGTATAGTGGACCTGTGGTATAGTGGACCTGTGGTATAGTGGTATAGTGGACCTGGGGTATAGTGGTATAGTGGACCTGTGGTATAGTGGACCTGTGGTATAGTGGACCTGGGGTATAGTGGACCTGGGGTATAGTGGACCTGTGGTATAGTGGACCTGTGGTAAGTGGACTTGTGGTGTAGTGGTATAGTGGATCTGGGTATAGTGGACCTGTAGCAAAGTGGACCTGTGGCATAGTGGTATAGTTGACCTGTGGTATAGTGGACCTGTGGTATAGGGGTATAGTGGACCTGTGGTATAGTGGACTTGTGGTATAGTGGTATAGTGGACCTGTGGTAAAGTGGACCTGTGGTATAGTGGTATAGTGACCTGTGGTATAGTAGACCTGTGGTATAGTGGACCTGTGGTATAGTGGACCTGTGATATAGTGGACCTGTGGTATAGTGGACCTGTGATATAGTGGTATAGTGGACCTGTGGTATAGTGGACCTGTGGTATAGTGGACCTGTGATATAGTGGTATAGTGGACCTGTGGTATAGTGGACCTGTGGTATAGTGGACCTGTGATATAGTGGTATAGTGGACCTGTGGTATAGTGGACCTGTGGTATAGTGGACCTGTGGTATAGTGGACCTGTGGTATAGTGGTATAGTGGACCTGTGGTATAGTGGACCTGTGGTATAGTGGACCTGTGATATAGTGGACCTGTGGTATAGTGGACCTGCGGTATAGTGGACCTGTGGTATAGTGGACCTGTGATATAGTGGTATAGTGGACCTGTGGTATAGTGGACCTGTGTATAGTGGACCTGTGGTATAGTGGACCTGTGATATAGTGGTATAGTGGACCTGTGGTATAGTGGACCTGTGGTATAGTGGACCTGTGATATAGTGGTATAGTGGACCTGTGGTATAGTGGACCTGTGATATAGTGGTATAGTGGACCTGTGGTATAGTGGACCTGTGGTATAGTGGACCTGTGATATAGTGGTATAGTGGACCTGTGGTATGGTGGACCTGTGGTATAGTGGACCTGTGGTATAGTGGACCTGTGAATAGTGTATAGTGGACCTGTGGTATAGTGGACCTGTGGTATAGTGGACCTGTGATATAGTGGTATAGTGGACCTGTGGTATAGTGGACCTGTGGAATAGCAGACCTGTGATATAGTGGTATAGTGGACCTGTGGTATAGTGGTATAGCGGACCTGTGATATAGTGGTATAGTGATATAGTGGTATAGCGGACCTGTGATATAGTGGTATAGTGGACCTGTGGTATAGTGGACCTGTGGTATAGTGGACCTGTGGTATAGTGGACCTGTGGTATATTGGACCTGTGGTATAGTGGTATAGTGGACCTGTGGTATAGTGGACCTGTGGTATAGTGGACCTGTGGTATAGTGGACCTGTGGTATAGTGGTATAGTGGACCTGTGGTATAGTGGATCTGTGATATAGTGGTATAGTGGACCTGTGGTATAGTGGACCTGTGGTATAGTGGACCTGTGATATAGTGGTATAGTGGACCTGTGGTATAGTGGACCTGTGGTATAGTGGACCTGTGGTATAGTGGATCTGTGGTATAGTGGACTTGTGGTATAGTGGACCTGTGGTATAGTGGTATAGTGGATCTGTGGTATAGTGGACCTGTGGTATAGTGGTATAGTGGATCTGTGGTATAGTGGTATAGTGTATCTGTGGTATAATGGTATAGTGGATCTGTGGTATAGTGGTATAGTGGATCTGTGGTAGAGTGGATCTGTAGCATAGTGAACCTCTGGCACAGTAGATCTATGCATCATGGATCTGTCGTAGCATCATGGATGATGCTCTAGTAAAAACCCGGGAGGTTTTGTTCAAATAGAAGCGTGGCTTTCGCGCACACGTGTGCGTGTATGTGTGTGTGTGTGTGTGTGTGTGTGTGTGTGTGTGTGTGTGTGTGTGTGTGTGTGTGTGTGTGTGTACAAATGCAGGAGTGTATGCACATGCATAAAAGTTCGTGTGTACAGGTGTCTTAGGAGAAGCGAAGCCCACTGATCAAAGACGGGTGTGGCTGTGGGACCTTGTGAGAGATGTGCTAGTCCATGGTAATCCCATGGAAATATTTCTGTTGGGAAAAATTTAAAAACAATAGAAAGAACAGAATATTCCAAATATAAATCTGCTAAAAGGTTGGAGGGGATTATTCCCCTGGAGTAAACATCAGTGCTGACTCCACTCTACCCAAAAGTCTTTCGGATGAGACTGTAAACCGAGGCCCCGTCTTCGAACGCACGCAGAACATCTTGCGCACACGTTACATCCTATTCCGCTTTTCGTAAGAGTAGGCCATTGTGTGCCGGTGGGAACAGATGACAATATTTACACAACTACATACACACGGGGACTAGATGAAGAAAAGCACAAGAGTGCTTATCCCATTATCCTGGATATAAAAGAATAAAGTAAATAAACAAAATAAATAAAACAAATAATTACCTGACCCCAGCTAGCTCACAGCAGTTACACTAATCAGTTGATAATGCCATCCAAAAAACAAAACTAAAACATCAGTGGAATTTATGTTATCAGCAATAGCCTTTATTTGTAGAATGCTGGCATTCCAATGAAGGTCTGTCTACAAGGTATCAGAAAACATACAGGTGTTGAACAAAGGTGTTATATATATATATATATATATATATATATATATATATATATATATATATATCTATATATATATCTATATATCTATCTATATATCTATCTATATATCTATATCTATATCTATATCTCTCTCTATATATATATACATATACATATACAATAAAATCCACCCTGAAATCTTAAATATAGGACAATTTCTAATATCATCAAATCTTAAGGTCAAGTCTCGGAAGTAAATCTGTAATAGCAAAGTATAAATCCTTTTCGAAAAAAAAAATTAGAACGAATTCCTCTCTAAGAGGCACATTTATAGGCACAAGGCTTTCATCTAAAATATGGATGAAACATTTCTGTTGGGGGAAAAATAGAAACAATAGAAAAAACAGAATATTCTAAATATAAACCTACTAAAAGGGCAAGTATATAATACCAATAACCATCAAAACATTCAAAACTCCTAGAACACAGGGTATACACTTTAACATCAACTCATCCCAAACTCCTAGTTCTAACACAGGTTACATGTTAACAGCAACACATTACTCCAAAAATGATGTCAGAAAGGCAATGTTCAGCTTTCATCCGCATCAGTGCGGAGCGAGCATTCAAAAGACGTAGTTGTCGAAGAAGTAGTAGTACAACAAGGGCAGGGCCGCTTTCTGAGACTGGATGGCGTTTCTGTTGAAGTTCGGGTAGGGACGGGAGGGGTAACCCGGGCCGCCCTGGCTGCCCCTGTAGCCTCCCCTGTCCCCGCTGCCTCCAGTTGCCGCCCCTGACCCAGACCCGCTGGTCTCTGAGGACAAAAACAAAAAAGGACCCATTGATATTTATTTATTTTATTTATTTATTTATTCTTTTATATCGAGGATAACAGAATAAGCAATCATGTGCTTTTTTTCATCCGGTCCCCGTGTGTATGCAGTTTTGTGTAAATATTGTCATCTGTTCCCACCGGCACACGATGGCCTACTCTTACGAAAAGCGGAACAGGATTTAACGTGTGCGCAAGATGTTCTGCGTGCATTCGCACACGGGGCCTCGGTTTAAAGTCTCATCCGAAGGACTTTTGGGGAGAGTGGAGTCAGCACTGATGTTAACTCCAGGAAGAAAATTTCCTCGACCGGACTCGAACCCGGGTCTTCAAATTGCCAGTGCAATGTTCTGACCACTAGGCTATCCGCCCATATTAATGTGTGGTTACTTTTTTCTTCTTCCTCTTCTTTTATATCGAGGATAATGGGATAAGCACTCTTGTGCTTTTTTACATCCAGTCCCCGTGTGTATGCAGTTTTGTAAATCTTGTCATCTGTTCCCACCGGCACACGATGGCCTACTCTTACGAAAAGCGGAACAGGCAGGTGAGTGTGTGTGTGTGTGTGTGTGTGTGTGTGTGTGTGTGTGTGTGTGTGTGTGTGTGTGTGTGTGTGTGTGTGTGTGTGTGTGTGTGTGCTGCTCTTCATGAATTTGTTTTATTTTGCCTTGCTCGTTTTGTTTTGTTTTTCTTTCTGTTTTTCTTCCGTTTTCCCTTTGTTTCTTTCCTTTTCCTTGCTGTCTCTCCATCTTTCTTTTTTTCATCCTTCCTGTCTATTTTCTCTCTTGCTTTTTTCTCCTTCCTTTTTTCTTGCTGCTCCTTTTTTCTTTATTTCTTTTCTTTTTTTTCTTTTCTTTCTTTCTTTCTTTTCTTTTCTTTCTCCTTGTATGTCTTTCTTATTTTCTTTCTCCTTCTTTTCTCCGTCTTTCTGTCCTATTCTGTTTCCATTCCTTTTTCTGTTTTTCTTTCTTTTCTTTTTTTTCTTCCTTTCTCCTCGTCTTTTTTTTTCATTCTTTTCTCCCTGTCTGTTTCTTCTTCCTTTCTCTTTTTCTTTATTTATTTTCTTCCTTTTGTGTTCAGTCCATTGTTTACATTTTTCATTTTTATGGTCAGGGTTTTGTTTTTACGTTTTGTATTGTATCGTTTTAGTGACCTTTTTTTTTTTTTACCTTTTGTATTAATTCGGGAATTTTTGTACTTTTTGTATTGTTTAGGCAAAGTTTTAATTTTTACGTTTTATATCAATTCATGAATTTTTGTGGGGTTTGTATTGTTTTAGGAAAAGTTTTATTTTTACGTTTTGCATTGTTTTATGGATTTTTTGGCGGCGTTTTTCGTATTGTTTTAGTGGAGGTTTCTTTACGCTTTGTCTTGCTTTAAGAAAGTTTTTGTAGGTAATTGCGTTGTAATAGGGATTTTTTTTTAAACATTATGTAACCTTAAAGGGGTGTTTTCTTCTTTGCTTTCGTTGTACTTTGCTCGTATATTTTACTTTGCTGATGTTTTGTGTTTGTTTTTTGTTTGTTTTGTTTGGGGGTTTTGTTGTGTGTTTGTTGTTGTTGTTTTGTTTTGTTGTTGTTTATTTGGGGGGTTCGTTTTTTTTTTTAGTTTGTGTGCTTCTTGTTTCTTCCTTTCAGTCTTTTTTCATTTATCATTTTGCTCTGCTTTGTGTGCTTGTAAATCTTTGCTTCCTTGCTGTTGATGTTCATAATCTGCTATTTCTGGTTTTGACAGGTGTATAGTTTGGTTGGCTGGTTGGTTTAAGCTAACATCTATCTATCTCTCTATCTCTCTATCTATCTATGTGCCTATCTACCTATCTATCTATCTATCTACCTATCTATCTATCTATCTACACCTTAGTCTGGGGACCGTGGGGGCACCCCTGAGAACTTGACAACCAGTACCCTCCATTCCTCTCTCTGTTCTGCCTTTCTCGGGCTTTTGTTGTTCTAGGCATGTCCATTCGCCTGGGCGGCATGTTTGCAGATATCATACATCTTCACATGTTTATTCAAGAAAGCAACAAAGATCCCCAAATTTTATGTTCTGCTTAGCAGGATTGATAATGTCCAGCTTTGACATGAGGCAGCCGGTAAACATGACACTTAGCTTTTTACCTGATATATTATAGACAACCATGACATTCTTTTCAAAGGTCACTGCACTTAAGCACTTCTTTGACAAGAATAAGGGTAGAGTAAAAAATAAATAAATAAATAAATAATTTTTTTTATTATTATTATTATTATTATTATTATTATTATTATATTATTTGAAAATATATTATAATATTATTATTATTATTATTATTATTATTATTATTATTATTATTATTATTATTATTATTATTATTATTATTATTATTATTATCAGTAGAGGTTATGAAAATCTTTTTTTAATGTTTTCGTTCCTTGACTAGAGCTCCGAGGTTCACCAGTAGTGGTGATATTTTGCGTATACGACCGGTGTTGGGTTTTTTGTTTGGGTTTTTTTGGTGTTTTTTGGGGGTGGGGGGTTTGGTTTTTGCCCGCCATTTCAGGTAGTCACATTTCGACTATTCTGAAAGGCGGAACTGGTTTTAACGAGTGAGGGAGATGTTCTAATTGCGTTTGTACAAGGAACCTCCATTTATAGTCTCCTCGGAAGGACTTTTGGGGAAGTGAAGTCAATGTTGAGGTTAATTCCAGGGAAGAAATCCCTCTGAATGAGTGCCGCGGTTTTGGCTCAAACTCGGGCCGACTGATCATGAGCACAACGCTCTAACCACTATGCTACCCCAGCCCTCATACATCATAGTTATAAATGATAAGGGGAAATAGCAAAAAATAAAATAAATAAATAAATAAATAAAGGAAATGGAAGGATGAGAGACTAGGGGAGAAAACATCATACAGAGATTCATTGTTAAGCATTCAGTGGATCTTTTTAGTAGTATAATGACATTCGATTCACACTCACAAAATGGGAATGCCATTCACTTCTGCATCAGTTTAAATGGTAATTGCAGTGTGTGTTTCTTGAGGTCATGGCTGATTATTTCGCGTGAAATCGGGGCGGCTGTTCCCAGGGAAAGTGCGTCACCACGGGAGCTGAGCCACCGTTTTGGGCTGGGTTTTTGTTTTAATATTCCTGTTTGCAAGTGTATGTCGTACATCTTTCCCTGTGGGAATATAGTTTTCTACAGGAGCTTTCCAAGGACAACTCTCTTGAGCCTAAAACGGATGCACAGACAGCCAAACATTTACATTTACAAAGATGGCGCTGCTCTTTGGCGACATATTTTCCAACGAAGAATACGTGGAAAGCCCCAAGATGCAAAACAATACAATACAATAATACAATACAATACGATACGATATGATCTGACATGACAGGGTTGTATTTTAATGCCAAACCATACCACTAAAGAAATAAAATCCAAAGTGAATCATAACACACAAAATCATATGCACTGTTATGCCACATGAAGAACTAAAACCTGGTGTTGAATACACAAGAACCTCAGATCGCTGAAGATCGATACGAAACAGTGCAATACGATGAAGAAGCTATAATCATAACGTAGTGCACTGCACTGCCTTCAGAAAGAAGTCTTTTATTTAGGCTATTTTATTTCCTTATTCTTTTCATTTCGGGGAAAATGAAATAAGCACTCAGGTACATCAGGAATCGTACACACACACACACACACACACACACACACACACACACACACACACACACACACACACACACACACACACACACACACACACACCACACACACACAGAGCAGTAGGAGATCTCAAGGTGTTGGGTGTCCTTCCACCAACAAGTAACGGTCACTCCATCCTGGAGGAAGAAGATGAAGCTGCTGCAGCAAAAAGACTGAAGAATGAGCAGTCAGCAGAAGTGGACAACAGTCCATGAGAGCTGATCCAGGCAAGAGGAGAGGCCATTTATAGATGTGTTACTCATCTCTGAAATAAGATCTGGCGGACAGGCGAGTGGACACAGAAGAGCAGGCAGGTTTCAGAACAGGGCGAACCACAAAAGAGCAAACTTTCAACCAGAGAATACTCTGTGACAAATACTTTCAACACCAAAAAGATCTTCATCACAACTTTGTGGATTTCAAGTCCAACAGAGTCTGGTGGCATGCAGCTCTGTGGGCAACCATGAGGCTGTATAACATCCATGCCAACCTGATCAGAACCATAGAATGCTTCTGTAACAAGGTGACAGAGCAATCTATCATGACAAGAAAATGGAAGATTGGTTCCGAGCCACAATTACAGTGCACCAAGGATGTCTGCTTTCCCCCACCCTCATCAACATCTTCTCAGAGATAATAATGGTTGATGCACTAGAAAACCATGAGGGAACAGTAAGCATTGGAGGCAGTACAGGACAGTTACAAACTTACCTTTTGCAGACGACATCGACAGCCTAGCTGGACAAGAGCAAGAGCTAATCAACTTGGTAAACCACAGTGATGAAGCCTCTTCCACATAATTATGGCATGCAGACGAGTGAAGATAAGATCCAATTGATGACAAATAGTGCCAATGGCATCAGCACTGCAGTATTCTAGACGAAAGGAAAACTGATACCGCCTGTAGCTTTAATTATCTGGGAGCTACAGTATTGAATGAAGGATCAAAACCTAAAGCTCTTTTCAGGATAGCCCAGACCTGCAATGACCAAACGAAAAGTCCCCTGGAACAAGAACATCACCATCGGCTCCAAGATCAGACTGATGCGTTCCCTGATCATGTCCATATTTTTGTACGCATGTGAAATGTGGACTATAACAGCAAAACATTGAAAGAAGGATACAGCACTGGAGATGAAATGCTTTCGCAAACTCCTTGGTATCTCAAACAAAGATCATATAAGCGACAATATCATGATAATCATAGTCCATTTCTCTTACCTAAAGGATACTTGTGACAAGGGCAAGCAGCCAAGCACGTTACTGCTTCATCCATTCCTATCCTCTTCACATTTTTATGTCATGATGACCATCGTCCATTTCTCACCCGAGAGAAGACGAGAATACTTGTGACAAAGATCTTTTTAAAAACTCAAATGTCATGATAACCATAATCCAGATCACAATTTTAAAAGGAAGGTACTTACGACAAAGACCAGAGGCGAAGCACATGACTATCAAGATCACTCCAAATGTCGTCTGCATTTTGGGAACTGTTGGCCTTCAGTCGTTCAGATAACTTCCTTTGTCAAAATCAAGCGTGTTTATATCCCCCTTCTCTGAGTAGGTATAGTTCCCTCTGCGATTTTAAAATCAGGTGTACAGGTAGCCACCTTCTGTTAGCTGAGAGAGCCGCGTGGCAGAGCAGGGTGATGTGAAGTCCGTCAGGTCCTGTCCTGAAGTGACCGTCTCCTGGTGTCCACCCCAGGAGTCTCCCTGTCCACTCCCCTCCACTCCCCTCCGCTCCAGCCATTCGACAAGGGATTTAACCTGTCCGCGTGTGTCTTCTTTATGACCCCCCTTCCATAACCTGTATCCCACAGGACGACAGACGTCCATCAACTGTGTGACTGGGGAAGGGGGGGGGGAGAAGAAAATGGGGGAGAGGGGAGGAAGAGACTGAGGCATTGCGTAAGACTGGGTAAAGCACTGGAAGAGGCGGGAGAAGAGGGGTTTTATGCTACTGTAAAATGATTGGTCATGCGGTACATACGTACTCATTTTTTATCAGTGTGTGTGTATGTGTGTGTGGAGAGAGAGAGAGAGAGAGAGAGAGAGAGAGAGAGAGAGAGAGAGAGAGAGAGAGAGAGAGAGAGAGAGAGAGAGAGAGAGAAATAACGCAAACAAATATGAACATACTATGCATAGTCACAGATATATTACAAACCTAAGAAATGAATACGATAATGAATTCGCATCTCACACACACACACACACACACACACACACACACACACACACACACACACGCACACACACACACACACACACACACACACACACACACACACAATCCTTTTCTGTATTCCTTTAGCAAGTACATTGTGTGATTCTATTATGTTTGTCATGAGTTGAGCCTTCAGCGCTTGGGCTTTATCATAGGTCTTACTTAAACCATTAACGCTGGGGGCAACAGTAAAGTGAGAGGCTGTACATTACTGGCTCTCCCACTCATGGAATAATGCTTAAGTCTTTAGTGACCAACTGTGACTTTCTGACTAGGACACTTGACTTGCACATTCTGTTATGTGCTGCAGCCCTTGGGGATAGTTGGCCCTCGGATAACATCTCCAACGATGACTGTCCTCTTGGCTGAGAGAGTGGGGATATACTGTGGGCAAGGCATCTCCACTATAATCAAACTTCTGCCCAATTTCCAAAACAGCAGCTGCCTCCTCGGCTGTTTTGGGGTCATCGTTGAACACATGAGTGGACCTAATATAATGTTGCATGCAGTGAACGGGGGAGGGGGATTCATTTCGCCTAGTTTATACTGGTATTTATGTTGATGTGTGTTTTGAAGAAGAAGGGCCCTGACGGAGAAGGGAATGATTGATGCCATGGCTACATAATTGTAACGTGATGCGTTTTGTTGTTGTTTTTTACAGGGTTGGGGGGTTGTTTTGTTTGGTTTGTCGTTTTGTTATTCTTCTGTTTTTTTACAAAGTTTTGCTGTTGTTGTTTTTTTGTTGGTTTTTTGCCTCTCCTTTTTTGTTGGTTTTTTTCTGTTTGTTATTGTGTGGGTGTTGGTGAGTAGTTTTTCATTTTTGCTCGTTTGTTTGGGGTTTGGGTTTTTTAGGAGTAGTTTGGTGGTAAAAATCAGCTGTGAATGGGTACCTGCTTGCCCTCTTTAGGGTCAGGGAAGGTAAAGCAGCAAGGAAGAGGAGATGGGCGCCGCCCTCAGTATGCTGGCCCCTGAAGAAGCTGGGGTCTCTGGCACCTCGCTCCCCTACGACCATATAGGTTATGAGACACCTTTACCTTTTTTTATATTTAATTTTGGTGTTTTAGAAAAAACCAACATAGGAGCACATGTACACGTGCATGCGTGTACATGTGTGTACAGGCGAAGAAAGGGGTGTCACTGCCGACGCTGTTGTCATTGCTAACAGCAATTAGTGTCTTTTTTGTTGCTAGTCACAGCAGAGATTTTCTATTTCTCTAATTCCAGTGTCTAGCATATTGTTATATTATTTGTATTTATGTTCCCACGTGGGGGTGCCGGGGCCTGTCAGTATAAATATATTTATATCTATTTATAAATATCTTTCTGGAAATTCTGTGCTAGAAATTTCCTTTTTTCTATCACTCTCTTTTTCTGCATTGTTCCTTTTTTCCTGTAACCTCCTTGTCTATGTTCTACTTTCTTGGTCCATTTTTCTGTCTTTTGTCCCAGAAAGATTTAAAAGATAACAATTTTCCCTTATGCCGAAGTCGGATGCACTGGGCCTGACTTGCCAGGCGCTTAACGGTAACGTGACGCATTTTCGCTCATATAACAGACAGCAATAGTTGCTGTCTGAGCATTCCACGAAGAAGAAGAAGGAAGGAAGTATAAGTGTGGGAATATGAAGAAACGTGTCCCATTGTAACGTGATATGTTTTTATGTCTTGCGTTGTATGGCTTTTTCTTTGAGGTTTTTTGTTTGTTTGTTGGGGGGGGGGGGGGGGGTTGTTTGTTTTTGGGGGGTCTTTTATGTTTTTAGATGGATGGTATGATAAAAAAGTGAATTTTTGATTATTCAACTTAACATGTAGAATCTCTCTCTCTCTCTCTCTCTCTCTCTCTCTCTCTTCTCTCTCTCTCTCTCTCTCTCTCTCTCTCTCTCTCTCTCTCTCTCTCTCTCTCGGATAGCCTAGTGGTCAGAACATTGCGCTGGCAATTTGAAGACCCGGGTTCGAGTCCGGTCGAGGAGATTTTTCTCCTGGAGTTAACATCAGTGCTGACTCCACTCTCCCCAAAAGTCCTTCGGATGAGACTTTAAACCGAGACCCCGTGTGTGAACGCATGCATAACATCTTGCGCACACGTTAAACTCCTGTTCCGCTTGTCGTAAGAGTAGGCCATCGTGTGCCGGTGGGAACAGATGACATTTACAAAACTGCATACACACGGGGACTGGATGTAAAAAAGCACAAGAGTGTTTATCCCATTATCCTCGATATAAAAGAATAAAAGAATAAAGAATAAATCAAATCTCCCTCTCTCTCTCTGCTGCTAAAATGTTTGATATGTCTGTATTTCATTTTAGTTGGATTGCTCTCTTCTCTGCTGTCTTCTCTCAGTTTTAATCCGATTCACTTACTATAATGTTCGGGTCAGTTAGGGATTATGCGTTTGTTGAATATGTATGTCTCTTTTGTTTAAATGATTATAAGTGTATTTAGTGGGGATTATGCGTTTGTTGAATGTACATCTATCCTTTTTTTAAATCACAGGTTGAATTGTTGTTGTTGGTGTAGGTGGTTTTGATTTTCTTTCGCTTTATTTTGTTGGTGGTTGGATTTCTGGAGGTTTGGGGGGTTGTTTTTTGTTTGTTTGTTTGTTGTTTGTTGTTTGTTGTTTTGCTTGGTTGGCTTTTTTTTGGGGGGTGGGGGGTTGCTATTCCCTAATCAGGGCAAGAGTCGGATGAAAAAAGTATGTGAATACTCACTCTGTTTTCCTTGGAAAATACAGATTATGCATTCATTCATTCATTCATTCATTCTCTCTCTCTCTCTCTCTCTCTCTCTCTCTCTCTCTCTCTCTCTCTCTCTCTCTCTCTCTCTCTCTCTCTCTCTCTCTCTCTCTCTCACACACACACACACACACACACACACACACACACACACACACACACACACACACACACACACACACACACACACACACACACACATTGGACAAAAACATAGGCGTTAAGGTTATATAAACTTTCTGTCATGGGAAGTCACCCTGTCTGTCTAAAGACTTAATAACTCCCCTTCCCCTAACCTTGTCTGTTGGTAGGACTCGTGACATCACATGTCACGCAATCCTTCCAGTTACGTTATACCTTCGTGACGTCGACAAGCTTACGTCAAAACTGTCAGAGTGACCCAAAGCTGTCCATCTGGCTGTGTTAACTACTGCCAGCGAGCTGTCCACTCCAGGAAACACGTTAATCACAGTGGGATAGGGACCTATGTTCACGGACACCCGCCATCATGGTCTTCCGGTGTCCTCATTTCTGTAGAAAGTCTTTGCTGCTTCCTCATCCGAAGAAAGAATGACCATTTCTCTTTCGTCACTTCAGACACTATTTCTTAATTAATTAACCAAGTGTAGTCTGCTGACAGTTGATTATGAACGTAACTTTTTGTTGTTGTTTGTTTGTTTGGAGAAAATAGTAACATCAACAGTTGCGCTGTGGTAGTTGTGAGTTCAGATACGTACATTCACAAAAAATATGTAAGAGTGTAGTGTAGTGTAGTGTAGTGTAGTGTAGTGTAGTGTAGTGTAGTGTAGTGTAGTGTAGTGTAGTGTAGTGTAGTGTAGTGTAGTGTAGCGTAGTGTAGTGTAGTGTATACCACTTTAAGTCACGGCATGCTTCTCTGCATGAAATTCGGGCTGCTCTCACCTTGGGAGAGCGCGTCGCCACAAGAGCGGAGGCACCCACTATTTTTCTGTTCTTTTCCTGTCTACAACTGTGTTTGTTTACCTATCAGAGAGGCTTTTTTCTACAGAATTTTGCAAGGGATAACTCCCTTGTCGCCATGGGTTTTTTTACAAACGCTAAATAATTATGTGTAACGCACGGGATCTAGGTTTATCGTCTCATCCGAAAGACTAGCACCCAGACTACAACTCGTGGTCTAGAGGATGGGGGGAAAGTTTCTGGCCCAAATAGGAATTGAACCACCACACCCTCGAACCCGGACTTTTTGATTTGTAGGCAGGCGCGTTATCTCTAGACCACCGATCAGCGTTATGGCCAGACAGGTTTACTTCTAATATGGATCAATTATCCTGTGATGGACGCTATTGCCGAGGGGCTAGGTTCGTTCGACTTCAATCCCAAGAGTCCATGAAGTCGTGGGTTTGAATCTCGGCTACGTCTGGTGAATTAAGAGTGAGGATTTTTATGATCTCTCAGGTCAACTTCAAGTGGAGACCTGCCAGTGCCTTAATTCACTTCGAGTATACACACATGCAGAGAGTGAAATATACACGTTAAAGATTCTGTGATTCATGTCAGTGTTCGGCTGGTTACGGAAAAACAAACATACCCAGCAGGCCTACATCCCCGAAGTAGGCTTCATGGTGGGAAAAAAAAAACCCACAAAAAACACGGTCGCTTAATTATGTAAAACACCACCATTGGTGAATCTCAGACCTCTAGCCGAAGAACGAAAAAAATGTGACTAAACATTCCTCCAAAGTGTTGACTGACTAGTGTTTTACAGATTTATTTTTTGCAGACAGTGTTAAACAGGGGGTCTTCTGTGAGTAGATGTTTCAAAAGCGTTGTTTGTTTGCTGACTTATTCTATCAACCTGTCTTAAAATTAAGTCAAATCAATCTTATCCGTCCGCTTGGGAAATTTGTTTTGCGGGGATAAAAACTCCATGAGAACATTTTTTCTCAGATTTATAAGACTTTTCTGAGTGCATTGCTCAGACCAATATTCATGTTTAGTACAGACATTCTATAGGGACTTTATCCATGGCATAGCATAACGTGACCATAGGATGTGCTGCTGCAAACAGACAACATGCCATAGTCTTCCAGGATCCGTGGTCTGTCGGTAGCGCTCCTGCCTCGAAAGCGAGAAGTGTGGGTTTGATCCTCTCTTGAACGGGAAGTTTTCCCCCATCCACTGGACCTTGAGTGGTGATCTGGATGCTACTCTTTCTGATGATATAATAAACTGAGGCGCCGAGTGCCACACGCACCCACCGCACGTAAAAGAATATACGGCAACAGGAGAGTTGTCCCCGGCAGAATTCCGTAAGAAGTGGCCACTCTGGTAGAGAAACGTGCAAACAGGAAAATAAAATAAAAATATGGGTGATGCTGCTCTTGTGGCGACACCCTCACCCCAGGGAGAGCAACCCGAATTTCACACAGACAAATGTGCCGTGACTGAAAGTAGTATGCAATACAATGCAATGCAATAATCAAGGTGGTGTAATTGCAGACAAACAGCTTGCCATAGTCTGACTGTGGGTGGTGTAACTGCAAACAGCTTGCCATAGTCTGACTGTGGGTGGTGTAACTGCAAACAGCTTGCCATAGTCTGACTGTGGGTGGTGTAACTGTAGACAAACAGCTTGCCATAGTCTGACTGTGGGTGGTGTAACTGCAAACAGCTTGCCATAGTCTGACTGTGGGTGGTGTGACTGCAGACAAACAGCTTGCCATAGTCTGACTGTGGGTGGTGTAACTGCAGACAAACAGCTTGCCATAGTCTGACTGTGGGTGGTGTGACTGCAGACAAACAGCTTGCCATAGTCTGACTGTGGGTGGTGTGACTGCAGACAGCTTGCCATAGTCTGACTGTGGGTAGTGTGACTGCAGACAGCTTGCCATAGTCTGACTGTGGGTGGTGTGACTGTAGACAGCTTGCCATAGTCTGACTGTGGGTGGTGTGACTGTAGACAGACAGCTTGCCATAGTCTGACTGTGGGTGGTGTGACTGCAGAAAAACAGCTTGCCATAGTCACAAAAGAAGCAAGCAAAGTAGTCTTAGAGACCCATGCTTTAATTAAGGGCGCGCGCACGCACGCACGCACGCACGCACGCACGCACGCACGCACGCACGCACGCACGCACGCACACACACACACACACACACACACACACACACACACACACACACACACACACACACACTTTGGCAAACCGCTTTTTAGTGTGATGCCCCAGTCACTCCTCGTGGAATTAAGAGAGGAGAGGAAGAAGGAGAAATCTATTCGCCAAGAAATGGCGATGCATTATAGTGGAATAATCCAGACTCAAATTCCACGGCAAAAGTTTTTCTTTTATTCCAGGGCTAGTGCTCTGAGGTTCAGCGATGGTGAGATTTTTACGTGACCGTTTCTTATTCATCTTAATGGTAGCCGCATTCCGACCTCGAGGATTGACCTGAAATGATCACTGGACCAGGACAGCCAGTCATTCCTCGGTTTCTAAGTCAGGCCGTAATATTATGTTTTATACAGAAGAGAGCACGCAGGCAGACAGACATACAGAGACTTAGAGATTTGTCTAGATTTAATAAGATGTCAACACTTGTGGAATGTTCTGTTTGGGCTGCAACATTACTGCCAAGTTTTCAGCCCTGCAGGTTGGTTCTTCATCCACTACCCCACAGCCCAGTGTACTGCAAACATCCGATGCCAGTGTGCTAAGTCTTGATTGATTGATTGATTGATTGATTGATTGATTGATTCTTTTATATCAAAGATAATGGGATAAGCACTCTTGTGCTTTTTTACATCCAGTCCCCGTGTGTATGCAGTTTTGTAAATGTCATTTGTTCCCACCGGCACACGATGGCCTACTCTTACGAAAAGCGGAACAGGATTTAACGTTAACAGGATTTAAGGATTTAAATTCTTTCAGTGCTGTCATGGTTCCAGCACAGTTCGCTGTACGGCGCTGTAAATTGCAGGGTCTCGAACGTGCATATCTACATGAGGGGCACTGAGACATTATACACTGGCAAGTCTGCACATAACGTGACCTTCGGATGAGACTTTAAACCGAGGCCCCGTGAGCGAACGCACGCAGAACATCTTGCGCACACGTTAAATCCTGTTCCGTTTTTCGTAAGAGTAGGCCATCGTGTGCCGGTGGGAACAGGTGACATTTACAAAACTGCATACACCCGGGAACTGGATGTAAAAAAAAAAAGCACATAATTGCTTATTCCATTATCCTCGATATAAAAGAATAAATCAAAATCAAATCAAATCAAACTTTACAGCTGGTGTAGAAAAAAATGTCCCTGACTTTTCCTCCCCTATGTGCTGGGGAGACAGCCTCACGACCACCAGCATCACAAAACCCTGTCAGTGTTGCCTGATCATTCTTCACCACAAAACTCCTCACATCTGAAACTGTGCTGAAGATTGTGATCTGATTTTGTTTATATATCTATATTCGTAGCATTTATTATAATATCTGGCATAGCCTATTCAGAAAGGCCCATATATCCGGTTTAAACATAGTTTGTTCAATCAACAACAACAAAAGAAAGAAAAGTGAAACCAAAGCACATGCCCTGCTAACTGTCATTTAGTGCTTTATTTTATCATTTATTTTGTTTATTTTATATCGAGCATAATGGAATAAGCAATCGTGTGCTTTTTACATCCAATCCCCGTGTGCATGCAGTTTTGTCAATCTTGTCATCGTTCTCACCGGCAACGATGTCCTACTCTTACGAAAGGCGGAACAGGATTTAACGTGTGCGCAAGATGTTCTGCGTGCATTCGCACACGGGCCTCGGTTTAAAGTCTCATCCGAAAGACTTAGAAAGGGGGGATAGTTTGTTGTTGTTGTTGTTGTTGTTGTTGTTGTTGTTGATGATGATGATGATATGATGATGATGATGATGATGATGATGATGATGATGATGTTGTTGTTGTTGTTTTTTAACGATTGAAAGGAAAGAAGATGAGGAGCAAGGTGGGTTGGGAGGGGCAGGCATTCCAAGAAGTGGGCTGGAGTATGAAAATAAAGTACCATGACTATGATTTAATTCTGTGAACTTTAAACGAAAGAACATAACTTTTCTCAACAAAACATATGAAAATGTCTCTTACTTGAACATCAAACCACAACAAAAAGCTAACCAATGACAAAAAGGTGAAAACACGCCACTTGGCGGCGAAAATTGACGGAGTCTTTGCAACGGTTGCTCATGTTCTCCTTTATCTCACTAAAAAGATATAAATTTTCCCGGGGACATTACTCTCTATAGACGCAATCCATCAACCAGAGCGTTAGACCGTTTGGAATTTAATATCTAGAACCAATAAGTGTTCAAAGTCTACGAAACTGTAAAGACACAATGACAGACCCTTCCACAGAAAACCTTACAAAAAGCATAAAAGGTATCTTCTTGTTTGTCTTCACAGTAACGCATTTGTTTTGTACAGCAGCCATGTGTTTCTAATACTTCAACTCGGCAGGTCGTTCGGTACTTCGTCAAGATCAAGCTCTAACAATAATATAAAAAAAACATCACGATAGTAGATACTGCACAGCTGTGCAACAGATTACGCTAAAGATTTTGTACCCGTCTTCGCTGATGGGGAGGGAGGTTGGGTGGGAAATCTGCTATTGTATTTTGTATACATACCTTTTGTGCCCTGGTCTGCTGTAATAACGGTTGCACAATCACTTTGGCCTTCTACCAGAAGACCATTCAGGTGCAAGTTTTGTCAGTAAACATGAAGTAAATGACGTAACAATGCATAGGAAAGTGTGAATGAAAAAAATGAATGCCCCATGCATGAACCTTAGTAATGTACACTTTTTATAAGTACCCTGTAAATTTATCATTTGATGGTTTGGGGGTTTTTTTGGGGGGTTTTTAACTTAAAAAATGAGAAACCAAGGCGATGATTAACAAAAAAAAAACACTCTCCGCCTGCCCCCCTGAAAGAAGGAAAAACTATAGTTATCCATGAAAGTAATTGGTATTTTAGTCATCGTTTTTTAGGGGGGGGGGGGGGGGTGAATGAAATTAAAGGGGGATGGGATAGCCTAATGCCCAGTAAAGATCAGTGCATCAGTTGAGCTTATGCTCTGATGGCCTGGGTTTGAGCCACCACCAGAGTTCCTGTTCGATGGTTTTTTTCTTGAGTTAATATTGATCAGTGACGACAAAAAAATGAAACAAAAGCAAACAAAACCAAAATGGAAGAAAATGTAGTTAGAATGTGGCTGGTGACAATGAAAATTTAATACTGATAGTATTCACTATTTGTTTAAAATGTAGAAGG
This sequence comes from Stramonita haemastoma, assembly GCA_030674155.1. Lineage (NCBI taxonomy): Eukaryota > Metazoa > Mollusca > Gastropoda > Neogastropoda > Muricidae > Stramonita > Stramonita haemastoma. The sequence goes on along the minus strand of CM060317.1, from coordinate 44,258,448 downwards.
CTACCACTTTAAATCACAGCAGAGTGCATCGCCACATGAGCAGTGCCCCCTATTATTTTTTTTTCTGTCTGCATTCATGACTATTTTACTTTTTACAATTTTGGGGTTTTTTCCTTAACACTTTCTACCCAGGGTATGGATCAATCCATACCACGCAATTATTTCCCATGGACAGGGTAGTAATTTATATTATCGATACCGCAACAGTTGCTTTCACTATAGCCATCCCATTCTGCTGATTTGCATATAAGTTGATCGTGTTTTTGGTGTGTTTGTTGTTGTTTTGCATGTCATATGCTTGTAGTATGGTTTTGGTACATCAGACTTTCACTGCTGACGAAGTAACAGTTCTGACTCTTTAACCAGCTAGTTTAGTAGTTATGACATTGCTGATGAAGATCATGTTTTCGATAGCAATCATGAGAACTTTGCGCCTCACGATACTAACTCTGTACCACTTGAAGAGAGAGATTGGCCAGCTGCAAGAGGTGGGGGTGTGATGGGGAAGAGGTGGCCGTGGTATTGTAAGTACCGCTACAGTAAACACCAAATTTTTACATGAAAATGAACCACAACTGCACAAGCCACAGGATGAAGTGCCAACATTCTGAACATATCAAGTAGTGTAGAAAAGTTCAGAAACTTACTCAGACAAGGGAAGAAATGTTATTTGTATTCCGTGATGATCATTGTGACAGTGTCATGTGTATAGTTTAGTGGTTCATTTAGATTTTGTTACATTGTTTATAAGTATGATTCTTGCATGAATTGTTTTGTTATTGTTCACATGTTTTTATTTGTTGCATGCATTTTGTAAGAACAGAACAGGTGACAAAACTGCACACACTCAGGTACTGGTTGTATAAAGCACATGAGTGCTTATTCCATTATCCTCACAATAAAAGAATAAATAAACAAAGAAAAGATTAAAATCATTAAAATAAGAATACGCCTAGGGCAGCAGTCCAGTCACCACTTAAGGTAAGATTAGAGCAAGTATGAAATATTTTGACACTATAATTAGACATTTATTTTTATACAGCATAAAGATTAAGGTGCACACGCAATAGGCACTCATTCACCAACACTATGATATAGTTTCATAAGAATTGGGCTTTAAACGAAAAAGATATGATGATTTTACTATGATGACCCAGTGCACACTGCACAAAGCTGCTGCAGGGCTGGTCCACAGAGAGTGCAGTGCAGCTGCATTCTTAGGGTTTAAAGTGTTAAAAGTGTAACAGCATGCATACATATCCTATACATAACCAGTTCCTAATTTTTTTTTTTTTGTTAGCAGGAAATAAAATTGGGATTTTACTGTTGACAGAAATTTAAAACTAATAAAACAAACATGGTTAAGACACCCGCTGAGGCGAGGTCTGAGGTTATGGCACTTGGAGCCAACACAGTCCTGAGAGATAAAGTTTGTAAGATAGAAAAGGACCTGTGATGCCCATCGACTCTACCAGGTAGAGTACGGCAGCTAAACATCATAGGTACTAGACTCAACCAGAGTCCCCTACACCCAGACATCTGGACTGACCGCACAAACATCTAGACTAGCCAAGACTGTCCTACAGGGAACAGTACAAGGAGGGAGATGAAGAGGAAGACAGAGAAAACAATGGGAAGACAACATTAGAGAGTGGACTGGCCTTGACGGGAACGGCATTCTGTGTGAAGCTGAGGACTGCGAAGAGTGAAAGAAGCTGGTTGGAAAATATAATCCTTTGGTGCCCTAATCAGGCTAATGGTTTCACAGACTACAGGATAGGTGAAAGGTGAAAGCAGGTAGCACCATTTTTTTGCAGTTGATTTAATTTGTTTGGCTTGCATATGGAGTCATAACATGTATCGATACTTGAATGACAGAGGCTAGGTTCGGTTTGGTTTTATTTTATTCAGGATTTGGTTGGCACAGCGCACAAATCCAGCATCACTTAGTCAAGAGTGCTATATTTAGCGCGCCCCTTCCTTTTATCTAGTCCCAAGTGTGGTCAGTTCCTGCTATAAATAGCACCAGCCCCATTTGGGCTGGGATGGGATGGATTAATTAGCAGCTGAGAGGAGCTAAAAGTGGGAGAAACTGACAGCTGTGTTGGTTTTTTTTTCAAAGTTCTAACTTGCATTTTTGTCTTTTTTGCCTGGTTTCAGCCATACTGAAGGATGCAGACCTGGATCAGCTCTCAGCCAAAAAGATTCGCAAAACACTGGAAGTGGATTACAAAACAGATCTGACAGACAGGTAAGGTGTCATCCTCTCACATATTGGGCCTGACAGTACAGAACAGGTAAAGAGAAGAGATAATGTCGGACAGGAAAAGGGAGATGGAGTTCTAAAAGTGTCTGGTTTTTTTTAATTGTTTCTTAATACCTGTATGAATCATAACAAGCTATGCAGGCTGTGATTTACACAAGGCATTTATACTATAGATGATAATTTATAAGCATTCTTGATAAAACTTTGCAGTCTCCAAATGTTTTGAACAGCATTGGCTTTGGGGCACAATCTGTCAATCTGGATCTCAGGATCTTTCTCAAATGTGCTCTGATGCCAGTTTTCAGTTCAGTCCATTCTCCTCATGTAGTTCTCACTGCACTGGGAATGTTATACTGTCTGTGCTGCACTGCACCTGAAAGAAGATAAATTTACAAGCAAAAGTTTCACTAACTGCATTGCACAGTGTCTTGATAAACTTGTAAAACTATGGGTGTTGTGTGATTTTTCATGTTTCAGTTTACAGTAACTTAAAAGCGAATCTTGTATAATTTATAAAATCTTTTTATAAACCTATTTTTATTAATGTTTTTGATATGTATATGATATATACCTAAGTTTGAGAACTGGAGAGTTAGGGTGGAGCTTTTTGCTTCACCTCCTATGGTAACCCTTGGAGAGACGTCACATACTGACACAGGAAGCATAAATTCAGTATTCTGCCCCCCTCCCCCTTTCTCTCTCTCTCTCTCTCTCTCTCTCTCTCTCTCTCTCTCTCTCTCTCTCTCTCTCTCTCTCTCTCTCTCTCTCTCTCTCTCTCTCTCTCTCCTCTCTCTCTCTCTCTCTCTATCATCTATCTATCTTCTATCTATCTATCTATCTATCTATCTATCTATCTATCTATCTATCTATCTATCTATCTAATCTATCTATCTATCTAATCTATAGATATGTGATCATATGATATTCTCTCTTATGGCTGGACCTTCATTGTACATGATATATATTATGAAGACCATAAAATGTCAAAGTCTGTATGACGAGTCAAACACAATGATGCCTTGCCGTGTATTCTAAACTGATGCAGATCATTAAGTGTTAAATTCCATATGATGAGTCAAACACGATGCCTTGCTCTTGCAGGAAAGATGAAATCGACAAACTGGTGATGCAACTGATCACAGAAAATGAAAGTGAAGAGGAAAAAGAGGAGACCAAGAAAGAGACCAAGGTTCGATAAGAAAATAACCAACGGGTCCTCAACAGCACCCAAACACTCAGCCTCTCCCGCCAAAAAAGACAAGGTCAATGATAAAGGTGACAACGATCTCAGCAATGATGATGAAGAGGAGGAAGATGACGACAGTGATCTGGGTGAAATTGAGGTACACAGTGATATTATATCCAATGTTCTCTTCTCTGCCAGCATGTGTGTGTGATTTTTATGCAGTATTGTTGGAGTACAGTCTTTCTGTCTCTTTTTTTTTTCTCTGTCTGTGTGTGTGTGTGTGTGTGTGTGTCTCTCTCTCTCTCTCTCTCTCTCATCTATCTCTTCTCTCTCTCTCTCTCTCTCTCTCTCTCTCTCTCTCTCTCTCTCTCTCTCTCTCTCTCTCTCTCTCTCTCTCGTACACACTATCATACTTGTTTTATATTGTATTTTGTGAACAGGATCTTTATTGAATTAAAGTAAACCCATATTCACACCCTACATGAAATACCTGACATTTATGTAACATTGTTATCTGTGATTTTTCTGTATGATGTCATTGACTGACTGTGACTGGGAGATGGGATGGGTGACCTGATTGATCAGAGCATTATGTTGCGCATAGGCATTGTGATTTGCTGACCCAGGTTTGAATCCCGTTCAAGGGGAACTTTTCCCCTGGACTTAACATCAATGCCAACTCCTCTCCCCCCAAAGATCCTTTGAATGAGACTATAAACCAAGGTCCCATGTGCAGACACATGCAGAACATCTTGGGCACACGTTAAAACCTGATCCGCTTTTCGGAAGAGGAGGCCATAGTGTGCTGATGAGAACGGATGACAAAATTTACAAAACTGCATACAGGCAGGGACTGAATGTAAAAAAGCATGAGTGCTTATTACATGATCCCAAAATAAATTTTAAAAATAAAATATATTGTTTGTGTGCAAAGTTGAGGGGGGTTTTGTGTACATTTACTTGTGTTTGTCCAAAATAATGTGGTGTGTGTATACAAAGTGTTCTGTGCTGTGTCAGGATGCTGTGCCTGCAAAGAAAGCCAAGGTGCAGCCATCAGCAAAGAAAAGCAAGACATCCAAAAAGGTCAGTGTTGATCCTTGGTGTGTAAAAGTGACTTTAGGAGGGAGGGGAGGGAGGTGGATTGTTGTGGGTGAAGGAAGGAGGAATCACTGCCAGTGTAAGAAGGAAGGTGGCAGAATGGTTAAGATGTTCACCAGCCTAAAAGGTAAACTGTCAGGTTCAAGGTTTGATTCCCAGCCTTGCCCTTTCCTCCTGGATTAATAAGAAAATCAAACTGAATGTCAAAGTCCCTTGGATGAGACTATAAACTGAGGCCCTGTGTGCAAATGCATACAGAACATCCTGTGCACATATTAACCCATTCCGCCTTTTGGAAGAGTAGGCTATTTAGTGCCAGTAGGAATGGATGACAAAACTTCAAAAAACACATGCATACAGGCAAGTGTCATATTTAGACACTATCCGTGAAGTCAGAATGTGGCTACCAAAATGGTGGTTTTTTGGGGGGAGAATGGTCAAACCCACAAAAATATCACCATTGGTAAACATTGGAGCTCAATGAGGAACAGACAAATAAAAACTGTGTCATTTTGCTGTTGTTCTGTACTACTTCCCCACAATGACAAAAGTACAGATGACCAGTGGCACAGTGCAGATATCTGCTGCTTCACAAACACTGTAGTGACAGTAAGATATAAAAGAGAATGACACACAGTATACTATACCAAGCAATGCCCTTGCTGTGCAACAGATGAATGACGAGGAACTGGCCAAACAGCTCCAAGAGGATGAAGGTCTCAGGCCCAGCAGACGATGCAAAGCGGTAAGGCTTGTTTGTCTCCCTTGTAGACAACATACTCTAGTGGTAGTGTTGGTTGTTGGTTCACCGTTGAATGTAACAACTAGCGTTAAAAGTTATAATATTGATGTATGGAATTTGTTTCAGCAAAAAAAAAAAATGTTAGCTTTAAAGAATAAGAGTTGTAATGACAGTGTGTGTGTGTGTGTAAATACACAGTAATATCCAAAGATATTTTATAACAGCAAAGGCAGTGATGATGATAGTCAGTTGAATATAATTCTATCAACTGGAGGTACAGAATGTTACAAGAAAGACAGCTATTATTGATTGGCTTGGTGATGAATTCTACCTTAGAAATATGTATTGTAACAAGGTGTGTGATTGAAAGTGCACAAAGAACGTACAATACTGTCTGTACTGGAAACTATGTCATAGTGAGTGTTCGTAAGATCAGGGATTTATAATTTTTCAGGGTGTATCATATTCTCTGAAGAAGAAAAGACAGAAATGCAGAGGGTTTTCCCATGCAACTTTTGTGGACTGTGCAGTCTTGTTGTTGCTGTTGTTGTTGTGAGGGTGGGGATGGGAGGCTGCCTGCCAGTGATGCATGTATACAGGTGTGGGTTTCATGTGTTGTGGTCTTGTTTTGTCTTGCCTTACAGCAACCTGTTGTACGGAAGCAGAAGAAGCCCAGAAAAGAAAGTGCCAAAGGTAGGTTCCATTTTGTTTTGTTTTTTCCTGATGGAATATTTACTGCCTTGGTCATGTGAATGTATACCTTTACCAAGTGTCCTTAATTACTCACTCACTCACTCACTCACTCAGTCCCATGTCCAAAGGACGTTAGGGGGGACATGAGAGAAATTACACAATGAGTTAATTAAGAAGAAAGATGTGTATGAGCATGTTATAGTGTTCATGTGAATGCACTTGTGTATTTCTGACCCTGTATATTGTGTAAGGAATGCGTCTCTCTCTCTCTCTCTCTCTCTCTCTCTCTCTCTCTCTCTCTCTCTCTCTCTCTCTCTCTCTCTCTCTCTCTCTCTCTCTCTCTCTCTCTCTCTCTCTCTACCTATATCTCTTTTTTTTTCTGTACACGCACGCGCGTGCGCGCGCGCGCACGCACGCACGCAAAGAAAGAAAGAAAGAAAGAAAGAAAGAAAGAAAGAAAGAAAGAAAGAAAGAAAGAAGAGAAAGAAAGAAAGAAAGAAAGAAAGATAGATAGATAGATAGATAGATAGATAGATAGATAGATAGATAGATAGATAGATAGATAGATAGATAGATAGATAGATATGAGATAAGTTAGATAAGATCTATGATGGATGTTTGTGTGAACATGTATACATGTGCCTGTCAGTAAATGTAAAAACTCCAGCAATATGTTTGTTGATATTATGTGTATGACATGTGTTGACAGGAACATCAGTGTACTCTCGGCCCTGTGCACTCTTATCTCCATTGAAAGACGTCATGGGCACAGATAAAGTGAGTGTTTTGTGAAAGTGTGCGTGTGCTTGTGTGTGTGTGTGTGTGTGTGTGTGTGTGTGTGTGTGTGTGTGTGTGTGTGTGTGTGTGTTTGTGTAAGTACAATCGTGTGTGTGTGTGTGTGTGTGTGTGTGTGTGTGTGTGTGTACTGCTCATACATGTTTTTGCATGTAAATGCTAATGCAAGACACTTAAGTATCCGTGAGTATTTAGCATGTGTTTGTGTGTCTGGGAAAAATGGGGAATATCTGAGAGGGGGAAAAAACGAAAGAATAAAATGATGTGTTGTGGTAGCAAGTGTTTGAATGTGATAGTGAGTATGTGTGCTTGGATGTTCATGTGTGTATGTTTGTTAGAGTAGTGATAGTGAGTATGTGTGCTTGGATGTTCGTGTGTGTATGTTTGTTAGAGTAAGAGGTTGTATGTGTGTATAAATTATTCTTTTGTGTTGTAGATGCCACGACCTATGATAGTGAAGAGGTTATGGGAGATCGTCAAAGAGAGAGACTTGTTGGTAAGTGTTTCCCTATGATCTGTTTGTGTCCTCCTGTTGTTAGTCATTACTGATGGGTGTTGGAGCACGCACCACTGAAGAAGTTGCATCAGTGAGTCATTAGTGTTGACATTATCCTGTTTTGACTCATTGGTGACATATTCCACAACTAAGCACTTTGAAAAAAAATGCAGTGTACAACCTTATGATATATATAGAAGGAATAAACCCAGCCAATCTGTGTTACACAAACATTCCTGTATCTTATTCAGACTGTGGGTTTCCAGTATCATTTTCAGACATCAAAATACAGAGATTTTTCAGCTCTTTGCCCCCTGACCACACCCGGACCCTTTCCCTTGAACCCTCTGGGGGCGTCGATGACTCCCAGACCCCTGCCAAATTTGACTTTTGCATTCTTACCTCTGTGTTTTTTTAGTTGTAAGTGTGACATAGTCCTGTATTGAGGTATTAGTGGTGACATGTTCCTGTATTGAGGTATTAGTGGTGACATATTCCTGTATTGAGTTATTAGTGTTGACATATTCCTGTATTGAGTAAGTGGTGAGTTATTCCTGTATTGAGTTATTAGTGGTGACATGTTCCTGTATTGAGTTAGTGGCGACTTACTCCTGTATTTATTTTAATAGTGGTGACATGTTCCTGTATTGAGTTAGTGGTGACTTATTCCTGTATTGAATTTATATAGTGATGAATCTTGTAAAGTAAACACATCAAAGCACTTGCATTCAAATTATTTACATGCGTGTGGCTGCGCACAGATATTAGGATTAACAGATACCAAATTTACACACATGCACACACGCATGCAACATGCTAAGGTGAGGTGTTGGAGATGAAGGTAGCTGTTGAAAAGAAGAAACAAATATGAGGGGAAGATCTCAGTTAGAAAATCAGTGCATTTTGAGGCTGGATTTGAATCATTAGTATTGACATATTCCTATGTGTGTGTCTCTTTGTCAGTGGACTGAAGTGGGCAGGGGGAATGTGTTTCAGGATCCCAAGAACAAACAGTTTATGCTCTGTGACACAGAGATGCAGGGCCTCTTTGGTAAGTGTGTGTGTGTGTGTGTGTGTGTGTAAATCTTGAATCTTAAATCTTGAATCTTGTGTGTACATGTCAGGGTTCGCGCTAGGATTTTTGAAAACCGGTACTGCAAGTTGCCATTTCAGAGATATCTTGACCAACTCCCCCAAACTCGGTCCCCAGAAAATAAAATCCGGTACGTACTGTGAACAAAACGAAACTATTCAGTAGAGGGGGGGGGGGGAGGGATTGTTCAGCAGCAAAACTAAATCTAAATTGAACGCAAGTCTCCTCAGACTTTGTCTGCTGTCCTGCTGCCACTCGCTTCTTGGGCACGAAGCCACGCAGGAAATAGGATTTTTTTTCTAGCGCCTGTGTCACTGTCTGTGTTGGTCTGTTGTTTTGCATGACATCATTCATGTGACTTATATTCTTCTTTCTTGTTTCTATGCTTAGCGCTCATCTAGATGTTTCGTTCAATTTAGATTTAGTTTTCGACTCTTCTTTCTCAAAGCAATGCGCAAATTCTAGATGTTTCGTTCCATTTAGTTTTCGACTCTTCTTTCTCAAAGCAACGCGCATATTCTAGATGTTTCCTTCAATTTAGTTTTCGACTCTTCTTTCTCAAAGCAACGCGCAAATTCAGTCATAGACCCTAGCTTTCGCTTTTCGTAAGAGCAGGCTATCGTGTGCCGGCGGGAACAGACGGCATTTACAAAACTGCATACACACAGGGACTGGATGTAAAAAAAACACAGGAGTGCTTATTCCATTATCCTCAATATAAAGATTAAAAGAATAAAGAATAAATAAATCTAGGCCCCATTTACTCATTGTGCATGGAAGTCACTGTCATGCCGAGAAGAGCGCGAAGCTCTATTTTTTCACAGTAAAGCTTGCTGTTCTGCATGCTAGGCTAATGAGGCTGGCGCCAAAGATGTTCGTCGGAAGGGGTGGGAAGGGGTTGGTGCGTAAGCACAGTACAGGCACATGACGGACTGTCAGAAAATGTCACTTCATACTTTTTTTTTAGACGGAAATCTAATCGGTCACAGGCAAACAGAATCGGTACGCGGTACCGGCTGCTTCGAAAATTTTCGGTATTCCCTGTTTACAACCGGTAAAATACCGACAATTACCGGTTATCGCGAACCCTGACATGTGTGTGTACACATGTGTGTTTGTGTGTGTGTGTGTGGGTGTGGGTGTGGTGTGTGTGTGTGTGTGTGTGTGTGTGTGTGTGTGAGTGAGTGAGTGAGTGGTGAGTGTGTGTGTGTGTGTGTGTGTGTGTGTGTGTGTGTGTGTGTGTGTGTGTGTGTGTGTGTGTGTGTGTGTGTGTGTGTGTGGTGTGTGTGGTGAGTGTGTGTGTGTGTGTGGTGAGTGAGTGAGTGAGTGAGTGTGGTGTGTGTGTGTTTATGTGTGTGTACTTGTAAAACTGAATGTGATGAGAGTGATGCAATAGTGGAAAAGAAATTAATAGAAAAATAAAGACATGCTCTGACACAGAAGTAGCAAAATGAGGGCTTTCAGTTTTTTTAGACCGGTGTGATGATTTCAGATTGATATCAGGTGACACAGGTAGATGGTTGTACACAGAGAGTAGATGAGCGTGAAGTCTATCTGTGGTCAGAAAAGAGGGCACAGGTGGATGATTGTATTTCTTTATTTATTCTTTTATATCGAGGATAACAGAATAAGCAATCGTGTGCTTTTTTTCATCCGGTCCCCGTGTGCATGCAGTTTTGTAAATATTGTCATCTGTTCCCACCGGCACATGATGGCCTACTCTTACGAAAAGCGGAACAGGATTTAACGTGTGCGCAAGATGTTCTGCGTGCGTTCGCACACGGGGCCTCGGTTTAAAGTCTCATCCAAAGGACTTTTGGGGAGAGTGGAGTCAGCATGATGTTAACTCCAGGAAGAAAATTTCCTCGACCGGACTCGAACCCTACACAGAGAGTAGAATACTGTGGAGTCTGGGTGTCACTATGACAGTCAGAAAGGGGCAAGATAGCTGTATAAATGTATGACACTGACAGGAACCTGCTGAACAGACATAGGCCACTGCTCAGTAAGGGCACATAGGCTTATTAGAACAGGGGAATATTGATGAGAAAGCTTTTGCCAACCCTTTTCTCTGTAGACTTACAGGTCAGCAAAAACTGACAAAGCTGGAGGCCACGTTGCAGTTCAAACTGATGAATTTTCTACTTCTGTCTTGTTCTTGTGTCAGTGATTTATTGTTAGATCTCTTTTCTTTTTTTTTTAAATATATATATAAGGAGGATAATGGAATAAGCACCTTTGTGCTTTTTTACATCCAGCCCCCGTGTGTATATCGTTTTGTAAATTTTGTCATCTGTTCCCTCCAGCACACAATGGCCTACTCTTTTAAAAGGCGAATATGTCAGTGATTTATTGCAATCAGATCTCTGGTGTTTGTACCGGTGATTTATTGTTGTCAGATCTCTGATGAATTTATCAGTGATTTATTGCTGTCAGATCTCTGATGAATATATAGGTGATGTATTGCTGTCAAATCTCTGATGAATTTATCAGTGATATATTGCTGTCAAATTTCTGATGATTTTTTTTTTTTTTTTTGGCTGTCTCATCTTCTGTGACGTCCTCATGCTGCAGTTCCCATGCCGCTCATTTCAATCTCCTTGCCACTGCCATACCCAGACTCATTGTGTCTCATCCTTTGGGATCGGCAGTCCACAGGGAGCACATCGATGTTAGGCTGCCATGCATCTCTGATGAATTTATCAGTGATTTTTACTGCTGTCACATCTAATGCTTGTATTAGTGATGTATTGCTGTCATATCCCTGATGAATGTATCGGAGATTTACTGCTGTTATATCTGATGCTTGTATCAGTGATGTATTGCTGTCAGATCCCTGATGAATTTATTGGTGATTTACTGCTGTCACATCTGATGCTTGTATCAGTGATGTATTGCTGTCAGATCTCTGATGAATTTATTGGTGATTTACTGCTGTCACATCTGATGCTTGTATCAGTGATGTATTGCTGTCAGATCCCTGTCATGGGGCACTGAGTGATGCTTGTATTAGCAATGTATTCTACTCTTTCAGGCCAGTCAGAAAAGCTGCAGTGCAGAGTACAGCATTGTGTAATGATCCTAGAGTACAGTACTGTGTAATGATCCCACAGTACAGCACTGTGTAATGATCCCAGAGTACAGCGCTGTGTAATGATTCCACAGTACAGCACTGTGTAATGATCCCACAGTACAGCACTGTGTAATGATCCCACAGTACAGCGCTGCGTAATGATCCCAGAGTACAGCGCTGTGTAATGATCCCATGAAGAGCAGTTATAGAGTACACAGCACTATGTAATGATCACAGAGTACAGCACTTTGTAATGATCCCACAGTACAGCGCTGTGTAATGATCCCACAGTACAGCGCTATGTAATGATCCCATGAAGAGCAGTTACAGAGTACAGCGCTGTGTAATGATCCCAGAGTACAGCGCTGTGTGATGATCCCAGAGTACAGCGCTGTGTAATGATCCCAGAGTACAGCGCTGTGTAATGATCCCACAGTACAGCGCTATGTAATGATCCCAGAGTACAGCACTGTGTAATGATCCCACAGTACAGCGCTGTGTAATGATCCCATGAAGAGCAGTTACAGAGTACAACACTAGCAGGCCCACAATACAGAACAGAACAGTACAGTACAGAACAGTATCATAGATCTGCTGTGAACTGTATAACAAGGGATGCAAATCATTGGTGTGGTGTCATGTTTCAGGCAAGGTGCGGATGTTCAGTGTATTGATCACTGGTATGGTGTGGTATCTGTTTCAGGCAAGGGGCGGATGTTCAGTGTATTGAACACTGGTATGGTGTGGTATCTGTTTCAGGCAAGATGCGGATGTTCAGTGTATTGATCACTGGTATGGTGTAGTATCTGTTTCAGGCAAGGTGCGGATGTTCAGTGTATTGAACACTGGTATGGTGTGGTATCTGTTTCAGGCAAGGTGCGGATGTTCAGTGTATTGAACACTGATATGGTGTGGTATCTGTTTCAGGCAAGGGGCAGATGTTCAGTGTATTGATCATTGGTGTATTGATAACTGGTGTGGTGTCTGTTTCAGGCAAGGGGAGGGTGCGGATGTTCAGTGCCATGAAGCTTCTGAAGCCTTACATCAAGGACCTGCCCAAGGAATAGCTGCCTCCTTATCATCCCTCCCCGTCCCCTGTGGATGTCAACAGTTTGGAGCCCCCACGGGTGACACTGTGGACAGGCTTCCTGCCCCAATTTGTGGACAGGCTTCCTGCACCAAACTGTTGTCACATAAAAAACTACATTCTCCAAACAGAAAGCTTAAAAACTGACACTTGTTGAGTGAATTTTTTTTATGTTTCTTTACACATACAAAAATATTAGTTTGCATGTTTGGTTTGCTTTTAATTTGTTTTTGCGTCTTTTATTTTTGGTCTTCTTTTTTTTTTAATGATTTATGTTGTTGTTGTTTGGAATAAATGCCTTAGTAGTGATAATTACTATGAGTAGATGAAGGAATGACTATGAACATGTATATGTATATAAATAACCAGCTGTAGGAAAATATATTACATAAAGACTGCATCGATAGATAATGGCATAAATGACACATGTGACGCATGCACCTCTTCCTATCTGCTCTGCCAATTTTCTGCATGGAAATAGAGAATTTGGTAGTTTGCATAACCACATGTATGCGTGTGTTTGTGTGTGAGAGTTTTAATGTCTACTGCAGCAAGTAATTCTGTCTCTTCGTGAACACTGTTGTCACATTACCAGTGGTACATCTCCATTCCCTTGATCAGCTATGCTATACTTTCTGCTCCTGGAATAAAAAGGAGGTGGGGAGAGAAGCGTTACATGTATGAAATTACAGGGTACTTGACAAAAGTGTCAACTTGATGGTCGGTTGCTGTGTCTGTCTCCCATCTCACTCAGCTTGTGTCTGGAGTGTGACATAGAATCTTTCCTTTCTTTCTGCTCTCTGAGTCCTTGCACATTGCTGCTTTAACATCTGCCTGAGGAAATGCTAGCAAAGATAGAATGACAAAACAAATGAGAAAGCCTTGAGCAAAATAACCCAAATTTGATAATAATTATGATGATAATAATGTTGATGGTAAAGAATATTCAAATCGCCAGACCTCATGAATACAAAAGCACTGGGTGTGTACAATAGTCAGTACCTCCAAGAAAAGGTACTGCGGGGCTATAAACAGCAAGATTGGATTGGATTGAACAGAATTAAAAGTACATGTGAGTTCACAAGTGATTCAGGCTGTGCTGAATCATGTAGACAGATGTTGGTGCCTTGGCTGGTTGAATATTCACAGTTCAGAGGTGACGGTACAGCTTGGTTTCAATGAAGTCCAAAGTTTGAGGGCTCTGTGTGGTGTGTGTGTGCGTGCTGGTGGCAAAACTGATGGGCCTGAGTGCTAGTCGAGCATAGACAGAATTACTTCATGCAAACCAACTTTGCAGAAAAGTGCAGCATCTCTAGCATCAACTGATCTACTTCAATGCTGTCTATTTAGACATTTCTATGGCACAAAGTTTTGTAGAGTACTGCAGATCAAAACATTTTTATAAATTTATACATACATTCAATGTTATAAATGCGCAGCTGAAAAATCTACTTCCACCCAGTTTTCTCTTGCTACCTTGAAGATGATTATGTTGTACCATGTATGACAGACTTCAGCCAGGGTTTGCTCTGTATTTGCCAAAGAAAGGCTAAAACAGAAACCAGTTCATTCTGTTTCTGTCACAAAAGCCATTTCTGGTCAGATTGTCAGGTGTACTTTTTATTTGTTGTCAGTCTGGACACAGGAGAGAATGACTGTGACAAACTGAGCTTTGTTGTTTGTGAGGCCAGTTGTCGGGTGTGCATTTATTCGTCATAAGGCTGGGAAAGAGGTTGATGCGGCGTGAATGTAGAAATAAAAAGGCATCCTTTTACTCTGTCATTTGATGAAATGTGTGTTTAGCTGTATCTCCTGTTGTTATTTTCGTCAGTTATCTGTTTCTTGTTGTTGTTCATTTCATGAGGTATTGTTTTGGGATGGTTTTTTCCTTCCCTGTCTCCTGTTGATGAGTCAGTTCAGAAGCTTAGCTTCACATGCTGTTGACAGTCCTCGTGATGTCCTGAATCAGAGCCAAACCCTTTGTTTTCCCCAGTCTTGAAAAAAGCTGAGAGACACAAACTCTGTACTTTTTACCGAGTAGTGTTGACTTCTTCTGTGGCAAGTCAGACCTGGGATTATTGCCCGCAATCAGTGGTGGTGGCAGTGGCAGTAGTGATACAGTGATCAATGTGTGTGCTTTCTGCTGTCAGGTTTGGGGTTTGTGGAGGCGGGGCAAAGGAGAGCCCTGTGTTGGCTGTCTGGCATTGGCACTGTTGTCTGCTGTGGGATGTGTTGTTTGTTTCTGTTGCTGTGGAGTGATTTGTTTCTGTTGCTGTGGAATGTGGTTTGTTTTTGTTGCTGTGGAATGTGCTATTCCTGTTGATGTGGAATGTGTTGTTTGTTTCTGTTGCTGTGGAATGTGGTATACTTGTATCTGTTGCTGTGGAATGTGGTATATTTGTTTCTGTTGGGGGAAAGTCTACAGGTTGATTCTCACATTCCCAGGGTCAGTCAGTCTAAACACATTCTGGAGATGGTGCTTTGAGTGAGGGGAGTGTGGTGACTATGTATACATAGAGTCCAATATCAAAATGGTCAAGTTATGTCTGAAACTTTTTCTCCCAGTATGTCTCTCTCTCTCTTCTCATTCTCTTTCTCTCGCTGTGTCACATGAACTTTTCTTGCCATCTTGGATTTTATCCTTTTTTTTTGGGGGGGGGGGGGGTCCAGGTGCACTAAGGAAAGATGTTCTACCCAATAACTGATGAAAGAAATTTACTCCTGCAGATTGGTGCCCAAGGCAGCAGTCTTTTTTCCGCTATGTAATCCTTTTTTTTTTTTTTTTTACTTGCTTGTTTTTATTGTTTTGGTATTTTTCTTTTCTTTTTTTTTTTTTAGTGTTTTCTTGTGGGGGTGGGGGGTAAGTAGTCCTTGCTTTTTTTCTTTTTTTGTGGGGGTTTTTGTTTTGTCTAAGACTGACCTTTTTGTTTTGTCTAAGACTGACCGTTCATGAAAAAAAATTGTCGAAGGGGAGGGGGGGAGAAAGAATCTAGGGCTGTGCCCGAATGTTGAAACACATTACTGTGTTCACTGTCACCCACCCTCTCAATGATGAATACACTCCCCCCCCACTCACACACATTCCTCTACCTTCCTCCCTTGAATCGTCAAAAACTTTTCCTAGTCAGCAGTACCTCCCTTCTTGAAAGTTCTGCAATCCAGTCCCATACTTTTTTTATTTATGGCTGTTGACATCAGCAATGTTCAAATTCAAATACTTTTATTATCTCAAACGAAGAAATTCATTCAGGTTATAAGCAAGGACTGAACATCTAAAGATATAAAAAAAATATGCATGCTCTGTGTGTTCATGCAGGGCAGAGCAGTGCTGCTGATCATCAGTTTTAAAATATTAATGATAAAAAAGACTAGTAGCTTTACACACACACATTCTCTCTCTCTCTCTCTCTCTCTCTCTCCTCTCCTCTTCTCTCTCTCTCTCTCTCTCTCTCTCTCTCTCTCTCACACCCCACACACACACACACGCACACACACCGGTAAAGAGGGAGGAAAACAGAAAAAAAAGAAAAAAAAAAACTAGCATGATGCATCCTGATTTTTTGGCAACATGTTAGCTAACACAGTGCTAAGACTGCATGATGAAAGTTGACATCGTGCTGTCAATTTTGCTTCCAGTTTCCTTCCAGTGGAATCTGAGGATGCATGTATATGTGTTGGATGTCCAGACACTTTTGCTACTGTTTAAAAAATGTATTCTTTAAAACTGAAAAAAAAATAACCCAGAACAGCGTGCCTTTCTTTTTTTTTGGCTGTTGATTGAATGCGAGTGTTGTGTGGAACAATGAATGAAGCACATATCCCTACTGTGTAAACAGATTAGTGAGAGGCCGACTACTCAGGTGTGGATGTTTTCATGGAGATGTGTTCATGCACAGTGTGGATGTGTTCATGCACAGGTGTGGATGTGTTCATGCACAGGTGTGGATGTGTTCATGCACAAGTGTGGATGTGTTCATGCACAGGTGTGGATGTGTTCATGCACAAGTGTGGATGTGTTCATGCACATGTGTGAATGTGTTCATGCACAGGTGTGATTGTGTTCTTGTGGATGTGTTCATGCACATGTGTGGATGTGTTTTTGCATGAAGTGTGAATGTGTTCACGCATGAAGTGTGCTAATGTTATACATTGCCTGTCATCCGTCAGTTTGAACACAGAGCAGAGAAAGTGATTTGTGTGCAATGAGATCTGGTTTTCTGTACTTTTTAGCCCCCTTTTTGTCTTGATGTTTATTTGGGTTTTCTTTTTTGGTTTTGTTTTTGATGAAAGTTCGCCCCGTCCCTCACCATGTTTTTTCCATTGAACTGAAAGAATCTTTGCTGCTTTCTCCATTTCTCAGACTTTGTGTCTAAGCACTGAACTGCAGGAGGTTTGGGGGAGGGGGGTAATTCATTTTTACAATGAATCTGTTTCCACTTTTTATTTTGGGGGGGGGGGGGGCGGGGGGAATTTCACTATACGCCTTTTTTTTTTTTTTTTTTTAATATGCTTTTCTAGTTTTATTTTCACTGTAAATCACACATTTCTATCTTCTCCATTTTTATCCACCTACATGGTCTCCATCTCAAACACCAAACTCTGTCTCTCTCTCTCTCTCTCTCTCTCTCTCTCTCCGCATTTCCACCACCAACTCACTCTGTCCGTCTGTCTGTCTCTCTCTCTCTCTCATAACTGACCCAAACAGTTTCTGAAACATAACACTGAAGTGACTTCATGAATGAAGATTGACCATATAGCCAATCAACATTAGATTCAGTTCATCAAGTTAGGGGTTTTTTGTTTTCTTTTACATCACATCTTTTGGTTATGTAAGCTCACGGTTGATTGTTCCCATTGTTTTTTGGGGGGGGTTGTTTTGTTTACATTTGATAATTCCCAGTTATGTCTTCTGCTTCTTTTCTACATGTGATAATCCCCACATTTCTTTCATTTGTTTTCTACATATGGTAATCGACAATAATGTCATCTGCTTCTTTTCTACATATTTTTTTATGATTATTGACAATTATTTCTTCTGTTTGTTTTCTACATACGATAATCTACAATTATTTCTTCTGCTTCTTTTTTACATTTGATAATCAACAGTCATTTTTTTCCTTTTCTTTTCTACATTTGATAATCTGTCAGTGATGTAGGTTTCTCATCTATGCACAAATGTTGGCCATATTGAGAATTCTAATGTTGAAATTTTGAGTGTTCATTTGTTTGATTAAAGATTATATTTGTAATCATTCTCCTATTTCAAGTTGGGTTGTTGTTTTTTTCATGTCATGCTTTTATGAAGATGTTAGCTATACTGTTCATTCTTCATCAAAATGAGAATTTCTGCTCGTTTTTTACAGTCAAATTACCAGAAGAGATGGTGACAATACGTAGTGTTGTGTAATGGTCATAATATAAACAGTGACAATTTGAATGATGATTGCATATTTCCCGTCACATTGTTAAAAATGTGGAAAGTAAGTTATGAAGATAATTTGATATGCTTTGTCACATTAGTCAAGAAGAAAGTGGTATATAGAAAATAAGAGGCAACTCCATATCATCGGGGTGTTGAACTGATGTACAAACACAGGGTGGTGTTCCATGCGATCTGTCTCACATTGTATTGTGAGTATGTCAAATAATATAAACAGACATGATATTCCATGCAGCGCGCCATGCGTTGTGATATGAATGATTATTATATATAATATATAATATATATATATTATATATATATATATATATATATATATGTAAAAACGGCTATGATGATATTCTGTATAACATGTCATGTGTTGAGGAAAATCACAGGACAACATACAATTCCCTGTGACGTGTAGTGAATACAGTGACAAGCTATAACAATGTCCCATATAACATCACTTATAACAAAGAAGGGTGGTAGGCGAGGCAGACTTGCAGATAATTGTATAATGTATAGGCCACATGCATGGTTTGATATGGCCAACAGTACAGATAGTTGTATGTAGAGGCCACATGCATGGCTTGATATGGCCAACAGTGCAGATTGTATGATGCATAGGGCACATGCATGGCTCAATATGGCCAACAGTGCAAATTGTATAATGTATAGGCCACATGCATGGCTTGATATGGCCAACAGTGCAGATTGTCTGATGCATAGGGCATGTGCATGGCTTGATATGGCCAACAGTGCAGATTGTATGATGCATAGGGCACATGCATGGCTTGATATGGCCAACAGTGCAGATTGGTTAGGGTAATGCACTAGGGATCATGGCATATGGCTCAATATGACCAACAGTGCAGATTGTATGATGCATAGGGCACATGCATGGCTCAATATGACCAACAGTGCAAATAGTTGTATGATGTAGAGGGCACATGCATGGCTTGATATGGCCAACAGTGCAGAGAGTATGATGTATATGGCACATGCATGGCTTGATATGGCCAACAGTGCAGACAGGTTGTATGGTATATAGGCCACATGCATGGCTTGATATGGCCAACAGTGCAGACAGGTTGTATGGTATATAGGCCACATGCATGGCTTAATACGGCCAACAGTGCAGGTAGTTGTATATAGGCCACATGCTTGGCTTAATATGGCGACAGGCCAGTCAGTACATTGTATATTCTGACCAAGCATGATAGTTGTAATGTATGAGATGTGCATGGCCTACAGGCCAGTCAGTACTGTATACAATGTACTCTTGTTGTTACCCTGCTTCTGCTTTGGGTTTCTGCTGGGTGCCTACTCCTTTCAAGAGGTGAAGGGGCAGAGTGTTGACATAAGTTCAGAGTTAAATAAAGATGACTTATTCTGCAGCCTGCTTTGGCCTCTTGCTTTGTCATGCTGTTTGGCTGTGATGCACACATACACACACTCTCACACTCGGTCACAATACACAGCACATAATTATTAACACACACACACAACACACACACACACACACACCTGTGCATGCACTTCAACCCTGATATGCAAATGCACACACATACTTATGCAAATGCCACAAAGATATGCACCTGCTGACTCCAGACTATGATTACAAAAACCATAACCTCTCCAAAATAACATGAAGGTCAATTTTTAAGCACATTTAATTTATTTACAAACTAAATAAAGCAATGGTGAAAATCCCCCCCCCCACAAAAAATTCACTGTAAAAAAATAAATAATAATTTTTCAAAGAAAGATCACCAAACAATAAGAATTAATAAAAAAAATAATAACTACAGCTCAATCCAGCCACCAAAAAAAATCCAGCATAAAAAAGGCAGATCAGACAAAAAATTTTGATTTAACAATACTTCCCTGGAAAAAAATAACAAATACTGTATTTCAATCACAATGTTCATTATTCCCCTGTCATGTATTAGCAAAGACAAAAAAGTGATCGTGTCAGTCCTTCCTGTACAGACCTTTACCCTCAAAAACGGAATGGTACAACATTCCAATCAGTCTTTTCCAATGTCATCTGATCAAAGTTATATCCTGTTACTATGTAACTATTAGTTCTGATAACCACTTCCCGCAAGTGCAATGTTAAACTTAGGTTGGGTGTTGACATGTGCAACAGTTTTCTATCAACTCCAACCTCTCTGGATGCCAGCAGTTTGTAAGTCTTATTTCTTCGTGCAGCTTCCACTCCCACTATGCACATGGACCATTAACAGGTAGGTAGATGTGCAATGTCACTATGAATTAGATATGTACGCACAGAAACGTGCAGGTCACTGAGAACCATATTATGAATATGTTTGTACAGACATTATTTTAGATCTCAAAACTCATTATAATGAGATTGCTCATATCAGGTATCACGTAGGAAAGTAAAGATAAGTTTAAACCTCTTTTCCTTCTCTCTCCCCTCATTTATATAGTATCATTATATAAAGATGCAGAGATTCTCGATATCACTGTAGGTACTAAGAACTGTCTGAAGAATGGAGACTGACATCAAAATGCCAGCATTCAGATCATGAATTCAATTCAATTTCATCAGGGAAAGAGGCTGAGATCACTGTCACGTAAGTAAAGCAATCAATGCACTGCTACATAGTCTGTGCACTTTGTCTCTGGAATGACTGGATGATAAACAGTGCTCTCATATATATAATATATATATATATATATATATATATATATTATATATATATAAAGATGTATATATATTATTAGTATATATATTATATATATATATATATATATATATATATATATATATATATATATATAATATATTATATATTATATATATATATACACACACAAAAACACAGTTTGTGAAGTAAGGCACTGATTAACAAGCCAGTCAACTAAAGCCAAAATAATTTATACGAAATAATATTGACCAACATTCAAACTCAACAAATTAAAATAATTATTATAGAAATAATATTGACCAACATTTCAAACTCAACAAATGAAAATAATTACTTATAGAAATAATATTGACCAACATTTCACACTCAACAAATGAAAAAGCTATAATGCCAAAATAGGGGAAAAACTCGTTTTCATGACCCAAAGAAAACCCCAGACTAATGCAAGGAAAAAAAGATAATGTTAACTTGTTTCAAATTAAAGCTTCCAAAAGTTATACTATGTAGTTCAAAATAACCCGTATACAATATCCCAAGAAACAAACGAAAAGTTCTAAAAAGCGGCCTTTTTTTTTTTATCCCAAGGCTCTCCTTACTTGAATACAGTGCATAAAGGAAAGTCACTTTTCTGGACAAAAAAAAAGAAAACCTGCAATGTGGAGCACACCCCACTTTCAATGCCCCCAGTATACCCAAATGAAAAGCACAGCAACAGGCCTTAAGAATGACTTTAATTAGAAACCCACTCTTTGAATTTATTTGCACCTCTGTATTTACCACCCTACAAGTTAACAGCTAAGAAAGTGCTCATCCAAAAACAATCCCTATCCCTCTCCTCTCCTAATGCCTGTCCTCCCTACTTCCCTACATCCCATCTCTTGCCAAAACAAGAAAGCTGAACTTTAGAACACCACAAAATCACAAAGCAACATTGCTAAATCTTATTACAAAACTGTAGCTTCCACTATCAAGGTGAAGGGCGGCCTCTGCTTTAGTATTTGTCACAGTCAGAGCAAGAGTATTGGGTGCAGAGAAAACTGGAGGTCATTTCCTGTTGTCCTGGGTCAAGGTGAAGGCTGGCCCCGCTTCAGTATTTTTCACAGTTAGCAGAGGAGTACTGGGTGCAGACAGAATTGGAAGTGCTCTCCTGGTAACCTGCCATCTTGTCCAGCCCTGACCCTGACACACACACACACACACACTTTCGTCTTATCATTACAGTCGCTTAGTGACACCACAATAAAACTAGCTGCAGTCACCATGATAACCCAAACGGATGAAAGTGATTTCTGACTGGTTGGTTTAAAGCGGTCTTATAGTGACAAGCTTCTTAATCTTGTTTGCATTTGCCACTGTGTACTGGTAGGAGCAGATGACAACAAAATAAAACACCAGTATGCACACACGTGTTGTGTTTAGACACCATCCCTGAGGAAAAATCAGGAGTTGGAGTCCTCGGGGTGGTTTGGGGATGTATATCTATATGGCAACATTCTGGTGGCTCCTGCGACAGCACTGGAACTATGTGTATTCGCAATTGCCTTTCCAATGAACCATTCCAGTGATGTGGAGAGGGGGTCAGCTGCAGGGCAACAGAGCCTAGAGAGCAAATCCAGTCTTCCAACACTGATGGATGCCTACTGTCATTAAAGGAATTTCTATTGTGATGGCAGACAGCAGAATTTTTTTTTGTTCCTCTGCTAGATTTCTGAAGTTCATCAATGGTGCAATTTTGTGTATGTGACCATTTTTGCCCAATATGAAGCTAGCTGCATTACAACTTCAGGAATGTATGCTGGGTATGTTCATGTTTCCATAACCCACCAAATGCTGACATGACTTTGGGATATTTAACACACATACTTGATCTTCTGCATGTGTATTATACACGCAAAGGAATTAAAGCACTGGTCTTGAAGTTGACCTGGGAAATTGTACATCCCCAACCTTAATTCACTAGATGCCGCTGATATATTAAAAACGACCAATTCATGGGCCCATGCTGTAGCATTGTCAGAAAAAAAATTAAACGGGCAGAACATTGAAAAAATTGTTAAAACATTGAAAGTTCAAAGCTCTTAAGTACTAACAGCAGAATCCCACTGAAAAGCAGAAAAGTCCAATGCCTGCACACACACACACACACACACACACACACACAACACGAAATAAAAGAATAAATAAAATAAAAATAAGCACACACACACACACACACACACACACACAGAGCAGCCAAAAAAGAAGAGGTGTAGGCCTACCAGTAATGAGGTTGTGCAGATTGCAGTAGTTGGTGCCATAATCCAGGACCGCATACCACGTCTCAGATGTGCTATAGCCCTGAAAACAGTCACACACACCTTGACTCTTGAACAGATGAAGACGACTACTACTACATCTACTACTACTACAGCTGCTGCTACAACAGCTGCTGCTGCTGCTGCTGCTGATGCTGCTGCTGATGCTGCTGCTGCTGCTGCTGCTGCTATTTCTATAGTGCTGTGTCACTTGAACAATAACCTAAACCATGATGGAGAAATAGAAAGCACCACAGTAACAAAGCACTCCAGGCACTACCAACCAATGAAAATGAAGACATTGTCAAGGTTGCCGGCTGAACTCCCACTGAAGTGTCAATGTTTCAGTTTGGGAATCCTTACACACACACACACACACACACACACACACACACAACACACACACACACACACACACACACACACTTTCAAAACTCTATAGGTCACACCTACACAAATATATATGGAATAATACCACACACACAAAATATGCATAACACACATTGGTATGGGACACCACACACCCACGCACACCACACGCAACGCCACACACACACACACACACACACAACACACACACACACACACACACAGATCTCCTCTCACTCCTCTCATTTCTCCCTCTCACCACTCATCCTCACACCCTCCTCCACACACACACACACACACACACACACACACACACACACACACACACACACACACACACACACACACACACACACACACACACCACCCACACACACACACACACAGAGTCCTCAACACACACCACACACAACACCACACACACACACACACAACACACACACCCCACACACACACACACACACACACACACACACACACACACACACACACAACACACACACACACACACACACACACACACGAGGATAGCCTGGTGATTAGAGTAACACTGAGTTCATGATCTGACAACCCATGCTTGACCCCTCACTGAGATGCCTGTTCAAGGGGAAGTTTACCCGAAATTAACATCTGTTGCCACTCTACTCCCCAAAAGTGTTTCTGATGAGACTATAAACTGAAGTCCTATGTGTCTTCTTCTTCTTTCTCCTGAACGGAACGGTCGGTCATGGAGAAGACATGAGAGACGATTCTGCAGCCAGCCGTTGCCATCCAGCCCTGTCCTTCGCATTCCTAATGAGTGTTGGACTGTCCAGGCGGGTCCACTCCATTGATGTTATCCATCCAGCTTTTGGTTTTGTCTGCCTCGGCGTCTGCCACCTTCTAGCGTTCCTTGTAGGACTGTCTTAGGGAGGGTGTTGTGGCGTGTGAACATGGCCGAACCATGCCAGCTTCCTTTACTTGACAATGGTTAGTAGGGGTTCCTGAGAACCAGCCAGCAGTGCGACTTGACTTCGCACATAGGTGTTTGTTTTCCGATCCTTCCAGGAAATGCCAAGCAGTCGCGCCTGAAGCATTTTGTCTCAAACGTCTGGATCCGCTTTGGTGGTTTCAGCGTCATTGTCCAACTTTCACAGCCGTAGAGCAAGATGGAGATGACCAGGGATCTGAACAGTTTGACCTTTGTTTTGAAGCTGATGGCGTTACTTCTCTATATCTTGTTCAGTTTTGCCACAGCTGATGTTGCCATGGCTAGCCTGGTCTTGATCTCTGTGGTGGAGCGTCCATCTTTTGTGAGGGTAGCGCCAAGATATTTGAAAGCATCTACTTCCAGCTGCTGGCCATTCATGTAGATCTGTGCTGTGGAGTCATTTGCACTGTTGACCATTACTTTACTCTTTTCTGTGCTGACTTCCATCCCATATGCGCCTGCTCTGTCTACCAGTCTGTTGGTAAGGTCTTGGAGTTCCTTGTTGCTGCCTCCCATGAGATCAATATCGTCAACGAAGCGCAGGTTGTTAATGGGTCTCCCTCCTATTGAGATGGTAGAATGGAAGTCGTAAAGTGTTTCCCTCATGATGTTCTCTAGGAATAGATTAAAGAGGGTTGGAGAGAGCAAGCAGCCATGACGGACATCTATTGAGGTCTTGAAGTGGACTTGGCCGTTGAGGAGAACTGCACTGCTGGAGGTGTTGTACAGCACTTCTATGATCTGGATGAGACCCTCCTCAATGCCGAACTTCCTGAGGACTTGCCACGTCCTATGTGTAAATGCACGCAAAACATCGTGTGCCCAAGTTAAAACCTGTTGCACCTTTCACAAAAGTAGGCCATTGTGTGCCAGTGGGTACAGATGACAACACTAACAAAATTGTATGCACACAGGGTCTAGATGTAAAAAACAAACAACTTTAAAAATAATGAAATAGAAATTTTTGTTTGTTTATCTATAGATAACAAGTTTCCTCGGCTCACCTTAACCTGGCACTGGGATGCAGTCTGGCTGAGGGTGAAAGTCAAATCATCCACATAGAATTTGACAGGGGTGGTATGGGAGGCGGTCACTTTAGTGGCTGCCTGGTCCCTCAGCTGATAGCAAACCACACAGCGTCTTCATCAGGTGTGTATGCATACATCCTTAGAATATCATTGTTTACGATGGATTATCTCAAACAAAGCAACATGACATCTTTCAGCACTATGTGAACATGAATGTCTGCTTCCCTTTTAAAAAGCTTTTCCAGGATTCAAACTTCTGGTCAACATTCCAGCCACAAATTTTACATGTGTGCAAAAATTATACAAATAGAGACACACATGAGCAAGACATGCAAACAGTGAAACACAATCTCTCTCTCTCTCTCTCTCTCTCTCTCTCTCTCTCTCTCTCTCTCTCTCTCTCTCTCTCTCTCCACACACACACACACACACACACACACACACACACACACACACACACACACACCACACATTCACTGGTTACATGAAAGAGCATTAAAAATTGCTCTATTAAAATCAAGCTCCCTGACCATCAACAAATATTTGTAAGCACACAAATATTCTGACCTCCCAGCTGCACAACAAGCTTTAGTTTGATAAAGCTTCTTTTGTACAGAATAAAGTAGTAAATTATGGAAGTGCTCCTCCACAGATTATTGATAGCATCAGAACTAATAAAACAGGCACAATCAACTACTAGCATATTTTCAAATGCCCAAAAAGAACCTTTACAAATCAAGCTTCTTGTAAAGTTGCATTCAGGTAGGAATTTATAAAACAAGCTCCTAAAAAATTTAGAATGTATCAAAAATACATATCAGTTTAAACTATGTACAGTGTTTAAAAAAACTCCCTGCTTAAATGCATTTTGTTTCTGCATCCCAGAAGTATGTGTGATTTTATTGTGACTGTAACTGTTGTTTATGTGTGGTGGGAGAAAGGGGGGGGGGGGTGCAAAGAAATAGGGGGGGGGGGGGGGGTTTGGGGGGGGGTCACTATTAGCCATATCAATAGAAATGAGTGTGCAGTCTATAAAGCCACATGCATACATATAATCTGTTCTAAGGAGAACGACAACAGAAAGATGAAAAGAAATGGTTGATATATAATGGTTAGATTTTGTGACTTGGTTTAATTTGTTGGTTTGGTGTGGGGTTATTTTGGTTGTTGAGTTGTGATGTTTATTACATTTCGTTTTGTTTTTTGCTGGGTTTTTTGGTTTTGTTTTTTGTATGTTTTTTGTTAGTTTTTCTTTTTTCTTCTTGGGGGAGGGGGGATTAACTGGCTGTACCCATGTTCCAATCTAATATCTTCTATAAGAAATGGAAAGCTTAAAGCCATATTACTACAGGCTCTGTTCTGACCTCTTTCTAAAATATTTTCATCATTCTGTGATTCTTTTACAATTAACCATATGCTGACAAATATAAAAATTAGAACAGAATACAAAGCATACTTACCTTTTTTTTCAACTATCACGGAAGAGAATTTGATGCAGTATCTTTCAAACAAGACTAAAAAAAAATAAAAATCGACACAAGTATAATGTAACGGGAACAGATGAATTTTCTACTTACAGCATAACGACATTTTTCAGTTCCATCACAGTTGGTGTTGTTCCATTTTTGTATTTGATCCACAATGGAAGCCTTCACCTGAGAACACTGCACACTCCAAGTCCTGTGCACATACCAAATCACAAAAATAATTTGTAAAAAAAAAAACTGATAGAAATTAATAGAAATCAATAAAATATTTGTTGCTCCTGGTTATTACATATATATATATATACATATGATATATATATACATACAGATATATATATTACATATATATATATATATATATATATATATATATATATATATATAATATATATATATATATATATATATATATATATATATAATCTATGTATACATAAAACAATGTGTATATAATATATACATGCACTATATGTTATGTACATTATGTATTATATACCTAGATCTATATAATATATATCACTCACTCACTCAGTCCCATGTCCCAAAGGACGTAGGGGGGACATGAGAGAAGACGCAACAGAGATCTTTTTCCATGCTTCACGATCCTGTGTGGCTAGTAGGAGGTGTTGTAGGGGTTGGGCGGTCCAGTCTTTGATGTTGTCAACCCATGATTTCTTTTGGCGGCCTCTTCTTCTCTTGCCCTCGACTGTTCCTTGCAGGATGGTTTTTGCTAGGGTGTTGTGTCTTGTGGTGTGACCAAACCACATCAGCTTTCTCCTCTTTATGGTGGAGAGCAAAGGCTCTTGGGGGCCCACATGCTTTTTGATTTCTTCTTTCACATAGTTATTGGTCTTGTGTTCTTTGTATGATATTTTGAGAAGTCTTCTGTGGCACTTGTTCTCGAATGCTTGGATTCTCCTCTCTAACTCTGCTGTCAGAGTCCATGATTCACAGCCATATAGGAGGATAGATATCACGAGGGATTTGTAAAGGTGGTATTTGGTGCCGAAGCTGATGTTGTTGCTTCTGATGATCTTCTCGAGTCTGACTAGAGCAGATGTTGCTGTTGCAATGCGAGCTTTCACTTCATTGTTTGATGTGCCATCTTTTGTTAGGATGGAGCCTAAGTATTTGAATTGGCTCACCTCTTCTAGTGTTTCTCCATTCATCTTTATTTCCGTGATGTCATTACTTGCGCTGTTGACCATGATCTTTGATTTCTCTGTACTGACCTCCATGCCGTATGCGCTCGCTCGATCTGTTAAATTGTCTGTGAGGATTTGCAGTTCTTGTTTGCTGCTGCCCATGAGGTCAATGTCATCTGCAAATCTGAGGTTGCAAAGGGGTCTTCCACCAATGGAGATGGAAGTGTGGTGGTTTTGCAGTGTCTCTGTCATGATGTTTTCGAGGAAGAGGTTGAAGAGTACAGGTGAGAGAAGGCAGCCCTGGCGAACCCCAACCGTGGTCTTGAAGAACTCGCCCACGTGGTTGTTCATGAAAACTGCACTTTTTGCGTTCTCATACAGAGCCTTGATGACTTCAATTAGGCAGCTGTCAATGTTGAAGTGCCTGAGTACTTGCCAGAGGCCGTCATGCCATACCCTGTCAAAGGCCTTTTTGAAGTCTATGAAATTGTGGTACAAGTCTTTTTGGTGTCGGAGATGCTTCTCTATCAGAATTCTCAGATTGAAAATTTGTTCCATTGTGCTGCGTTTTGGTCTAAAGCCCGCTTGTTCTTCTGCCAGGAGTTTTTCTGCTTGGTTTTTCAGTCTATATAATATATATACACATATATATATAAAATAATATATATACATATCGATATATCACTATATATACTAATCAATCTTTCCAGACACGAGATAATTGCTAAATCAAAGGTTAAAATAAATTTTTGCACATAAAGTATCCACTATGCTACTTCAAACTTATTTTGAGGGCAAACCAAAACTCACAAAAGTGCTCTATTAAACCCCGTTTTTCTTGTTGTTGCTGTTATGTTTTTTTCTTCATATGGCTTCTTGCTACTTGTGAACTAATCCTCAAGCCCAAGTTCTGTTCTTAACCGACTTTTTGTGATATTGTTTTAACAGCAGTGTTGAAACTGAAAGTTTAATTTACTTATTTATTTTTATTTTATTCTTTTACATCGAGGATAATGGGGCATGCTTTTTTACATCCAGTCCCCGTGTGTATGCAGTTTTGTAAATCAAATGTCATCTGTTCCCACCGGCACACAATGGCCTACACTTACCAAAAAAAATTAATTTTTAAAAAACACCAAAAAAAATTATAATTTTTTTTTTGTTTAAATGAAAAAAATACTCTTACCAGCCGAACAGGATTTAACTGTGCCCAAGATGTTCTGTGTGCGTTCACACAGGGGACTTCGTTTATAGGTTTATAGTCTCATCCAAGGACTTTGGAGGAGAGTGGAGTCAGCACTGATGTTAACTCCAAGAGAAAAATCTCCTCGAACGGGAATCGAACCCCCGAACGTCGGTAGTCAATTGCGAGCGCAATGTTCTGACCACTAGGCTATCCCGTCCAGTTCACTATCGTCGGTGCACTATCGCCTTACTTTAAGACTATACAAAACAAATAAGCTCAGAGGGGGGAGGGGGGGATACTGCGTTCCCCTACTTTTCGTTCTGATACAAGCTCGTCTTGGTTAAATTTCAAATCAATCAAAATTATTTGACCCAGATCAGAAAGTTTATGGAGGTCAACCCAAAGTTCAGACAAAAGCTCACCAATCGATTTTGCAGGATGCATGAAGTGGCATTCCCAGCAAAGACAGACTCCCCGGAATGGAAAAGGCCACCAAGATAGTCAGACAAATGTTCAGGGCCGACATTGTGTTCAACACTTTCTGGAACTCGGAGGCAGGCATGCAGGCCAGGCTATCTCAAGCCGTCGATCACAAGACAAGTTATATAAACTCGCCGCGTCACATGCTCTTCAACTGACGAGCGGAAGTAAACACTGATTCGGTGTTGGGGCAAAATG
Source organism: Stramonita haemastoma (assembly GCA_030674155.1). Classification (NCBI taxonomy): domain Eukaryota; kingdom Metazoa; phylum Mollusca; class Gastropoda; order Neogastropoda; family Muricidae; genus Stramonita; species Stramonita haemastoma. Next base: position 44,228,662 of record CM060317.1, on the reverse strand, counting down.
AGTACTGTTCAAATAATGCTTCCCGGACATTTGCACGTTTACATTAAACCTACTTTTTCCCGTTTTTTCTTTCATACCTGTTGGCCGTACCACGCTGAAAGCACCGGGTTTCGTCAGATCACCGAAGCAGCGTCGGGCCCGGTTAGCCTAGTACTTGGATGAGTGACCGCCTGGGAACACCAGATGCTGTTGGCAATCTTTGGGGGCGGGATAGCTAGGCCTAAGTGGTCAGCGCCCTCGCTTTATCCCCAGTCAAGTTAAGCAGCATCGAGTGTGGTTACCAGTTGGATGGGTGACCGTTTGCACGCCTTGGCTTCAGTACAGTCCCCCCCCCCCCCTCCCCCCAGTTTACCCAGCTGTAAATGGGTACCTGCCCTCTTTAGGGTCAGGGAAGGTAAAGCAGCGAGGGAGAAGAGATGGGGGCCGCCCTCAACATGCTGGCCCCTAGAGAAGCTGAGGTCTCTGGCACCTCGCTCCCCTACGACCGCCTAGGTTATAGGACACCTTTACCTTACCTTTACCTGTTCACTTCCAGGTTATATCTACATTCGTTTTCAGACTGATATATACGATAAAATTGATGATCATAATGATAATATGAGGATGATACTGATGATCTTTCGTAATCTTTTATTTCGAGGATGATGGAATAAAGAGTTTTTTGCTGCTTTTTTTTGTTAATATACATACATATAACAGTCCCCATGTGCATGCTGTTTTGTAAATTTTGTCAACCGTTCCCACGAGCACACAATGGCCTGCTCTTTCGAAAGCTGGAAGGAGTTTTTAACGTGCCCGCAAGATGTGCACTGTCAAAACTGTGAACACCATCTGGAAATATAAAAAACATCTCACTCAACTCCAAGATCAGACTAGGCTAATGCGCTCCCTAGTCATATCTATATTCCTGTATGCCTGTGAATCGTGGACCCTAACTGCAGATTTGGAGAGAAGACAGGCGGTAGAGATGAGATGCTTCCGGAGACTCCTGGCATCTCCTACAGAGACCACATGAGCAACGAAGACGTGCATAAAAGAATCCAGCAAACCATTGGTCCCTTCGAAAACCTTCTATCAATCGTAAAGAAGCCCAAATTTAAATGGTAAGGGCATGTTACCAGATCAAAAGGACTTGCAAAAACAATACTGCAAGGCGCTGTCCAACAAGGAAGAAAAAGAGGCAGACCAAGGAAGAGATGGAAGGACAACATCAGCGATTTGACAGGCCTAGAACTCAACAAAATTTTGAGTGGCAGAACAGAGAGAGGTCAAGTCAAGTCAACATGATCTTTATTGAGGATAAAAGATTAAGTGTACACAACTGGGTTTTTTTCATCCTGCCCTCACAACAACAACAAAATCAAGAAAATGGACTTCTAAAACATTCAAAGAGGAATGGAAGGAACTGGTTGTCTAGTCTTCAGGGATGCCCCCACAGTCGCCGGACTAATGTATATACATACAGATAGCACGCGTAAAGATGTGCACGCGTTCGCACTTGTTGTAGATTGTGTTATAGTCCCAGTGGAGGTATCCGATTCAGGTATTGTGGAATTCAAGAAGTAGGCTAACGAGTTCCCTCTCACACACTCAGAAGGCAAGGTCCAAGGCTCCAGATGCTGAATAGACTGTGTTCGCATGTTGTGGGAACTGTGGAATTGAGCTTAACTCTTTTTTTTTTTCGGATAGGAGGAGGGGAATAAAAAGGTTCTTTCTTTGTTGGCTGAAGTCTCAGATTCGTTCTCAAACAACAGCTTGCACGCAAGGTGACTACCATCTTGGACGATCTCTCTCATGCTTTGTTTCCTGAACTCTAACTGTTGCCTTCGGGACTCTACTTTCAGTGCCTCAACAGCACAACAAGCAGAAGGGGAAAAAAACAAATTTCTATGAGCCAGAAGTCATTCGAATTTTGAATTCACAATGACATTGACAACCCAGTCGTATTTCTGTCGAAGTATTCTGTGTGTGTGTGTGTGTGTGTGTGTGTGTGTGTGTGTGTGTGTGTGTGTGTGTGCGCGGCGCGCGCGCGCGCGCGTAACTTTGGTTTGAAGTTATCTTGGAATGTTGAAACAAATATTAACCATATCTTTTCTTGGTGTTTTTATAATTATTCGTATCAATGATTATACATGTACATACATTCTTTGTATACGTGTATATTTGGCTATATTATGTCTTTTCTAGAACTGGGAATTTTTCTAAGAGATTCAAAATAGAATGCCTGCACCAGTCTTTCTGTCGTCAAGGGCTGATCCGTCAGTGTAGATTAGATAGCTGGTAGGCCTAGGCTAGTTAGGGAATCATTGGCGGCAGTGAGGGTTGTATTGCCTTGTTTGGTGAGGCTAGGGGTATGGTCAAGGATATATTTCAGGTAGTACTCTTTTTTAGAGGGAAGTAGGGGGTTGGTGGCTGTTTTAGTTAAGGTGGATCTGGTATTCTGGGTGTTTTATGCTTTGGATGTCAGAGTTTTGACTGATTTAGCTATGCAGTTTCTTGTAGTGTGTGCATAGGGGATCCATTTTTGAAGAAAATTTTCCTCAATAAAGTTATGGGCTATGGCAGATCTATAGGGCTACCGATTGCAACTGCAGGCATCCCGTTTGGCTCTGTATATATTGGTGGGGAGGATGTAGACCATGCATTTTGGTGTAGTCTTTGAGAGGCCAAGGGCAAACTTAACTGCAATGTAGGCCTACTCTGTAGCAGCTTGGTGGTGGTGCAATAGGAAAAGGGGGATGCCCTGCAATGCGTGAATGCCCACAAGGAGACGGGAGCGGATTAGGCTTTGGATGAGGTGAACAAGAGTGTGTCTGTTTTGTCCCATGGTCCATGCCTAATGGTACGGATGGTGCTGAGTGCCCCACGAGTGTTGAAGATGGATTGAGAGATGTCCTGGCTCCAGAGCCCATATGCTTGAAAAGTGACTCCTAAGTAGTGGTCAGAGGAAGAGGGAGGGATTTTGGTGCCAGTGACTGACATGCTGCCTGTCAGGGATGCATTCGCTCACGGCACCTCGGTTTGTACAGTCTCATCCGAGTAAAGAAGGGTGGGGGAGAGGAGCAGTTGTAAGTTCTTCAAATCTCGAGGACATCGTTTGTCGTCGATTTTATTATTTATTGTTCTTCGCCTGTCACTGATGGTTTGTTTCTATCATTTGTCATCCCTTGTTATCATTTCAGTTTGTTTCTTTGTGGGTTTGCTTAGTCAGTGATGGTGGGTGATGATAATGATTATCATAGATTGATTTGTTTGTTTAGTTGTTGGATGGATGCTTTGATGTAAAAAAAAACCACGAACACTGGAGCACGTGTGCATGTGTGAAAAGGAGAGAAGGGCATCATTGTTGACTTATTGTCATTGCTAACATGAGTTAAATGGCCAGTGTATATAAGTTTATTTCCCCTCTTAATCAATCTATAAAGATAAAAAATAAAAGGGCGATATGATAAAAAGGTAACCTGATATAACATTTTTTTTTATATTTAGTGTGTGTGTGTGCGTGCATGTGTGTGTGTGTGTGTGTGTGTGTGTGTGTGTTGCTTTGTATTGCTTTTCTATGTCTTTTTAAAAAGGCATAAATATTATGGCACAGAGTAAATGAGGGGTTTGAGTGGTTCTCAAGATTTAACAACACTACAAATCTGAAATGGCTTTAGAGATGTAATGCTTTTATTGGGGTACTAGCATACCCAGAAGTCTGGTGACGGTCAACCTGTGATCACACACACAAAAAATCCCCCAAACCTGTGATAACAATAATAATCATAATACATGGAATTTATATCGTGCTCTATCTTGCAAAAACAAATAAAAGCGCTTGCATATTCTACCGATACAACACACACGCAATCAATAACAATCAATAGTTTTAGAAAAGTGCAAACTTGAATGCACACACACACACACACACACATAAAGGTTATACAATCTGGCAGGGTGAATGGAGATTTCAGATGCTGAAGACAGGGACAGTTAGGAGATGGAAACAGAAGGCAAAAATCTTAGGTTTGGTGCGTCTTGAGGTTGGATTTAAAAGTGTCATATGCAGGCTTTGTAGTTTACTCTTTCAGGTAGGGGCAGCCAGTGGAGAGATTGCAAGAGAGGGGTAATGTACTCAGATTTTTTCTTTCTGAGGACCAGTCGAGCTGCAGAGTTTTGAATTCGTTGAAGGAAGTGGATAGATGATGCTGGCAGACCAGCCAAAAGGGAATTGCAATAGTCCAGACGTGAAAGAATAAGAGAAGTGACAAGTTTGGATGTTGTATCAGTGGAGAGGTATTGTCGAATTACACTGATACGCCGTAGTTGATAGTAGCATGACTGACAGGTCTGGGTGATGAATTTTTCATGGAGAGCGTGTTGTCGATGACCACACCTAGATACTTGACAGCACTGGACAGAGGGACTGACCCATTACCGAATGCTATTGAAGATGTAATGGAAGACTGTGTTTGGTCCCTACAAGCATGGCTTCGGTTTTATCTGCATTTAGTTTTAACTTGATCTATATCATCCAGTTTTGGATATATTGAAGGCAGTAGGACATATTTGTCAAGAGAAAAGGCAGATTTTCAGGAGTATCACTGCTTAGAATCCGAGAGTCGTCTGCATAAAAGTGATGGTCGATCTGATGACGAATAATAATATGACAGTCACAGTGGAGCAGTATAGAGAGTAAAGAGAACTGGGCCTAGAACAGATCCTTGAGGGACTTAGCATTCTATATTTAGTTGGTAGGGAATGAATCATGTTTACTGCAACAGTTTGGAATCAGTCTGTAAGGTACGAACTAAACCAGGTGAGGGCAGTGCCTTTAACCTGTGCGTAGTCAGCAGGATGCTGCGCTGGTTTTCAGGCAGTGTGTCATAGGAAATTTCAATCTACAGAGCTGATCTCATTCCAGGTCACAGGTTGAATGCTGGGTCAATTAGTCTTGTCTATCACTGGTCTTCTATCAATAGGGGAGTACTCTTTCTCTAAGTGGACCCATGGAGGTTTAATCAGGACACTGAATGTTCTCGCTTCTGTGTGCACACGGCTCTCAGCTGGGTTGTTTTCAAGGGTTTGGATATTGGTTTTATCTGATCTTATGTGATCTTATGCGGCTCTTCCACACCACAGTGACCAGTCTGGATTGACACTTATGGTTGGCCAGGTTGTGAATATGAAGAACCAACAGCAGAGATGGTTTTTTATATTGTTTCAACCTGTACAAAGTTGCACAGTTTAATCTGATATTTAATGTTATATTGCAGGGAGGGATGGGGGGGGGGATTTGCCTAGTGAGTTACAGCACATACTCTGTCAGCCCAGATTTCAGCCACCACTGAGGCACAGTCATGTTCAAGAGGATTTTTTCTCCTGGACTTGCAATCAGTACTGATTTCTTCCCCAAAAACTCCTTTAAAGAAGACTATAAACCACGGTCTTAAGTGCAAATGCATGCAAAACATCTTGTGTACACTGTGAAAACTGATCTGCCTTTCAGAAGACAAGGCTATTGTGTGCCAGTAAAAACTGATAAATAAATAAAAAATGCATGCACAGTGGTGTCATCTTCTGGTGGGAAAATCGGTCTCATATACAAAATTTCACCACTGGTGAACCTTGGAGCTCTAGCAGAACTAAAATAACACCCCCCCCCCTGAACAAACAAGGTATTTTACAAGGTGACAGCCTTTTTATGGCCTCTGTGGTTGGCAGGGAGACGACACAATTGGACACGAATGAGGCCCTGGGTTCACAGACTCTTTCAAAGGACTTTCCCTATTATGCGTGTTGCACTACGGTGTGCGCTAAATGTGTGTCGCACATGGGATATCGGGTTAGTCTCATCCAAAAGACTAACACCCAGACCACCACTCCAGGTCTACTGGATTAGGGAATACAGTAGTGTGGGTTCAAACAGGGATTGAACCCATGACTTTTCACTTTTAAGATGGGTGCGGATGGGGGCAAGATACTGCAACATGATGTGCCTTTCTTTCTTTGCACTCTGTAATGCCCTTTCCCTTCCAGTTCTTTCCTTTTTTTTTCCCACCGTTTCTTTTAAAAAAAAAAAAAAAGTGTGGAAGGTTTGAATAATAATAATACTTCATTTGTTTTGTGCCATCTTAAATTTATAACACTCAAAACACATTACAAGGGAAAAATTATAAAAAATTACAAAATTAAGAACTGATTATATATTTACTGTTGTTTGAAGAAACAAAGCAAAGTGTATTACTTATCCGATGTATCATGTAATAATTTTTTAAAAAAGGCCTTTTACACACACCAACCAGTCAGCCAAAAGAAAGAAAAACAAATGATGAAAACATACTAAACATTGTCTTGTCTTTTATTTGCTTTTGAAGTGTGTATTACACAAAGTTTCTTTTTCTAATGATTGAAAAAGGAGACAAACATCACATCACACACACACACACACACACACCATTTGATGCTAAATGTTTTCATAAAATGTTGATACTTGTCACGTTTACCAGTCAAAAAAAAAAAGAATATTCATCATGAATATGAATGATGTGATGGTAGTTATCAGTTGTCTGCGCTTCCAGTGCTGATGAGACTATTCACAACATGCACAATAGGATGGTTTCTCCTCAGCTCTGCCTCTCCAGTAGTGCTGACTGCTGTGATGGTGACTACTTTGGGTTCCATGTTGTTTTTCAGATGGTGGGTTTCCCCCTTGGATCCATCACCATGGCTACAGGCAAATCTCTGTCCAGTCCACTGAGTCCCACCATTCACCATCCTGAAACCAACAAAATTCAATGACACCTCTAGAAACAAACAAATGGCCTTAAAAACAATACAAATTGGCTGAAATATAGATATCTCATTTCCAATGACACCAATGTGTACGAGTCCTTGTTATCTGTTCAGTCCACAAATGATGACTGCACACAATACCTTGCAAAATTTGTTTTTTTGTTCGTTTTTAAACATACAATGTATTCTGGACTTTGTACCTCTTTGCTTTAGAGTTTTTGTGAATATTTCTGTTGCTGTTGATAACTTGCATAAACGAAAAGTGTTCACATACTACATCAACTGCAGTGCACTATCATTGGGTGGGTGTAACCTATGTTGAAGTCAATGCTGAAGTAATTGGTTAGGAATTCCCCCTCAGTGTACATTGACTGATGCCAATTGGTTAGGAATTTCCCCTCAGTGTACATTGATTCTGACGCCATTTTGAGCTCTATGTGGAACACACACAACACATGCCATTTTCTACATAGGCCTAAACCCTATCAGCCTTTCAAAGAAGAGACAATTCTCTTGTGTTTGTGTAAGAATGGAACAGGTTTATGGTGTAGTATATGAGGGGGAAAAAGAAAAAAAAAGTCCTAAAAAGAAAACAAATGTGACGCTCCACCACATAATGAAATGGAGTGCACCTGAGGTCAATTTTAAGTTATTGACATGTTATTAATGTGCAATAAAGTGGCTATCAAATACAAAAAACAGATTGAAAATCAGACAATTCTGTGCAACATTATTACAAATTGAAATGATAGACTGCAGGATGGGACAAAATGAGAAACGAGCAAGTTTATTTTAGTAACAGGTTGTCAGAATGAGTGCTTTGGTATTTTCAAAACACATTTAAAAGCAAAAGGAATAAAAATTATGCCTTGATATTTCATTATAAGGTAAATAAACAGATCTAGTTTAATAATCAATCAAAATCTCAAAATTGACAACTTGACACCCACCTGCCTTTAAAGGCTCCTAGCGCAAAATTGGGTAATGTGCTAAGCGACTCATTTCGTGGTGGAGCGCCACAAATGACAGGGAGCCCTTCCGCCCCCCACCCCCAACACACACACACATACTGTCACATGCAAAGGCAGAAGGTAGACAAAACACTTTTTTTTTTTGGTAGACAACACTTATAAGACAAGTGACCTCAAGACACAAAGAGAATAAAAACAGTAACGAATATCGTCGTTATGAAAAGTTAGAAAACTATCACTGACTTTTTTTTGTTTGTTTTGGATATACAACCAGTGAAATTTTGCTCTAAGTCCAGCAGATTTGGAACTCCATAAATGTTCAGTATTGATGGAGATCTGAGAGACTTTTGCAATGCTGTAAACAATGGAATCTGTAGTATGAAAAAAACAACAACAGGTTTTCTCAGCTGTATGACAACATTCTTTAGTGCGAAGACAAATCTACCATCCCAGTGACTATGTGTAGGTGTACTCAACTATGGTGTTAGGCAAAATGAGCATGTTGGCTGTGTCAGGGGGGTGACAGTGTGATTCATCTGGTCACTCACCACAGCTGTTCAGGAAGAAGGGTACGGCACAGATGACCAAGGTTTGTCACACAAGGGCGCCCCTCTGGTATTCTTGAAAGCCAGAAACCCTGTTCCACCAATTGCTACTGCTGCCTCATGGTAACCTCTGGCTGCTGTCCCGTGTGCCCCCTGACAGGGCAGCCTCAGCTCTACAAGCGCTCCTCCCCAACCATTTGTCCTGTGGTTCTCAGGCTCCTCCTCCTCCTTTCTCTCATGCAGAGACTTCCTCCTGCTTGTAACAACACAGGAGTGCTCATTGCTCTAGGCTCTGATCCTGCTCTTCAGGAAATGCCAGGGGAGTCAGCACTTGTCCTTCTGCAGACATCATCCTTGGTTTATCGATGCCACCTGTGTTGTGTTCACAGATCCCGTGCCTCTGACCAGAACCTGAGGAAAGATATGACCAATTGAAACTTATTCACACTACCACCAACCACACTAAGCTGCAACTCTTCAAAATCAGGCCCCCAAAACATGCACAGCACAGCACAAACAGCAAGATTAGTTACAGACCATGTTACCTGGTACCCCCCCCCCCAAAAAAAAAACAACAACAACAAAAAACAAAACCCAAAACATTGCCTCACAAATTACTGGTTCTTTTATGGCTCCAGTTCCCAAAAAATAACTAACATACTATAACTTATGTCTTCACATTATTGAAACTTTTCAGGCAGTTTAAGACTAGACACAGCAGGCAAAATCATGATTTTTTTTTTATTGCAATTCTGGCACTTCCAAGTCTACTTTATTTCCTCTCTCTCTGTTTTACTAAACAGGTTGCTTTTTATGTGTAACTGATGAAGAAAGTTTGCATCCAAACAAAACCTGTGAAGCTTTGGTGACTTTTTGTCACCTTTACTTGTCCTGTATGTAACCAAATTCAAATCCCTATGGCTTTAAAAGGAAAATTCGTACACTAACAACAAACTTTTTTTCACATATGCAGTACCTGGTCTTCATATTTGGCAACTTTTTAGTACTATGAGTGCTATGTGTTAAAAATCATGAAACAAATGGATCCAAATATCCAATCTTCTTTGAGCAGAACTGCAGTTCAAAGGTAAACAATTATCCAAATGTAAGAACAATACCTTTAAATGTATAGTATGTCCACAGCAGAAAGAATTCCTTAAATACATGTTATAGTTTTCGAGTTTCATAATATATCAACTTTTTGTTTGTCAGCCACCTTGAATTTTTCTATGTTAACCTGCACTTGAAAAGTTTAATCTTTTTTTTTTTTTTTTTTTTTAAAGTTCTGAGTGGTGCCTAAAAATGTCCACCTATGAATACTTTCACCTTATATCATTCTATTTCTAGAAAAATGCTGCATTGTCTGGCCTCAACTGAATTCTCAACCCTCAGAGAATTGTTCTCAGAAGACATGTCACTATTTTCCAGCTTATCCTGCACCACACTTGTTTTTGTTGTTGTTTTTTTTGTTCCTCCACAAAAGCTTGGAGGTTCTCCATAGGTGAGATTTTGCGTATGAGATCATTTTTGCCCACCATTAAGGTAGTTGCCACATTTTGACTTCAGGACTCACATTTAGTTTCAACGCTTATGCTGTTTTACAGAATTATGAACTGAAGATATCCAGAAAAAAGCCTTTGACATCAGAAAGCAACATCCACCCAATAACCCACCCCTATGTACTACATGTAACTACATCGTGACACTGTGAACCGAAACTGACACAATACTGACAGAAATTCAACCAGTTTTGTCGTTAAATCAAAAGAAAAACAATAGCAACCTCCCCTCACCCCCCCCCCCTTCAAAACCTAAAGCAACTCTAAAAGATTTTCAACATTTCATTTGGTGGCCTACATCATGAGTGAACCTTTCACTCCTCCAGCCAACCACTAAATATGCAAGGACAAATCAATCAGAATGATGATGTAACAGTACACAGTAGGTGGACAAACAAAACGTTGAGATGCAATGAAATGACCAGTGAAGTGAAATAAGATGACAAATGAGAAAATTTCCAGGCGCTTCCCCCTCCTTTCACAAAGAGTCTTTCTGCCAAAGACGCTGGTCACTTTTCCCTACCTATGACCCTGGGCTTTGAACAGAAAAACAGTACAGGAGGGGGGCAGCTGGAAATCTTGCTGATGGAATGAGGCACTGTCACAGTCAGTACAGTACACTCAGGTATACTTTCCTTGAGTGAGATGTCTGTTAGATTGTCAACGGCTTCCAGCTTGTGTTTGTCTCGTCATCACATAGCTTCCAGTCCTCAGTCATTCAGTTGTCCGTGTTGTCTGTTCATCAGAAGGCATCAAACATAGAGTCAATCAGTTAACGCCATGTTTGTCTTGTCGTCATCAAGTGGTTCCCAGCATCCAGTCACGTAGACCTCATCAAGTTTGTTGTCGTCATCAAATGAGTCCCAGCTTTGGTTCATACTGCTCATGTGTTCGTCTTGTCAGCAAATGACTTTCCACTTTGTCATTCTGTTACACTGTGTCTGTCTTGTCCTGAAGTTGGTCCCAACATGCTGTTCTCGTAACAGTGTTTTTGTCTCACCATCAAATGGCATGATCTATCATTTTGAGTCACTGTTCACAGTATGCTTTCCTTGTACGGCAGCCACTTTGGAGTCATTCTGTTCGTTCATATGTTTGCTTTGTCATCAAATGGCACTGAAGTTTGATTAATTCCATTCACAATGTTCAGGTCAGTCCACTGGCACCCCGTTTTGTCATTCTGCTTACAGTCTGTTTGTCTTATCATCACATGGCTGCCAACAGCTTGGAGTCCTACAGCGTGATCTGCGTTTTGTCATCATTGCATGGTGCACAGCTGTGAGTCAGCAGTTCATGTGTGGGTCTTCAGTTTTCTGAGTCCTCTCATCAGACAGCTTTTGTAGGATTTAACTCTTCTGTTTAACAGCTGTCTGCACTGACTTGTAAAGTTCCGCAAGGATTTAGCTCTGTCAAACAGCTGTCAGCTTTGGGTCGTTCAGTTCCACCAGGATTTAGCTCTCTGGCAAACAGCTCCCAGCTTAAGGAAGATTTCAGTTAATCACAAACATTCCACCATCAAGTCAGTTCTGACGTCAAATAGTCAACATTGTTACAAATATATTTTACTCCATTCTCTGGAGGCAGTCAAGTGCAGAGCTCAGTGCAGTTATCCCCTAAACGTGTTCATGTCACCATATCAAAATAGTCTACTGGAGGTTTCACACTGTTTACATTACTCTTTCATGGTCTACATCAGCACAATGGAAGTCACCAGTCCTCTACCTGGTCAGGGGAGGGCTTATCACTGTCCTCAGAACATACAAGGCTTCTCTGCTTATTTATTGTCTCATTTCATAGTCACTGATGTGAATTACAAACCAAAATTTGTCATGTGGGTCAGGACTTTCTTTGAATGTTCTGTTTGTGCAAAGACAATGTCCTCCAAGAAAAATAGGTCCTTCAAAGGTCTGTCATATTACACTGATCCCTTTTCAGTTGTCAACACCATTCATAACAGAATGTCACATAGTAGAAATGGAAAATGTGTGAAGTCAGAAGGGGTTTGGATCCAGTTCCTCTGTCACATTACAAATAATGTTAGGGCCTGCCTCTTCCAGGGGCTACATCAGTGTTTGTGGAAAACATGCTGTGTCCTGACAGGATTTCTATCTTTTACTCACAGCACAAAGCAGACTCTATGCTAAGCATATCTGTACAGTATATTGGACAGTTTGGTCAGGATAAAACTGAAATACGCACACATGCAATGAGCATTCTATTATGTGTCCTTAGGCTACTATAAGATCGCTGTTAAAACAGAACATCTAAATTTTTTCATGTGGGTAGCAATGCTTGCAAGGGAGGGATGGGAGTGTGGAGGGAGTGGAAAGAGGGAGAAGAAATGCAGGAACACATATATACATCTGCGCAACATGTGTATGCACATATGCACATGCAAGCCCGCATGCACACACGCACATTGATACCATTCTTTTCCACTTCCTGCTCCCTCACATAAAGAATCTCGTACATATGTAATCGCACACACAAATCCAACATGGATTCATTGATGAGGCAGGAAATTCCAAACATACCCCTTTGCTGACATTTCCTGTGTCAGAAGGGTCTGTTTGTTTAAACTACTTTCCATCATCGAGTTCATCACTCGCAAAAGAAAATGAACTCTTTCTGATCACGTCGACCTTGAGCTAAATAATTTAAGGTGGATGCATCCCTTAATATGACAGACCATGGGACTTAAAGCTTGTGCCAGTTCAGGGCTATGGCACCTCCACAGACTACTCTAGCCTTGCCTCATAGCCTGAACATGGCACATCAGCAAGGAATGGCTCTGCTGCCAAACCCAAACAATTAGTTTGTAGGCCAAAACCAGGTCCCAAAATGAAAGGGGAAAACAAGAAAGACTGGGAAAATACAAACAAGGATAGGACAACAGGCTGCTTTATCTGGTTCCAGTCAGTACTGCCTCTCGACAGGGGATCATCATGGTCTGTGTGTAGCAATGGTTTTGTCAGTGTCTGTCCCTTGCTGGTTTGAGACCTTCAGTCTCACAGCAGTAACTGTAGCTATTCACACTTGTCTCCTTTTGCCCTGTCATTCAAATCTCCAAACACCTACTATCACTTTTGTGCTGCCTTCTCTTTAGCTCATGCTGCAGTAGTACTCTCCCTCCTCCTTCCCTCATCACAAGCTACCAAACAGGAACAAAATGGTGCTCATGTTGACACATACACATCTTTTTGACACATACACATGCTGTGAGCTAGCAGCCCACAGGGGCCTGTCTGTGTTCAACCAGTAAGCAATAGAAGAGGCTCTACACAGCACAAGTCTTGGTATCTCTACTGATCCCAAACAGGACCCAGTTTTGTGGCCTCTGTTTATTTTTTGCGCCTGAAGGGGCTCATTGCACAACATTTTTTTGTGCCCAGGAGGTAAAGTATGCAGCAATCCTACAATGGCGCAGCATAGAATCAACACAAGGGCACTGCCATGTCTACACATAATTTGCAACAGGAGTTTGAAAAAACTCCACCCATAATCTACTAACAACCGCTTACATTTCAAGGTGTGCAAAGTCAACACACAAGTGAATCTGTATGCATGGGTCAACAGTTGTGTATCTTTGTGTCATCCTTGTTTCTAATAAAAATTTTTTTTACAAAAAAATCTTTTTCTAGGTGTTCAAGCTGCTTAAAAAATTTATTTAATTAATTACATCAGTGGTTGAGACAACTTTGACTGTTTGGTAGGTTGAGTCACCTTTGGCTGTTCAGTTCGTCAACTTTTGCTGTTTGGTGGAGTCAACTAACTTTGCTGTTTGGTGGAGTCAACTTACTTTGCTGTTTGGTGGAGTCAACTAACTTTGCTGTTTGGTGGAGTCAACTAACTTTGCTGTTTGGTGGAGTCAACTAACTTTGCTGTTTGGTGGAGTCAACTAACTTTGCTGTTTGGTGGAGTCAACTAACTTTGCTGTTTGGTGGAGTCAACTAACTTTGCTGTTTGGTGGAGTCAACTAACTTTGCTGTTTGGTGGAGTCAACTAACTTTGCAGTTTGGTGGAGTCAACTAGCTTTGCTGTTTGGTGGAGTCAACTAACTTTGCTGTTTGGTGGAGTCAACTGACTTTGCTGTTTGGTGGAGTCAACTGACTTTGCTGTTTGGTGGAGTCAACTAGCTTTGCTGTTTGGTGGAGTCAACTAACTTTGCTGTTTGGTGGAGTCAACTGACTTTGCTGTTTGGTGGAGCCAACTAGCTTTGCTGTTTGGTGGAGTCAACTGACTTTGCTGTTTGGTGGAGCCAACTAGCTTTGCAGTTTGGTGGAGTCAACTAGCTTTGCTGTTTGGTGGAGTCAACTCACTTTGCTGTTTGGTGGAGTCAACTAGCTTTGCTGTTTGGTGGAGTCAACTAACTTTGCTGTTTGGTGGAGTCAACTGACTTTGCTGTTTGGTGGAGCCAACTAGCTTTGCTGTTTGGTGGAGTCAACTGACTTTGCTGTTTGGTGGAGTCAACTAGCTTTGCAGTTTGGTGGAGTCAACTAGCTTTGCTGTTTGGTGGAGTCAACTAGCTTTGCTGTTTGGTGGAGCCAACTAGCTTTGCTGATAAGCGAGTTTGGTCAACTTGCGCTTTAGGGATTTCAGTCAACTTAAGCTGTTCAATGGGTTTGGTCAACTTTGTGTTGTGGAGTTGGTCAATTTTGGCTGTTAGTGGATTCAGCCAATTTTGGCTGTTAGTGGATTCTGTCAACTCTGGCCGTTAGTGGGTTCCATCAATGATGTTAGTGGATTCAGTCAACTTTGGCTGTTAGTGGGCTCAGTCAACTTTGTCAGTGGATTCAGTCAACATTGTCAGTGGATTCAGTCAACTTTGTTAGTGGGTTCAGTCAACTTTATTCGTGGGTTCAGTCAACTTTGTTAGTGATTCAGTGGTCATCACTTTGACTGTTAGTGGGTTACGTTAATTTTGGCTGTTCGTGGATTCAGTCAACTTTGACTGTTAGTGGGTTACATTAATTTTGGTTGTTCGTGGATTCAGTCAACTTTGGCTGTTAGTGGGTTCTGTCAATTTTGGCTGTTAGTGGGTTCTGTCAATTTTGGCTATTAGTGGTGGCAGTCGCTGTTATTGGGTGCAGTCAATTTAGGCTGTTATTGGGTTGCAGTCAATTTTGGCTGTTGGTGGGTTCCATCAATTCTGGCTGATAGTGGGTTCAGTCAACTTTGCTGTTTCAAAAGCACAAAGGATACAAGCACAGTAAGGATACAAGCACAGTAGCGCTTATGCTACTGTTTCCACTGCTAATGCTCTGACTGTAAGCACAAACCAGAGCTGGTTACTGTGCACAGTCTGCTAGCACCAACCCAAACATACTGAAAAGACAGGTATGCCATTGATCCCTTTCACCCTTTGCTGGGCACAGCATTCCAAAACAGCCAGTCTGGGACTGACTTACCATCAAATACTGTTATGTTGGCTGATCAAAGTCCCTATATGACTAACTTGTGTCTTTGGGGCAATGACTTCTATCACAAACACTAGTCATAAGATGTACTTATGACAAATACTTTTTTTTTATATCAGCGTAAACATCACTTATAGTTGATGTCTGTATCAGGACAACACAGTGACACCAGTAAATCAGGAACACTCATAAGTCGACCTCTTCTCAGTGATGTGTATTCTGATTTCCAAGACAGACATCAATACATCCAGTCACAGCACTAACACAGTTCCTTACGGAAAACTTAACTACAACATTAAAATATTAAACATAAACCAATAAAATGAACAGATAAGACGATAACTCAACCCCACTTAACAAAGAGAAAAAAAAGAAAGAACACCCATTGGGGTACAGCAATAAGATCCAGACCCTATGTTACCATCTTTCAAGGTTCATCAATAATCCAGATATCAGATTCACACAGACAGATGTTTGTTAGGGGGGAGGGGGGACAGGAAGACAGGGCGGCAATGATTCTTATTTTTCAATGGCAGAAGTACAGGTGTATTAGCCTTTTTTTTTTTTTTTTTAGCCCTTATTCCCCTGAGGTCACAGTATCCATTCATTGTGAAAACTTATGTGAAGGGAAGTAATTTTTACAACTTTATACAATCTTTTACTGCAAGAAATATTATTTCCAGCATTTTGCCATAAATATAGTACACACTGGGCCAGGCGCTTTTGCATTTATGCAGTTCCCCTCCCCCCACCCAAACCTGAATCATGACATTTTTTTTGCTATCAGTATGACTACCACGATCCCTTCGATTAAACTTGTAAAGAACAGCATCTAGGCAACTATGCCCCATCTGCTTGATCAGTCTAACAATTTTCCAAAGGAAAAAGCCTTTAATTTGTGTTTAAATCTGCTCTATTGGAGTCCAAATCCTCTCTTAGCAGCCATCCTAACCATTGCCCAAAGCAAGATTTATTTAGCTAACTTTGAAAATTCATAATTTGCTATACCAATTTGTACACAGTAAAGTGCAGACAAAAACGGCAATATCTAGTTATCGCAAAGACAGCAAATCTCACAAGAGTCCTGTTTAAGAAAACAACAATAGCGGCGCCAATAGTAAGCTCGTGTTTTGCGCAGTTTAGCAAGTGTTTGTGGGAAATTTATATCAGTGTGTTAGGGGGCAGCCTTGGGGAATAAGAGTTAATGTTTGCCATTTTGACTAATATGACTACTGAGAGAGAGAGAGAGAGAGAGAGAGAGAGAGAGAGAGAGAGAGAGAGAGAGAGAGAGAGAGAGAGAGAGAGAGAGAGAGAGGGGGGAGAGAGAGAGAGAGAGAGAGAGAGAGAGAGAGAGAGAGAGAGAGAGAGAGAGAGAGAGAGAGAGAGAGAGAGAGAGAGAGAGAGAGAGCTAATTAGTACAAGAGAATGGGGCCACTGGTACAGAGTAGGATAGTGAACACTTGTGAATGATGTCACTGTAATAAACTGGTCCACAGCCTTGCAGGATGTGTTAGGCAAGAAACAGCTCTGACTAACAATAAATCCATCATCCCTTCACACACACAACTTGACTTCTGACAAAAACCAATCTTCTTCACCCACCCCAAATCCCACCTATTCCCTCTTTGACACAGGCCAGCCCATCCCTCCATTCTTAGTTTGTTAGTATGTTCAGGTTGAACAACTCGCCTTTATTTTAACCACACACTACTCTAACTTCTTGCTGCCATATCTGCAAATGCTTTGAAAAGATGCATTTCTTTTCTTTCTCCACCGCCCCGCCCCCCACCCCCCCAAGATAAAATTTTCATCTTTTCATATCAAGGCTGCCTACAATATTCCTGACCAACTGTTCAGATACAAAACTACACCTTGCAAATCTCATCACCAGTCCATGTACTCTGTAGAATGTGTGCTCAATAGTCACCCCCACCCCCACCCCCCATATGAACTGCCAACACAAGAACTGAAAAGACAGATACACAAATGGAGGAGCACAATCTGCTGCTGAACTGTTGCTTTTTTTTCTTCACTTAAAAAAAAAAAGGCAACAGCAGAGTGACAACATCAATGTAGTAGGTAGGTACAATAAACACAGTCAGTGGAGGACGGGTCAAGTGCCACCTGTTTTGAGCTCCTGTCTGGTGATGTTGTCAGGATATTGTTTGAGTTCAGTTAGGGAGGGGACTGTCCTGTTTGTTTCCGCAGTAAGTATGTTTGCAGGACAGCTGGAGAGAGGAGAGGAGAGGAGAGGAGGCCCAGTGTTCAGGACCTCCTAGTCACTGTTGGTCAGTCAGCCATGTCATGTCCTGACCCTTTCTTTGTGGCTGTCCAGTGATCTGTCGTCCTCTGTCTCAAACGTGCCAGTCAACAACCGTCCCCACTGAAGACAGAAAAATGGTTTCCATCCATCAACTGCTTTACAGTCACACAAACAACAGGTCATTTCACCTTTCTTCCACTTCTTTCCTCTCGAAAAGTCACATACATTCTTCACATTTCAAAGAATCAAACGAACAAACATGCCAAACCTATGTCAAGTTTAGATAAAACCATGCGCCATATTCATGTCTGTTAACTGGGGGTTGGGACAGCCAAATGGTCAGAGCATTGCACTTGTGATCTGATGACCTGGGATCAAGCCACCTAAGTGGCGCCGGTATTATGGAATTTTACCCTGGAGTTAACATCCATACGGACTCCACTCCCCCAAAATCCTTTGGTTGAGACTAAAAAACCAAGGTCCTGTATGTACAAAAGTAAAACAGAACATCTTGCACAGGTGTTAAAAACACTCTGCCTTTCGGAAGAGTAGGCCATGTCATGCCAGTAGGAATGGACAAAATAAAAAAACAAAACCAAAAAACCACATGCATGCAATGTCATACTTAGACAACATCCCTGAAGTTGTAATGAAGCCACCTTAATAGTGGGCAAAAACAGTTGCATTCACAAAATCTGACCATTGGTAAACCTCAGTGCTTTAGCTGTGAGACAAAATGATTTAAATAAAATCTAAGAAGTAACCCTCCTTATCCTCTTGCATCACTGCAAGTAACAAAACTAGTTTCCAGCAGACTTTCAGTTTAAATGCAGTTTCTGATTCTGAATGCACTTCACAAAGTAACCTTCCTTTCTGCCAGGTTGATGTCAGGGTGCCCATGACAAAGATTAGCAACAGAAGAAAACCACAGTGGTGAGCAGACCTGTTTGCCCCTTCAGGACTGACCAAGGTCATACACATACCAGCAGTCACCACCCAGCACCTCCCAGGCACTGTCTGGGCACCTTGCACACACTTCCCAAGCAAGGACACAGGGTTCTGCTAAATAGCCCTACCACTCAGAGCCAAAACAAGATCATTCTGCATTCCAACTTTATTTCATTCAAAATTTAAAAAAATACAACAGTGCTAAAAAGTGATTTGATCATTGTGCTACTTTAGCATTCCATTCATTCTATTAGAGATGAAAAAATTGCAGGGCTAAAAAATGATTATTAACCTCTTAACTGCTGAGTGAAGAGTGCACCTGAGTGCACCCTATATGCCAGGGAATAAAATTCTTATATACTACTTCCTATGTTCATGTTCCTTTTACTCAGAAATTGCCGTATGAATAATCCTGATATTCTACCAAATGACAGTATACATATCATAGATTGCTTTCAGACAAGCTTTAAGTAGTGAGCATCATATATCACTAACAAAAATATGCCAAAACTTGTTACATTTTTTTTCTTTAAAAAGCAGATGAAAATACACTTTCTTCATCTCTCTGTTATTCTGTGTACCCCCCCTCCCATCTCAATAGTGTCACACACAAGTCGAGGCAAAATCTCAATCGTATTTGGTTTTTTTTCATCTTTACAATCTCCTGAATCATACAGGATCATTTTCAGTACTGTCAGGCTCATCTAAAACCCCATTTGCCACTTCTTTCACTGTGTAAAGTCATTAATACGTTCAATAAGAAGTGTTAGTCATTTTGAACAAGTACAGTCCAAGCAGTCAAGCAAAATAACACAAAATATGGGCTAAAAAATGATTGGTTTTGCCACGTTTCTGCAGCTAGATGTTGCCAAGCAACAGAAGAGTGATTATTAATTTTGGACTGGTTTCCCTTTAACAGCTAACTTCTTCAAGTCGTCATAACCCCAGAAGGAAATTTTCAGGGTGTAGGCGTATAGTGCACATTTTACAACAGAAAATTTCCAGGGTGGGGCAGCCTTGGGGTTAATGGTGCTACTTTTGCATTCCCTACTGCAATATATTTAAAAAAGAAAAAATATATCACAGGGCTAGTAAACTGATTTTATATTATGCTAATTCTTTATTCTATTAAAATACAGATAAAATATCACAGGGTTAAACATTGATTTTGTAATTGTGCTATCTCTTTGTTCTATGAAAAATATTTTTTTAAATATCACAGAGCTAAAAAGGGATTTTGTTAATTGTGTTACTTTTGCAATCCTTCCATTCTATAAAAATGAAAAAAAATATCACAGGGCTAAAGAGTGGTTTATTAATTGTGCTACTCTCTGGTTTCCTTCTTCCTTCAATCAAAAATGTCCAAAAATATAACAGGGCTAAAAAGTGCAATAATTCTGGATTCCCTACTTCATTCTACTAACCCCCCCCCCCCCCCCCCCAAAAAAAAAGTAACAGAATTGTTCAGTTCTAAACAAGCAGCCTTTTTCTAAACTTTATAATAATAGTCTGTGTGTTGTTATAACAAAGCATTGTAGCATTTCCACTTGTAGTATCGCAACATGTTTGGTTAGTGGTCATCATACCACCCATTGATTTTTCAAAACAATATGACATCCTCTAACTCTAACTAATGTCCATAAAACTGATGACAGTCTTACATGGGTAAAAAATATGTGGTCTTAAGTATTGAAGAAGGATAAGAACTCAAAACACAAGGACTCTGTGAATATCCAAAGACCTGTTCTGAAACTCCCCAAAGCATGAAGATAGGTAAAGACAGGGCAAATCCCGCTGGTCAGTCAGAATGCCCTCCATAGCAGACTGCCCACGTCACTAAGCACCATGACTGGCCAGCCATCAAGGCTGAAATAGGATTTTTCCTGCCTTTGGTCTTGACAGTGAACAGTGTTCAAAGCAGTTCAGTCACAACTTTGACTGACAACAACGAAAGAATGTCCATTTTTCCGTATGTTTCAAACTGGCAGATAAAAAGACTGAAATGACATATAGCTGGTATCAGGAACCACAACATTTTGTAAAGACATATGTCCCTCATTAGGACTAGTGAAGCCAATTAACTCTTTGTTTCCCACATTTAGCTGGTAACAAGAACCACATATTAAAGTTTGTCCCTGATTTGGACTAGCAGAGCCCAATTAACTCTATACTGTTTCCTATACAAAGCTGGTAACAGGAACCAAAAGGCTTCATATGGAGGAAGTATGTCCCTGATTTTGACTAGCGGAGCCAATCAACTTTATACTGTTTCCAATATAAACAATAAAACCAAACATATGTCTTAAGTGTTCCAATGATAAAAACTACCTGAGATAATAAACAGGTGTTTTAACATCATAATGATATCAATATATGGAAATTTTAAACATTGAATCTTGTAATGCAAACAAATCAAAGCACTTGCATTTGAGACATTCACATGCATGCATTCGTTCGCAAAAAAATTAGATTTTAAATTTAGACACACACACACAAACACACACACACACGAATTGAACACACTCACTCACACATATATACACACACACACACACAGCCTCCCCATCTAATATCACAATTTGTGAAAAGACATTAAATGAATTTAACCACACACATTCATAACATGTGTAGGTAGGGCAATGGAGATGGAGGTTGAAAAATAAACATATATCAAGACATAACAAGAACAAAAAAAAGGACACAAAGAATACACATGTTTAGATACCACAACGACACTACAAAATAATATACAGACTCATCAGATATGACATCAACACAGAATGTCAGAGATAACAGACATGTAGAGGTCACAATGGCACAGTTGCGATTACAGACAGACAGACATTATAATATCATAGGTCAGAGCTAACACATGTACACGCATATACTTCAATGGCAGTCAACACAGCTGACCAGTTGCTTGTTACCTCTTCTGTGGTCTGGCTGACCACTGGGGCACCACTAAATACAGTATAACCAGCTTCTTCCATTCAGTCAGGTTCTGAGCTTTCTGTAGAAAGCCATTCCACTCCAGGTCAGTCCACTCTCTCATGTTGTCTTCCCACTATTTTTCCCTGTCTGCCTCTTTGACTTCCTTCCAGTACCGTTTCCTGTAGGCACCTTGGCCAGTCCAGATATTCATCTGATGTGCCTGTACCACTTCAGTTTGCATCTTTTCACTAGGTCAGCAGGCCAAATTGCATTTTCAGTTCTCATTTTTTACTTCCTTGATAGTTATGTGATGTCTATATGAGATACCACAAAGTTTGTGGAAGCACCTTATCTCCATTGCCTGCATCCTACTTTCAATGTCTGCTGTTATGGTCCATTTAACACATGCATACAAAAATAACTAAGGACATACCAGATCATCCTAATCTTGCAGCTATTGGCTATTCTTGTCATTCCATATGACTTTTAGTCTGATCACAGCAGAAAACAGTAGCCAGCAGTTTTCCAAAAGAGGACACAACTGAGCAGCCAAGACACAGAAACACAGGCCACAAACCCCACTTACCCCTGTGTGCAGACACTCAGATCTTCTGCTTCTTGCTGGGCCCATCGTCACCACCTTGCTTTGGGGGCTCAGCCTCCAGCACCTTGATCCTCTGACCCGACAAGTTCTGGCCATGAAGCGTCTGCATGGCTTTCACCGCAGCGTCCACACTGGCATACTTGGCATAGCCAAAGTTTCTTCCTGAAACACCAACAATACTCCTGTCATAGCAGAAAGATGAAATAAGAAAGTGGCCACCACCCCCCCATTCCGTAAGCTCTTTTTCTTTTTTGCCTGACTTTGATTTGCTAACAAGAATGTGTGTAGCCTTACGTACACTGCAGACTTTGAACTGTTTTTTTTTTTTAAAGTTAAAAAAAAGCCTGGCATATCTGTACTTCATATTTACTTACAGAACACGTTCAGGATGATTTGATCAACAATAGTAAGACTGGATCAGCCTTTTCAACTTGCCACTCTGCCTACAGACTTCAAGACAACTTCTTTTTTATTTATATTATTTATTTATTTTTTTTTATTTCATTACAACTGAGCCCATTTTATCTCTATTTGGAAACCCAAACCCAAAAGTAAAGTTTACTTTTAACCCAACTTTTCCACCTGTCAGGACTCAACATCTACCACAATATTCAAATGGAGTTCTCCTGAAACCAACAACTTTTTTAACAGCCTCCCCCCACCCCAAAAAAAACCAAACCCAAAGCCACCCAAAACCTTCCCCCTTCCACATACCAGACAGTAGATAGACACTGATCAGATTGCCAAAGCGACAGAAGGCATCCCGCAGGACACGCTCAGAGACTGCAGAAGGTTGGCAGACGATGAAGAGGCGCTTAGCAACAATGCTGTCATCGTTGACCAAGGGCTGTGGCAGAGGCAGCATGATGTTGCAGTAGTTGACACGCTCCATACCATTGGCTGCTGCCCCCATCATGCCAAACATGGCTGCTGCACTGTTGGCCGCTGCCATCACTGCCTGAGGGTTGATGCCCGCCTGTTCCAGTAAACTGGCCGCCTGTAGTCAAAAGAAGTAATGGATGGTTTTTTTGGATTATCCTTTTTATTCCTAAAACTTTCTTTCTACAGAAACAATGCATTATCCTGGGATAGAGATGGCAACTTGTGCTGGATGCATTTAAAGTGTGTGAAATTACATGAACTCTTTTTTTCTCCCTTTCAATTCGCTGTCCACCCCCCCCCCCCCCCTTTTTTTTTTCTTTTTTTTTTAAAAATAACATCTGAATGTTGCATCCTAATTGCTGTCAGAGGCATAGCTTGTTTTAAAATGTTACTCATGGGGCAGTATACCCTAGTGGTTAGAGTGCTGTACTCATATTCAGACAGCCCAGGTCCGAGCCATTACCCAGGCACCTGTTTAATGGGATTTTTTCCATGTAGTTAACATCATTACTGAATCAACTCCCCTGAAAGTCCTTCAGGATGAGGCTATAAACTGAGGTCCCATGTATGCAGAATATCTTATGCATACTTTAAAACCTATTCTGCTTTTGGGAAGAATAGACCATTGTGTGCTGGCAAGAATGGATAATTTTTTTTTGAACACCCAAAGAGCACATGCACACTGGTGATGTATTCAGACATCATTCCTGAAGTCAAATGGAGGCTGGCTACCTTAATAGTGGGCAAAAACTGTAACTTTCAATAAAACCATTCCTAAGCACATGTTACTAACAGACCCTCCAAAATGTAGATAGTCTATGAATCTTTTATTTTACAATTCACATAAAGCATAGTGTTGTGAAAGCAGCCATGAATACTGTTATAGCAACACATTATTAACATCAAATACTCCACACATACCCAATACTTTGCAGATTGTCAAAATGACATGGAGGTCAAAGGCCCACTTACTGCTCTAGACTAAGATTTTTGCCTTCTCTCTATAGGCTGATCAAAGGTCAGTTTGAGGCAGAATTAAGGGACACAGAAAAAGAAAATAATGCATGAATACCAATGATATAAAAGAAACTGACTTTGTAACAACACACCATGTGCTACTTGAATCTCTTCCTCACTCTCTCTCTTACACATACACACACACACGCTCTCTCTCTCACTCACAACCACACATACACAGGCGCTCGCACAGACACACATACACTCTCTCTCTTTTTCTCGCACTCACACATAAAAGTGACTTTTAAAACAATTCAAAATCAAACTACCACAAATTTTCATTGCTATTCAACTCACACGCTGTCGAAGGTCTGACATTTCATCATTGCGCCCATGAGATCCACTGAAAATCAAAATCTTGTATCAGCAACTGGTCTCACAAGTTATTCTTTCTAAGTTTATAAGTTATTCTTTCTTCTTTTCCCTACCCCACCCCACCCCCTTGTGGAAGGGGGTGGGATGGGGGGGATGTCCATATGAAGTCCTAGTCAGTGGAGCAGTACTTACAAACTGTTCTCTTGCTGGATGCTCCTCTGAAGTGTAGACTCCATTCTCCCCAAAAGTCCTTCAGATGAGACTATAAACCCGAAGCCATGTGTGCAAACCACAGAACATCTTGTGCATACATTAAATCCTGTTCTTTTGGAGCTGGTGGGAACAGATGACAACATTTACAAAACTGCATACACACGGAGACTGGATTTTAAAAACAACAACACATGAGCGCTTATTCCATTGTCCTGAATATAAAAGAATAAATTAATAAAAATAAAATAATCAGTGGGGAATGGGGGTTGGTCAATGAAGCAATACTTTAAACAAATGAGTCCTCATCCACTCCCACCCTCCTCCAAAAATCCCCTAAACCAATAATAGATATGAAACAGACAACAAATTGACAAGCCATGTATCCAACTATAATTTTTTAGTTTCTCTGGTTTGAGATATAAAATATTTGTATACATACAAGTGTATGGGGACGGGATAGCTCAGTGGTCAGAGCACTTTCTTTCCCCAGTCTAAGGTTAAGCAGCATCGAGCATGGTTACCCATTGGCTGGGTGGGTGACTGTGCACCTTGGCTTCAAACAGTCCCTCCAGCTGTAAATGGGTATCTGCCCTCTTTAGGCTCATGGAAGGTAAAGCAACAAGGGAGAGGATATGGGCGCCACCCTCAATATGCTGGCCCCTAGAGAAGCTGAAGTCTCTCATGCCTCGCTCCTCTACGACTACATAGGTTATGGGACATCTTTATCTTTTTTCTTTTATACATACAAGTTTACAAATTGTCCTGTTTCTGGGTATTTCTGTGATTATACTCTATAGTGGGGAGTGGGGGACCATCAGTGCAGCAGTACTTACAAGTTGATCTGTTGCATGGTATTTTTGTGATTATACTCTACAGTGGGGGATTATCAGTGCTGCAGTACTTACAAGTTGATCTGTTGCATGGTATTTCTGTGATTATACTCTTCAGTGGGGAGTGGGGGATTATCAGTGCTGCAGTACTTACAAGTTGATCTGTTGCATGGTATTTCTGTGATTATACTCTACAGTGGGGAGTGGGGGATTATCAGTGCTGCAGTACTTACAAGTTGATCTGTTGCATGGTATTTCCGTGATTATACTCTACAGTGGGGAGTGGGGGATTATCAGTGCTGCAGTACTTACAAGTTGATCTGTTGCATGGTATTTCTATGATTCTACATACTGTACAGTGGGGAGTGGTCAGTGCAGCCGTACTTACGGGTTGTTCTGCTGGGCACCCTCATCAGCAAACTGCACCATCAGGGGGCTGCCAATGGGGTACTCAAAGCCGTTCAGCTTGTCCCGGGCATAGGATGCACACTGTGGGGTGGCGTATCTGGCATAGGCCACACCTACAACAAACACATCACACAGGATCAAATCACATAGAATATGCAAAAAATGCAGGTGTTGAAGCTGGCTTTAAAAGCACAAAACTCATGTGCTGATACACATGCAAAAGCACACAACCCTTCATCACATACACAACATACTCAGTACCAGAAACAACGTTAAGGAGACAAGGGGTGTACACATTTTCAAATAATGATGGCAAATTCTGTCTGATCGACCAAACTGATGTGAAGAAGTTGAAAACGTTTTGAAATACAAATATCTGGGAACTGTTTTTGACCACAAGCTAAATTGGGATGCTAACACTGACGCCATTGTCAAAAAGGGGCAACAACGTGTGTATTTTCTGAGGAAGCTTAACTCATTTTTTGTCGACAAAAAGATTCTTTCTTTGTTCTACAAGTCTTATATAGAGAGCGTTTTAAGTTTTGCTTTCATTTGCTGGTACAATAACCTTAGCATTAAGAACAAGAATGGTCTTCAGAGAATTGTGAGAATCTGCTCTAAAATTATCGGAGAAGAACAAAGAGACCTCAGGTCGTTTTGTAATCAGCAGCTTGTACGTAAAGCAAGAGCCATTTTGGCCGATTCCTCCCACCCTCTGTTTTCAGAATTTCAATTGTTGCCTTCAGGACGTCGTTTTCAATGCCACAACAGCAAAACAAACAGAAAAAGGAACTCCTTTGTGCCAGTAGCTATCCGAGTTCTAAACTCATAATAACACTGACTGAGGTTGTTGTTTTTGTTTGTTTGTTTGTTTGTTTGTTTGTTTTGTTGTGTGTGTGTGTGTGTGTGTGTGTGTGTGTGTGTGTGTGTGTGTGTGTGTGTGTGTGTGTGTGTGTTGTGTGTGTATAAGCTTCTCTGAATTACTTACCTGCCACTGTTATGTATGTAGCCAATGCATACAGGTGTGCACATACATGCATATGTACCCATAAAATAAGTATGTCTTATTTTTGGCTTTGTATATGTGCGGGTGTGAACGCGTGCGTATAATGTGTAAATAATGGTGATCATATGTCTTTTCTAGTCAATGGTTTTTAAGAACATTGTATCTAAACATTGGTGTGTGTGTATGCGTGTGTTTGCGTGTGTGCAAGCGCGCGCGCGTAGGGTGTGAGTGTTTGTGACATTTTATTTGAAGTTTTATAATGTTTGAACAAAATATGAAATGTAGCTACTTCGTGTGTTTGATTATGATTTGTATCAATATGCCTGTCAGTATTGTAATTGCCCTTCAGGGATGATTAAAGTGTTTTTGACTTTGACTTTGACTTTGAAATGCCAAACTGGTGACATACCACAAAGCAGAAAACAGATTCCGCAGCCCACCCCTGTTATTCAATGCAACATACAACAGTCCAAGATACCACTCATATCACCAAACTTTTCTCAATTTTTTTCACAAAAGCTGAAATGTGCAGATCTGAGCTGATTCTGATTTCACTGCTTGATTGCCACAACATTTAACTCAAAAGCTTCTTTTTTCAGTGATCTAAATCAATGTGAACCACATAAAGCTATTTCTCTCTTTTCAACTGACTGCTTCGAAGGGATGGACATGTCCCGATTCGTAATGCTCTACATCTACTGTGTTCTTTCTGTTCAATATCAGGTAATGTTTTGGTCAGCACTCTAGATCTATTCTCTGTTCTTTCTGTTGTTCAATAACAGGTCAAGTTTTATACATTTCATGTCAAGGGGCCCTGTGTGCAGGAGTAGCACATTTCCGAAAGACCTAAAGTACTGTACATGCCACCAAGTTTTCCACAGAATAAAGAAGGTAAGCAAGGCAGTTACATGAATCCCTTCCTGACAGCTGTATGTATCTGTGTATTTTACAGATGCTGCCTGTAGCTCTCTCTCTCCCCCCTCCGTCCCTCCCCTCCCCCCCCCTCTCTCTCTCTCTATGACCTGACCTCCATCTATCCGAGGCTGACCTGTGGACTCGTTGAGGTCACAATACTCCATGCCGGGGATGAGGTTGAAGAGCTTGGTCAGATAGCCCTGGGTCATGCCGATGGGGGCCACAATCTGGATGCGGCAGCAGTTGGTCTGGGTTGGGTAATCGTTCAGCATGGTCATTGGCCCTGCCCCACCCATCATGTTAGGAGGCGCCACCCCAAAGTTACCCCCCACTGCACAGCACACATGACAGGAAAGAAAGTTAACCCTAGTAGCGCAGTTCCCGGAATATTCCGGGATGACCTTTCACAGCCACACAGTGGATCCCCGAATATTCTGGGATGAGGTATGTGGTTGTACTTGAAGGCTCATTTTCACTTTCAAAGGTAATCCATTGAATGTTAAGGTCATTGTAGGGCTGCAGAAAGGGTTGAAGGTCATTCAACACATGCACACAACAAAGATGTTTTGATTGGTTTAGAAGGTAATTTAAAAATTTAGATCAGTTGCGATCACCTTGAACAAAAATGGCAGCCAAGTGTTTGCGCCAGATTTTCTTGAAATGTTTTGCGAGCTTTTTGACAATGTGGACAGCAGAGAGTTTTATAGGTTAGATTTGGTTGAATCAAACAATGACAGAGACGATGAGGTAAGGGTTATGGAATATTTTTGAAAAGCTTTGGAAAAATTGATCGCGATCTGACAGAATCGAGCGGTGCTATTTTGCCGGATGCACTTTTTGCGATTTTGACATCACACAATGTTTTACTTTATTTGGAGCTTTTAAAATAACTGTTGTTGAGTCAAATCAATATGATGCAGAGTACTTTGCATCACACGAAAATCAATCAATCGTTTTGCTGTACTTTTCCAAGTATTTGATGACCGATTAAGTTATACAAGCTCCTTATTTTTTTCAAAACTAATGTTCAGATAGTATTTACTGAATCGTGACATTTTTGCACCACAACAACATTGCATATCGTGTTAAAATCAATCTGGAGCTCTGACGGCAGGTGACAGTGATCCGTAGTGCACACGCAATTTTTAAAATTTATTTATTTTTTACATTATCCTAAACACTACATGCTGCTATAAAATTATACTCATTTAAAAGCTTATCTGATCTTTCCAGTGATTTACAGCTTTACACACTTAGTTTTAGTTTTCATTATCATAAACACTACATGCTGCAATGAAATTATACTCATTTAAAAGCTTGTTATCTAATATTTCTAGTGATTTACATTTTTACACACTTACTTTTGGTTTTATATATCAAGGGTTGTTTGATGCCGCCCTGCTTTAAAACAACACTGGCCGATGTTAATTCTGCCAGCAGCACTTAGTATTGCTACCAAGGCTCTGACGGTGTGACAGTGACTGGTAGTGCACATGCATTAAAAAAAAATATATATATTTTTTACCATATCATAAACACTACATGCTGCTATGAAATCACACTCATTTAAAACCTTGTTATGTAAGCTTTCCAGTGATTTACAGCATTACACACTTAGTTCAGTTTTACATATCAACAGACCTGTGCACCCCCTTACTACTGATTTCAGTATTTTCATGGCAATTTTCAGTATTTTTCACCGAGTTTCAGTATTTTTACGCGTTGTTCGTGATACACTTTTTCAACATGAAGCATAAACGTCTTTTTTTTAATTGGGTTTTTGTATCTGTATTTGTTTGTTCATCCCCCTTCCAATTTTTTTCCATTGTACAAAACTCATAAGCTTTTTCTTTTATCAACTTGCAAATCTGGACAGGTCTGATGACTTCATAAGTGATGTAAGATACAGAGTGTAGAATTGGGAGAGAAAAAAAAGAGGAAATTGAGCCGGGGTCCAGGGGCCGCTTAGGCCCCGGTGGGGTGCAGGGGCAAAGCCCCGCTGGGGGGCCCAGGGGGGCGAAGCCCCCCCGGCAGAAAATGATTTTTCGCATTTTAAAGGCAGTTTGGAGGCCTCTCCAGGCACCATTTTGTGCAATGTGGAGGCATGGTGTGTGTGTGTGTGTGTGTGTGTGTGTGTGTGTGTGTGTGTGTGTGTGTGTGTGAGAGAGAGAGAGAGAGAGAGAGAGAGAGAGAGAGAGAGAGAGAGAGAGAGAGAGAGAGAGAGAGAGAGAGAGAGAGAGAGAGAGAGAGAGAGAGAGAGAGAGAGAGAGAGATTCAGACCTTCCATAAAGAACCACCAGAGTATGTCAAACTTGTTATAAACAGATCTATTCTGGGTAGCGGTAATATAAGTTTGTGTGTACCACTGTCATGGTTAATCAATGGAAAATGTGGAGAGAGAGAGAGAGAGAGAGAGAGAGAGAGAGAGAGAGAGAGAGAGAGAGAGAGAGAGAGAGATCAATACACTCTCTGGTGAAGATTTAAGAAGATCCTATGCCTTTCTCATTTTATTTTTAATCTGATTTCGGAGTGGACTCACAATGACAGTTTGCATCATGCATGGCCAGAAAACAAGTGCTGTGTACGTGTGTGCTCTGCTGCTGTCCAGTACAGCACCAGAGCGGAAGCCGTGTTCGGTACGATATAACTTCAGAGCGAGTTTTCATGTAACTTTAGAACAAGTCACTTTGCCGTTTTAACGATCAACTAATTTTTCGAAGATACGAGAAATTTTACTGTTCCATGATTTTCCAAGAAATCAGCGCTTCTATAAATGAAGAGCCGTGGTTTGCTATGTTCCGACCGCATTCCAATTTTCGACACCACTTGCGAATGAAAGTTCAACTTTCACTAGCGAGTCGGCAAAACGAACAGCCAATTTTGCTGCTTATGCATCTATATCCGGAACTGTACCTCTTTTAGCCCCATCCTGGCCTGTTAGCGTCATTTTGCAATCACTCCGCGTCTTTCTTTGCTTATAAGTGTATCAGTTTGGTCTGTTTCTCCGCGAAAGTTTACACTTTCCGCCATTTTGTTTTGAAGATACTGTTGTGCGCATGCGTCATCAGGGGAGATAAGTAACTGAACGATGGGGCTTAGCAGACGACGTACGCGAGATAAACGGCATCGCTGAACGATAGAAGACAACGTTTTCGATTTCCGGATTTTTCGTTGACAAAAATCGGATTTTGATTAATAAAATCGTATTTCCGTATTTTCCAACTTTTTCCGGAACAAATACGGAAAAATACGGAAGGTGCACAGGTCTGTATCAATATCACGGGTTGTTTGACCCCACCCTGCTTCAAAACAACACTGGCCGATGTTCATTCTGCCAGCAGCACTGAGTACCACTACCGTTAATTCAGTGCTACTAGGATTAACAACAAAGCACATAAAGTATATCTATGTGAGTACAAATGAACTGACAATAACTCTTACATTTATAACAGCTTCTGTTGAATTAATCTGTACAGTGTTAGCCCATGTACAAGTCTGACGTGCGTACCCAGGGCATCATAATGTACTCTCTCTGGAAAAGCCTCCATTGAAATGGAGAACTTATTCCTCCATCAATAACTGTTTTAGGGTCAGATCTGTTAACGAGTGAAATCCTTTTCTGTGTGGAAAAAATAGTGCTTCTTTACATATCTTAGGGCTCTTCACTTTGCAGGTTTCCTTTGACACATGCAACCCACATGCTACAAAACACAAACACACTTACCACCACCACCACCACCACCACCTGGAGGCATAGGGAAGTTACCTGAAATCATAACAACATAAAATAATCTCTATGCCCTCTGACAAGACAAAAACAAACAACAACATAAAGAAAAACCCAAACACACCAGACAAAAAAAGCAGCTTGTGCTGACAGTGTTTTTTTTGGTAATAAAAACAGACCAAAACCCTGGTGTGCTTTTAGGTTCAACAAGAAGGAATGTTTCAAAGATTTTTTTTTTAAAAGAAAAAAAAGAAAAGAGAGGCATATATAAAGGACTCCCTCCCCCCTTCTCCAAAGAAAGCAAGCTGAAAGAATAACTTGTGAAGCAAATGTATAAATCTTCATGCTAACTTACTTAAGGAACCTGGATGTCTTTTCCATAAAAAGAAAGAAAGAACAAACATTTTTCCTATCAAAACACTTTTATCCAAATGTCTAGGACCAAAGCAGCTTTCTGGAGACCATTTTGAGAGTAAAGCCAATCCCTGCAGGTACTCACTACACTTCTCTCCCCCTGACAGCCACAGTACAATGCAAGTGACATATCTATCACTTATTGTGGCACTTCAGATGTCATAACTCTTCCTCCCTCACAGGGGACCCCAATGGCAAACAAAAAGCAAAACATAAGGACCATGCAGACAAACTAAAGCGACCAACTGTGATTTACAGGAGAAAAAAAAAATCAACCCACCAAATAAACCAACACAACAGCCATGACTTTCAAGTTATAACCTTTCATAGCCACTCCTAGATCCAGGCTAGCTGATAAGGGTCTGCTGTAATGTCAGGATGACCAAGGACACAACTGCTTAAAAAAAAAAGAACCCCCCCCCCCCCCCCCCCCCCCCCTGCCTGAAACAAAACAAAAATCAGAACAAAAAAAAAGCAATGACAAGTCACCTTGGCCAGGCATTGCAGGCTGGTTATCTCTGTTGAAACCTCCATCCTCTTCAAACGTTCGTTTCTGACCTGACAACACAAATGTTCTGACAATCACCCAACAAGCCCAATTTTTACACAACCTAGTACTTTCATTTCCTCTGTGTGAGTGAGAAAGTGACTGTGTGTGTGACTGTGTGTATGACTGTGTGTGTGACTGTGTTGTGACTCTGTGTGTGTGTGTGTGTGTGTGTGTGTGTGTGTGTGTGTGTGTGTGTGTGTGTGTGTGTGTGTGTGTTGTGAAAGAGAATGAGTGTACTGATGCATGCATGCCTATGCATGTATAACTGAAAATGTGTTCATAGGCCTGTAACTTATTACAAGTCTTTACAGCTTACAATGTACACTATCCCTCACCGTTAATACTATTGTCACTATTACTAATACTAGTATTACTACTGTTACTATTATTATTACTACTGCTGTTGTTGATCACAGCATTCGTATGCATTTCTACTAAAAACACTACTGCCAGAGTGTGTTTATAAAACTGCTTTTCAGAATCTATTGACTTAATTATGGATACAAAAGACTGCCAAAGCCATGCTTTTTTGTGACGGGAATTTTTGCAATTTGATCCAATCAGATTTTACTGAACAGAGCTTATTACATATATATGAGCAACGAACATCAGCAGCAGAGCAACAACAAATCTTTAAGGTTACATCATGCTCAAAAGACAATTAGTATGACAACAGGAATTTTCTGATAATTCATTATCTACTTTATCCAGTCCAAAATTTAATTTTTACAAAACAGGTTTGTCCATGTTTAATGACAAAACTAGGTCAGAAAGATGAATATATGGCTCTCTCACTATCTCCCCCACCCACACATACACACACACATTGCTCACCTTTCATGTTCATGAAGCCAACATTGGGACCAAAGGAGTAGAAGTCAGTATTGCTCTCTCGTTCATCACGGGATCTCTGTGGCTCCGCAAATTTGGGCTTGAATACTGAAACACCACCATGGTGAGTGACAAAACTAGCATAAAACAAAGCAATTTTTGAGATGTACTGCCTAGCTTCAAAATGTTTTGATATGATAGTGTGTTCTGCCATTCATCATGTAGTTAACCTCTTAACTGCCGAGTGCAAGTGCACCCTATGTGGCAGGGAATAAATTTGTATGTACCAGTTGCTATGTTCATGTCCCCAGTACTCAGAAATTACCATTTGAATAATCCTGATATTCTGCCCAATGACAATTTTTATATATATATATATATATATATATATATATATATATATATATATATATTATATATATATATAATATATATATCTCAGATTGCTTTCAGGAAAGCTGAAAGTACTTAGCAAAAATATTTCACTACAAAAATATGTCAGTTTTTTTATTTTATTTAAAAGATGAAAATATACTTTCTTCATCTCTGCT
The DNA here is from genome assembly GCA_030674155.1 of Stramonita haemastoma. Classification (NCBI taxonomy): domain Eukaryota; kingdom Metazoa; phylum Mollusca; class Gastropoda; order Neogastropoda; family Muricidae; genus Stramonita; species Stramonita haemastoma. The sequence continues at coordinate 44,194,988 of CM060317.1, read as the reverse complement.
ATCATTCTGAGTACGCCCACCCCCACCCCCACCCCAAATCTCAATAGCATCTCACATAAATCAAAGTAAAATCTTAGAGGGGTTTTTTCATCTTCAAGATCTCCTGAATCACACATGATTGTTTTCATTACTGTCAGGATCATCTAAAATCCCATTTGCCACTTCTTTAGCAGTGTAAAGTCATTCATGCGTTCAACAAGAAGAGTCCACCATTTTGAAAAAGTACAGTCAAAGCAGTGATGCTAAATAACACAAAATATGAGTTAAAAAACCGATCGTTTTTGCCATGTTTCTGAAGCTAGATGTTGCCAAGCCAAAGGAGAGTCATCTCCAGTAATTTTGGAGTTCTTTCCCTTTAAGTTTAACGGTTGTCAAGGAAGCTGGCTTTTACATCGATACGTCACCCCAGAAATTTTCCAGGCTGTAGGTGTGTAGAGTGCACATTTAGTCCTGGAAAATTTCCAGGCAGGGGCAGAGTGCACATTTAGTCCTGGAAAATTTCCAGGCAGGGGCAATCAAGTTGTTAACAGACAGTAGTCTTTGATAGCACCACCTCCTAGCTGTACAATGGAAAAACTGAAAATCTTATCCCACAAAAAAAAAGCCTCTGATAGCAATGGATGACAATTCTGACCTTTTTCATGCAATCAAGATCAGCGAAACACCATTGATATCAAACCTGTGTAAACTGTTTAGCACATCACTCTTTTCTGGTCTTCAAGCCCTGATTCTATATTTTCTCCATTATGCAATAAAAATTTTAAATTCTGAAAAGTGTCTTGCTGTAAGGTACCACACCAGGTGGAGTTTCAATCACCGCCAAGACCTCTGATAAGGGCTCATCCAGGAGCGGAAACTTGAGTCAGGTCAGGCCAAAGGCATGGTTCTTACTCAAATATGCCTACAATGCTGCCACTGAAAGACATTATTCTCTAGAATTTATTTTCATTTCAATCTTTTTAATATTGAATCTTTGATAAATCATTTTCAAAATGATTAAGAAGTTGGTACCTGCACTTGTTTTTCCTCCACTACTTTTTCCTCAATTATGCAATAAAAATGTGAATGAACAAAACATTCCACACACACACACACACACACACACACACACACACACACACACACACACACACACACACACAGAGCACACAGCATACACACTTACTTTGATTGCAGTTTTCAAATGCCAGCGCAGCATGATAAGCACGGTGGTACTTTACATAACCAAACCCTTTGCTGTCTCCAGAATTTCGATCTCGAATAATTGTGACATGATCCAGATCACCAAATTTCTGGGGAAAAAGAAAAGAACACTGGTATAGGTTACCACATACAAATACCATTCATAAAATAGACAACATGAGCTGCTAATAAGTGAGATACTGTCAAACAAAATTGCACTTGTCAGTTTTTCGAAATCCCAATCCCCCCCCTCCCCCCTATCACAATCCTTTTTTTGCCATATATTAAGTAATTCTGCACAAATCAAGAGAGAGCTCAGACATCAGAAACATTACATGTGGATGGCTAAGATCTGAATCAGCAGCAGGGTTGAAACATAACAGAAAATGAGGCAGAAAAAAAGCATTATTCATGTGGAATACCTCACATAAAGTTGCATTACAAGCAATCCACATGAAGACTTATACAGAAGAGTGCCTGTAAGCACCCAGTAATCACATGGTTACAATGGGCACTGCCACTATTCTGCCTTCCATAGGAGTAAGCTTTTATGTGCCTGTAGGAAAGGATGACAAAATCTATTTAAAACACATGAAGACAGGTTTTGCGTATCAGACACCATCTGAAGTCAGAATGCGGCTATCTTAATAGTGGGTAAAAACAGTTGCATATGAAATCTCACCACTGGTGAACCTGGGAGCTATAGTCAAGACGAAAAAAAAAAGAAAAGAAAATATATAACATATATATCTTTTTTTGTTTTGCTTCCTTTAGTAGAGCACTACTGCAAATGCCTCTTCTGACAATGGATTTCATAGTATACTTAGTGCCTGGTGATCTGGGGCTACTGGGTTTATCTGAATCCAGCAACTGCTTTTTCCCTTCTTTTTTTTTGTCAGTTTTGAATACAGTGCTTTACCTCAAATTCAGTCTGCAAGTCTTTTTCATTCAGATGCTTTGGGCAGACGACAAAGAGGCGCACCAGTTTCTCGTCCTCACGGGGATCTCTGGTGGAGCCATCCCTCTTGTTGTTGGCCACCACAACCTGAAACAGCATACAATTTACTTATTAACAATACTGGATATACTTAGAAACTATTTTTGTATAGCAGAATAGTTTTGATACATTAGTACTGACTCATAGTGAGCGCGCACACACGCACACACACACACACACACACACACACACCACTCTTATCATTTCATGCAGCATTATAAATGTATACACCACCAATCCTGAGCAAGTTTTACTTGACTTAAGACTTGTTAAAGGCTGATTGGTCAGGTCAAAGCTTTCATGGAACAACTAAGTCTTTCCATCAGTTTTTAAAAGAGCTACTTTGAGAGGGAGAAAATGGAAAACAATGGAATTTATATAGTGCTCTATCTTGCAAAAACAAATAAAAGCACTTGTATTTGACCTATTCTTACAAGCAACCAATAACAATTAATACTTTTAACAAATTCAAATGTACACACACATGCAAGAGTTCCTAACAACAGGAGCTTGACAGTCCAAAGGATTTCAGGCCAATAATTTGAAGTTAGCTTTAGAAAAATAGGAGGCTTTCACTTTCAGCATTGGATCTGAGAAGGAAGAATAATTGTTTGATAGATCTGAAGAGAAAAAAAAAAGATAGGTCAGTTCTGTGAAAAATATGAAGCACTTGAATAACAAAGTCTTGAAATCTGATCAAAAGGTTATCGCATTTTTTATAATTATTTCAATTTTAAAAAAAAAATCATGTGCGTTGCGCGCAAAGTAGTGTGCGTTTTCCTTAACCCTCTTAGTCCCGATCTGGAATTTGCTGAGATTGAATAATTACCTCCCTAAGCCCTGATCCCCGGATTTACACACAGTAAATTTCCATCACACTGTGACCATCACTAATTGCTACCACATTTTAACCTCTATCAGGCTAGAAGGAGAAACCCCCGCTGAGTGTCTGGAAGTAATTTAAGCTGCTGGTATGTATTTAGAAGGAGGAAAAGGCCAGTGAGCATGTGTGCCTGACCTGATTTTGTGATGGAATGCGAAATCTAGGGGCAGTTTGTGTTCAGAGAGTCCAAATGCAAGAGGGTTAGCTTAATAGCAGATGGTTGACTGCCAAGCATAAAGGTAGTGCACAGCTTACATTGTATGCAAACTTGGCCATTCAAAGGTTAGCGACAAGGAATAAATGACGTTCGCTGTGACATAGACAGAGGGATGTCATTCCTAATTAATTCTGAACAGCTAATGATCTCATTCTGTGAAAGAATATCTCTTCACTTTTGGACCAAAGAAGAACTTGTGAAAAATCAAAATGAAACAAGGATGTCAGCTGTCAGACATATATGATCCACTCTCAAAAGGTGCTCCACTGACAGTTGCATTGGGGAAAAGTCCACAACTAGTTTACTTTTGTCAACTCTACAACAAGTAGTTTATAATATCAATTAAGTATACTTTGAAGAATTTTTCCTAAACAGTTTAGTGTTTAGTTCAGAGAGAAAAGCACTTTTTTTTCTTTTTTCTTTTTTTTTTGATAAATGTGCCCCAAAATCGAGCAAAACTGTAAGAAAAATCAGCCATTTTGTCAGTGGGCAAGTTGTATAAGAAAAATCAGGCAATTGCCCTATACTTTACAAATGAGGTTAGCGTTGTTTTTAAAGATGAATGAAACATCTTTCCAGTAATAATATCTGTTAAGAAGAAAAAATAAATCTTCTTGATAAAATAAAGCTGCGAAAATGGGCGGTTTCTTGTGACGCATTATGTCACATTCACATCGTCAAAAGATTGACTGCCCCAACTAAACAACAACTTGTATGGAGACAGCCAAAGTATACATGATTCTTGTTCTAAAAATGCATTCTGCACTTGCAAAGACATCAGATTACACCTAGAAACAACCGTTTTGAAATTGTTAAAATTTTCAAGTCACAAAGTCATGAGAAACACACTGCTTCTTCATACCCCTGTATGAAGCAGACAAACCATGACAAACAACATTTTTATGACATGCTGGAAACCCCTTGCACACATGCCAACAAGTGTAATGGGAAGGGAAAATGGTGGAACAAAGACCAGGTGAGTTTTCTGTTTTTGTCACAGCATTTTTTAATGACCTAAGAAACATTTATGTCTTGCAAAACATCAATATGTTTGGATTAAAAACACACATAGGTTATCCATTCATGTCTAATTCAAGGTTCGCGCTAGGATTTTTTAAAATCGGTACTGCGAGTTGCCATTTCAGAGATATCTTGACCAACTCCCCCAAAATCGGTCCCCAGAAAATAAAATCCGGTACCTACTGTGAACAAAACGAAACTATTCAGTGAGGGGGTGGGGGAGGGGGTGATTGTTCGGCAGCAAAACTAAATCTAAATTGAACGCAAATCTCTCTGACTTTGACTGCCATGCTGCTGCCACTAGCTTCTTGGGCACGAAGCCACGCAGGAAATAGGATTTTTTTCTAGCGCCTGTGTCACTGTCTGTGTCAGTCTGTTGTTTTGCATGGCATCATTCGTGAGACTTATATTCTTCTTTCTTGTTTCTATGCTTAGCGCTCATCTAGATCTTTCATTCAATTTAGATTTCGTTTTCGACTCTTCTCTCTCAAAGCAACGCGCAAATTCATAGTCACAGACCCTCTGCTTTTCGCTTTTCGTAAGAGCAGGCCATCTGTGCCGGTGGGAACAGATGACATTTACAAAACTGCATACACATGGGGACTGGATGTAAAAAAGCACAGGAATGCTTATTCCATTATCCTCGATATACAAGATTAAAAGAATAAACAATAAATCAATCTAGGCCCCATTTACTCATTGTGAATGGAAGTTACTGTCATGCTGAGAAGAGCGCGAAGCTCTATTCTTTCACAGTAAAGCTTGCTGTTCTGCGTGCTAAGCTAATGAGGCTGGCGCCAAAGATGTTCATTGGAAGGGGTGGTAGGAAGGGGTAGGTGCCTAAGCATAGTACAGGCGCATGACAGACTGTCAGAAAATGTCACTTCAGACTTTTTTTTTTAGACAGAAATCTAATCGGTCACAGGCAAACAGAATCGGTACGCAGTACCGGCTGCTTCGAAAATTTTTGGCATTCCCTGTTTACAATCGGTAAAATACCGACAATTACCGGTTATCACGAACCCTGGAAACCTATTTCAACAAATATTTTTCAAACAGAATTTTATCAGACTTGGCAATAGCTACATACTTAAAATTCCTTATAAAAAATGAAAAGTGCCGACTATTACTAGTAAAAGAAAAAGATTTTACAAACTTTATTTTTGACATGTCTGAATAGCACCTTTTGAGAGTGGGTCATATATATATGGGTCATTCTCCTGAAAACTGGACAGATTTGTGACATGACAGCTAAAATTTTGAAATGCAACATTTCCCTTAATGTTGGTTGGGAATGAAAGCTTGATATCTATTCTTAGCATACATATAAAGCACAAAATGGCACAATGCTCAGAACTTGATGAATAATGAATTTTGTTACATCATTCAACACTGTCTCGTGCATTACAGAAGACACCAAAAAGACCAAAATAACCTTGTTTAGAGGATTTTTTATTGTAAATTTTTGGTAGTTTTACACACAAATCCACTATGTATTGGCTTTTACTACACAACAGAAAGTTTTTTTGTATTTATGGCCCTATCTTAACAATGTTGCTGAAATGATCAAACCAAACGTAAATTTTTCAGTTTTTTATTTCTTTCTATCAGACTTGTTTTATACACTAAACAGACACTGAAATGTGGTAAATATTCAACAGAATTCATCTTTTCAAAATGGTGAGTAAACATTGCTTTTGTTTTTTAACAATCAAGGCAATTTCAGTAATTAATTACATGTCTCGCGCATTACGTAGACACGTCTCGCATGTTACACAGACGCCATCATGTTGACAATACAAGAACTGAGTTGTTTGACAGCAACTTAACAAGTCAAACAAGGAAACTATAACTGTTTTACATATGTTTAAGGATTCCACTAACAGTAAAACCCAGAATCATTAACAGGAGACCATCAAAACCATGAATCTCCATGAACTACTTTCTGTGTCTTGCTGCTTCATCAAATTCATGGCACAGTTACCTTCCCAGTAATTGTGAAGCTTGACACTAACTCTGGAAAGAAATATGATCATATGGAGTAGGTTTCAGCCTACACTTCCACTTCAGTTGAAAATGCAGTAAGACTGTAATGTACTGCTAGATTTGAAGCTTTTAAGTCTCGACGAAGGAAATATTGTCCTGGGCTCAAGATGTCAGAATCATTTTGTGCAGTTACAGATAGAAACTTAAGCATCACAAGCATCACAATTCACTTTTTTTTTTCAAGCTAGTACATGGATTGTAATGGAAAAAATCAATTGAGTTTGAATTCAATTCAAATGAAAGAAGTACTGCCTCTCACCCGAAATAATTTTTGTGTTACACACATTTTTGTGTGTAACACAAAAATGGACATATCACACATTATCTCAAGCCCTTTGTTAAGTACTGTGAATCTAATTAAATCTGTCACACACATTGCATAGACACCTAGCTTATGGTAGAAGGTGTAATGTGCAGGACAATGATTTTAAAGTTTTATACAAGTTTTATCATTGGAGCTAATATTTTAATTCATAAGTCGTTATAGCACATCCCAGTTGGTTTGGCTTGCACATTCAAATATTTTATCAAGATTTGTCGAAGCCTTCATCTATTAAAAATAAAGTATAAATCAGATATGTAACGAATGTGACTCAGACACATGGTAGTGGTGTCTTTGGTAACGTGCAGGGCTAAATTTGTTTGTAACAGAAAAGCGAAAGACAAGTGAACAGAAACAGGAGCTTCAGACACCAGTTGGTTTCATAAACTACATTATTTCACTTATGAGAAGCAATGGAAAGCTGCACTTTCAACAACTTTTACTTTTATTTTTTCCGTATCACGCCACATTTCAAGACGCCAAACACATGGCGTCGTTAGTAACGATCGAGAGAACAGGTCAATGATGTCACTAAATGAACACTAAGTATTTACGACAGTAGAAGCTGTATGCAAAAATAAGAAGTCCAGCATATTTCCCTGCGTACAAAACCTTCAAATCATGACTTTAATTTCATTATCTGGAGTACATTTCTGTTTTTGAGCCAAGCCGATGATTCCATGCCTTTTGACAAACGTCCCATGTTGCTAGAATCGATCGATCTAACAGCTGCTAAAGCCTGTGACAATCTGAAATCATCACGAAGAAATGATGAATAGACATCTCTTGAATCTGTAGTAACAATCTTTTTATGCATAGTATTCAGAAAGAATAAACAATCTTTCCTCCAAGACCTCAACAGGGGCTGTTGCTTGATGGCGTATCGCGAGTTACACAAAGAAAGTGAACAAGACACCACAGGTTTAGAGTGCATGTGTACCTCAGCATACACTCTCTCACAGCAGTCAATGAATCAGAAAGCTTCCCCAGTGCAAACGTACTGAGATTCATATGCGAAGGTCGGTAAGAGTTCGCTGTGACTGAGAAAATAGTCCCTTTGTTTGTTCGAACATTACAGCTTTTGAAAGACACCACGTGTGAAAATCGTAATAGATAACTCATTTCTCAGGATAGCATTATCCTTTCTTCATCCAACTTGGTGAATAATAGCACAAAAAGCATTACTCTTGACACAACACATTGGGGTGAAGGTCATGTTCTCTATTTTTAGACAATGCAGCTTTATCGATCGAACGTGGCAAAGACGCCGAGTGTAATGCGCAAGACGCTGATTTTCTTCCTGGTATTTCTTTATGATGCAATCATGTTATATACTTTAACTTAACCAGAAACAAAGTTCTTCATCATACCTTTGCTTTGATAACAAATTTGATTCTTTACACTGGAAATCTAGGGAAATATCAATGATTGATATGTCTGCTCGAAACCATGTCACAAACTGGGTACAGGAAATCCTGTAAATTTTGCACATAAATGGCTTGAGGCAAGTAAAATAATGCACACACACAAATGATTTCATTTCCTTCATTTCTCCAAACATAGTCCACACTAAAGATGTAAAACATTTTAAGATTTTTGTGTTGGAAGATATTTTATTTGGCTCTAAAAATAGTGACCTCAATCTGGCCAGTTTTCAGGAGAATGACCCATATATATATATTGACTATAGTATATCCAGGCACTGGAGTAGCACTTTGCCAAGGATGTCAGCTGTCCTGTAGGCAGCGAACTGGTTAACTTCCAGTTTTAGCTGACTCTTTAAAAAAAATATAGATATCAAAACACACAGAAAACCCAATAACTTGGAACTTGGAGAAAAAAATCATGGATGGAATTGGCAAGCGATGAAACTAACCACTAGACTTTGCATCTATATGATATAGGTTAATAATTCAATACCTTTAATGGCTTTGGTTGTCCAGGCATAGAACGACCGTTCATTTCTTCCATTGCCAGAAGTGCCTCTGAGGTCTTGCTGAATTTGATGTAAACAATTCCTGCAAAAAAAAGCACAATTTACAGTGCTACCTATAACTACCACTCTAATACTATATCAATTAATATATATATAAATTTATATATATACCACTTGTTATGTATGGCTGCATATATATATATCATTATGATCATCACATCAATCATCTGGCTCAATAACAATGAATCTTGTTCTATAACTGCACTAATCTGTCATTAACACAACACATTAACACAAACTCAGTCATACCATACCATACCACACCACCGAGTCTGACCATAGCTGAAAGTGCAACTCGCTTTTTCTAGTACAGTAGTAGACTACTGACTGGTATAAGAAAATTTCATATTGCTAATCAAAAGATCCCTGACATGTGAGCCAACCAGTTGATGTTAATAAGGGTTCAGTAAAATTCTAACTTAGACTTACTACACTTAGTAACTATTATCACTCCCTAATAAAAAGTAATATCAGACCTACCCATTTTCAGAAAGTTGTCATACTGCTGTTAAATTCTGAAACGTGCACTGCCAAAACTGAAACTGTGTGAAAGGGGCACAGGAAAATAAGATTTCACTGACTTGTTCTTAAAAAAAAAAAAAAAAAAGCCTATGAAGTATGGTATTTTTTGTACATGTGTTATATCTGTAAAGCTGTAAACTTGTTCGCTGTCAATATCCATCATGAACACAAACACAGACATGTATTGTATAATATATGTTATGAGTTACCTTTTAGTTTTCTTTCCCTGATCAAGAGAGAAGTACTGCCATTACCCCCCCCCCCCCTCCCCCAAACAAAAAACATACAAAGGGGAAAATGTATACTTTGATTTTGAATCAATGAATGGTGCAAACACTTTGAGTTTGAGATCTTAGTGAGGCTTATAAATTTATTATTAGCAGCAGTAGGCACCCATCAGTCTCGGAAGACTATGGTGTTGCGCTCTAGTCTTTAGAGCGCAAACCCTGGGCAAGTATCATGTATGGAGGGCAAGCTGTTACCCATGCAGCAGACCCCCCCTCTCCACGGCACTGGAATGATCCATTGGAAAGGCAATGACCGATACGAATGGTTCCAGTACCGTCGCAGGAGCCACCAGAACGTTGCCATATACCTACAGCCCCGAGCTGCCCTGGGACTCCAACTCCCCGATTTTTCCTCAGGGATGGTGTCTAAACACGACACCTGTGTGCATGCTGGTTTGTTATCATTTTGTCATCCGCTCCTACCGGCACACGATGGCCTACTCTTCCGAAAGGCGGAACGGGGTTTTAACGTGTGCGCAAGATGTTCTGTGTGCATTCACACACGGGGCCTCGGTTTCGAGTCTCATCCGAATGACTTTGACATTCAGTTCAATTTTTTCGTCAAACTAGGAAGAAAGGGCGAGGCTGGGTACAAACCCAGAAACTCACGGTTTACATATTGGCAGGCGAACATCTTAACCATCCTGCCACTGTCCTTCCTTAATTTATTATTATATGCCTATAAACTGTATTAGCTTGAAAAAAATGTAAGTTGTACTATAGCATTGCCATTAAACTATACATTGAAAATAAATTCAATTTTTTTTAATAGTTAAATTTCATCCTTTCCCATCCACACATCACATTAGGAATACATACCCAGACCACACCCACATCACACACACAGTAACACACACACCCACAACACACAGTGAGACATGTATTTATAAACACACTCAAAACACACACACACACGTACACACACACATGCGCACAAACACACAAAGCACTATCTATCTATTTATCCCTTAGTCTAAGGACAGTGGGGGCACTCCTGAAGTCTTATTTTTATTTTATTCTTTTATATCGAGGATAACAGAATAAGCAATCATGTGCTTTTTTTCATCCGGTCCCCGTGTGTATGCAGTTTTGTTAATATTGTCATCTGTTCCCACCGGCACACGATGGCCTACTCTTACGAAAAGCGGAACAGGATTTAATGTGTGCGCAAGATGTTCTGCCTGAGTTCGCACATGGGGCCTCGGTTTAAAGTCTCATCTGAAGGACTTTTGGGTCTTGACAACCAGTTCCCTCCATTCCTCTAGAGCTCTGTTCTGCCTTTCTCAAAATTTTGTTGAGTTCTACTTCTAGGCTAGCCCTGTCCATTTGCTGATATTGTCCTCCCATCTCTTCCTTGGTCTTCCTCTTTTTCTTCCTCCTTAGACAGTGCCTTGCAGTATTGTTTTTGCAAGTCCTTTTGATCTTGTGACATGTCCATACCATTTATTTTAACTTAAGTTGATGAATCTTTATGATTGATAGAAGATTTTTTAAGGGACCAATGGTTAGCTGGATTCTGTATGAATGCTCGTTTTCGTTCAAAACTAGGCCTAGATGCGCCAGAGGGATTCCCTTAAAATATATTATTTTTTATATATTATGGGTTGCAAACTGAAGCCAGTGAATGTGGGTTTTGATGGTTTATAAAACATTTAAGATAAAACAGATTTGCACGAAACATGACAAATAGCAAACAACTATGCAAAGCTCCCATGCCATGATACGGTCTTCTCATGTGATATGATAATTCATAATTTTTTTTTAATACTTTCACTAGGCCTAGTCTAGCCCCTGCGCGAACTTCCGTCTGTTTTACTCGATTACAGCCGAGATATCGTTTTAAGTGTGCGTGAAATCTGGCCTTTATTCAGTAGCCATTTGTTTACTTTCGTTCCATACTGTAATTCATTTGCATTTCAATGTTGATATGGTCAAATGCCGGCCGAGCTGTGGCGTATGGTTCATTCAGCATTTGCCGGCACGCCACAGCCCTTTCTCGAGCATAAGAAATAGGAAACAGGAAATTTGCATTCCTTACCTCGATCTTCATTAGTGCGTTTATCTTTTACGATCCATATGTCTTCTACTTTTCCAAATTCACCAAACTTGTCACGGAATTCTTTCTCTGTTGTTCCTTTCTGGCATAAAATGAACAAACGGCTATGAGGGGGATCTTCTGATCGGAACGCCATGATGAACGGTTGAGGATGTGACGTGGGTCTTTGACACAGTTCTAGGCCTAGCCGAACATTGTTGTCTCGTGAGAAAAGACGAGAAACATAGCTATGGGAAACTAATTTTGTCAAAAGAGAAGCTACCTCTTCTTACTTTCTCCCGTAAGTTGGATGCCTTTCAACATATCGTAAAAAGTTCCCCATTCTGGAGATTACTCTCATTACAGCAGGAGCTTAAGTTATCGGGCTTCCACATTTGATACAGATCATATGCTTTTCGTAAGAGTATTTATGTTTGTTTTTTTAATTTATTTTTATAACGAGGACAATGGAATAAGCACTCATGTGTCCTTTAAAAAAATTTTTTTTTTTACATCAATTCCCCTGTGTGTATGCAGTTTTGTAAATCTTGTCATCTGTTCTCACCGGCACACGATGGCCTACTCTTACGAAAAACGGAACAGGATTTTAACGTGCGCACAAGATGTTCTGCGTGCGTTCGCGCATGGGGCCTCGGTTTATAGTCTCATCGGAAAGACTTTTGGGGGGAGTGGAGTCAGCACCCATGTCAACTCCAGAGGGAAAATCCCCTCGAACGGGAATCGAACCCGTCGTCAACTTTCCAGCGCAATGTTCTGATCACTAGGCTATCCCGTCCCAATTGTGTACTGATGGGAACAGATAACATTTATGAAACTGCATACACATTGTGGCTGAATGTAAAAAGCACATGCTTATTCCATTATCCTCGATATAAAAGAATAGATAGATAGATAGATAGATAGATAGATAGATAGATAGATAGATAGATAGATAGATAGATAGCTAGCTAGCTAGCTAGCTAGCTAGATAAAAGAGCTAAGAGAACAGACATCAACCTGACTCAGACTCAGCCTAGTCCTAAGATCCGAGTCAAAATGTTTATCAACTTTGTATGAAAAACTCCATCGTATGCATATATCAGAAATTTACATGTGAACAAATCGTACCATACTAAGGTACATTTGTTGAACGATGTATACATAGTCACAATGTGTATTTTCAGAAAAAAACAGATATGGTTCTTCAATATTGTGACATGGTTGCTGTGCGTATATTTGGCGATTGCCGTAAAAAGACATTTTTCAGCTGAGAATAAAGCCAGCGGCAATCTGCAAGGTAACGAGCCAACTGACGGGTGTGTCTGTTGAGGCAGTGAGCTAGGGAGTGAGCAGTGTGTGTGTACCAGACGAAACATGGTGTCAGAAGTTAAACATTAATAGACTGTAAACGGACCTAGAGACCAGAATGGTGGAACTAGTATATTATTACAAGTCAAAACAGTGCAGCTCCTGAAACTTAGTGCAAGAGATTGGTCCATGTTTATGAATTCGCAGACAACTTTCCGACTTAGACGAAACTGAGTGTCAGAGTGATAACTACTCACCAAAGTGACAGTAGGCCTAGGTTAGAGCTTTGTTTCACCAGTGATAAATGGTCTAGGCACACACAAAGATGGCATCAGGAATAAAGCCCCCAGAGAAGTTTAACTTTAAAGAGCCAGGTTCATGGACTCAATGGAAAGACCGATTCAGAAGATATAGACTGATTACTGAGTTGACTGAGAAGTCCAGAGAGATCCAAGTAGCCAGCTTTGTGTACATAATGGGACCAGAAGCAGACCGTGTCTTCAATCAATTAACCCTCACAGAAGAACAAAAGAAAAATTATGTAGAAGTCGAGAAGGCCTTCACAGAATACTTTATGCCAAAAAGAAATGTAATCCACAAGCGAGCTGTTTTCCACAAACGTAACCAGCGGATAGGGGAGACCATGGAAGAGTACGTTAGGGCCTTGTATGATTTGGCGGAAACAGCGGACTTCCCAGACAAAGAAAACACTATTTGGGATAGACTCGTCTTGGGCGTACAGGACCAACAACTATCTGAAAAACTGCAACTAGAAGCTGACTTAACACTTCAAAAAGCCGTTATAATCATTCATCAATACGAGCTCGTGAAAACACAACTACAAGCACAGCGACACATGAGTGAAGAAGACCGTGAGGTTGCTTTTGTGCAGAGAGGCAGGGGTAGAAGTCAACACCAAGGTAAAGATGGCCCAAGTAGAAGTACCAGAGGATATTCCTCATCATGTGGAAGCAGTGGAGCAAGAGGAGGAGGAAGAAGAGACGTCATGATTCAGGACTGCAGATTCTGCGCAAGTACTCGTGCACAAAGAAGATGCCCAGTATATAACAAACAATGCCGGAAATGTGGCGAGATGAACCACTTTGCAAGATCAAAAATGTGCAAAGGCAAAGCTTCAGTGAACCTGGTACAAGAAGAATATGACGAAGAGGACGAACATCTAGAGGAAGCGTACATCATGTCAGTGGGCAGGAAGAAAGCTACTGAAGCATGGACTGTAGACGTCCCCCTCCACAACAAGCAGGCCACATTCAAAATAGACACAGGAGCAGATGTCTCAGTTATTCCTCTCTCTCTACAATACTGTGCGACCCAAACCAAAATTAACTCAGACCAGAACAGTGTTGAGGAGCCCAGGGGGAGTACTGGACTGCAGGGGAACTATAAAGGTCGATGTGAAGGTCAGGGGAAAGAAGTACAACTTGAAATTGTACGTTGTGAATGCACAAACGGACTGTCTGCTGGGAAGGGGAGAAGCGGACAGACTAGAGCTTGTAAAGAGGATAAATGTAGTGAGGATGGAGGAAGAGCTGTTTTCAGGGTCTAACAGTGATCCTGTGAAGTGTGACCCAATTTACATAACACTCAAGGAAAATATACAACCACATTCTGTTATGACAGCAAGACGGGTTCCGATCCCTCTAGTTAAGAAAGTCAGAGAAGAATTGGAGAAAATGAAGAGTAGCGACATAATTGAAGAGATAACCAAACCAACAGACTGGTGTGCACCTATGGTGCCAGTCCTGAAGCCCTCAGGAGCAGTGAGAATCTGTACAGTTTTCAGAAAACTTAACCAGGCCCTCAAGCGGGAGAGATACATAATTCCTACAATCGAAGACATTCTCCCCAAATTAAAAGACGCTAAATTCTTCAGCAAGCTGGATGCCACACAGGGATTTTCTCAAATTCCGTTAGACCCTGCCACCGCAGAATTGACCACATTCATCACGCCTTGTGGTCGTTTCTATTACAAGCGACTGCCATTTGGCATTAGCAGTGCCCCAGAGATCTTCCAGAGGATCGTAGAAGGGATCCTGAGAGATGAGACCAACGCGATCAGCTACATAGATGACATCTTGGTCTTTGGAAAGACAGAAGAAGAACATGACCGTCAGCTGGATCGGGTCACAGAGAAACTCACAGCAGCAAACTTGAAGTTGAACAGAGGCAAGTGCGAGTTCAAGAAGAGGGAGGTTCAGTTTCTAGGACATAAGATCAGCCAGAAGGGGCATCACCAGATCCAACGAAGATTAGGGCGATCCTCGAAATGCCAGATCCGACGAACTTGCCAGAGCTGAGACGCTTCATGGGAATGGTGAACTACCTGGGGCGGTACCTGCCGGACTTGTCCACTGTTCTGAAACCCGTTAGTGAGCTGCTGGAGAAGAATCGAGAATGGATCTGGGACCAGCACAGTTGGAAGCAGCAGCCAAGATCCGAGAAATGCTGACAGAGGCCCCAACCCTGGCATTCTTCGACCCATACAAGGCAACAACAGTCAGTGCTGATGCTAGCAGCTATGGCCTAGGAGCAGTACTCCTACAGGAACATCCCGAGGGGCCGAGGCCTGTTGCCTTTGCATCCAGGACTCTGACAGATGCGGAGAAGAGGTACACACAAATCGAAAAGGAACGCCTGGCAACAATGTGGGCGTGCGAGAAGTTTGAAAGATACCTGGTAGGACTGCCCGAGTTTCAGATTCTCACAGATCACAAGCCACTGGTGCCGCTGATGAACTCTAAAGAACTTGCAGACACGCCACTCAGGTGCCAGAGATTGTTGCTGAGACTAACACGGTTCAATTTGAAGGCAGTACATGTCCCGGGAAAAAGCATGCATGTAGCTGACGCACTGTCAAGAAGCCCAATGAATATGAAAGATGAAAACTCCACACACACAGAAGTGCAGTCACATGTGAATGAAATCATGGCATCATGGCCGATGAGAGATGCCAGATTGGCAGAAATCCGAGAGAAAACTCCGAAAGACGTGAACCTGCAGGCAGCCATGCAGTACACTATGAACGGGTGGCCGGAAAACAAGGCAGATGTACAGTTGGCTGCTAGAGACCTGTTTGTTCTTTGAAACGAACTCGGTGTATGCGATGGACTCTTGATTCGTGGAGACAGAATAGTGATTCCCCACTCTATGAGAAAAAAATTGTTAGAGAGAATCCACGATGGACACTTAGGAATTGTAAAGTGCAGAGAAAGGGCAAAGCAGTGTGTATGGTGGCCTGAAAATAGCAGAGGACATTCACCAGACAGTGTCTAAGTGCCGGATATGCTTAGAAAAGCAGCCTTCTCAGAGGGCTGAACTGCTCATGCCATCTGATCCACTAGAGAGACCGTACCAGCGAGTGAGTGTAGATATTTGTGAAGTGGAAAAGACACACTATCTCATCATAGTAGACTGCTACTCAAGATACCTGAACATTGCCAGCCTATCAAAACTGACTGCGAAGGAGGTAGTGGTGAAAATGAAAGCCTGCTTTGCACAACATGGGGTGCCAGAAACAGTAGTAACAGATAATGGAATGCAATTTTCATCGGGGAGTTCAAGCAATTTGCAGGAGATTGGAATTTCTGCCATACGACATCAAGCCCTCATTATCCACAAACCAATGGACAGGCAGAGAGCGCAGTGAAAATTGCGAAGGGAATCCTGAGGCAGGAGGACCCCTTCCTCGCCCTCCTGACATACAGATCGACGCCCATACCAGCACTGGGAGCCAGCCCAGCAGAGCTGGCCTGTGGCAGGAAGTTCCACACCACCCTCCCAGTCCTCCCCAAAACTCTCATTCCCATTCCCATTGACCCTGCCTTAGTGCGCGCTCGGGACATTCAAGCCAAACACCGCCAGAAACATGCATATGACGCACATCATGGAGCCCAGCCTCTTAGGGAGCTTTACCCAGGCCAGCAGGTCTTTGTTAAGTTGGACAATGACAAGGGCTGGAAGCTGCCCGGAGAGGTGGTGCATCAGCATGCACCGCGGTCCTACGTCATCCAGACGCCACGAGGAAAACTGCGTCGACGACACCTTCGTCCAGATACCACATCCACAATGAACGAGCGAACGACAGAGCCACCATGGGTCCAGCAAATGCCGTCGCCACCAACTGATCACCACAACCAGGAGGCGCTGGAGCCAGTGTCTACCCAGCCTACCGGCGGGCAACCAGGCCCGTCATCTCCGGCGACCCAGTACGGGTCCTACGAGGGAGCATCAGGAACCCCTACACCGGCGGCCCCTACGTTCTCTCCATCACCACAGAGGAGGGAGAGCTCAACACCTCACCAGCCGCAGTCACCCGGTCGAGTTACCAGATCCGGCCGACAAATCCACCGACCGGCAAGATTTCGATAAAATCAGTCGAAGGAACGTGGTAGTTAATCGTAAATGCCTTGGCATAATAAAGGTTTCTTTTCAAGTTTAGAAGTTATATTCGGGACTTCAGTTTTGGGGTGAGTACTACATTTTGTACATGTTTGCTGTCATTCAGTGTACCAAGTCATGCCCAGATGCTGAACCAGTTGCAAACTAACCAAAGAAAAAAAAAGAAAAAAAAAAGAGAAAGATTGTATAGTACAGTATTAAAAAAAATTTTTTTGCCTAACAAATCAGTCTAAACAAGCATCGATTCATTGAGAAGAATAAGAATTATTTTGGTGCTTAGTAGCAGAGAATCTAAAGAAAAGAAACCCTTTTAGATCATGTTTTAATTTTCAAAGAATGACTATGCAAAACACCTGTTTTAAAAGGGAAGAATGATGATGTCATTGTACTTGCCTTAAAATTTTAAAGGTTGCATTCGTGCATATTGACTTGAATTACATGGTGACTTTTATGAATGATTTAGTTCCATTTCATTTTTATTATAGAAAGTAGACTACCATTGGACTTGGGGAAAAGGAAGCGAGAAACGGGGGTCTTAAATTTTAATTGTCTTTTAAACTTTGAAAAGAAAAGGGGAAGATGTGACATGGTTGCTGTGTGTATATTTGGCGATTGCTGTAAAAAGACATTTTTCAGCTGAGCCAACTGACGGGTGTATCTGTTGAGGCAGTGAGCTAGGGAGTGAGCAGTGTGTGTGTACCAGATGAAACAAATATGCACACGTCAATGCAATAATTTACATATCTCGTTCACAAGCCAAAAGTTTACACATGGTTTACCCTATAGCAAATGATGTTCGTGCCCCCCCCCCCCCCCCCCCCCACTTTAATTATCTTCCATTACACTAGGTTATAGTCACACACACACACACACACACACACACACACACACACACCTCTTACTGATTGGTTTGGGGATACCTGTTCAAAATAATTGTGATGGCAAGGCCTAACTAAGAGTATGCTTTTTCAATGACTCTGTGGAGCTTCCTCTTTGTTGACAAGGGGAGGGTTAATGGTTACTCTTTGATCTTTGTTGACAAGGGGAGCTTCCTCTTTGTTGATAAGGGGAGCTTCCTCTTTGTTGACAAGGGGAACTTCCTCTTTGTTGACAAGGGGAGCTTCCTCTTTGTTGACAAGGGGAGCTTCCTCTTTGTTGACAAGGGGAGCTTCCTCTTTGTTGACAAGGGGAGCTTCCTCTTTGTTGACAAGGGGAGCTTCCTCTTTGTTGATAAGGGGAGCTTCCTCTTTGTTGACAAGGGAGCTTCCTCTTTGTTGACAAGGGGTTCCTCTTTGATCTTTGTTGACAAGGGGTTCCTCTTTGATCTTTGTTGACAAGGGGAGCTTCCTCATTGTTCTTTGTTGACAAGGGGAGCTTCCTCATTGTTCTTTGTTGACAACTTCCTCTTTGATTTTTGTTAACAAGGCAGTCCAGACCAGGCAGTCCAGCCCACACCTCTTTCCCAGCCCACCAATTCTTTTACTCTGTCTGCAGCATGTCAGCCATTTTATTCTTTGTCTATTTTTTAAAATATTCTTTTATTTTGAGGATATTGGAAGAAGTACTTGTGTGCTTTTTTTGGTTTTTTTTACATCCAGTCCCTGTGTGTATGTGATTTTGAAAATTTTGTGATCTGTTCTCAAGGGCACACAATGACCTACTCCTCCAAACAGTGGAGCAGGGTTTTTTATGTGCTGCAAGATGTTCTGCATGCGTTCACACACAGGGCTTTGGTTTATAGTCTCATCAGAAGACTAAGTATACCAGTCGGTTAAGTCCCTCACCAGGAGGCTGGGGTGTAGTAGACACTTCATGAATGTTTGCTCAGGTAAGAACACATTTTTCATGAACCTTTCATATTTCTTTTTTTTTCTACAAAATCATGACCAGGTGACATTTACTTGCTATTTTTATTGGTGTGTGTGACTTGCTGCACAGATTTTGTATCAGAGTACTCATATTCATACGTCTACCTTGTTGCTAGTGTTGATGGATGTTGCTGGGGTTCAAATCTCATTGCTGGCTGTCAGAAGCAATTTTCTCTTCAGAGCCAACATAGTTATGTGCAGACTTTGTCCCCTTCCAGGGGTAGGAGAGGGATGGGGTGGAGGGAGAGGGTAATAATAATTCCACTCCACCCACCCCCTCCACCTTCCCCCTCCCCCACCCCATTCTCCACTACAAAGAAGGGTTACAAGATGCTTTAGACATTTTGGATACTTACTGTTCTCATTAGAAACTTGTGAATCTAGTGAAGACCAGAATCATGACATTCGGCCACAATAGATCTCGTAATAATTGTCATGTCATCGTAGGGTGCAGTGGATAACACGTAACTGGTGATGCCGACAGGTGAGAAAGATAATGAATAAGCACTCATGTGCTTTAAAAAAAATATTTTCTGCATATGAGTGAATGTGATTAGTCTGCTCATAAATTTTGATTTTTTTGTCCTCTTGTCTAGTCTAATAGCATAATTGATTCTACTGGCTTCCTCTTGCAGATGTTGAGTGCTTTGTATGGACAGACACATCTGTCAGCACTGTAAGTATGAGGAGAGGCTATGTGTCTCCCTTTACATGTAACTGTCACCAAGAGAGGTATCTTTATTATATTATTATTATTATTATTAGATTTCACACCAGCTGCCATGGCGCAGTGGTTAGCGCCTTGGATTTCGGACTCCGCCGGCTTCTATCCAGAGTGAGTATGCTGTAGGCTCAGTGGGGAGACTGGGACCACACAGTCGAGCTTCATCCACTTTACAAATGCGAATTTGAGAGTGTTGCTCAAATTGCCTGACCAACACTGCAGGTGTCTGTATCTCTCGGGCCGGTTGACACAGGGATATATTATGATAGTAAGCGTAGAGTACAACCCTGTCAAGCAGGCCCAAAGCAGACGCACTTCATCCTCATTACCAATGATCATCATGCAATAATAAAAATTGCCTCTGATTCGGTAGCTCGTTGCTCTGGTATCATGGTGACCTCAGATTCAGTTTCCACATACGCTTTTGTGCCTATGGCGAGTTTGTGTCAAGCCTTTGGGGTTTGGGGTTCGCGGGGGACAATCGTTGAAGGGACGTTGTGGTGGTCACCACCTCAAGTAGGTGACTCACTCAGTCTGGCTCCGCGACTGAGCTAATACTGTCGTTAGTAGGGGGCTTAGTAGGTGATGCCCTGCATATGTTAGCTCAGAACAAATACGACTGAACACCACCGAAGTGACCCAGCAGAAGTGCAGGGCCCTTTGGCTGGTGGCCCCATGGTGGCCTAATATTGATGGGCTCCCTGTGGACTCCCGACCCTGAGGATGAGGGCATACCGAATCTGGGTATGGATGTGGCGGCGAGATTGTTGAGTGGCATGGGAACAGCAGGACAGGACATTGCAGAAGATGAGGCAGAAAAAAAGACAAAGATTTCACTAATTAGGGATTTTGAAATGCTTACCATCCAAATAAGTTTGCCCCCTCTCTCTCTCCCTCTCCAACAGACATGCCCATACGCCCCACACACACACACACACACACACTCTCTCAGAGAGACAAAAGCATACCATTATTGTAATGTGTTGTGTCCTACTATATTCCACTAACTGTACAATATACCTATTTCCTCCTCATGGAATTCCAAGCTGCTGTCTCCATGGAGAGGGCACTCATATTATGGTGCCAATCTATTTTTCTTGTCACTCTCCATATTTTTAACAGAATTTTACCAGGGACAATTCTCTTGCTGCCATGGAATTCTTTGAGTGTGCTACAATTTGTTGCTCTTTGAGATCAGATTGTCTTTTCACCCCACAAACCAGTACCATTGTGAATATTAGCTTTCAGACAGGTTTGAACTTATCATCTCTCTGTATTATAGCTGTATGACCGATAGAGCACTGATCCACCTGGCATCATACTTCCATATTACTAATACTACTATCATCACCTTCTCCACCACTCTCACTACTTCCAAGTCACCACTATCCTATTTCATTACGCCGAAGTTACAGTCAGGGCAGATTTTTTGTTGTCAAATTGCAGATACAGTCGAGTTCTCTTAGGGAACTGCCATTGCCACACAAGCACCTCCACCTTTTTCTTCTTATTTTTTATGTAAGTGGACATTTTCTTGCGTTTTCCTAGATTGATTATTACGTTTATGATTATTAAATTGTTATTTTCATCATTACTACTATTTTTTTAAAATCTTATTGTTGTCATCTTGATTTTTGTTTTACATGTGCTAAGTATATAATTATTGCACAAAGGACAACAAAGCATTATCTCATTTGAAAGATCAGCATGCGCAATTACCTTTCAAAGTCTGAAAAAAGTGAGTGGGAAAAAAGTCTGGATTAAGGCAGAATCAAACCCGAAGCCTCTCACTTTGTACAAATGTAGATAGGAGCATTACCAAGAGAACACCATGTGCCAAACATTATCATCCTTGGCATCTCTACATTACCACCTCAAATTGCACTACCATCTCCATTATCCTCATCAGCATTAGTAATTTATTACCATTATCATCACTACCAATTTTATCATTATCATCAAATGATCATAATCATTCATTGCCAGTGTCACCACTACCACCATCATCGAAACTACCATTATCAGCACCACTGCCACTACCAATTAGATCCCCATCATTAAATCACCATCACCACTGCAAATAACATCATGCCATCAGCACCAAACCACCATCATGCCAATACTGAATAGTTGTGTAGATTTTTTTTTACAAGTTCTTCACGTTCATTGCGTGTTCTTTATAGCCCCACAGACCACAAAGGCCATAACCTTATTCAATTTCAGCAACTCCAATAACATTCACCTAAAGTTCAGAATCAACACCATCCTTTATACTCTTTATACATCTAACACTGTTAATCTAAAAAAAACAACAACCTGAAAAAGAATCTTCATTTTATTCCTTAGGGTCAATAAAACCAGGCTGCATTGAGGATGCCAGCGGCTGAGCCATTCCACTTAATTGATCATCCCCAGGAGACAAAAAAAAAGCGTAAAAAAAGATAATGTACATTTTGATGATAGAAAGGTAAGACAAAAGACAGAAACAAAGAGAGTGACAGAAAAGGGGAATATTTTAGCCCAGAATTTCCAGAAGGCGGGATACTATTCATACTGCAAGAGGCCCTGGCAGCCTCATGGGGACATCTCAAGTCATCCATTCATTTATCCATTCATTCATAGACCAGGATGAGAGAGACAGAGAGAACACACACACCAAGGTCAGGTTCAGAATCAACAATTTTAATGGTTGCTTCGCTGAGAGCAGCCGACCAGTTGTAGGTGCACACAGCACAAGACGTCACATGACATCAACCTAAAATGTTGCACATCTTCACAACAAATGGACACTACACTTCCCAACCTGTCTCCTTTAACTCATATCCTTTCATTTCAACATTGACAAAAATGATCAACCATACATCAATCATCATTACACACAGTCACATTTACCACAATAGTCCAATATTCACACCTAACAATTTTTATACAAAATCTGTTCACATCATATATACATGCAAATATTTACAATGAACATATTACATTCAGAACAGAAGGTAGCATCCATGTAGGAAAAAGCTGTCAACTGAAAAGCATGACTGGTAGTGAGTGAAGTTGTCAAGAAACTGCTGAGAGACTTTGTCTGAAACATGACACTGTGAGGCCTGTTCCTGTGAAGGAGCTCTGCACATATGTATACATGTTAGGACAAAGCAGACCATGGCATGCCATCGTGCTTCTCTGCAGTGATCAGTGATGGCAAGTTACCATCACTGGCATCTTATCAGGAAGACACGAGAGGAGAAGAAAAGAGGAAAAATGAAGATTGGAGGGAAAAGAAAAAGGATGAGGGGAAGGTGAAGACAAGCTATCCCCTACCCAACTTGTCTCCCAAGTACCAGAAAGACTGTGTCCATGTGGCCTGACTGAGGTACTGCCATATGTGACAACAGACTGACAGACAGACAGACAGATGGACAGACACACAGACAGAGACAGATAGACAAAGATTTCACTGCCTTCAGTGGCACAGAGAGACACCACTGCTGACAATCACTGAGCACAACCATACAGACAACACTTTTTCAGAGCTTTTCCAGAGTACAGTTTACAGTATAGTAGACTGGTGCCTGACTGAACACACGCAGGTCTCACAGTACAGGGATGCCTTTCTTTCTACTTCACAATGCACTCTTCTTCCTTTCTCCCTGCAGTCTACCTGCTCAACACACATGTAGGTGTGGACAAAATGAGCACTGTATCACATGATCATAATAAATGCACATGACTGTTTATCACATGATGAACACATCTCCCACCATCAATGTTTTACTGATGGCAAATAGTTATAACACAATTGGGTGTCAAGAGAAAAAAAGCAGGGGAAGTTGAGCTGTTTACTCTTAGGACATCTGATGTTATGTTGTTGAAAGAATTAACAGGAAAGTTAAGTTTCTGCTTCTATATTCTGAAACAGGCACAATGCTCCTGTTCTTCACTGTTGAGAAATCTTTCAATGCCGTTACCTCACCACATGTCATTTATCAAAGGGAAAACTTTTTTTTTCTAAAGCATCAAGCTCATATGAAAAAAAAGAGGACTGGACTCGGAAGGCAGAAAATCAAAGGTGACAAGGAAAACAGACCCCCCCCCCCCCCTTTTTTTTTTAAAGGCAGAAACAAGGAGAGTGCTGAACTAAAATTTCAATCACACAATTTCTG
Source organism: Stramonita haemastoma (assembly GCA_030674155.1). Classification (NCBI taxonomy): domain Eukaryota; kingdom Metazoa; phylum Mollusca; class Gastropoda; order Neogastropoda; family Muricidae; genus Stramonita; species Stramonita haemastoma. The sequence goes on along the minus strand of CM060317.1, from coordinate 44,171,002 downwards.
CCAATCGAGGATAGTATTGATAATCACTGTCTTAGTGGCCACTTTCCCCAAGCATCAATGGAGTGATTCAAATCTGTGACACCATTTGATATTCAGCCACTATCTTAGATCTTCAAAATGGTAGGAAAACATTGAAAAAAAAAAAGAACATCCAGACAAGACTACAAAGAAATCCAACACCGGTCAGCATACAACTTTAAAAACTAATACAATAGCAGGGGCTTACCAAGACTATACCGAATTGTCACCAGGGGGGGGGGGGTGAAACAGAACAATAAATGATTTTTTTTTTGTTCCTTGGCTAGAGCTCCAAGGTTCACCAATGGTGAGATTTTGCGTATGCAAGATACTTATCATAATAAGAAACCATGATAATCAAAACCCTAAAAACACAAAACAACCCAACTCAACCCCAAACCCCAAAATCACTGTGTGTGCACACACACACCACGCACGCACACACACACACACACACACACACAAACAGGCACATCTGTGAGCATGCACCTAGCATACACAGATGTGCACACAAACACACAGATATTTGCTTTATCATGGGAAAATGAGTACAGACAGACACATCCATACAATGATGGTCATGGCAGATGCTGCAGAAACTAAAATATTCAGATAACACATACCATGAACAACACGGAGAATCCAAAAATTACTTTTTACACTTTAACCCCCCCCCCCCCCCCCCTCCACAAAACATGTCTTATTTTCAAACCAATCACATAAAAGCTGCTACATGCTTTCTCTCCTCTCCTACACCCTCCCTCTTCAGCCCCCCCCCCCCCCCCCCCCCCACACGAGAAAGAATAAGTTAAAAAAAAAAAAGAAAAAAAAAAGAGAATCTAAGCCCCCTTCACTGTAGATGAAGACAGAGAAAGAGGAAGGGCTAAACTGAGAGAGAGAGAGAGAGACAGAGACAGAGACAGAGACAGAGACAGAGCCAGATAAAAAGAGAAATTCGTTAGAAAAAAAAGTGATGACTAAAGGGAGTTAAAGCTGCATAGCAAAAGAGCTAACACTCAGCACTTACACAGTAAAAGATTGTACAACACCACACACACACACACACACACACACACACACACACACACACACACACACACACACTACAAACACTCCTGAGTACACACAATGCCAACAGTAGCCACCCTGCTGGCCTCAATGCCTGGTTCTGACTGCCTGAAAGATGCTAGGAGGGAGTGTTCTGACAGCAAACCAGGATGACCCCTACTCTGATGAAAAGGATTTAGACTCTCATCTTTGGGGTGGTGAAAGCAGCATCCACACATGCAGTTCAAAACCTTCTCCCCCCCCCCCTTCCCTCCCCTGAAATCAAACACTTATTAAGCAACTTGACCATGATACAGCTCACCCCTTTCCACAAGACACCTCATGCTACACTGCCTTTTCCCTCCCCCTATCCACAAGACACCTCATGCTACACTACCTTTTACTTCTTCCCTTTCCACAAGACACCCCATGCTACACTGCCTTTTCCCTCCCCCTTTCCACAAGACACCCCATGCCACACTACCTTTTCCCTCCCCCTATCTACAAGACACCTTATGCTACACTACCTTTTCCATCCCCTATCCACAAGACACCTCATGCTACACTACCTATTCCCTCTTCTCTTTCCACAAGACACCTCATGTTACACTACCTTTCACTTCTTCCCTTTCCACATGACACCTCATGCTACAGTATCTTCTGCCACTTTCAAGTTTAAGTTACAAACTGAAGCTACTTTCACTCTTACATTTCCATTCGATTTCAACATTGAGTTGTAACAGAGGCAAATTTGTATGTTTGATGGTAAGATTCCTGTGCAATAGAACACACAGATGACCTTTCAAATATTTGAAACAAACAAAATCTCCACGAAGCAAGCAAACACCACCACCACCACAACCCCCCTCCCAAATCAAATATCTTTTATATGTAATAATTAGCTAATGTGATGCAAATTTCTTGCACTAATTATTTACAGTGATTTATCCAACAGTAAATAAATGTACCACCAGGCACAAAACTAAAAAACAAAACACAACTCCAGATCACATTAGACCACAATGCAGCAGGCTCTTCAAACCATCAAAGCAAAAGACAATGTTTAATTAATGGAAAAGGCCAGACTGTTTCAAAACATAACATACAGTACACTAAAATTATAGTAAAAGATCCTACAGTTTTCCCCCTCCTCATATACTCTTTATTTTTGGGCCAGTCAGCACTGTACAATTTCTACATGAATGACATTACAGCTGTCTGCAAAAAGCATTGATCTTATACAAACCAAAAATCCCATTTTTTACGTCCTCTTATATCAGACCTATTCTTAATTGTGATGCTCCACCATAAAATGTGTCACATTGTACCTGACCCCCTTGTCTGTTGGGAGCCATTTTAGGCAGGTAGGGGTCAAGTTGTTGATTTTGAGATTTTGATTGATCATAAAGATATAACCACTCTTCTACCTTGTACTGAAGTTTCAAGGAGTAATTTTCTTTTTTTCTTTCTTTCTTTAAAAGCATGTTTTATATCACTGGGGATGGCCAGTTGTCTCCCTTGCTTTTCCCCTCAAACGGCCCATTCGTAAAGATTTGTAAAAAAATCATTTAAAATACACAATACATTGTACGAAAATGAAATTTTCTGAACTTATGAAATATATGCTGGGTTAGTATATACTGAAAGAATGAAGCTCTCACTTTAATATTTGAGCCTTGACTAACATGAAGAAAATATTCCAAATATTGTACTTTGTGTGGTTACTTCATGTCGGCTACTCTCTGCAAATGCAAACAAAGATTTCAGAATACACAGAACCACCTGACAACGCTCTGCATTTGACCTTGGATAGGCCCACAAAGCTATGTTAAGCTGCACTAGTCATAGTATCATGCGGCCTGTGCATGAAAAATCTGAAAACAGCAAATCTGTTATAGCAGACTGCCGTCCAAAACTGTTGCTTTACACTGATCCACTATAGCAGACAGCCGTCCTCTGAGAGTTAAAAACACCCAAGCCCTCATTCTTGCCACTCACTCTGACCATCCATCATGACGCAAATCTCGTCTGTTTCTCATTTCTGTCACCTCGTGCAATCTATCATTTCAATTTGTAATAACTTTTCATTGAAATGTCCGATTTTCAATCTTTTTATATATATTTTTTATTATAAATAATCGAACAGCCTTTTATTGCAGATTAATACCATATTAAAAACTAAAAATAGATCTCCGGTGCAATGTAACTCATCATGTGGTGATGCATCACAATTTAGAAATATCTATCACAAGATCAAAAAAATTATAAAAAAAAGAAGATGCATATTGAACTTCCCAGCTGCAAAAGTACCATGGAATCAGAATGTTATGATTAGACAAAAGTGGTACCAAGATGTTAACCATGTATTTGAAATTTTCACTATGATTCTACCATTGAATGACATCTGTTAATTTCTTACTGCAGCACACTTCAAGTGACATAATGAGTACGAACTGAAGGCCCTGTGTCATGCCACTTGTTTTCATCAACTTTTATCAGGAGTGACAAATGTCAGCACATTCAAAGTTCTCTCTCTCTCTCTCTCACTCTCTACCACACACACACACACACACACACACACACACACACACACACAACACACACACACACACACACACAGAGCAAGCATACCTGACCCTCTTCATTGCAGTGTTCTCTTAACGTGTTTCAGTACAAACATTAATGAGTAACGAAATACAGGGATGATTGGGAAGTAGAAAACATTTAAATGTGTGACAAAATACATAGGCTGATTGGGAAGTAGAAAACACCCTCATACCCACTTGATCACTCCCCAAAGAGTGTTCACTGACATACATACATCATACATACATACATACATACATACATACATCAATAGCCATCAGAACAACAGACTTTCTCCATTAGCATCAAAACAGTCCCTCCACACAAGCAAGAGTCAGCTTTACCACAATCACTGTATAGACAAACATACCACTAACTATAGAGATAACCACACTAGCTTTCCTACAGAGAATACTAAATGACAAGAAAGACTTTTTTTTCACAATCTGAGGTCACTGCCACCACCTCTCAACTCCATTCTTCTCTCAGCTAGTTTCAGTCACTGAGTAAAGATTCAGGTTTCTTTTGCCTCTGTGTGTGTATGCATGGGTGTGCATGGACATAAGCCTTATTTTTTATTTAAAAAAGAATTGTTCTTTTATAAAATAAAAAAATCTATTGAGGAGGTATTGTAAAACAACAGATCTTCCATATCCAACAGTGAACAGAACAACACAAAAACAAAAACCCTGTTAAGTACTTTGACAACTTTCCAGCCATTCACAACTGAACATGGGAGAATGAAGAAAATCAGTGTCTGGTCTTAAAACAGTTTCTAACTTTAAATTAAGTATATATATATATATATATATATATATATATATATATATATATATATATATATATATATGTTATATATACATAAACTGAATGTCAAAGTCATTCGGATGAGACTATAAACCAAGGCCCCGTGTGCGAATGCACGCAGAACATCTTGCGCACACGTTAAAACCCCGTTCTGCCTTTTGGAAGAGCAGGCCATCGTGTGCCAGTAGGAGCGGATGACAAAATTTTTTTTTTTTAAAATCCAGCATGCACACAGGTGTCGTGTTTAGACACCATCCCTGAGGGGGAAAAAAATAATGGGTAGGCCCTGCATTTGTGGTGACGCGCTCTCCCCAGGGAGAGCACCCCGAATTTCACGCAGAGAAATCTGCTGTGACATAAAGTAGTATAAAATAAAAATATATATATATAAGAGAGAGAGAGAGAGAGAGAGAGGAGAGAGAGAGAGAGAGAGAGAGAGAGAGTTTACTTTGCACAGAACTTTCATCAGGCAGGGACACTGGTTATGCTGGAAACAGACTGCCATAGTGACAACAATTGTCAATAGACACCGAGTCAGGTTTTATGTGTTGCCTGTTTATTCTGGTTAAATTTTTAAAATTTATTTATATACTATAGGTTAGGTGGGTGACAGGTAAAGAGTGTATGTATGGGGAGATGCATTTTCCTTTTGGGTTTTTATCCCTGTCAACATTTAAAACAAAACGAAAAAAATCAGAAACAATATCAGCCACCATGGCGCAGTGGTTACCGCCTTGAATTTCCGACTGGAAGGTCATGGGTTCAAATCCCATGAGTCATACAGACTTTTCGGACTTTGGCTGGCTCCTACCCAGAGTGAGTGTGCTGTGGGCTCAGTGGGGAGACTGGAACCACACAGTCGAGCTTCATCCATTTTACGGGTGTGATTATAAGAGTGTTGCTCATATTACCTGATCAACACTGCATGTGTCTGTATCTCTTGGGCCCGGTTGACGCCGGGATATATCATGATAGTAAGTGTAGAGTACAACCCTGTCAAGTAGCCTCAAAGCAGATGCACTTCCATAGCAGCATCATTACATCATCCTCATTACCATTGACTATCATGCAATAATGAAAATTGCCTCTGATTCGGTGGCCCCTATTGCCCTGGTCTCATGGTGACCTCAGTATTGGTTCCCCCATATGCTTCTGTGCCTGTGGTGAGTTAGTGTCAAAGCCTTTGGGGTTGAAGGTTCACAGGGGAAATGGTCATTGGAGTGACATTGTGGTGGTCGCCACCTCAGGTGGGTGACTCACTCACTCTGTCTCCGTGACTGAGTTAATACTGTCATTAGTGGGGGGTTCAGTAGGTGGTGTCCTGCACATGTTAGCTCAGAATAGGCACCCCTGAACACCACCAAAGTGATCCAGCAGAAGTGCAGGGCCACTCTGGCGGGCGGCCCCATGGCAGCCTAATATTGATGGGCTCCCTGTGGGCTCCCGACCCCGAGGATGAGGACATAGCAAATCTGGGTATGGCTGTGGGCAGCGAGATTGAGATGAGTGGCATGGAAACAGCAGGATGGGGACATTACAGAAAGCAAGACAACAAAAAAAACAACCACCTCCCCCCAAACCCCCCCCCCCCCCAAAAAAAAAACCCAAAAAAATCAAAACAAAACCACAAACAAGTAACCTAAATTATACTGCAACTCAGAACATCAGCAAATAATTAGCAGATCTAAAAACAAAAGATCTACAACACACACACACACACACACACACACACACACACACACACACACACAGCTTGTCTAATATCACTTTAAGTGTACAGACGTAAAATCAAAGACACACACACACACACACACACACACACACACACACACACACACACACACACACACACAGAGAATCTGGATGAAAATCAGCAAATAGTTTTAAAACAATGAAAACAACTTAAACACAGAAAAGAAATGTTTTCAGAAAGAGAACTGTCAACCACTATCTAGCACTTGATGAAGGTTTTCATTTCTTTAAAGAGCAGTGTGTTAACTAGGAGACCAGCACGTGTTGATAAGTACAAGGGATTTTAGCATGCGCACGCATACACACACACACACACACACACTGACAGAATCTTTTGAGCAAGCAGGACAGGTGGCAAGCTGGCTGTGACGATTGTATTGTGATCTGGACAGAAGGTGGACATGCTAAAACCAGAACTGGTCAATCATTTACTTACCCAACAACAATGAAGAACTACAGTCCTTCTCTACTGAAGTACAAACCACGCAGCCACAGCAGACTGCAGTGTAACATATGCCATTACATAATTACACATGCAGACACATGTCCAAGAGTACACGCACCCATACATGGCAACCTACTCAAAAGTAAATATCAAGGACAGACAGAATTTTTTGTACACCTTTACCAGACAGATGCCTTTCATGGTACAGGCCATGCACACTTTCAATCAGTGGTAAGTAAGGGCACACATGCGTCCAGTGTTCTGACACTCATCACTGCAAAGCATTAAGACTAGAGACCAAGAGCATCCTTTCTTTGATACATATCACATGTATACACAAAGATACACACTTCACAGAGACTGAGTAATAACACACATGTATGCAGAACACTCCAGCAAAACAGACTCCATGATCCAAAACATAAGAAGAGGTTGGGGGGGGGGGGGGGGGGGGGGGGGGGGGGACAGCCATACCATGAACCAGAATAACATACAACACTTTACTAAAAAAACAACCCCCCCCCCCAATGAAACTATTAAAGAGGGGCAAAAAGTGAAAAGAAGGTACAGGATGGGAAGAGAGGTACAGATCTGCTGTGTAAATCGCCAACTACACAATCATTATGACAAAACTGTTTTTGATTTGAGTCTGAATGCAAATTACTGTTGCTGCTGCTGACAACCAGCTAATTATGCAGAACTTACACAGAAAAGGCAAACAAATCTGGTTTTATTTAGTAATACATCTTGACAAATCTATGATTATATAATATATACATATAATATATATATATATATATATATATATATATATATATATATATATATATATATATATATATATATATATATGTATATATAATCTATCTATCTATCTCTTAGTCTGGCAACCATGGGGGAACCCTGAAGACTTGACAACCTGTTTTCTCCATTCCTCTCCCCGTTCTACCTTTCTCAAAGTTTTGTCAAGTTCTAGGCCTATCCATTAGCTGATGTTGTCCTCTCATCTCTTACTTGGCCTGCCTCTTTTTCTTCCTCCTTGGATAGTGCCTTGCAGTATTGTTTTTGCAAGTCCATTTGATTTTGTGACATGCCCATACCATTTAAGTTCACGTTTCTTTACGATAGGAGATTTTCATAGGGACCAATGGTTTGCTGGATTCTGTTGTGCACTTCTTCGTTGCTTATGTGGTCTCTGGGGACGGGATAGCCTAGTGATCAGAACATTGCGCTGGCAATTTGAAGACCCAGGTTCGATTCCTGGTCGAGGGGATTTTTCTCCTGGTGTTAACATCAGTGCAGACTCCACTCTCCCCCAAAGTCCTTCGGATGAGACTATAAACCGAGGCCCCGTGTGCGAATGCACACAGTACATCTTGCACACACGTTAAATCCCGTTCCGCTTTTTGTGCGAGTAGGCCATCATGTGCCGGTGGGAACAGATGACATTTACAAACTGCATACACATGGGGACTTGATGCAAAAAAGCACATGAATGCTTATTCCATTATCCTCGATATAAAAGATTAAATAAATCTGTAGGAGATGCCAAGGAGTCTCCTGAAGCATCTCATCTCTACCGCCTGTACTCTTCTCTCCAAATCAGCAGTCAGGGTCCACGATTCACAGGCATACAGGAATATGGATACGACAAGGGAGCGCATTAGTTTGATCTTGGAGTTAAGTGAAATTTTTTTTATCTTTCCAGATGGTGTTCAGTTTTGACAGTGCTGTTATTGTCTGTGCAATCCTGCATGCTACCTCTGGCTTGGACCCCTCTTGGCTGCATTGTAAATATACAATGCAGTAATAAAAAATTGAAAAACACACAAAAGGATAGATAGAATGGATCTTGCTGTTCCTAGAAACCCATAAAAATTCAGACTTTCTGAGTTCACAAAGAACAAAGACAGACCAGAACACACAAAACTAGATATTTACTAGGTACTGTAAAAAGAGTTAATCCCTTCCTCGCTCGAAATAACCTTCAAAGTGTTTTTCTGAGGCCTCTCTGCCTGTAAAAGAACAAAGGTCATGGAATTCATCCAAATTCGGGCATGTGCAACACTCAAGATGAACAAAATCAACTAAATGTTTTGTTGTTTTTAATCAAAATTTCATAATATCTAAGAGTATGAGAAGAAACCATGCCAAAAAATCTGAGAATATCATAAGAACAAATAAGTAGTATCTACCAACACCCCCCCCCAAAAAAAAAACAAACCCACACACACAAAAAAAACCAAAAAACAAAAAAAAACCACACATACAACAAAAAAACCCTACCCACCAGAAGAACAGCCTAAGTTTGCCCCAGCACATGGAAAAAAACCAAATAGTTGATCAATAAACTGTGGCAGGGAAGGGATTAGGGTAGTCAATGAAATTTTTATCCTGACAAAAATGTCTATGGGGAAAAAACTCAGCCCTGATGTCAAGTTTTGAAATGAAAAAAAAAACCTTCATAGATTTTTTTGGACACTACTAATGGCACATGAGGTAGGGATATAGGGCCATGTCTATAAAAGTGCCAGAGACAAGTCACCTAGAGCTACCACAGCTCTTGACAAGACCCCTTTCTGCATTTACTTCCATCTGCAGTTATTTGAACACTGATATATATTCATGGTTACTTAACAGCTGATTTGTCATCAGTGCTTTCTATAAGGAATCATGCTGATTCTTCACAAAAATGCAACTGCTAAGTTTATGTTCATGGTTAAAGTATTACCTTCATCAACACACAAATGTGGAAAATGTTGCAATGACCTTCTTCATCAACACACAAATGTGGAAAAAGTTGCAATGACCTTCTTCATTAACACACAAATGTGGACACATAGCATCAGTCACATTCATTTCTGCCTTTCTTCTTTCGAAAACAAACAGTAACATTTCCTTTTCAAAACCCCTTCCCCATTTACTGCTGCTGCCTTCTTTATGTGACAACTGATGCTGCCACTTCTCCCAATCCTATCTCTCTCACACAGCCACATTCAAGTTCACAGTAAAAATCAACAGACAGCTACCCATGTGAAATCACCCATCGCAAAAGACCCTGTGCGTGCCAGCCGCCATGGCCCAGTGGTTAGCGCCTTGGATTTTGGACTGGAAAGTTGCAGGTTTGATTCCCATAAGAGTCGTGGGGATTTTTCTACCCAGAGAGAGTGTGCTGTGGGCTCAATGGGAAGACTGGGACCACACAGTCGAGCTCCATCCTCTTTATGGATGTGAATTTGAGAGTGTTGCTCAAATTACCTGACCAACACTGCAGGTGTCTGTATCTCTTGGGCCCAGTTGATGCCAGGATATATCATGATAGTAAATGTAAAGTACAACCCTGTCCAGCAATCTCAAAGTACATGCACTTCCATAGCAGCATCACTACATCATCCTCATCACCATTGATCGTCATGCAATGATGAAAACTGCCTTTGATTCAGTAGCCCCCATTGCTCTGGTCTCATGGTGACCTCTGATTCGATTTCCCCATACACTTCTGTGCCTGTGGTGAGTTCGTGTCAAAGCGGTGTGGGAACAGCAGCACGGGGACAATGCAGAAGATGAGGCAGCAAAAAAAAAAAAAAAAAGACCCTGCACTGTTGCTGGGTCACTCTGGGGCCACAATAAACAGAAGTTTAGCAGGAGGAAGAAAAACTGAGCTATCTTAGATGACATGTAGTGTCAGAATCAAGGTTCAAATGAACACAGGAGGAAACAATCCTGTTCCAGACAGTCAAGTCATGATAAAGGGGGCTTTAACCTAAAACCAGAAGACGAAAACTTCAACACAAACTTGCAGACACAGGTTCAGAGAAGAGAAAACAGCTAAAAACCCTTTATCACATTGAAACAAAAAACCCAACCGAATCTATTTTAACTAACACCAGTCTATCTAATGGTCGAAGAAAAACTGTTGAAAAGAAATATATGTTACTAAACGTTTGAAGAAAAATTGTTGGAAAAAATCTAACACACACATGAAGAAAAACTGTTGAAAAAAAAATCTTTTCTCATAAATGACTAACATGTGAAGAAAGACTATCTCCTGAGTTGCCACAAGTATTTAAACTCTCTCACTCTGTGCAAACATGGAACTACCCAGCATGCACCTTTGGCATCAGCAGCCAAAAGGCTTAGGCAGTTGTCAAGTATCTGCTATGTGAGTTTGTTGCATATGGTAATAAACAATCATTATTTGACTTATCATAACATACACAAAGACAGTACAGACTTCTGCAGGTTGTAATATTTCCTGAAGAAAACTGAAACGAGTGGAAGGCGAGTTACCTTTATCATGGTTTATTATGATGCAGTTCAATAACATTCTTCAAAAGTAACTTCAAATACCATTAAAACATCACTTGCAATCTGATTTATAAACATACCTGTTTTCACTTTTCCTTCATAACACAGTTAAATAAATTGATTTACTGGTGCTAGCTAAAGTGCAACTTGCCATATATTTATAGAAAATATCTTAACAGTCTTAAAACAATCACTCAGATACCGATTTGATTTTCTAGTAGAGCTGATCTGATCTAGACTGGTCACTTCACTATCATGTCTTGTGTCTTCAGCGCTAAAGAATAATGCAGTAACTCAATTTATCAGGTTACCTTGCGAGTTGTACTGAAGACATAAGTGTCTACATAAAATACAAAATGAGTGTGCCAAACTGCTTCAAATTCTGTTCTCTTGATTTACACAAGTGCGGGGCAAATAAACAGGAAAAACAAACATCTACAACCCCCCACCCCCATCCTCTAACTTCTACTTTTTTGTTTGTTCCCGACTATGCTGAAAATTTGTCAAATCAACTTTTTCTTTTTGGAGAAGGCTTTGCTATGCATAAAAGTGAAAAAACAAAAATAATAAAAACCAATATTTAAAACAAAATGGTGATGGAATAATCTCCATGCAGCTTGTCAACATGATAGATAATGTGTGCTGTAATAACCTAGAGACACCACTGTGGACCATGGTCAGCACTGTTTGTTTGGGTCAGGGGCCTGTATTTATGTCTTCATGCATACATTCACAATAATGTTTACAGTGTAACATTCATGCCTGTTCATTGGCACTAGTCATCAGTTTCCACTGCTCTGATTGCACTTTGCTGTTGCCATCTTTACCAGCTGGGAGATGAGATGTTTCCTCACTCTGCTGTCAACAGAAAAAAAAGGAGGGGGAGGCGGGGGAGAGCAAATGTGCTGATATGGACATAGCAGTTGGAGACAAAAGCACAAAGCAGGAAGCTCCTATGTATACAGCAGCAGCAGCAGCAGGCTGGCACATCTGCCTTCTGCAATCATCTGTTTGCTACCGCTGCTGCAGCAACAGTGACCCCCAACACCACCAGTCAACATCAGATGCAGTACACATGGATCCTGACACTGATACTTATTCCACAAACCACTCTCACAATTTCACTACACAATATGGTGTAGTGACAGTGAGAAAAAAAAAAAAGAATAATAAAACGACCTTAACAGCACAGTCTTTCTGATGAGATGATTTATATACCAAGGTCCTGAAAATGCACTCAGTGTGCATAAAAGAATCCACAGCAACATGAGAGCTGCTTCTGGCAAAAATTCTGTACAAAAAAGCCACTTTCCCCGGGAAACCAAAACATTGAAAGCTGACAGGAAAAGTAGCGCTGCTCTTGAGGTGCCGGGCTTTCCCTGTGGAGAGCAGTTTGAGTTTCATGCAGAGAAATCGGCTGTTACCACAAGAAGTACACAATACAAAAAAAACAATACAAAACAATACAAATGCTTGTTCTGGGTGAGACTGGATTCTTTTGCAAGATGTCTTAAGTCCCTTAAAGTTAAAAGAGTACTAAATAGTTTGTATGACATTAAATTGACGGCCCCAAAACATTTTTTCTGGTGTTTTTATGACAAGTTATTTTACTAATACTTAAAAAAAGGCTTTCTTTTATTTTTGGTTAAAACAATGAAAAAAGAAATATAAAAATTACTCACTTATCTAAAGGAGTGGACATGATGAAAGAGGCAGGTTGCTATAATCTGACCAGTTTACTTCTTGATTCTGTTTCACACAAGAATTTTGTTTCGTTAAAACCATACAGGATTGATACCTGAAAATTAAATAATGGCATAGGCATGCATACCAAACACATAATTGTATATCTTACACCAAATTCAATGACAAGCAAAACACCAATTTAAATTATTTCATAACACACAAAAATAAACTCTCATACTGTCCACTATCTGATGCTTTCACATACACAGTAACACATACAAACACACACACACACACACACACACACACACACACACACACACACACACACACACACACCACACACACACATCTATCCTGGTTGAGGCCCTAAGACACCAGTTCCTGCAGGTTAAAGGATTGCTGTGCTGATGTTGTACTGTCTGTGGCTATCAAGGCCTGTTGTACAGCCACCTGGTACGGCCCTCGCTTGGTCTTTATGTGCCACTTGGAGAACTCTTCTCGAAATGGCCGCAGGTCTGAAGGATGAAGGTCTGACACTGTCTTGGATCCATACCAGGACACATGACAGGTGATGATGTGTGGCTGTTCACGGTGATCCCAAGGTGTCTGTTTAATGTGCACCACACGACACGGCCACCATGGGAAGGTTGACACCTTTCCCCAGTGGACGTGCCCCACCCGAATTTCGTGTCCATCTTCAGTCACACAGCAGTTCACCATATTCTGAGACTGATGTTTCATGATCGGCACATGTGAAAGGTCTGAGCTAGAATTTAACACACCTGATGTTGGCACAAAGCCTGGCACAGCATTGTCTGAGTCGTCCTCTGAATCACTGATGCCAACACTGAGGTTGCCTTGGGAGAGACTGGAGGAGGAGGAGGGGTGGCGGGGGATGCTGCTGCTGCTGCTGCCACTCTGCTCCTGACCCATCATCAACACACCCTGAGCTCCACTACCCGTACCAGACAACACTTTAGTGTTCTGGTGATACATGGCCACAGGGGCATTCGAGTCAGGAGAACCAGAAAACACCCCCATGGCCTTTGTCGAGTCCGTGCTCGCCATCCTGGCCACAGGATTCTGGGACGCTACAGATGAAAGAGGCTTGTTAAGGAATCGTGGCACAGAAACATTCTCACTTGAAGAAACAGGGGGTTGAACATGACTATGTGTCATAAACAAAGCTGAAGCATCAACCGTTTCATAATGGGGAGCAGACAACACGCTTTTTCTCTCTTTCTCATCTGCATACACCGAATTAGACCCCAAACTTGACACACCTCTACTGTTTTTCTGCAATGAGAGAGGGGACACCAAGTTTGCAGAAGTATGAGCTTTGTAATGAGACTCCGTGTGAGGCTGAAAGCGGACCTCTGAGCTGCCTAAAGAGGGGTACTGGGGGGGTAAGCTGCCATCCACTGGGTGAGTGGAGTATCCAGGCAGTGCCATGGCACTTCCTTGGCCTTGGTACTGAGGGACTGAAGAACTGCCATTACTAGGAATAGCAAACCTGGGTAAGGAACCAGACTCCCCTGATGACCACACATACCGAACAGAACCACTCTCCCCAGTCTCTTGAGACTTAGAGGTGGATAAACTGCTTTCTTCAGTTGACAACCTGGAACCTGCAGCATTTCCTCCTTGACTTTGGGAGGGGGGATACCTGGACACACTGCCTTTTTCACAGGGGGGCTGGTACCTGAATGCAGCCTGAGAATCAAATTTGGAAGGATATCTATTTGCTGAAGTCGAGTGTGAAACCTCACTGTCATTGTGACTTGGGTTCTGGGCATGATACCCACTAGAGGCATTGGACAGGCTTTCTCTGGGTGCCTGAAACCTGTCTGAATCATGGCCCTGATATCTGGAGTGACTTAAGTTCCCTGTTATAACAGACTGCTGGCGATTTGACCCACTGTCTCCCATGGAGTGAAAACGACGAGAGGGACTGCTGCCAAAGCGACGGTTTGGACTACTCTGATAGCGAGAAGCACTGTAATTGAAGATGGGCATAGGGCTCCTCTGAATGATGGGCGTTGGGCTGTTCTGGATTCGGGGAGCAGGACTACTGGGAAAGCTGGAGGTGGAATTGACTGAGTAGAGGGAGGAGGGACCAGGACTAAAGAAGGAGCTGGGACCATTCTGATAAACACCTGTCTGGTTGGGGTACAGGGAGGATGGGTCATCCGACTTTTTGGACAAGTAGCCTGACACATGGGGGCTAGAAGACAGACCATCGTTCGTCCACCCTGCATACATGGACAGGCCTGCTTTTTTTGGAAAGTCATACAGTGGCTGGCTAACATTGTTATCATCGTGGTCATCTTCATCTTCATCAGGAGTCAGGTCTTCAAACATACCCACTCCATAAGGAACAGGATCCTTCTTTTCTTCTTCCTCTTCTACAAGCTCCAGGTCTTCTTTCTCCTCAGACAAATGGGCTGGAGTTGTTGGCACGCTATCAAAAGAGGACACGTTTTCATCCCTGGTAGGAGAGATGCCCATTCTAAGAGGCCCTACAATCAGCCCGTCTTGAGAGTCGTCAGTCTGGAATGGCGGAGCTTCAATGTGTGTGGGGGACCCTTCTGTTTCAAAGGCTGGAGTCCCAACCGGTGATCCCCACATCTCAAACGGCTTCGCCTCCAGTTTGGCAGGCAAACTCTCACTCGCAGTGGTTTCAGACTGATCTAACAAATCAACCCTTTGTGTCACTTGGCCTGGGGACTGAGGTTCTGACTTACTATCATGCGTAGCAGAGTCTACATGTTCACTCTTCAATTTCAAAGGATCATCATCAAACTTAAATTCAACACTTGTTTCATTTTTTCTAACCTGACTCACAGAGTCAGAATCGACAAACTCCTCTTGGTGGGTTGGTGTTTCATTGCTGCTATCTTTTAACACCTCAGTGTCACCCTTTTTCTCATTGCCGTTCAAGTCATTCACAGAGGGAACTACAGAAAACTTGGTGATGATTGCTGGCAGTTTTGCAGGTGGTGGTATATCCACTTCTGAATTGAAATTTTCATCTTCACTACTGGCATGGCGGTGCTTGTGTTTTCTCTTGTGCTTTCTGTGGTAGCCTGCTATCTTTATCCCAGGAGCATGAACTTCCGAGGCTGCCTCACCATCATTGATGATGCGATATCTCTGTTTTTGTTTGTCTCTAGTGCGTCGTGAAGCCTTCTTGGTCTTTTTCTGGGGTGGAGAGGGAGGGCGCGGAGGAGTGACAGCAGCAGAAGACTCATCAGCTGTGCTGTGGTCATCAGGACTCTTCATATCAGCGCCTGGCAGACGGGGTGGGATCTTCAGCACATCGCGGTCACCAGCACCATAAGAGATCTTGATGGCCGGGGTAGACCTAATGTTCACAATGGAGATTGTGGGTGCTTTTTCTTGCTTTTCTTCTTTCAGATCTGTACGAATATTCATGTTGTTGACTGCGGACTTGTCCAGCCTAACGACAGGCTGCTTGTTGTATTGACCCAATGCAGTAGGGTTGTCAACGCTGATAGACCGCTCCAACATGACACGTGAATTCTCATCATCTTTCTTATCACTGTTCAGTCCTTCTGAGAGTTTGTTCAAATCTTGTTTCCCAGCACTTACATTATCACCTGTTCGGTCTTCGAACACATTGTTTTTCTTTGAAGATGCATCTGCTAGCCTGCCCCTTTGTGCTGCTGCATCAGCTTCTCTTTTCTTTGCTGTTGGCTTCACTTCACGCTTTGGTCGTATATTCTCCAACAGAACTTTGGGTGTTGATTCTGACCGTTTATTCCTTGAGCCAGATCGCAATGTTGGTCCAGGGGGTGTATTTGGTGTATCATTAGGTTTGCTGGACAAAGCAGCTCTGTAGCGGGTATTATGGGGATGGGTTTCTTGTTCTTGGCCCTCAGCTTTAGGGATTTTATTGGGAGACTTGGACTTGCTATCATGAATGGCTGCTTTACACTTTGAGCACAGTGTCTGACGTGGGCGAAGCCGAATATTACGCACTTGCTTCCCTCGAGCAGGCCTGATACTGATGGCTGAAGTGGCTGGCAGAGGCTGTTCGTTGTACTTTGCTGGATCGTTGTTATAGGAGTATCTGCAGTCCAGCGTCACTCCCCTGACTTCTTTGGGTTGGGTAGGATCCGACCCATCAGCGCCACTACTGTTGACATTATCTCCCTCAGGTTTGGAGCCACTGCTGTCAGAGTTGAAGCACAGACCTGCTGGCAAGCGTCTGGAAAACAAAATAATTCTAATATCATTAGCAATAATTATTTCAATCGATTATGTTTTTAACACATGTGTAAATATAGAAACAACTGTAGAGTACACAGTCTGATAAAATCTTAAAATCTGTCCCTAAACTACATGCCATGTTCAATTTAACAACAAACTTCAGCATGGACCATCATAGTAATACTTCAACAATCCACTGATTTGACACTGGGAAACTTCCATCTGGCTGTCTGGACAGATCTGTGCAGACTAAAATAACTTTTGTTTCAGGGTTTTGTGGGTTTTTTTGCTGCCTCATCTACTGTGACATCCCTGTACTGCTGTTCCCAAGCCGCTCATTTCAATCTCCCTGCCACAGCCATACTCTGATTTGTTGTGTCTCATCCTTGGGATCTGCAGTCCACAGAGAGCTCATCAATATTAGGCTGCCATGGGGCCACCAGCCAGAGGGCCCTGCACTTCTGCTGAGTCACTCTGGTGGTGTTCAGTGCTGCCTGTTCTGATCTAACATACGCAGGACACCACCTACTAAGCCCCCTACTAACGACAGTATTAACTCAGTCGTGGAGCCAGACTGAGTGAGTCACCCACCTGAGGTGGCGACCACCACAATGTCCCTCTAACAACCATCTCCCCACGGACCTCAAACCCCAAAGGCTTTGACACAAACTCACCACAGGCACAGAAGTATATATGGGGAAACTGAATCTGAGGTCACCATGAGACCAGAGCAACAGGAGCCACCGAATCAGAGGCAATTTTTATTATTGCATGATGATCAATGGTGATGGGGATGATGTAATGATGTTGCTGTGGAAGTGCATCTGCTTTGAGACTACTTGACAGGGTTGTACTCTACTCTTACTCAGTCACTGTCAAGTCAAAGTCAAGTCAAGTCAAAAACACTTTAATCATCCCTGAAGGGCAATTACAATACTGACAGGCATATTAATATGAATCATAATCAAAAGATACAAGATAGCTACATTTCATATTCAAAACATTATACCTTCAAATAAAAAAGATCACAATACACACTCATAGGCGCACGCGCATACACACTCACACACCCACACCCACCCACACACACACTCACACGTGTCTAATATCACTGAGTGGGAACAGACATTAATTTGAAGACAACAACAACACTCACACGCACATACACACCACCAATATATGGACACAATGTTATTAAAACCATTGACTAGAAAAGACATAACCACTATTATTTACACATGTATGTACGCTCGGACTCACACACACGCCCATTATACATGCACACGTTGGTATACACACAAACACGCCCCCCTCCCCCCACACACCATCCACACACACCCGCTCTCTCTCTCTCTCTCTCTCAGTCTCACACACACACACACATGAATAAATGCAATGTTTTAAAACCATTAGCTTGAAGACATAAATTTATTTATAAACAATTCAAAAAATCAATAAAGCAAAAAATGTGACATACTTATTCTATGAGTACATGTGCATCAGAGAAGTGAAAAAAAAAGAAAAAAAAAGTGGGTAGTCAATGTTATTGTGAGTTTAGAACTTGGATGGCTACTGGCACAAAGGAATTTCTTTTTCTGTTTGTTTTGCTGTTGTGGCATTGAAAACAATGTCCTGAAGGCAACAAATAAAATTCTGAAAACAGAGCGTGCAAGGGATTGGTCAAAATGGCAGTCGCTTTGCATACAAGCTGCTGATTACAAAACGACTTGAGATTTCTTTGTTCTTCTCCAATTATTTTTGAGCAGATTCTCACAATTCTCTGAAGACCATTCTTGTTCTTAAAACTAAGGTTATTGTACCAGCAAATGAAAGCAAAACTTAGAATGCTCTCTATGTAAGACTTGTAATTTAACAAAGAAAGAATCTTTTTGTCAACAAAAAATGAGTAAAGCTTCCTTAGAAAATACACATGTTGTTGCTGTCATTATATCCTGGTGTCAGCCAGGCCCGAGAGATACAGACACCTGCAGTGTTGGTCAGATTATATGAGCAACACTCTCAAATTTGCATCTGATCTGTAAAGTAGATGAAGCTCAACTGTGTGGTCTCAGTCTCCCCACTGAGCCCACAGCACACTCACTCTGGGTAGGAGTCGGCGGGAGTCTGAAAAATCCCTATGACTCTTATGGGACTCAAACCCGCAGCCTTCCAGTCCAACATCCAAGGCGCTAACCACTATGCCAAGGCAGCTGGTTTGGCTAAAATAACTTACTAAGTCTAAATAAGTAAATTCATGATATATATACCACAATATTACCAACAGTACCAACCTCTGTTTAAGCCATGACATGTTTCATGCACCCTGAAGCTGTTGTGTTAGGCTTAGAATACAGAAGAATTTGTCCACTTTTAGTTTTATTGATTACTAAATTTACTTTGGAAAAAAATCCTTTTGAACTATGAAATAAAAAAACTTTCACAGTGCTTTACAGGCCTGACACTGTGACAGATCCATTTTACACATTAACATAGTGACACACATAGTGACACACACACACACACACACACACACACACACACACACACACACACACACACACACACACACACACACACTCACACAGAGTGACACACTTACACACACACACACACACAAAATGTAAGCACACATGCAGGCATGCATGCACACATGCATGCACGCACGCACGCATGCACACACACACACACACTGAGCTGTGAAAAGATAAAAATCTAAAGAACGAACGAACAAACAAACGATGAGCTGTTTTAACCTTAAATTGAATTTCGTTTCATCCACATGACTTCCTCAGTTACCAAAAGTTAAAGTTAAAGTCTGTCCTGAGCCTAAGGCTCATCAGGCCGGTGCTTATCCCGGTTTCTGTGGCATTAAGCGACTGAGAGTCATAAACTCCCCCCTGGATAGGACGCCAGTCTATCGCAGGGTTAACCCCCAACACAAAGTTGGTACCCCTTTTACACCTGGGTGGGGTGAGAAAATAGCCGTAAAGAGCCTTTTCCAAGGGCACAACGCCATAGCCAAAAGCTGGGATCAAACCCGCAACCTTTAGATTACGAGTCCAATGCCCTAACCACTAGACTACAGCCAGTTACCAAAAAACCCCAAACAAATAAAAAGCTTGCAACTGATGGCGTGATCATGCAAACCAATTTTAAAACAGAATGATGTATGCATGCACATGTATACATTTTGCTAGATAATAAATTTATACATGTTACATACATGTTAAAAAACTCTATCTTCCACAAAAGAAAAAATGCATTGTGTTCAGTAATATGGATGACATGAACATATACTATAATACATATTATATAAATTATAATACATAACATCAACCAATTGAATATTCTCATAACAGTTTTCATGAGGAATACAGAGCTCTATCACTGAGCACTGGGGCAGTTCAATTCCCAAATCAGATCAAGACACCGAGTCCCTTAAGAAGCCCATGTACATGATCCTTTTCACCTTGTAGTTCAGTCAAACAACTTTAACCTATCTGTTCTGACCTACCAAAGTATCATGCCTTTCATTGGTGTCAGTACAAAAGCGACCAACTAAACAAATGATAAAAAATCATGTAATTATAGGCAGAACTGGCATACCCCAAGGCTTCAAATTCAATCAAATTATACACAAGGCACACACACCTGCCCACACAACATGACCTGAAGCTGAAGGATAAACTTGTGTGATCTGTTTGGCTCTGAAATAGAACGGGACTTATTCCAAACAGGGTTGCATTAAACCTGACCTGACCCCTCAAGTCATTCGAGAAATAATTAATTTATAAATTTACAGTGACAGACCATCCATTTGAAATCCACTTTTCCCTGATTGTCATGCGTGTATGGTTTAGGACAGTTGGCCTCTACTGCATGCAGAAGAAACTTTAACAGACTTCAAATCTTGATTCAAAGACAATGCCTGAAAAACTCATACTATATAGTCCATGAATGGGTACACACGATCTACATAACATGCTTACTTTAGCTTGCTTCATTGACTACTAATGACTACAGATCACAGTCACATTACAAATAATACAGAAACCATCACTTATATGAGTCATTCTTTGCTTTTGGTCACTAAAAGAGGTCCTAGGACCTCAAATTTCAAAATCATTGGATGGATTTTAAAGTGGGCAGTTTAAGTACATCAAGGAAAGGAGAATCAGCTGCAGAAGAAATAAAATTGATGGCATAACCCGCTTTTCTGTTATTTCTCATGGAAGGTGATGGGTGTCAAAATGTAACCGTGTTACACTGCTAACCCCCAATTTATCCATAATGTCTCTGATTTTAATGAAATGACAATATACATGAGCTTACCTGTTAGTAATACATGTTAGTAGTGTTGACAGCAAGATTTACGATATTGGAGGTTTATGTGCATTTTCAGCTAATGAAGATTTTTGCGACAACCGTAACACAGTTACACCTTAACCAAAACAGTTTTTTTTAAAAGAGTTGGTAAAATAGAATATTTACTATTACCATGTTATATTTGTTTACTAGCTTTTAAGTAAAATGCACAGTGCTAAAGTACTGAGAACAATTTGCAGTAAATAAATCAAAATAAACTTAAATGTTTACTGTGTTACACAAGACAACGAACACAGAAACAAAGAGCACAAGATCAAGGAAACCTTGATAATTTTATTGAAACATTTAACTTGTCTCATTCTTTTGCTCACAAAAGCTTTTAACTCATTCAGGCACCTCAAGTCAAAGTTTCAATGTTTAATTCAACTGTTAGAAGGTTGTTGTTTTTGTTTTTATTCTAAAATAATGATCCGATGCACTGCGTTTCACGCTACACCACGAAGCACCAGGAATTTGTGTTAGTTGCTCAGCACTGCTGATATCATTTTTCTTAACTCATTTCATGTTTCATATTCATAAAACAGGTGTTACTCTCAAATAACAAAGAACAAAACAAAAAAATGCACTGCATCATGGAAAAAAAGTATGATCGTTCAACAAACTGAACCTGCGTTACACGTGACACTGCACGGAATCAACGTTTTCAAACATGTGGACAAATCTTCCTTCACTTCACATCATAAAGTGAATATAAGTTATTAAGAAACATTATTCATGCTGGTAATTGCTATTAAGTTGGATTACATGCTGATTTTACTAGAAAGTTGACAATTGACCTCTGACCCGTAACTGCGTTACGCTATGAAAATGAGTGTGACACGATACAAACTATTAAGTCATTCTCGCCTCCTTCTGGGAATTTCTGCTTGAAATGTCATGAGTCCATGCTGTCTGGTGAATGAATTTAGCAGACATTCACTGGCGATTGTTGCTGGTGTCATTTGCCAAGTACGGGATTTTGAAAATTCAGGCATAACTGTGTTACATTTCGACACGAAAATTTCAAAATTGTATCAAGGATGTGTTTAAACATTCTTATGTTAATAAATGTCTTTAATCATCTCATTATGATGAACTTTAAGCATCTCCATTACCATCTTTAGCCAAGTGATCACTACGGCAAAGCAGACGATCCAAAGTTTTCGTCGGGCTCTGTTACGCGACTCGTAACGCAGTAACGGCTTACTTTGGACGTCTAAATATAAAAGTTGAAAAGTTAAGTGCAATATTTTTGTACAGGATAATGTTGAACAATGTATTCTTTTGTTAGTAAAAAAGAAAATATAAGGTTTATTTGCACTGAAGACTTGTAAACTGCTTATGTTGAACACTGCATCTGCCTGTCCCCTTTTCAGGTGCTATTTTTTGACTGTTTTTTCCCATTCGATTGCAATTTCTCAAAAACAGGCCAAACAAACAAATATCCCTTGATACTGTAATTTCTTTAACCATATTAGGATGTTTTTATTCATATTGCATTGAAAAGAAACAACTCTTATGAAAATAAAATCCATCTATTGTAGATCACCCCAAATAGTGACCAAGAGCAAAGAATGACTCATATAGCAACTAACACTCAGACTGCCAAAACGGAAAAGCAAAACCAGACGACTAAACAAAATCTCAAAGTCTGCAATATTAATTATCATTGATTCATTCTCATTTTCAGATTCTGAATACATCATTTTATATTGAACTATTAAGAGCCAGAAATGAAAAACAGTGTGCACAAACTGAAAGATTTGAACATCAATTTCAATTTGCCTGTTTCAAAAATAATTTCTGACTAGAGTAGAGGAGGGTCTGCGCGCCTATCGGGTCAGTGCGCTAAGGCCCCCTAACTAAAGCCAGTAATGGTGAAACCGCCTAACAAGACGTCACACTTTCCCGCCTTGAGCTCTTCTCCTCTTTGCGCCCTTCTGAAAGAGTGACACGGCGTGAATTTTGACATAACGAGGTAAGTTGGCTTTCAGTCCCGTCTGTTAAGGGGGTTGGTTAAGTCATACTGACCGAAGGTCATAGTCACTGCTGTCAACATTGTATCAAAGTCAACTTCGCCTGTTGATAGCTGCATAGTGTAGACGCATAAGTATCGTCCAGTTCATCGTAAACAAGCTTTAACCAAAATATCTGAGCACTGGGGGGTTGGCGCACACACCCGACAATAAAACTGGTATCAGCTAGTGCGCCACCCAGCATTTGGGGAGTAGCGCATCATCCAACACCACAATATCACTGTCAGGTCTGTGCTCTCACAGTTATAATCAGTGCCTATTTACAAGCGTTTCATGAATAGCATCAATAATGAGTATGAAAAAACATAATATATTTGTGTACACGTAACCAAGAAAAAAGGAGAGAGGATTTTACAAGGAGAGCATGTGTTGTGTGTGTGTGTGTGTGTGTGTGTGTGTGTGTGTGTGTGTGTGTGTGTGTGTGTGTGTGTGTGTGTGTGTGTGTGTGTGTGTTCTGCACCTGTGTCTGTGTGTTTCAAATCTGTATTTGAATATGGATCTGTTCTTTTTCAGTTCCCTCTTAAAATGGCATCATCATGTCGGTATACACAAGAGCAAGTGGAGAGATCTGTGGAGTTGGTGAGGTCCAAGCAGATGTCTGTCAATGGTGCCTCCAAAGCTTTTGGCATCCCCTATGCCACTCTAGAGGACAAAGTGCATGGTCGAAGACCGATGAAGGCTGCCCCCAAAACAGTGCTGTCTTGTGAGGAGGAGACGAAGCTGGTCAAGTGGCTGATAGAGCTGTCCAGGCAAGGCTCTGGGCACAATAAAGATGACCTGAAGGACATGGTCAAAGGGATCCTGGATGAAAGAGGAACCAAGACAGTTTTCACTGAAAATAGTCCTGGGAAAGATTGGATGCTGACCATTTTTAAGAGGCATCCAGAGTTGGCCCAAAGAATGGCTCAACCACTAGGCCCTGAGAGAGCAGTGGTGACACGAGATGGGCTGTCAGTATGGTTTAAGGAGATGAAGAAATACATGGATGCCATAGACCTGACGTTGCTGTCCTCTCCTGACCGCATTTACAACGCTTCAATGATTCAGCATAGATCTATGTCCCAAGACAAAGAAAAGACTTAGGAAGATATCGAAGCCATGGCGATGGAGCTTTTTTGTGAGAAATGTTCCAGTGGCAAGGTTGCAATTATTGAGTCATCATTGGCAATTTAGTCGTGTCCTGTCGTACTTGCAGTTCAGTTTGAGACAAGTTGATAGAAAGTTTGGCATGAGAAGGAGGAGGAGAGGAGAGGAGAAGGAGGAGAGAGAGGAGGAGAGGAGAGGAGAGGAGAGGAGAGAGGAGAGGAGAGGAGAGGAGGAGAGAGGAGAGGAGAGAGAGAGAGGAGAGGAGAGGAGAGGAGAGGAGGAGAGGAGAGGAGAGGAGAGGAGAGGAGAGGAGAGGAGAGAAGGAGAGAAGGAAAGGAGAAGAGAGAGAGAGAGAGAGAGAGAGAGAGAGAGAGAGAGAGAGAGAGAGAGAGAGAGAGAGAGAGAGAGAGAGAGAAGGGGGGGGGGGGGGCTACAAAACATTAACAGCAAGCATTCGCAAGATGTTTATCCATCCATGTTGTCTTCCTAGACACACACACACACACACACACACACACACACACACACACACACACACACACACACACACACACACAATGCATTATGTTCATCCTTTCTGTTCTGTATGAATGTTGTCCATTACTTTTGACTGCTTACTTAGAATGCTACTTTTAAATCATCTTAATAATAAACTTTGTGTAATCCATTTCTCAGCCATCCTTGTTATGAATTTTGGTTGGTTGCTCTTGTCAATAATTTATAGCTTCTGTCTGTCTGTCTGTCTGGTAAAATATTACTTATGTAAGGTTGAAACTCACTTTGGTAAATATCTAATGTATCTTTTTAAATCTATTTGCGGAAATGACGAACTTATAGGCAGGTAGCGCAATAGCCGACATGACTTACCTCCGGTAGCGCAACACCCCCCAGAAGCTAGCGCGCAAACCCGATGGATAGCACGCTGACCCGCCTCTCACTGCCTTCACAAAAACTACTGCTGAAGGAGAATGGCTTAAATTGAAGGGTGGCGCATTGTCCTGCATGAGGCAAACATATTTTTAGACATGGTAATACGGACTTTGTTTAACTCCACACTGGAGACATCCCAGCTGAGTTTTACCGCTTAAGGTAGTGCAGACTACCGCCTCTACTCTACCAATTGAACAGATCAGTTTCAAGTATGTCAGTGATTTTTTTAACCAAAACCTTTTTATCAAGGATTGTAGATATGAAGCATTTAAACATCTAACCCTTGCCCAACAAAGCACACACATACATCATGCATACTGTATGACATGTATATGATGTGTCATTGATAATAATTTACAATCATCATGCACAAGTTTGTACACACACACATGCCACACACTGACACAAGATTTTGCTTACATTAAATCAATACAAGCTTACATTTGATTTACCACCACCACCCTGCCACACACAAACACACTTTTATTCAAGATGATATGATGTGTAAAATAAAATCACAAAATTTTCTGATCAAATCTAAAGATTTCACAGATGACAGTGAAAACAATCTGAAAATTTAGGCCTAAGCTACAGGACATTTTTTTGTACACGAGTGGCGTGCATTGTCGATGCATTTCGATTTGCCATATGGCAACAGGACTGATATCACACTCATTACGTGCCCCCTCCTGTTGTGATATAGCCAAATAGGCAATGCAATGTACTTTATCAAAATCCAGATCAAGATATTGTAAATTGCAGTGACCAAAACAAATCGTGGAAAACATCTGGGTTTTTGACTATATTAAACAGTATAAATTGACTTACCTTTCACTCGAGTCCAACAGAACTCCACGGTATTCTTTAGTTTTATGTTTCAGAGAGACAACGAGTACATCTTCAGATGCCTGTTCGACTGTGCACGATAATTTCATTCCTTTTGAAATACTCAAGTGCACTTTCCGGAGCTCCGCCATTTTGATAGTTTCTCCATTGATGTCGTCGTACGCATGCGCAGCTAGAAGGCTAGCTGAAATGTTTATGCCCTCGAATCTGCCAGAAACAAACACATAACGCATTAATGTCGAATTTCAAGGATACTTTAATTATCGCTTAACTAGAAAAAAAGTATTTGAAGTTCCAAATATACCGATTTTATTAGAATTTTAATGAAATGTTCAGTCCAGGGGACAGAACTCTGCGCTTTACTCAATCACTGTGTCACTGTATATTTTGAGAAGTGGACAAAAAGCCAAACTTTTTTAACGATGAAAGATGAAGTAATTTTAGACTATATATTTTCAGGGGCTACCTTACACTAGCAGCAATCAGTAAGTGTTCTTTTTGCGACAGCTCGTAGATGTGACAATAAAATGTAAGAGAGACAACTCGAAAATGTTCACTACGCACCTGAATACTTGATGCCCTTTATCAGACTGCTGATAAGAAAACTCATGTATACAATTTATAAATGGGCGAACGAATGAATGGATGCATAAATCCGCAATAGATAAATTCACAACGTGATCTACCTTCTATGCGTAATCCACAATAAGCTGATCTGAATAAAAACTCTGACTTATGGCAAAGTAAGGCTACTATCTATCTATCTATCTATCTATCTACTATCTATCTATCTATCCCTGAGGCTGGCAACCAGAGGGAACCCCTGAAGACTTGACAACCAGTTCCCTTCATCCCTATCTCTGTTCTGCCTTTCTAAAAAAAAAAATGTCGAGTTCTAGGCCTGTCCATTCCCTGGTGTTGTCTTCCCATCTCTTCCTTGGTCTGCCTCTTTTTCTTCCTCCTTGGACAGTGCCTTGCAGTATTGTTTTTGCAAGTCCATTTGATCTTGTGACATGCCCATATCATTTAAGTTTACGCCTCTTTACGATTGATACAAGATTTCCGTAGGGATCAATGGTTTGCTGGATTCTGTTATGTGCGTCTTCGTTGCTTTTGTGGTCTCTCTCTCTTCCTGGAGTTAACATCAGTGCTGACTCCACTCTCCCCAAAAGTCCTTGGATGAGACTTTAAACCGAGGCCCCGTGTGCCAACGCACGCAGAACATCTTGCGCACACGTTAAATCCTGTTCCGCTTTTCGTAAGAGTAGGCCATCGTGTGCCGGTGGGAACAGATGACAATATTTACAAAACTGCATACACACGGGGACCGGATGAAAAGAAGCACATTATTGCTTATTCTGTTATCCTCGATATAAAAGAATAAATAAATACATAAAAATAAATGCCAGTCTTCGGAAGCATCTAATCTCTACCGAAAGTAAGGTTACAAACTTGGTTATTCCCATGAATGAATAAAATAATGACTGATCTTTCAGAAAGAATTATCTTAAATTTCAAGGGCTACAGATAAGCATTCACATAGGCTACTTATTTCATCCGGTTTTGTCTTGATTTGGGAATTAAAAAAAAAAAAAAACCCACCAAACTATGATTTTACAGAAAAGTGATTAATAATAGGCCTACATGCTCAGCAAAGACATAGTCCTTAGCTGACTCAAACATTAATGCTAAGATAAATATATTGATTGCAAAAAAAAAATAAAAAATTACCCCCCCCCCCCCCAACAACTATATAAGGTGAAACAGAGGAGATAGTGGGAAGCTAGAGAGAGAGAGGTAGAGAGAGAGAGAGAGAGAGAGAGAGAGAGAGAGAGAGAGAGAGAGAGAGAGAGAGAGAGAGAGAGAGAGAGAGAGGAGAGAATCAAATCAAATTCTTTTATTTCGAGGATTATGAATGAGCACTCATGTGATTTTTTACATCCAGTCCCCACCCTTAGGGATGCATCATAATATGATAATAACATGATCCAATACAGACACATCATAATGATAGAATAACCAATACCCTCATATCCATTCACAAAGGGAAAACAAACAAACAAACAAACAATATAAACAACTCACTCACTCACTCACTCAGTCCCATGTCCCAAAGGACGTAGGGGGGACATGAGAGAAGACGCAACAGAGATCTTTTTCCATGCTTCACGATCCTGTGTGGCTAGTAGGAGTGTTGTAGGGGTTGGGCGGTCCAGTCTTTGATGTTGTCAACCCACGATTTCTTTTGGCGGCCTCTTCTTCTCTTGCCCTCGACTGTTCCTTGCAGGATGGTTTTTGCTAGGGTGTTGTGTCTTGTGGTGTGACCAAACCACATCAGCTTTCTCCTCTTTATGGTGGAGAGCAAAGGCTCTTGGGGGCCCACACGCTTTTTGATTTCTTCTTTCACATAGTTATTGGTCTTGTGTTCTTTGTATGATATTTTGAGAAGTCTTCTGTGGCACTTGTTCTCGAATGCTTGGATTCTCCTCTCTAACTCTGCTGTCAGAGTCCATGATTCACAGCCATATAGGAGGATAGATATCACGAGGGATTTGTAAAGGTGGTATTTGGTGCCGAAGCTGATGTTGTTGCTTCTGATGATCTTCTCGAGTCTGACTAGAGCAGATGTTGCTGTTGCAATGCGAGCTTTCACTTCATTGTTTGATGTGTCATCTTTTGTTAGGATGGAGCCTAAGTATTTGAATTGGCTCACCTCTTCTAGTGTTTCTCCATTCATCTTTATTTCCGTGATGTCATTACTTGCGCTGTTGACCATGATCTTTGATTTCTCTGTACTGACCTTCATGCCGTATGCGCTCGCTCGATCTGTTAAATTGTCTGTGAGGATTTGCAGTTCTTGTTTGCTGCTGCCCATGAGGTCAATGTCATCTGCAAATCTGAGGTTGCAAAGGGGTCTTCCACCAATGGAGATGGAAGTGTGGTGGTTTTGCGGTGTCTCTGTCATGATGTTTTCGAGGAAGAGGTTGAAGAGTACAGGTGAGAGAAGGCAGCTCTGGCGAACCCCAACCGTGGTCTTGAAGAACTCGCCCACGTGGTTGTTCATGAAAACTGCACTTTTTGCGTTCTCGTACAGAGCCTTGATGACTTCAATTATGCAGCTGTCAATGTTGAAGTGCCTGAGTACTTGCCAGAGGCCGTCATGCCATACCCTGTCAAAGGCCTTTTTGAAGTCTATGAAATTGTGGTACAAGTCTTTTTGGTGTTGGAGATGCTTCTCTATCAGAATTCTCAGATTGAAAATTTGTTCCATTGTGCTGCGTCTTGGTCTAAACCCCGCTTGTTCTTCTGCCAGGAGTTTTTCTGCTTGGTTTTTCAGTCTGTTGAGGACTACCTGCAGCATGATCTTGCTAGGATGACTTATGAGACTGATGGTTCTGTAGTTCTGGCATTTCTTGAGGTTTCCTTTCTTTGGCAGGGGTATTACAAGAGACTGTGTCCATTCTTTTGGCCATTCTTTGGTGTCGTGGATCTTCTGACAAAGTTCTGTGAATCGCCTTGCTGTTTCATTCCCTCCATTTTTTATGAGTTCAGCTGGGATGTTATCAATTCCAGGGGACTTCCCCTTCTTCAATTGTTTAATAGCTGCATCTACTTCACACCTTAGTATTGGTGGGTCTTTATCTTGGTGTTCAGGGGGTTTGTCAGAAACTATGTTGGTATCTGGGCGTAGTGGGTAGTTGTACAATCCCTCACAGTATTCTGTCCAGCGTTGGAGGATGGCATTGTTTTCCGTTAAAAGATTTCCTTCTTTGTCTTCAATAACAGAGGCTTTAGGCTGTGTGGTTTTCGTTAGTGCTTTCAAAGTGTCGTAAGCTGTTTTGCTGTTTCCCTTGGTCATTCCAGCTTCGATGTTGTTGCATTGTTCTTCTATCCACCCTTCTTTGGCTTCTCTCATCTTTTTCCTCACTTCTCTGTGGCTATCCATGTACTTCTTGTAAGCTTCTTGACTTGTGAACTTTTGTTTCTTAAGTTCTCTTCTTTTGTCGCAGAGGTCAAGAACCTCATTTGTCACCCAGGGTTGTTTCTTTGTTCTGCTTCTTCCTAATGTTTCTTCTGCTGCTGTCGTTAGCACTTCTTTGATGTTGTTGGCCAATGTGTCCACATCATTGTCGATGGCTGTGAGTGCGGCGAACTTTCCTCCTATGTTGGCTTGGAAGATCTCAACCACTGTTGGGTCTTTGAGTTTTTCCAGGTCGAATCTTATGCGTGGGCTTTTTGGCTGTTGTTTTGCTTTCAGTTTCAGTCTGATGGTGGTAAGTACAAGGTCGTGGTCACTGCCAATGTCAGCTCCTGGGAATGTTCTTGTGTTTGCCTTGTTTATGCTGGATTTGAATCTTTGGGGTGACAGAATGTAATCAATTTGATTATGAATCAGACCATTTGGTGAGTGCCAGGTTGATGTTCTGGATGGCTTGTGAGGGTGGAGTGTGTTAGCCAAAGTAAGTTTGTGCTTCTTTGCGAATTCCAGCAGCCGCTGTCCTCTGTCATTTGTTTCTCCCAGTCCAAATCGTCCTGTGGTTCCTGCCCAGGTGTCATAGGCATCAGGTCCCACCTTAGCATTCCAGTCGCCTTCCACAATAAGGATGTCTTTTTGGGGCGTTTTGGAGATGACGTTTTCAAGTTCTTCATAGAATTCTTCTATCTGATCATCATCGTAGTCGGATGTTGGAGCATACACTTGGATGATGGTGAGATTCTGGGGTTTTGCAGAAACTCTGATTGAGATGAGTCTGCTGGATACTGGTGTGCAGCTGATGATGCTTGACACAATCTCTTTCCTGACAATAAAGCCTACTCCATGTTGATGTAGTTTCTCTTCTC
This sequence comes from Stramonita haemastoma, assembly GCA_030674155.1. Classification (NCBI taxonomy): domain Eukaryota; kingdom Metazoa; phylum Mollusca; class Gastropoda; order Neogastropoda; family Muricidae; genus Stramonita; species Stramonita haemastoma. The sequence goes on along the minus strand of CM060317.1, from coordinate 44,140,012 downwards.
CGCTGTACCATATTTTGTGGCCGTCTTGCGTGGTTGTTTCTCCGAAGCCAATCCATTTGACTTCCGCAAGCCCCATGATGTCCCATTTACATAAACAACAACAACGATATTAATTCAACGTTTAAAAAAAAAAGCACGAAAACATATTTATTTATATTTATATTTAATTCTTTTATATCGAGGATAAAGGAATAAGCACTCGTGTGCTTTTTTACATCCAGTCCCTGTGTGTAAGCAGTTTTGTAAATCATGTCATCTGTCTCCACCGGCACACGATGGCCTACTCTTTCGAAAAGCGGAACAGGATTTAACGTATGTGCAAGATGTTCTGCGCGCGTCCGCACACGGGGCCTCGGTTTATAGTCTTATCCGAAGGACTTTTAGGGAGAATGGAGTCAGCGCTGATGTTAACTCCAGAGGAAAAATCCCCTCGAACGGGAATCGAACCGCGATGGTCAAAATGCCAGCGCAATGTTCTGACCACTAGGCTATCCCCACCACCACCACCACCACCCAAAAAACCCCAAAAAACAAGAGAGAGAGAGAGAGGAGAGAGAGAGAGAGAGAGAGAGAGAGAGAGAGAGAGAGAGAGAGAGAGAGAGAGAGAGAGAGAGAGAGAGAGAGAGAGAGAGAGGGAGAGAAAGTTTTCAGGTTACATCAGTATCAAACAAAAATAATTTTAAAAAATATGTAACAAAATACATTCCCACAGCCCTTCTTACTATAAAACAGTACTATCAATTTGACAATAACAACAACAATAACAACAACAACAGCCACGCATTAAGATTTAACGTTCACACACACACACAAAACCACCCCAAGCCAAACCAAAAACAAATACAATTTGTTTCCCTTAAAAAACAAAAAAACAACATAGGAGCCCAAAGACAAAAACCCAGCATATTTCCCCAAAGCCACAGCATACATACTGAGAAGAAACAAAACAACAACAACAGCGGCAACAACAAGAACCACCCCCCCCCCCCCAAATATACCAACAAAACAAAACAAAACAAACTGGGGAAACTCGGGGGAGTCACTGACACTCACACCCCAAAATTGCAGTAATTTGGAATTACAGTTCTTCGCAGATTTTTAGAAATAACATTTTACGTAAAGACGTAAAATTTCAGAGGACTTTAGCCTTCTACCACCACCACCACCACCACCACACTACTACTACTACTACTACTACTACTACTACTACTACTACTACTACTACTACTACTACTACTACTACTAGGCTACTACTACTACTACTTCTACACACAGAAGCTTTTGTGTGTATCTGTACTACTGCTATGACTACTACTACTACCGCCGCCGCCGCCGCCGCTGCTGCTGCTGCTACTACTACTACTACTACTACTACAACAACTTCACACACACACACCTACACAAACACACACACACGCGCGCGCACACTACTACTACTACTACTACTACTACTACTACTACTACTACTACTACTACTACTACTACTACTACTACTACACAAAAACACCTCACACACACTACTTCTACACCACACACACACATCACCACCACAACCACCACCACTTCTACTTCCCCCACCCCCACCCCACACACTACCTCTTACTGAAAACTATAAAACTTTATAAACTGCAGTAAAATCATGGAAAGATAGCAAGATGCCCTCGGCAGCCATGCCCTCGGCAATGGCAGCGATGTCCCCGGCGACGATGGCGATGTCCTGGTTTTTTCATACCCAGTGACCGCAGTGTTCTCCTCCTCTGAAGGATTCCTGCCAAAATGCACACGTTGCAATCGTCAGTATCATCATTTAGTATACTTATGGAAACTTCAGTGCCGACTCCACTCCCCCCAAAAGTCCTTCGGATGAGACTATAAACCAATCCACCCATGTCAACGTGAAGACAGGTGTCCCCAGGGCTCGTCCTGGGACCCTGTCTCTTCCTGTGCTACATAAATGACCTCCACTCCAAGATTTCCTCCCAGTCAAGACTTTTTGCTGATGATACAGAAGTCTACAGGTTTACCACCTGCGCAGACGACCCAGCCAAACTTCAGGAGGACCTCCAGCGCTGGAACAATGGGAGAAAGAATGGGACATGGCCTTCCATCCAGACAAGTGCACGTGCTGTCCTTCACTAGAAGCCATTTTCCTCTTCTTTCCAACTATACCTTGGGGTCATGCTGGAGACAAAGCTGGACTTCACACAACACATCGAAAACATCTGTGCTTGGGCCAACAGAACTCTGGCTTTCTTAAGAAGTAACTAGAAAGTGTGCTCCAGCCGTACAAAAGAACTGGCCTGCAAAGCAATGGTCCGACCCATTGTAGAGTACGCCTCCACTGTATGGGACCCACACAGAGAGAAACTCGTCACAACCCTCGAGAAGGTTCAGAGAAGGGCAGCCAGATTTGTGACCAACCGCTACCGCAATACTTCCAGAGTCACAGACATGCTGACACTGCTTGAATGGCCTACACTTCAACAACGACGTCGCTGCGCCAAGCTTGCAATGCTCCACAAGATCCTCAACCATCAAGCTTGCCTGTCCTGCCCCGGCCTCATGAAGCAGCCTCCAAGAGGTCAGTGTAGAAAACATGATCTGCAGCTTCAAAGAATGCCCTGCTGCACCGACTACAGGAAATATACATTCTTCCGAGAACAGTCGCTGACTGGAACTCCCTCCCAGCTGAAGTCGCTGAGGCCTCCTCCTGTGATGCCATCTGCTTGAGGGCCCTCTGGACAAGTTAGTATCACATCCACCACCATCCCTCCCCCAACTCACTCCCCCCCCCAACTTTTTTTATGGTCTGGGGCCTCACACCCTGCCCACCAATCCAGGTGGTGTGGGGGCACCTTTAACCACCAGCTTGCTGGTGGGACAAGCCACCATGGTAGCCTGAAGTGACAGCGTATGTGTAAACGCTCGACCAATTTCCAACCTCCACCCCCACCCCAGACGGATAAGGACTATCAATATGAAATTGTGATTCGTTACCCACCATTGGATTAACCAAGACCAGTGGTAGGTCAACAACTTTTACTTTCACTATCGCATATCCCGCAATGCAATGCGACAGGAGAGTCTTCAGGTAGTGAAGACCCTGGATACCATTTTGAATTTGGTTACAAGATATCGGGTTGGCTTTTTTCCCCCAAATATTTCAAATTCTGTGGCGACATCTGCACATGGCGAAATTTATAACGTCGAACTGGTGACATCTTTCTTATGAGCAGCAAGATCAAAATGGACAGCTGGGGTTTCTACCATCCACATAGGTGTCTTAGATAACATGGGGAAGTCCCAGATAACACTCAAATCAACAGCTGCCCCCTGGAGATCAGGAAGGATCCGAATCTCCAGAGGAGGGGTGGCAGAGGGAGATTTCTCGAACTTGGCCTGAAACCGGGGGTTGAAACATAATCCTAAACAGATTGTTGTTTTCCGAATACGGTTTCATGTAGTAGTTCAGAGTCAGCTTCAGATGGCGGTTCTTCAAAGAGGGTTCTCCTGCTTCCGCATACACACTATATACAGGCATTGTTCAGAACACTGCCAGACAGATTCTGCTCCCCTGGTGGTGGATGGGGTCCAGAACTTTAAGGTAAGATGGCCTCACTGATCTGTAAACCTGACAACCATAGTCCATTTTGTAGCACACCAGCATCCTGTAGATATGCAGCAGTGTTCTCCTATCTGCTCCCAAATCAGTGTGGGTGATCACCTGCAGGAGGTTCAGTGCTTTCTGACAGGACGTTCTCAGATGTTGGATGTGACCTGAAATTCAGTTTCTGGTAAAAAATAATCCCTAAGAATTTGGCCTCAGTTACTGCTGGGATGGTAGACTCTCCCAAACGAATAACAGGATCTGGAAAGTATTCTCTAAGCTGGTTAGTGGTGGATGTATTTCGTCTTTGTGGCAGAAAACTTGAATTCTGACGATGTTGTTTATTTTATGCTGATGAGAGCCCGAGACAGGATGCTTTCCTGCAGGACCCCCATCTCTTGCTCAAAGATGTCAGAGAGCGTAGAACTAACCTGCACCTGAAACCTGAAACCAGAGAGCTGTTCAGGAACAGTGGCAAACGACCACAAAACCCCAAATCACGCAGGTCCGACATAATTCCGTATCTCTAGGCAGTATTGTAGGCCTTTTTCAAATTAAAAAAAAGACAGCCACACATGCTGCTTATTTATGAAGGTATTCTGGATGGTTGTCTCCAGGCGAACCACATGATCCACTTTGCAGCAGTTCTTAGGAAAACCACATTGTTCCTCGGCCAGAAAGCCCTTCGTTTCAAGATGTCACGCCTAGCAGAACTGCCTTACTGAGGAAGAGGCTCAATATACCATCCATCCCCTGGCCACGTCGCTCCAGCGTGTCATTACAGGTTGCTTGCGGCAACCACTCGGCAAGACAGAAATGAAGAGCAGGGCAAAGAGAGTTTGATGTGGAGCTGACGAGAGAATTAAAGACACCATTGACAGAAAGAGGACAGTCCACAGAAAAAGTGTGGGTGAGAATGGAAATGGTGATGACATGATGATGAAGATGTAACTAGAAATTCTGTTGCCAAGAGTTTCTGGTGATTTTCCAAAGATATATAAAATACTCTTCAACTTTTAGTACACCGGTTATACTTTACAAAGTTCTCAGATTTCAGAGGATAGAATATATACATACCGGAATGTCTCAATTGGCAAACATTTTCTCTATTCAAAATAGTTGGAAGACATTGTTCATTTGCATTTTGTAAAGTATTTTGACAGGTATTTCTATCTCAAGTCAGTAGACTTTGTACACACACACACACACACACACACACACACACACACACACACACACACACACAACACACACACAGAGAGAGAGAGAGAGAGAGAGAGAGAGAGAGAGAGAGAGAGAGAGAGAGAGAGAGAGAGAGAGAGAGAGAGAGAGAGAGAGAGAGAGCGTGCGTGCGTGCGTGCAGCTGTGTGTGTTGTACAGTTAAGTTTTTTTCCCCATTGATGCATCACTATGCAGAATATCTGCCAGACCACATGTTACACAGACAATTTCTCAGCAGATAAGCTTACCTCACCAATTGTGTAACCTAATGTGCTGCTAAAACCAGTTAAAATGCTTTGAATAAGCACGATTGAGATCTATGTATGGTTAACACAGCAATTTAAACTATCTGTTAGGATACATAGGTATTCTATTTTCTATGTATTCCAGTGTTTAAATTAATTCTATGTTCTAGATTTTACTCTGTAGCCTAATGTGTTTGGATGCCTATGTTATGAGAATCACATTTCTTGATGATTCTCCAATGATTTCTCAATTTTGAGGTAATAGGGATAGGTAGACCGGCTGGTATTGTGTAAATATGATGCAATTTCTGTGGCCAAATTGTTCAGACTTTTTTGTTCAGACACCCTTTGATCACTTTGTCAAGGCTAAGGTCCAAGGTTTTATTTGCGCACGAACCCACTTCTCTTGTACTTTTCTCAAAAAAAAATTGGGGGGGATAAAACTAATGAATGGCATTATGTAATTTCATAAGTCTAATCACATTTTCTCTCTATAATGTTTGAAATATGTATAGTTTGTGATTGACAACGATCTAATTAATACTGAGTGGGCTGTTCATTTTAGGTGTACATTTCGTTTTTCTCCCGGATGGAGCAAAGCGGGAGAAATTCGCCGGAAGTTTAAGCTGAAAGACGAACGTACATCAGAGTTTTTGTTCCAAAACTGAAAGTTGACTACAAACAGGCGTATATAAAGGTATGTTTTCATGTATATATTTTCTATAGTTCAAATAAGGCCTAAAACTGCATAATTTGTTGTCAAGACAGGTAATTGTAATTAATCGAACCGACAATCTTGATCTTATGATATCATCCATGCTTGTCAAGATCTAAACTGTATAGATCTAGAACTGAAATGGAAGACGTTATCTACACAGTTGACATTGCAGTTTTGCTGGAATAGGCTACGCTTTCAGTGTGACTAACTTTGCAGAAATAAAAATCGAGTAAGAGGAACAGGAGACTTTCATATTGTATGGTTTGAAACTGGTGTTTACACATAGGGTCCATGAGCAAGTTCTGACTCTAGCCACTGTAGTAACTCCATCCTGATCTCGGCCAGCCTGGGTCAAGAAACTATTTGAGTTTGAAAATTGACTGCTTCCAACTTGTTTTGCCTATGTTGAATATGTTTCATGATATTTTTTTAGTTGCTTGATCATCTCATTCACAGACGACCAAATCTGAAGCTGAAGGCTGGTCAAAACAATGAAATGGAGGCATTATTATAGAAATATATATATATATATATATATTGGGTGGTTCTTTCGTGTGTTCGATAAGAGCAAACATCATTGAACAACATTTATGTGATCCAACAGGGATGTAGGACATTTAAAAAATGTGTGATTTGGTTAGTTCTTCTGTTTAAGAAACTGTCAGCTGAATGAGCCTGCAGAGATTGTCAGCTGAAGGAGCCTATAGAGACTGTCAGCTAAATGAGCTGCAGAGATTTCTCACCTGAATGAGTCTGCAGAGATTGTCAGCTGAAGGAGCCTGCAGAGATTGTCAGCTGAAGGAGTCTGCAGAGATTGTCAGCTGAAGGAGCCTGCAGAGATTGTCAGCTGAAGGAGTTTGCAGAAGCGAAATGAACCTATAAACATTGTCAGCTGAAGGAGCCTGCAGAGATTATTAGCTCAATAAACCTGCAGATATTGTCAGCTGAAGTAGCCTGCAGAGATTGTCAACTGAATGAGCCTTCAGAGCCATCAGCTCGCACGCACGCACGCACGCACGCGCACGCACGCACGCACGCGGGATGGGATAGCCTTGTGGTCAGAACATTGCGCTCGAAATTTTGACAACCCGTTCGATTCCTGTTCGAGGAGATTTTTCTCCTGGAGTTAACATCAGTGCTGACTCCACTCTCCCAAAGTCCTTCGGTTTGAGACCGAGGCCCCGTGTGTGAACGCATGCAGAACATCTTCACACACGTTAAATCCTGTTCCGCTTTTCGTAAGAGTAGGCCATCGAGTGCCGGTGGGAACAGATTACATTTACAAAACTGCATACACACGGGGACTGGATGTAAAAAAGCACAAGAGTGCTCATTTCATTATCCTCGATATAACAGAATAAAAACACACACGCACGCACGCACGCACGCACGCACGCACGCACGCACGCACGCACGCACGCACGCACGCACACACACACACACAGAGGAAATAACAGGGAATAACACAAATATCATTGTCATCCCAAAGCACAATATAACATACTAAAATATGGAAACATAATTAAACAGAAAATAACAATGTGGCGGGGCGGTAATTAGATTACTTCCCATGCGATCGGAACTGCCAATCGCAGAGTCGTGGATCTAAATTTAGATCCACACCTGTGAATTGTGCGACGTTCTCAATCGTTGGGGTGGTGGTCGAAAGCCGTCCTCTGCATGCACTTTGCCCATAGCGGTAAACTGTAATATTTATGCAGCCTCTTGTTAGAGGCCACATTCCCACTGTCTATGCTGTCGTTACTAAGAAGTTACACGAGTCAGGCAGATCAAATATCTGCACTGTGTAACAACAAAAACACCAACAAAAGTTTTTATAGTACATATATCAAGTATTCATACTAAACTTGGCATGAAAATAATTTATAACATTTCCAATAGATATCTGTAGTACTCCCTTTTGAATGATGTCACATTGTTTTTGTTGACGGAAGGGATTTTATTCCATACTCTGCTACCTGAATATACAAGCGATGTCATAAAAACATCAGTTCTAGGTCCAGGAGTAACAAAGATAATTTTATCTCGAATGCTTTTTACGAAAATCTGTCACGAAGGTCTTGTGGGGAAAGGTTGCTTATAATTTTATACGTAAGAATGCCTTTATTACAACGACATCTCATACCAAAAGGAGAAATATTAATCTCTTTGTAATGACTTATTTCTAAGGAAGAACATCTGAGAAGGATTAGCTTTAGAGAACGTCTATATACACTGTCCAAGGGATTTAAGCAATTCTTACAAACCAAGGCCCAGCATGCTGACGCACAGTCAATGTCAGGTTGAGTGTATGCATAAAAATTATTTTCTAGTATGCTGGTCAAGAAAAATGCTCAATTCTATTGAGTTGGAACACTTTTTGACTATTGTCTTGGACAGATGATAGACATGACTTGACCATAATAGGTTATTCTCAATATAAAGCCCAAGAAGTGTGTGTGAATTTACTTCTTCTAGTCCTTTGTTGCAAACTTTTGATGTATTCATGTCACATAATTTAGCTTTAATGTTATGATGCTTCTGACGTGTTGTAACTGACATGAATTTCAATTTATTTGGATGTAGGGCCATATGATTATATTCCGTCCATGTTACAAGTTTAGCAATATCTTTTTGTAGATCTTTGCATACTGATTTAACATCTTTTCTTGAACTGTGCAAGGTTGTATCGTCAGCAAAAGTTCACAACAAGAAGAAAGAGGCAAAAGATCATTGATATATATTGTAAACAGTTTTGTGCCTATAACGGTTCCCTGGGGAACACCATATCTTATAGGCATTAGTGAAGGTAGAACGAATCATGAAGGACTGCTTGTTTTCTATCAGTAAGGAAAGAGGTAAGTAGTTTAAGTGCTTTGGGGGCTAAGCCATAGATGATAAGTTTCCTTAATAGAAGATTGTAATCAATGGTGTCGAAGGCTTTGGCAAAGTCCACAAAGACTATTCCCGTTGAAAGATCATTGTTTATATTTAAGTGCCACTGTTCTAAAAGGTTACTGAGAGCTGTATGGCATGAATGATTTTCTCTAAATATGCTCTGATTTGGGTGGAACAAGTTATTTGATGTAAAGTGTGAAAGCAAATTGTGCTTCAGATGCTTTTCTAGAGGTTTGGACAAAGTAGACAGCATGGATATAGGCTTGTAGTTAGAAGGGTTGTTAGTATCACCAGGTTTGCAGACTAGAATTATCTTGGCCTCTTTAAACATTTTAGGACAAGAAAATTTTTCAATGCAAAGGTTATAAATGTTTGTAATATGTTCGGCAATTATGGTTGGAGATAGGTAAAGGTAAAGGTGTCCCATAACTTGTGTGGTCGTAGGGGAGCGAGGCGTCAGAGACCTCAGCTTCTCTAGGGGTCAGCATGTTGAGGGCGGCGCCCATCTCCTCTCCCTAGCTGCTTTACCTTCCCTGACCCTAAGGAGGGCAGGTACCCATTTACAGCTGGGTGAACTGGGGGAACTGCAGTGTAGCCAAGGCGCGCAAACTGTCACCCATCCAATTGGCAACCACGCTCGACGCTGCTTAAGCTTGGCTGGGGGAAAGTAAGCCCTCTGACCACTGAGCTATCCCGTCACCTGGGTGGAGATATCTTTAGGATTTTGCTGTCCAAATCATCCACACCTTGGCAACTGGATTGTTTCGATAAACCCAAATCTCTATACATTTCACTGACACAATGAAACTTGAAGTAAAGCTTGGTCTGTATTCCTTTGGAACTACAGTAGTTTCTTTTAGTGGATGCAAGAGAGAGAGAGAGAGAGAGAGAGAGAGAGAGAGAGAGAGAGAGAGAGAGAGAGAGAGAGAGAGAGAGAGAGAGAGAGAGAAGATTATTATTTTATTTATTTATTTATTCTTTTATATCGAGGATAATGAAATAAGCCCTCATGTGCTTTTTTTTACATCCAGTCCCAGTGTGTAAACAGTTTTGTAAATGTCACCTGTTCCCACCAGCGCACAATGGCCTACTCTTACGAAAAGCGGAACAGGATTTAACTTGTGCGCAAGATGTTCTGCGTGCGTTCGCACACTGGACCTCGGTTTATAGTCTCATCCGAAGGACTTTGGGGAGAGTGGAGTCGGCACTGATATTAACTCCAGAAGAAAAATCTCCTCGACTGGGAATCGAACCCGGGTCGTCAAATTGCCAGCGCAATATTCTGACCACTAGGCTATCCCGTCCCCCGAAAGAGAGAGAGAGAGAGAGAGGGAGAGAGAGAGAGAGAGAGAGAGAGAGAGAGAGAGAGAGAGAGAGAGAGAGAGAGAGAGAGAGAGAGAGAGAGAGAGAGAGAGAGAGAGAGAGAGAGAGAGCAGTGTCACCGAATGAGCCTCCAGTGATAGACAGACCCACAGTGCCTGTACTGTACTGTGACTCTGCACCTCCCTAAGTCCTTCACCATTATTGTCTGCCGACTTCTGATCATTACAAAAGACAACACCTCCCTTGCATATAACACTTTAAAATAGTATTGACAAAACATTACAAAATATAGCCTCTGTCATTTTTTTTTCTTTATGATCGATCATGTCTCTGACAGGATTCCCATACAGCAGTGACAGAGCAAGACGAAATCAATCTACAGAAAGAGCTGACGCCAGCGAGTCCTGTCGGAGTAACCAGCTCTCTGCCCAGCCCCACTGTCGCCTTACAAGACAGGGAAAAGTGCCTTCAGTACAGGATGGCGCTGACTCAGCTATCCATCCGTTGGAGAAGAACATGCACAGCAGGGCTTTTGTGAGTGAGTGTCCTGATGGCGGCTATTCCAGGGTCGGTGGGATGGCCCGTGTTTGGGGACCAGTCCATGGACTTTAACAGCGATGCTGTGGGCTTCGTCAACAGTCAGATGAAGCAGTACAAGTCCCGCGTCTTCGCCGGCCGTCTGCTGAATCGAGCCACTGTCTACATCTGCTCCAACCGTGGCGTGCAACAGATTCTCGCAGGTCTCGCATACTTTGTCCTTGTTGATATCAACAAAGTATCTAGACCTTTGTCCTTGTTGATATCAACAAAGTATCTAGACCTTTGTCCTTGTTGAT